>OY744516.1:222714544-222904544 GCA_963556195.1 Sepiola atlantica
TATGGCATAAACGGCTTATCCTGAAAAAACGCTCATACGGTATTACTGGGAAATGACTTAATATAATTAGATCCTTCCTAACCAAAAGAAAAATCCAGGTTGTCCTCAATGGTCCTTCATCTAAGCAACATGACATAAATGCTGGTGTACCCCAGGGATCTATCCTTGGACCTTTATTGTTCCTGATCTATATAAATGATCTCCCTGATAACATAGAGTCTGAGATTGGTTTATTTGCTGACGACACCACACTTTACTCTTGTCATGTTGGCAAAACGGACGCGATCATATCCGAGGAAAAGACTGAATCCTTAGAAAATGACCTCCAGGCTGTAGTGGATTGGGGTCATAAATGGTTGGTAACGTTTAATGCCGCAAAGACAAAGCTCCTTTTCTTTTAATAACTACAAGAAACCTCTCCACCCACCGATTGTCATGGCAAATAACACCCTACCTAAGAGTTCAACATTCAAACTCCTCGGCCTAACCTTCACAGGTAACATGAATTGGAACAAATACATTGAAGACATTGCAGCAAAGAAGGTGGCTCCCTCTACCGTGCTAGTAAACTCCTCACACCTGACATTATCCTGTATCTCTACAAAGCCACCATCCGCTCATGCATGGAGTATTGTTGCCACATCTAGGCTGGTGCATCATCTACTAGTCTCTCCCTCCTTGACAAGGTCCAAAAAAGAGTCGCCAACCTAATAGGTCCCTCACTGTCAACCAAGCTCCAGTCCCTGTCCCATCGCCGCAATGTAGCATCCTTGTGATTGTTTTACAAATACTTCAATAGATTATGCTCCGATGAATTGGCTACTCTGGTGCCCCCTCTACGTAAATTCACTAGACCAACTCGACAAGCAACTAAATCCCATCCATCCACTGTGGAGGTCCCCAGATGCCGGCGAGCTTTCTACTCAAATAGCTTCTTTCCTCGTGCTGCTGGCCTCTGGAACTCCCTCCCTACCCCTGTTTTCATGCAGAAATTTAAAACTAATGTAAACAGACAGATGCCAATTAAGGTTGACCTAATTCTCCCTATTCTTTTTTCTCAGTAGCCCTTTACGTCTACAGTGGTCGCCTGCCTTGTTTGGAATGCACTATGTTAAATATATATATATATATATATATATATATATATATATATATATATATATATATATATATATATATATATATATATGTGTGTGTGTGTGTGTGTGTGGATAATATCACTAATATACCGGGTAAAAATATGAGTCCATTTCTCTTCAGCAGATATTTTGGAAAAAGCAGGGTGCACTAACCACTTAAGCCTTATTCAGACCAATTAATCTATCAAGAAGAACATTTAAAAAAGCATGTGACGCACGTGAGTCACCGAACGCCTGTGCTGCAATTACTTGCCTGGTTAAGTCTTTGCATATCATATACTAAGGAAATTTATATTTTGTGGCCCTCTGATATTCAGCCATTCACATGTCCTTCTGTGTGTAGAGTATATATGGTTTTTAATTTCGTACACACACAGACACATATATATATATATAAATCTCTCTTTATATATATATATTATATAAATCTCTCTCTATATATATATAAATCTCTCTCTCTCTCTCTCTCTCTCTCTCTCTCTCTCTCTCTCTATATATATATATATATATATATATATATATATATATATGATTATTTTTATTTATACAGACATGTACAAAATCTGCGACACTGGCATGTCGATGTTATGGATCAACAGTTATTATAAACTGAGATCTCATCAGGCAGAGTTAGAATCCGATCTTAACCTATATACATATATATATATATATATATATATATATATATATATATATATATATATATATATATATATATATATATATATATATATAAATCTCTCTCTCTAAATATATATAAATCTCTCTCTCTCTATATATATAAATCTATACATATATATAAATCTCTCTCTATATATATAAATCTCTCTCTATATATAAATCTATACATAGGTATAAATCTCTCTCTCTATATATATATATAAATAAATCTCTCTCTATATATATAAATTTATAAATAAATCTCTCTCTCTATATATATAAATCTCTCTCTCTCTCTCTCTCTCTCTCTCTCTCTCTCTCTCTCTGTATATATATATATATATATATATATATATATATATATATATATATGTTACAAACTGTAGGTATTCTAATGGGTTTGGATCTTGAACGTTTTTGGGCTCATCTCTATCTACATTGACATCAATACATATAAATGTCATCATTAATAATATATATATATATATATATATATATATATATATATATATATATATATATATATATATATATCGAGCGTATAGTTATCACGGTTGCAGGCGACAACCTTGTATGTATTAATGATGACGGGGAGTTTGAAAATACAAAACATTTGATATATCCAAACGAGTTAGAATTCAACCGTGAACACACAGGAACACAAGCTACATTTCTTAATATGGATATAAAACTTGAGGATTTTATATTTATCTATAAATTGTTTGATAAAAGAAATTCCTTATCTTTACATATCGTTCGTATGCCGCATAAAAGTAGTACCTGCCCTGTGTCTATTTTTTTACGAGAGCATTATGTCCGAATTTCTCCTTATAAAATTTTATGTGGATACATGAAATACTAATAAATATATATATATATATATATATATATATATATATATATATATATGTGTGTGTGTGTGTGTGTGTGTGTGTGTGTGTGAGTTTGTGTGTGTGTGTGTGTGTGAGTGTGTGTGTGTGTGTGTAAAATACATGATGTATATCAGACTAAATGTATTTAGCCTGATGATTCCCTGCGGGGATGAAACATGGACGCTTCTGTGTAGCTTACTTGCCATAGATATATGCGTTACTTTAATACACACAGTTGCTGCTTTAATAATAAGAATGATTAAAGAATGTGGTGATCAAAATACATTTTTAGACAATTAAATAAGGCAATTAACCGCCATTCTTACGCTTTTGAATTATTTCAAATTAATCAAACTCTAAAACTATACAGAAATTCAGTATAAACGTATATATCGTATGTAAACAGTACATATAATTCAATATATAAAAATAAAAATTATATATGTTTAATTTTAAAATGTTTTTTAATGAAATTAAAATAAATATAAGAATATAATAAAATAAATTATAATATAAATACATAAAATAAAAATAACCAAATTGGGATGATAAGTAGTATAATGGATTCGTCAAATGGGACAGGGACTGGAGCTTAACATATATATATATATATATATATATATATATATATATATATATATATATATATATATATATATATATATATATAAAGTAGAGAACTAAAAGCGAACTTTTAGGAAAGGTAAAACCTATTGTGAAAAATATACAGCTCAATATACCGGATAGAGGAGATAGATAGATAGAAGGAAAAGCGACGAAGGCAGCTAAGTTGGTGAAAAGCCCAGATTCAAAATCTGAAAAAGTAAAACAAAGATTGGGGGGGCAAAAACAAGGCAAAAGTTGATTTCAGATTTTGAATCTTGGCTTTTCGCCAACTTATCTATTCCTGCAATTTCCACATCCTTATATATATATATATATATATATATATATATATATATATATATATATATATATATATATATATATATATATATATATATATATATATATAATCCAGGTAAAACATCCACAGGGTAGTAATCCAAAGAATTTCAATCGGGTTTATAAAAAGTGCTCAATATCAAATAGAGCTTTTATATATGATTATTTTTATTTACACAGACATGTACAAAATCTGCGACACTGGCATGTCGATGTTATCGATCAACAGCTATTATAAACTGAGAGCTCATCAGGCACAGTTAGAATCCGATCTTAACCGTAGATCATATTTGGAAAGAATGAAATGAAGAAAAAAGAAAAGAAATTCAAAATTTAAATTTGGAAAGTCACGTGGTTGGGACCGTTAAGAATCAAAATAAAAAAATAAAAAAATAAAAAATAAAAATAATAGATAATAATAATAATGTCAAAAAAAATATTAATATAAAATATAAAAGATAATATATATATATATATATAAATATATATATATATATATATATATATATATATATATATATATATATATATATATATATATATATATATATATATATGCCATTTATTTGTTTATTTTTACTTGCGATAATTTGGACGAATTCAACTATTAATATTTGCCTTAATAACATTAAAAGTAATTTTTGGTCAGCTAAATATTTGTTGAAGTCAATTACTACGCTAGGCGCTTTAAAATATTGTGACTAGACTCGTAATTGATATTGTTGATTTTCAGGTGATTAGTTTTTATATGCAGTGGTTCAAGAATTTATAGTCTTTTTACATTGGGTTCGTGATGTATAATTGTTATATTGTTGACTAAGACGTGCCTGAATCTTTCACTTTTTGTTTCATTTTACTTCAGTCAAAGTTCTCAGAAATCAAGGGGCCATTTACTGGTGCTAACACTTGATATCTAGATGAGATATATGGATATTCAAATATTCCATTAAAGTTTTCCTATATGTTTCAAACGTTAAGTTAGTAAAAAAGTTCAGAACATTAATTTTCCTCTCTCCAATTGACTAGTTAACTATGTTGTAGTATATCTTTCTTGTAGTCTCTTGGTCTTACCGGATTCCAGGTCAAGAATTCATCTAGTCTGGTGGAGTATCAAGCTAAGTGCTGTTACTTGAGGTAAGATTACTTGGATAAGATGCACCATTCCTCGTCTGAGCCAGTTTATAGCCGTGTCGAGGGGATATTATTTGAGCTTCGAATACTATGTTATTTTGAATATTTGGTCAGGGTTTACTTGTAGGGTTAAGTATCCTTATGTCATGTTGTCCTGACAAACCCTTATACAGAGAAACCGAAGACCCTCTCGGATGGTGTCTAGTAGGTAATTCAAACTCTCCAGTGGGTAATTGTGAATGGAGACAGTTATCTTATTTTAAATGGTGGCAGATTGAACTCGGGCAAGTGTAGTAGCGGTGTATCAATTACAAGTCTAGCCGCAATATTTCTAAGTGCTTCGCTTAGTGACTTGCTAAGTCAATTTTTAAAATAACAGAAAAAATCTGATATACATGATTGAACTTTTAAGGGAGTCTTGTTCCAATGGGTCACTTAGAGGTGGTGGGGGTCACTCAGATATTCGGCACATAGAGGGTAACTTACAGATTCGGAGCGACTTCCATTGTCTTCCCTGGAGCATTTGATACAAATTATATCAATTTCATCAAAATGGGATCTATTTGAAGTCTTAAGGGACGTACGACCCCCCATAGACCCCTTAGGTTTGGAGGGAACGTAGAGATTTCGAACCACTTCCATTATTTTTCTACAGTAAATAATATACATAGGATTTAACTTTAATAAAAATAGAATATGTTTGAAGTTTTAAGGAAGCTATGCCCTCATAGCCCCCGCCCCTTACGGGTGCACTTAGAGATTCGAGAATACTTCCATTGTCTTCCCCGGTAAATTTTACATAAGAATAAACTTTTAGATTTTATGTAGATTCTCTAACATTTCTTTCTATAGAGAACACACAAACACATACACACACATTGAGTTATATATATATATATATATATATATATATATATATATATATATATATATATATATTATTTTATGTATACATGCATATAATACTATAAGGTGATATGATATATTGTGTATATATTTTCAGTATTTACTTCAACAGTGCTCAATACGTGAGTAGAGCTTAGTAGTAGTAGTAATAGAAGTAGTAGTAGTAGTATAGTAGTAATATGAAAATATATCTATGGCAAGTAAGCTACACAGAAGCGTCCATGTTTCACCCCGAAGGGAATCATCAGGCTAAATACATTTAGTCTGATATACATCGTGTATTTTACACACACACACACACACACACACACACACACACACACACACACACACACACACACACACACACACACACACACATACACACACACACACACACACACATATATATATATATATATATATATATATATATATATATATATATATATATATATATATATTAGTATTTCATGTATCCACATAAAATTTTATAAGGAGATATAATTTTTTATATATCAATTTTCAGTATTTACTTCGACAGTGCTCGATACGTAAGTAGAGCTAGGTAGTAAGCTATGAAAATATATTTATGGCAATTAAGCTACACAGAGGCTCCCGCGTTTCATCCCCGGTGGAATCTTCAGGCTATATATATATATATATATATATATATATATATATATCATAATTTTTTAGAAACTTTCAAATAATACTATTGAATGTCGATATTTTAGAGCGTTTTCAAGTAAAATATGTATTATCTTCTCTGTCCGTTGACCAGTTATAGCAATTGGTACGTCTCAAAATAATTCCCATAAAAACAGACGTGTAGGCATCTGTAAAAAGTAAAAATAAGATAGATGTAAACTTACCATGTATTTCAAATAAAGCAGAATCCGATGTGACTAATGTTCAGGTGAAAATGCAATCTGTTTCTCTCCGTTCGTTCAGAAAAATAACACCAGCAGCAGCCGCAGCAGCCGCAGCAGCCGCGTCACGGTTTAAATGATTTGTTTTTTGTTGTTTTTTTTGTTTTTTGTTTTTTGGATCGAATTGTTAAAACTCATTCTTTTGTAACGGGGTCATTTTGCGTTTCTCTTAAGCGATTTAGTTATGTAATATTTATTTTACAATAATATAGACTTTCCGTTACTAGTTAGCATTTCACAAAGAATGATCATAAGACATACGTTAAAATAAACGTCGTCTTTTGCGGAAAAAAACATTGGAATATTCCGTCTGAGATTTAAAACTAGGTCCGTTTTTTTAATTATCAATAATTGCTTTAAATGGTACTAGAAGTAATGCGGCCTATTTTAGTTTTTCTACTTTATTGACCTAAGATGACCTTATAAGGGTTGAAAGGTCGTTAAATCCCAACAAACAAACAAATTAACATGACTTATTTGCATACTGCACAGAGCTTCGCCACATGCTTGAAAACAAATTTCTCCAGATCTTGAGCCAGTCTTTTAGTTGTCAAGAGCGGCATGCCGTTCTCAACCTCATTTGGTCGACATATCTGTAGGGGTGCGGACCTTCGCTTAGTAAGATATTGTGTCTTAGAGAAAATGCTAAGATCCACGCTTACATTTAGATTGTTGAAGAAATGTTTAAAAGAAAAAACGAATAAAACAGATAAAAACATAAAATGGTTGAATGAAAGATGAAATGGTTGAATGAAAGACGAAATGGTTGAATTAAAGATGAAATGGTTGAATGAAAGATGAAATGGTTGAATTAAAGACGAAATGGTTGAATGAAAGATGAAATGGATGAATTAAAGATGAAATGGATGAATTAAAGATGAAATGGTTGAATGAAAGATGAAATGGATGAATTATAGATGAAATGGTTGAATGAAAAATGAAATGGTTGAATTAAAGATGAAATGGTTGAATTAAAGATGAAATGGTTGAATTAAAGACGAAATGGTTGAATGAAAGATGAAATGGTTGAATTAAAGACGAAATGGTTGAATTAAAGATGAAATGGTTGAATGAAAGATGAAATGGTTGAATTAAAGATGAAATGGTTGAATGAAAGATGAAATGGTTGAATTAAAGATGAAATGGTTGAATTAAAGATGAAATGGATGAATTAAAGATGAAATGGTTGAATTAAAGATGAAATGGTTTAATGAAAGATGAAATGGTTGAATTAAAGACGAAATGGTTGAATGAAAAATGAAATGGTTGAATGAAAGATGAAATGGTTGAATTAAAGATGAAATGGTTGAATGAAAGATGAAATGGTTGAATTAAAGATGAAATGGTTGAATGAAAGACGAAATGGTTGAATGAAAGATGAAATGGATGAATTAAAGACGAAATGGTTGAATGAAAGATGAAATGGTTAAAGGAAAGATGAAATGGTTGAATTAAAGACGAAATGGTTGAATGAAAGATGAAATGGTTGAATTAAAGACGAAATGGTTGAATGAAAGATGAAATGGATGAATTAAAGATGAAATGGTTGAATGAAAGATGAAGGTATGCATAAGTTGAAAGAAGAATAAAACGTAGTTTAAAAGTAACACAAAATATTTATATATTTAGAAATTACAAAGCATTAAATGTTCATTTCATGTGTCCAGTTAGAGAAATGATAAATGTTCATGCCTGTGATTTATGAGTATGTATGTATGTATGTATGTATGTATGTATGTATGTATGTATGTATGTATGTATGTATGTGCGTAGTGTAACCATGTGTCGAAGTGTGTGAATGTGCGTGTCGCCTTTTGTTCGTGGTTGTACGAATGTGCATGCGTGAGAGTTGATAATTCGTTTAAGCATTTGTATGTGTGTGTGTGTGCCTTTGTCAGCAGTGTGTGGTTGCGTACGTTGAAGAATGATAGGAGTGTAAGGCTTTGTGTGCGCGGGGGGGGGTAGTAATCAGCCGACGCGATTGCACCCCCTCGACCAAAGGCGAGGAGTAGCCGAACTTGTCCTCTCTGTTAAGTGTCCGAAGGAAAAAGAGAAAAGGAGAAAAGAGGCAGATTTTGTTGCGCGGTCTGCTTTTATATTTTTTGACCAGTGATTTGGCAGACGTATTTGTGAGCACCCCACGTGATTAACATTTTTGGCTTTTTTGCGCCTTTTTGTTAGACTGTCTCTAGGAGGTGATTTTTATGGCCCAGTTTGAGCGTTTGTTGTTGAAGTGAATTTGGGAGTTGTTTCTGTTTATGCCGATGATAAAATATAAGGATGTCAATCAGATATATCTCTTTTATTGTCGTCCTCTCGATCTTTCTTGAATTAAATCTTCTTGGTATGATTTCTTTACATAGCTGGAGTCTGCTAGCCGGGCAATTTTATAATAATTAGGAGACTATAAAGTGGCCCATGGGTTAACTTATGGCCCCGAGGTTGTTACATCTAATACATGCACGGTAAATATAAATATAAATGAATTGAAATGGCGAAGGAAAGATATGGATATATTAGATGAAGAAATATTAGGGTCAACAGTGCTCACTGTACATGTATGGCGTTTTGTGAATGAACGAAGGAAGGAAAAGACTGCAAACAGGAATAGCATTTAGTGAATTAAAAATGAAAGAAAACATTATTAATTAACAAACAATTTATTTTAGATAAGGCATTTATAAAGCTATAGGTTTACATGGAATATGAAGGTTAGTTTTAATGAGTGAAAATGTTGTTTGTAAAGTTTATTCAGCTAGTGTTCATTGTTAGAAAGGTTCATTGTAATGAGGCAAACACGAGGGGATACATATGTGCATGTTTATTTTTGAGTACGTGAGTGATAGAGCGTGTATATGTGTAGGTGACAGTGTGATACGGTGTGTGTGTGGATATGTTACCTTGTTCTGCTACTGTGTGTAGGTAGCTAACATGTTTCTGCGAGAAATACTTTTTTTTGTTTTGGAACATGAAAAGGAAAACGTACCCCAACGAAGCAGAGAAAGAAAGAGAGTAGCAATTCACGCAATTTGCTTTTTAGCGTTCGTCTGGATCGCGTCTCGGTTCATCACAAACTTTAGGCAGCCTTGTAACTATTGCTTCCTTTATTTTATCCTTGCGTCTTCACATTCCATGAACGATGTTTATGACTAAGGGAGAATAATTGCAGTTTACTAGGTCGGAATTTATCCACCTGAAACTTATCGTTGGCTAGTTTTTTACTTTGAAGTAGTAGTATTTTTAGCTTCGTAAACCAAATGGCTTCATGCCTTGTCTGGAGCGATTTTCAAAATAAAAATAAAAAATAAAATTAAAAAGTAGAGAAAAAACAGCTCCCGAAAAAAGGACACTTGAATTGAGATAAAAATAAAAGTTGTCTCTGTCTAGAAGTACATCTTTATTGACCGAGGACAGAAAAGATGAAGTGCAGCACTAGAAAAGACACCACAACTTTTTCCGGACCAAAAGATGGAGTGCAGCACTAGAAAAGACACCACAACTTTCTCCGGACAAAAAGATGAAGTGCAGAACTAGAAAAACCACCACAACTCTTTCCGAATCAAAAGATAAAGTGCAGCACTAGAATAGACACCACAACTTTCTCCGGACCAAAAGATGAAGTGCAGCACTAGAAAAGACACCACAACTTTTTCCTGACAAAAAGATGAAGTGCAGCACTAGAAAAGACACCACTACTTTCTCCGGACCAGAAGATGAAGTGCAGCACTAGAAAAGACACCACAACTTTCTCCGGACCAAAAGATAAAGTGCAGCACTAGAAAATACACCACAACTTTCTCCGGACCAAAAGATGAAGTGCAGCACTACAAAAGACACCACAACTTTCTCCGGACAAAAAGATAAAGTGCAGCACTAGAAAAGACACCACAACTTTCTCCGGACCATAGATAAAGTGCAGCAATAGAAAAGACACCACAACTTTCTCCGGACCAAAAGATGAAGTGCAGCACTAGAAAAGACACCACAACTTTCTCTGGACAAAAAGATGAAGTGCAGCACTAGAAAAGACACCACTACTTTCTCCGGACCAGAAGATGAAGTGCAGCACTAGAAAAGACACTACAACATTCTCCGGACCAAAAGATAAAGTGCAGCACTAGAAAATACACCACAACTTTCTCCGGACCAAAAGATGAAGTGCAGCACTAGAAAAGACACCACAACTTTCTCCGGACAAAAAGATAAAGTGCAGCACTAGAAAAGACACCACAACTTTCTCCGGACCAAAAGATAAAGTGCAGCAATAGAAAAGACACCACAACTTTCTCCGGACCAAAAGATGAAGTGCAGCACTAGAAAAGACACCACAACTTTCTCCGGAGGAAAAGATGAAGTGCAGCACTAGAAAATACACTACATTTTTCTCTTAATCTAAAGATGACGAGCAGCACTAGAAAAGCCACCACAACTTCTCCGGGCCAAAAGATGAAGTGCAGCACTAGAAAAGACACCACAACATTCTCCGGACTAAAAGATGAAGTGCAGAACTAGAAAAGACACCACAACTTTCTCCGTACTAAAAGATAACGTGCAGCAATAGAAAAGACACCACAACTTTCTCCGGACCAAAAGATGACGTGCAGCACTAGAAAAGAAACCACAACTTTCTCCGGACCAAAAGATGAAGTGCAGCACTAGAAAAGACACCACAACTTTCTCCGGACCAGAAGATAAAGTGCAGCACTGGAAAAGACACCACAACTTTCTCCGGAGGAAAAGATGAAGTGCAGCACTAGAAAATACACTACATTTTTCTCTAGACCAAAAGATGACGTGCAGCACTAGAAAAGACACCACAACTTTCTCCGGACCAAAAGATGAAGTGCAGCACTAGAAAAGACACCACAACATTCTCCGGACTAAAAGATGAAGTGCAGCACTAGAAAAGACACCACAACTTTCTCCGGACCAAAAGATGAAGTGCAGCACTAGAAAAGACACCACAACTTTCTCCGGACCAAAAGATAACGTGCAGCACTAGAAAAGACACCACAACTTTCTCCGGAGGAAAAGATGAAGTGCAGCACTAGAAAATACACTACATTTTTCTCTGGACCAAAAGATGACGAGCAGCACAATAAAAGACACCACAACTTTCTCCGGACCAAAAGATGAAGTGCAGCACTAGAAAAGACACCACAACATTCTCCGGACCAAAAGATAACGTGCAGCACTAGAAAAGACACCACAACTTTCTCCGGACCAAAAGATGCGTGCAGCATTAGAAAAGACATCACAACTTTCTCCGGACCAAAAGATGAAGTGCAGCACTACAAAAGACACCACAACTTTCTCCGGACCAAAAGATGAAGTGCAGCACTAGAAAAGACACCACAACTTTCTCCTGACAAAAAGATATAGTGCAGCACTAGAAAAGACACCACCACTTTCTTCTGACCAAAAGATGAAGTGCAGCACTAGAAAAGACACCACAACTCTCAACTGATAAAAAGATGAAGTGCAGCACTAGAAAAGACACCACCACTTTCTCCGGACCAAAAGATGACGTGCAGCACTAGAAAAGACACCACAACTTTCGCCGGACTAAAAGATTACGTGCAGCACTAGAAAAGACACCACAACTTTCGCCGGACTAAAAGATGACGTGCAGCACTAGAAAAGACATCACAACTTTCTCCGGACCAAAAGATGAAGTGCAGCACTAGAAAAGACACCACAACTTTCTCCTGACAAAAAGATGAAGTGCAACACTAGAAAAGACACCACAACTTTCTCCGGACCAAAAGATGAAGTGCAGCACTAGAAAAGACACCACAACTTTCTTCTGACAAAAAGATATAGTGCAGCACTAGAAAAGACACCACCACTTTCTTCTGACCAAAAGATGAAGTGCAGCACTAGAAAAGACACCACAACTCTCAACTGATAAAAAGATGAAGTGCAGCACTAGAAAAGACACCACAACTTTCTCCGGACCAAAAGATGACGTGCAGCACTAGAAAAGACACCACAACTTTCGCCGGACTAAAAGATGACGTGCAGCACTAGAAAAGACACGACAACTTTCTCCGGACCAAAAGATGAAGTGCAGAACTAGAAAAGACACTACAACTTTCTCCGGACCAAGAGATTAAGTGCAGCACTAGAAACGACACCACAACTTTCTTCTGACCAAAAGATGAAGTGCAGCACTAGAAAAGACACCACAACTCTCAACTGATAAAAAGATGAAGTGCAGCACTAGAAAAGACACCACAACTTTCTCCGGACCAAAAGATGACGTGCAGCACTAGAAAAGACATCACAACTTTCTCCGGACCAAACGATGAAGTGCAGCACTAGAAAAGACACTACAACTTTCTCCGTACCAGAAGATAAAGTGCAGCACTGGAAAAGACACCACAACTTTCTCCAGAGGAAAAGATGAAGTGCAGCACTAGAAATAGCACTACATTTTTCTCTTGACCAAAAGATGAAGTGCAGCACTAGAAAAGACACCACCACTTTCTCCGGACCAAAAGATGAAGTGCAGCACTAGAAAAGACACCACAACTTTCTCCGGACCAAAATATGCGTGCAGCATTAGAAAAGACATCACAACTTTCTCCGGACTAAAAGATGAAGTGCAGCACTAGAAAAGACACCACAACTTTCTCCGGACTAAAAGATGAACTGCAGCACTAGAAAAGACACCACAACATTCTCCAGACCAAAAGATGAAGTGCAGCAATAGAAAAGACACCACAACTTTCTCCGGACCAAAAGATAACGTGCAGCACTAGAAAAGACACCACAACTTTCTCCGGACCAAAAGATGACGTGCAGCATTAGAAAAGACATCACAACTTTCTCCGGACCAAAAGATGAAGTGCAGCACTAGAAAAGACACCACCACTTTCTCCGGACCAAAAGATGAAGTGCAGCACTAGAAAAGACACCACAACTTTCTCCGGACCAAAAGATAAAGTGCAGCACTAGAAAAGACACCACCACTTTCTCCGGACCAAAAGATGAAGTGCAGCACTAGAAAAGACACCACAACTTTCTTCTGACCAAAAGATGAAGTGCAGCACTAGAAAAGACACCACAACTTTCTCCTGACAAAAAGATGAAGTGCAGCACTAGAAAATACACCACAACTTTCTCCGGACCAAAAGATGACGTGCAGCACTAGAAAAGACATCACAACTTTCTCCGGACCAAACGATGAAGTGCAGCACTAGAAAAGACACCACAACTTTCTCCGGACCAGAATATAAAGTGCAGCACTAGAAAAGACACCACAACTTTCTCCGGAGGATTAGATGAAGTGCAGCACTGGAAAATACACTACAACTTTCTCCAGAGGAAAAGATGAAGTGCATCACTAGAAAATACACTACATTTTTCTCTGGACCAAAAGATGACGAGCAGCACTAGAAAAGACACCACAACTTCTCCGGACCAAAAGATGAAGTGCAGCACTAGAAAAGACACCACAACTTTCTCCGGACTAAAAGATGAACTGCAGCACTAAAAAAGACACCACAACATTCTCCAGACCAAAAGATGAAGTGCAGCAATAGAAAAAACACCACAACTTTCTCCGGACCAAAAGATAACGTGCAGCACTAGAAAAGACACCACAACTTTCTCCGGACCAAAAGATGACGTGCAGCATTGGAAAAGACATCACAACTTTCTCCGGACCAAAAGATGAAGTGCAGAACTAGAAAAGACACCACAACTTTCTCCTGACAAAAAGATGAAGTGCAGCACTAGAAAAGACAACACAACTTTCTCCGGACCAAAAGATGAAGTGCAGCACTAGAAAAGACACCACAACTTTCTCCGGACCAAAAGATAAAGTGCAGCACTAGAAAAGACACCACCACTTTCTCCGGACCAAAAGATGAAGTGCAGCACTAGAAAAGACACCACAACTTTCTTCTGACCAAAAGATGAAGTGCAGCACTAGAAAAGACACCAGAACTTTCTCCTGACAAAAAGATGAAGTGCAGCACTAGAAAAGACACCACAACTTTCGCCGGACTAAAAGATTACGTGCAGCACTAGAAAAGACACCACAACTCTCAACTGATAAAAAGATGAAGTGCAGCATTAGAAAAGACACCACCACTTTCTCCGGACCAAAAGATGACGTGCAGCACTAGAAAAGACACCACAACTTTCGCCGGACTAAAAGATTACGTGCAGCACTAGAAAAGACACCACAACTTTCTCCGGACCAAAAGATGAAGTGCAGCACTAGAAAAGACACCACAACTTTCTCCTGACAAAAAGATGAAGTGCAACACTAGAAAAGACACCACAACTTTCTCCGGACCAAAAGATGAAGTGCAGCACTAGAAAAGACACCACAACTTTCTTCTGACAAAAAGATATAGTGCAGCACTAGAAAAGACACCACCACTTTCTTCTGACCAAAAGATGAAGTGCAGCACTAGAAAAGACACCACAACTCTCAACTGATAAAAAGATGAAGTGCAGCACTAGAAAAGACACCACAACTTTCTCCGGACCAAAAGATGACGTGCAGCACTAGAAAAGACACCACAACTTTCGCCGGACTAAAAGATGACGTGCAGCACTAGAAAAGACACGACAACTTTCTCCGGACCAAAAGATGAAGTGCAGAACTAGAAAAGACACTACAACTTTCTCCGGACCAAGAGATTAAGTGCAGCACTAGAAACGACACCACAACTTTCTTCTGACCAAAAGATGAAGTGCAGCACTAGAAAAGACACCACAACTCTCAACTGATAAAAAGATGAAGTGCAGCACTAGAAAAGACACCACAACTTTCTCCGGACCAAAAGATGACGTGCAGCACTAGAAAAGACATCACAACTTTCTCCGGACCAAACGATGAAGTGCAGCACTAGAAAAGACACTACAACTTTCTCCGTACCAGAAGATAAAGTGCAGCACTGGAAAAGACACCACAACTTTCTCCAGAGGAAAAGATGAAGTGCAGCACTAGAAATAGCACTACATTTTTCTCTTGACCAAAAGATGAAGTGCAGCACTAGAAAAGACACCACCACTTTCTCCGGACCAAAAGATGAAGTGCAGCACTAGAAAAGACACCACAACTTTCTCCGGACCAAAATATGCGTGCAGCATTAGAAAAGACATCACAACTTTCTCCGGACTAAAAGATGAAGTGCAGCACTAGAAAAGACACCACAACTTTCTCCGGACTAAAAGATGAACTGCAGCACTAGAAAAGACACCACAACATTCTCCAGACCAAAAGATGAAGTGCAGCAATAGAAAAGACACCACAACTTTCTCCGGACCAAAAGATAACGTGCAGCACTAGAAAAGACACCACAACTTTCTCCGGACCAAAAGATGACGTGCAGCATTAGAAAAGACATCACAACTTTCTCCGGACCAAAAGATGAAGTGCAGCACTAGAAAAGACACCACCACTTTCTCCGGACCAAAAGATGAAGTGCAGCACTAGAAAAGACACCACAACTTTCTCCGGACCAAAAGATAAAGTGCAGCACTAGAAAAGACACCACCACTTTCTCCGGACCAAAAGATGAAGTGCAGCACTAGAAAAGACACCACAACTTTCTTCTGACCAAAAGATGAAGTGCAGCACTAGAAAAGACACCACAACTTTCTCCTGACAAAAAGATGAAGTGCAGCACTAGAAAATACACCACAACTTTCTCCGGACCAAAAGATGACGTGCAGCACTAGAAAAGACATCACAACTTTCTCCGGACCAAACGATGAAGTGCAGCACTAGAAAAGACACCACAACTTTCTCCGGACCAGAATATAAAGTGCAGCACTAGAAAAGACACCACAACTTTCTCCGGAGGATTAGATGAAGTGCAGCACTGGAAAATACACTACAACTTTCTCCAGAGGAAAAGATGAAGTGCATCACTAGAAAATACACTACATTTTTCTCTGGACCAAAAGATGACGAGCAGCACTAGAAAAGACACCACAACTTCTCCGGACCAAAAGATGAAGTGCAGCACTAGAAAAGACACCACAACTTTCTCCGGACTAAAAGATGAACTGCAGCACTAAAAAAGACACCACAACATTCTCCAGACCAAAAGATGAAGTGCAGCAATAGAAAAAACACCACAACTTTCTCCGGACCAAAAGATAACGTGCAGCACTAGAAAAGACACCACAACTTTCTCCGGACCAAAAGATGACGTGCAGCATTGGAAAAGACATCACAACTTTCTCCGGACCAAAAGATGAAGTGCAGAACTAGAAAAGACACCACAACTTTCTCCTGACAAAAAGATGAAGTGCAGCACTAGAAAAGACAACACAACTTTCTCCGGACCAAAAGATGAAGTGCAGCACTAGAAAAGACACCACAACTTTCTCCGGACCAAAAGATGAAGTGCAGCACTAGAAAAGACACCACCACTTTCTCCGGACCAAAAGATGAAGTGCAGCACTAGAAAAGACACCACAACTTTCTTCTGACCAAAAGATGAAGTGCAGCACTAGAAAAGACACCACAACTTTCTCTTGACAAAAAGATGAAGTGCAGCACTAGAAAATACACCACAACTTTCTCCGGACCAAAAGATGACGTGCAGCACTAGAAAAGACATCACAACTTTCTCCGGACCAAACGATGAAGTGCAGCACTAGAAAAGACACCACAACTTTCTCCGGACCAGAATATAAAGTGCAGCACTAGAAAAGACACCACAACTTTCTCCGGACTAAAAGATGAAGTGCAGCACTAGAAAAGACACCACAACTTTCTCCGGACTAAAAGATGAAGTGCAGCACTAGAAAAGACACCACAACTTTCTCCGGACCAAAAGATGAAGTGCCGCACTAGAAAAGACACCACAACTTTCTCCGAACCAAAAGATAACGTGCAGCACTAGAAAAGACACTACAACTTTCTCCGGAGGAAAAGATGAAGTGCAGCACTAGAAAATACACCACAACTTCTCCGGACCAAAAGATAAAGTGCAGCACTAGAAAAGACACCACAACTTTCTCCGGACCAAAAGATGAAGTGCAGAACTAGAAAAGACACTACAACTTTCTCCGGACCAAAAGATGAAGTGCAGCACTAGAAAAGACACCACAACTTTCTTCTGACCAAAAGATGAAGTGCAGCACTAGAAAAGACACCACAACTCTCAACTGATAAAAAGATGAAGTGCAGCACTAGAAAATACACCACAACTTTCTCCGGACCAAAAGATGACGTGCAGCATTACAAAAGACATCACAACGTTCTCCGGACCAAAAGATGAAGTGCAGCACTATAAAAAACACCAAGACTTTCTCCTGACAAAAAGATGAAGTGCAGCACTAGAAAAGACACCACAACTTTCTCTGGACCAAAAGATGAAGTGCAGCACTAGAAAAGACACCACAACTTTCTCCGGACTAAAAGATGAAGTGCAGCACTAGAAAAGACAGCACCACTTTCTCCGGACCAAAAGATGAAGTGCAGCACTAGAAAAGACACCACAACTTTCGCCGGACTAAAAGATGACGTGCAGCACTAGAAAAGACACCACAACTTTCTTCGGACCAAAAGATGAAGTGCAACACTAGAAAAGACACCACAACTTTCATCGGACTAAAAGATTAAGTGCAGCACTAGAAAAGACACCACAACTTTCTCCGGACCAAAAGATGAAGTGCAGCAGTAGAAAAGACACCACAACTCTCAACACTACAAAATATGAAGTGCAGCACTAGAAAAGACACCACAACTCTCAACACTACAAAAAGATGAAGTGCAGCACTAGAAAAGACACCACAACTTTCTCCGGACCAGAAGATGAAGTGCAGCACTAGAAAAGACACCACAACTTTCTCCGGACCAAAAGATTAAGTGCAGCACTAGAAAGGACACCACAACTCTCAACTGACAAAAAGATGAAGTGCAGCACTAGAAAAGACATCACAACTTTCTCCGGACCAAAAAATGAAATGCAGCACTAGAAAGGCACCACAACTTTCTCCGGACCAAAAGATGAAGTGCAGCACTAGAAAAGACACCACCACTTTCTCCGGACCAAAAGATGACGTGCAGCACTAGAAAATACACCACAACTTTCTCCGGACCAAAAGATGACGTGCAGCACTAGAAAATACACCACAACTTTCTTCGGACCAAAAGATGAAGTGCAGCACTAGAAAAGACACCACAACTTTCTCCGGACCAAAAGATGAAGTGCAGCACTAGAAAAGACACCACAACTTTCTCCGGACCAGAAAATAAAATGCAGCACTAGAAAAGACACCACTACTTTCTCCGGACCAAAAGATGAAGTGCAGCACTAGAAAAGACACCACAACTTTTTCCGGACCAAAAAAGGAAGTGCAGCACTAGAAAAGACACCACAACTTTCTCTGGACCAAAAGATGAAGTGCAGCACTAGAAAAGACGTGGTGTCTTTTCTAGTGCTGCACTTCATCTTTTCTGTCTTTTCTCCGGACCAAAAGACCATGTATCACAACTTATCAAGGCTACAACACCACTCGAGGATAAAGGTTAATGAGATTGATAGATTCACAGTTGAATGATGAGATTATTAAAAATCTTCACATACAATCGACTCAAAACAACAGCCGACACCATAGCAGGAATTATCTCCTTCCATCCCTGTCAGAAATATCATTCATGGAACGTAAGGAGTAAAAGACAAAATAGGGGTTTAGGGGGGAGGGGGGCTAGATTGCTGAAAGTAAACCAAAATCCACTTTCTACTCTCCTGCGCTGTGGTCTAGATTCTCTTTCACTAATAACTTTCATCAACGCATGAATTTACATGTGAAATAAATGAGTAGAATAACTTGCAAGGAAATGAATCAAATAAATCTGGCTATGTTTGTAGAAGTTTATTCTACTAAGAAATTCACAGAGATCGAGTCTCTGCGAGAATAATGACAGCCTAAGAGAAAATGAACAAAGGGAAGTAATTAATTTCCAAAAGTAAAAAGGGAGATTGAAGAGTTCTGTTCTTTTTTTTTCACCCCCCACACCCCCACACCCACACACCCGCCGCCGGGAAAGATCAATGCCGTATGTTTGTTTTGGAAGAAAAGGATTCCATGCACTCTCAGGTGGATATCTCTGTTTAAACTGAAAAAAGCGTAAAGAAAAAATTAAAAGCTGATAGTTTTTAGCTAAATACTGAGGACTTCGACGGATTCTAGTGAATTCTCGAAGATTCAGCCCATTAGCATATTCTGAAGATTTCTTCTGGTAAATCATCCGAGTTTGGAGAATGAGTATTGATTTACTCCTCTCCAGGAGTTAGGCACAAGGCCAGTTTTTATCTTACTCCCACAAGTAAGATGTGACCCAAGGTCGGGTCGGGAAAGTGGGGTTTAAAAATTGCCTGGGCAGCCCCGGTAGGGGCGCCTCAGGCAGTAAGCAATAAACTTACTCCTCCCCAAAGAGGGGAGGCAACGCCTGGGAAGGTGGACCTCTCAGAACTGCACAGGACAGACCCATTGACCGGGATAAGTCAAGACCCGAAGGCCAAGACAACACCAGTATGGGGTGCAGTATCCATCGGAACAGATACTACACTTTGATCTTAGCCAAAAGGCCAAGAAGAGATGAGTTTGGAGAATGAGTATTGATTTACTCCTCTCCAGGAGTTAGGCACAAGGCCAGTTTTTATCTTACTGCCACATGTAAGATGTGACCCAAGGTCGGGTCGGGTCGGGAAAGTGGGGTTTAAAAATTGCCTGGGCAGCCCCGTCGGCATTCCCGGTAGGAACGCCTCAGGCAGTAAGCAATAAACTTACTCCTCCCCAAAGAGGGGAGGCGAAGCCTGGGAGGGTGGACCTCCTAGAACTGCACAGGACAGACCCATAGGCCGGCGTAAATCAAGCCCCGAAGGCCAAGACAACACCAGTCTATGGGGTGCAGTATCCATCGGAACAGATACTACACTTTGATCTTAGCCAAAAGGCCAAGAAGAGATGAGTTTGGAGAATGAGTAGAACCCGAATTTTCGACAGTAAAGATTTTGATGGCACTCGGAAAAGGAGGAGGAAAAGTGTTAGACTGGATCGGGCTATCCAGGATCTTTTCGTTCTCCGGCATAGGATCAATTTCTGTATCCAAAACTGCTCGTTCTATCACCCAATGGAGATATATAGAGCAAGGATACTGTCGTCTCTCGTCCATTATTGAAACGCATATGAGCATAGTCAACGGTCTCGTTAGGGGTTCATACTTGCTTCCGCGTAGATGACGCTTCAAGAGACCCGATTTAGCTTTCGTTAACCACGTAGTTATGGAATCAGCCTTTTCCATGTATGCAGGTTGATTATCGACACGTTTGAATCAGAGTCTAGTAGTAACTTGACATTTTTATTCAGGAATTGTACTTGTACGTAAGTTTTGATATTTATGCCGTCCTGTTCGTTTGTTTTTGTGGATTCTTATTTCTTTTATTCTTTTGAACTCTTGTCTTCTACTTTATTAGAAGTTAGACATGTTTTAAAACGATATGGGCTATCCATAACCCAACAAAACAGGGGATCAACGGTAATTTATCCTGTTTTGTGGTTTGATTTTGTAGGAGCGTGAAAATAATATCTTTTTTTGGTTTGACTTGTTTTTGAAAGAGGGTTAAAATGTGATTTCTAATGTATCTTTGTTATGTGATCAATGTCCGACTCTTCAATATCTTTAGAATATTGTTTAACACTTACAAATTTCTGAGAGTCTTCGGCTATTTTTTTTAATGTAAACATTGGCTCACTTTCTAACTACATCTAATTTCTCTGTGTTTGGCGGATACAAGTCCTTGCACGAATATTAGGCATTTAAAGTTATCCGCGTTAAGTTCAGCTAGTTTGAAATCGTCATAGTGTTTATTAACGATTGACGCGAAAGTTTTCGCTGTCTTTTCTGATTAAGTTCATGCACTTCTACGTTTTATAGAACAGAAGTTTTATGGCTCAATAAGTCTGTTAAAAGTTTAACAACTTCAGAAAAAGTCACGTCGCTGTTTTTTTTTTAGGTAAAATAAAGTTCATGAATTTGGTATGTTCGGTGGTCCTTAATTTTCGGAGCAGTAGGCGAACATTTTTAAAGTCTGCCTAATTTTCACAATCTATTTTGTATAGATTCTCATATCTTCTGAAATATGAAGCACAGGTTTTATCCTCCTCTGGGGAATAAGTGAAATTGTACGGAATTTTGAGAAAAAGCATTTTCGTTCTCAGTATTTTGACCCCTATTCGACTTTTGTGTTGTAATAAGTTGATTTGTTTCCAGTAGTCTTTCTTTGTTTTTTGTTGTTGTCTTTTCAGTAGAAGATTTTAAAATATTTCTTTGTTTTTTGTCTTTTCTCGATTTTTAATTGTTGTTTCATATAGTATTTAACGAATTCTTCCTTATTTTATTTTAAATCTTCCATATTTATAGGTGTCTTTATAGAATACGGCTTTTAGAAGTTTTTTCTTTCATATTACGCTACTAACGTAATATTAGTTGTACAAGTGAGAAAGAAAAAATATAAACCCTTTCTTATCGACAAAAAATCACTTTTTAGTTAACTTCTCACGTAACAGTAGTTTTTACTGTTAGCACTTAAGTCAACAGTAAAAATAAGGCTATTTTCCTTTTTTTAGATAGAAAAAATAATGTATTACTTTCTTGTTAAAAATGAACACAGTGCAGGAATAAAAAAATAATGAAATCACCAAATTTCTTCTTTCTTTGAAAAGAGGGAAATCATTTTGGCTAAAAAAATCTAACTTACGGGATTCTTTTTTCTCTAGTTCGCACATAAAGCCTGTTTTTAGAACTATGGAAGTTGTCGAGTAATTTCGCCGTTGGTTTCTCCACGTTCATCTTTTTTGAGGTTCTCAAATAAAAGTCCTTTGATGTTCCACTTCGGCAGTGTTGTGTGTCTGTCTGACTACTAGTATTAGACTGGGGTAGTTCAAACACCGATAGGCATGTGCTCCAGGTATTTATAGTGAAACGGAAGATGAATAATGAAGATCAGATAGTTTGAAGCTAAAACGATTCAGGTGGACTGGAGAATCAGTAGATGTTTACGCCAATACAATAAAACAAATTGCTGGACTAGCAGGATATCTAGGGATAATAACAGCCAAACTTACTTTTATTACGGGATTCTCAGTAAGTGGGGGTGGTAGGAGTGGTACTGTGAAAGTGGTTGATGGAAGGGACGTAAAATGTAAGGGAGCCCAGCAAGTGGAAATAAAAGTATGTGGAGTACGAATAAAAGTGGAAGTGATTATAATGGATCACATTCTCAACGGGATCGACGTCATAATTGGAATGGATGTAACCAATGAGATTGGAGGTGTGACTATAAAGAAGGGTGAGGTGAAGTTTGGAGACGTACACTGTGCCGTAGCTGCCCATCAGCCGAACGTTTGCAAAATCGATGACAAAAACTTTCAATCAGATTTTGATGGATAGAAATGGACAGTAAGATAGAAATAAATGGGAAATCTACGAGTGTCACAGAACAATGTAAGGTAAGATACCATAACATATAGCTTGTTCCTAAGCATCAATTTCGACCTCAAGAGGAAGAGAGAAATCTATGGCTACCAGAGAAGATTTTCCCATTTTCTTCTTCGGGTGCCTGACAGCATCTGCTTGTTCCGTAGTGAATGAATAGTTGGCCATTTTGGTTAGGGGATGTAATTTTTCAGAGAAGTTTGAGATCCACCTAGAATAGTGAGAGAACATCTGTAACGGAGAGCGGCCAACTGACGTAAATGCAGACACTTGTCGGCGCCGTTCAAAGAGGCAGCGTCTGGTATGCTGTGTGTGGAGGGCGAACCCGAAAACGCTCGCTGACGACAAAACAGAAAGAGGAGTGGGAGGAGAAAGGCATCAGAAAGTCAAATATGGTTTTTATTTGAAGATCCGGGCCGCGGCGCCGAATGGGGAGATTTATGCAAATTAAGTTGGTTTGCATGCGTCGCATTTTTTTTCTAATAAGAGAAGGAAAAATAAACATTCGACGAGAGATGTGGAGATCGTTCTGAACGTGAGATCGTAAAGCGAACGAAAGAGAATAGTGCTGGATTTTTTTTTATGTTGGACTGAACGACGTTTTTTTTTTACACTGGAGAGAGATATTGACTTTCATTTGGACTTGATCTTGTTCCGATACTATTTCTTTATTTTATCTACAAAATCCCCATTGATTTTTGAAGGTAGTGAGGTATTGACAGGTGCATTCAACCTTTGAGTCTATCGGAGTCAGGTTTAACAGAACCCTTGCTTATCGTATACCCAAGCAAATCTATGGAAGTAAGCGAGTAGCGACACTTGCTTTTGTTCAGCGTCAGTCCATACTTTGCCACAGTATTCATGAACTCTTTAAAATTAGTGTCATGCATAGCCTGATTTTCTCCACAAACGGCAACATTGTCAATATAGGCGTAAGTTTCTCGGGCGTCTTCTTGTTTGATGACGTCACCTATAAATCGTTGAAAACTCGCTACTCGATTGGTCACTCAAAACGGAATTCTTTTAGATACGATCTACACATCCGATTTTTGTTATGAACCCAGGTTGGTGAATACGCACGCGTGTTTATATTCTAGTCGCCGTCATCGTCATCGCAGTAGCAGGTTACTCCTTCGTCCGTTGATACAAACGAAGCCAAGACTTGTGGATTTAAAAAAATGTGTATTATTAACACCGGCCGTTCTAACAGAAGAGAAACTACACCGGTTCTCACTATAAATAGTGCGAGTAGACAATCACCAGGGAGAAAAAGGACAGTATTGTAACTGTCTAGCCGAGTGCCAGTCAGTTTCCTTACCTTTGTACCTTTTATGTTAATACACTTGTTATTTAACCCAACCTCGATTTGACTTCTTTTTACTGTTGGACTACTTCACAACATTAACACAAAAAAAGAGAACACTTAAATGCGTGTGTATTAGAGAGAGAGAGAGAGAGAGAGAGAGAGAGAGAGGGGAGGAGAGAGAGAGAGAGTTAATAAGATAGGTAGACAGACAGATCGACCGTCTCACTACTCTTAGCTACACCGTATGCCCTCAACGGGGGCGATGACGTTCGTGCCCGTTCAGTTGAGCTGTCAGCAGGCAATGAGAATGAGACACTCTCTGCCGGAAGTCACGTAATTTATGTACTTTCGCTTTTAGGGCACCAATCCAGCCCTTTCACTATCCAACAATTCTACAAAACTGATACAGAGATCCAGCAGCTTTGAAGGCTGTGTATTTTTGTTCTTCCGGCTTGATTGCAACCTGATGATAAGCAGTGTTAAATACTTGATAAATGGCAATCTCATTTACCGTGTCTTCTAGACTAGGAAGAGGATAAGCATCCAGGAAATGATGACAATCTGAGGTTAGACTAGTAAACAGAGATGGGTAAGGGGCATTTTTAATGGTGGTCAGTCTATAAACAGTGAGAGGTGGAAGGGGTCCTCAAAAAGGTATTTCCACTGAACAATGTTGACATAGGAATGATATCACAGCAAAGGTTGGTCATAATCGATATATTGACATTCCTGTACACCCTACCACTCAGACTGAGGGGAAAACACAATGTTCAAGAGTAAACGACGAATGAGAACTCCAAGACCATAAAATTCTATTAGAACTTGGCGTGACTGCCAATCCGAGACTTAACTTTATCAGGATGAATGAAAATTTTCGAGCTTCCTCTATCAACGAGTAGCCTCATAGACAATTGGTTTTCGCCCACAATGACGGTTTTCTCCCTAAATAAGTTAAAAGCACAGGAGCAGATGAAACAAGAAGGGGTTCACCGTAGTTGATAACAGCACAAGAGTAAAATGTCCTTTGCTTTACAATTTTTCAAATTCAATTCTCTAGCGAAGTATCTCTCTATCATGTCTTGGGTTTCCGCAGAAGAAACATTTCTGTTCAAAGAGGGAAGCCACTGTAGGTTGTTCATTGCACACAGATTGGGCGTCCTTTATTTCTTCTGTTCTAGTAGTGAATACAGAGTCAGGCATGGAGTGTACGACGTTAATTAGTATTGCGATTGTCTCGAGATTCAGAGTCTTATCGTACGCCGTATGACGGTCGAGCGTTTTATTCTCCAGAAGCGTCTGTCTGATATGGTTGGACGAAATCCCATTTATGAATGTCTCCCTGCTGTACTCATTCATCAAATTTTTGACAGCTGACAGAGAACATTGGAGTTGAGATTTTTCATTGTTTGTTGCGGTGTTGATGAAGAAGTTCCTTTAACTTAATTACAGGAGTACAAGCTATTTCGGCGAGAAGAGGAGATTATGGAGTCATGAATTGTGAGATTAAGCAATAATGTGATATCGCCTTTTAGTGGAGAAGGTGATGTAATCGGTTGGATGAAAAAAGTTAAATTGGTAGCTAAGCTACAAAAAGTGCAAGACCTTGCTAGTTTCATTCCACTTTTTTCTGCACGGAGATGCGCTTGCTTTCTATGTAAACCCCACACGCCTCTCTGCACACACAGGTGTATGATATCCTGGAGCGGTGCCAATGTGTGAACCCCACTCGCGCGCACAGTCTTGCCAGACCCTGAACACATTTCAGCCGATCGTCGTCGTGGCAATAAAAAATTTGTCGATCGAAATTCCTCTAGACCGAGATGGTGACGATGATGATGATGACGTCGCGTCGCCGATCTTGTCATCTCGTCCAGCTACAAATACACTCCCACGTTGAAACTGTAAACAGTTTCAACGTGGGAGTGTATCAGCGAGCGATCACTGGGCGAACAGCAACTGGTTGGCTCTGTGAGGGCGAAAGATCATTCAAAGCAGAACAAAAGGAAAAGAACAATGTTCAACAACTCGGTCGGGTTTTTTGTATGGAAGAGTAATTATTGATAAAATAAAAAAAGATTTGATTTTACATTAGATTAATGTCTACCGTACCTGTAAAAGTTGTTTGCTCTAAGTTATCTCGTTGGATCTGTGTGTGTGTGTGTGTGTACATTCGTTTACAAGTGGTTGTTTAGTCACAAATTAACTGGCTAAGAAAACGATGGGGAGTTCATTCGGTTTTCTTCTCTTCGTCGCGCACCTTCATCGGCGCGCGGCGTCGGGCGCGTCGGGCGCGTCGGGCGCGTCGGGTGCGTCGGGCGCGTCCGGCTCTCTCGCCATCTCTACTCGTTCTGATCTCTCGTGGTTCTGTTCACTCGTGCGTCAAAACGTACATTCTCTTATTGAAGATGTCTATCGCCACACTCCCTTTCTCTGCCATATTTCTCTCTGCGTCTCTTCCTCTCTCTCTCAGGGGAGAACACGGGCCTCCCCTCCCTAGAATAAATGGAATTCCCTTTCTGGCCTAGCGTTATCATAAAAACAATTGCCTTCTCATTCTCGCCATGTGGGCCGGAGGCTCTCTACTGTAATTAACGATGACAGGCCTAAATGATTATCTGCCCAGTTAAACGAAACAAGCATCGTTTTATTAATATTATTGGAGTTAAATCTAAGATTATGGATTTACGTTATCTGTAACTTCCCATCTGGCAACCGTCTCCTGACCTGGGAAGGCAACGAATTTTGACTGCAAAACACGACCAAACCAGACTGGCTGACGCATTGTTCCCGTCGTCTGAATAAGTTTGTTTCCACGTCAAATATATACTAGTTTTATATCTCCACTTCGTCTCTACACAGGGCCTAGCATCACCACCAAGATGCATATTAGTGCGTAACCAGGGTACCCGATCCTGATGGGACCCCAGATACTTTGTCACATCTACCTTGAGATGAATAATGAAGATCAGATAGAAATGAGGGGACGTTTGAGGCTAAAACGATTCAGGTGGACTGGAGAATCAGTAGATGTTTACGCCAATACAATAAAACAAATTGCTGGTCTAGCAGGATATCTAGGGATAATAACAGCCAAACTTACTTTTATTACGGGATTCCCAGACGACGTATCTGTGGTACTACAATAATTACCTCACGTAGAGAGAATGGACGTCAGCAAACCGATACTAACTGCACGGATTTTAGTCAGCAAAATAATTCGAGAGACTGTGGCAGCGAGTGCACAAAGCACTGCATTGAGAAATAAGGTTCAAAGAGAATCATTAAGCTTTAAATGTCGTGGACATCACTTAATTAAAAATTGTACAGAGCAACCTAGAGCCAGAGTAATATGATACAATTGTGGAAAATTTGGGCACATTGCGAGGTATTTTCCTCAGGCTCAGGGAAATGAGCAAGGCGGCTTCTGCGCCAGTAGCTACCCTAACAAAAGAATGAAGACGCAGTACTGGCCTCTTCCAATGATAGAAGTAGCAGTGAATAATACAGTAATGACCGTACTTGTCGATACCGGATGCACCACCACTTCACTCAATGCTAAACTTGTGAGTGGGTGTGGTAGGAGTGGTACGGTTGATGGAAGGGACGTAAAATGTAAGGGAGCCCAGCAAGTGGAAATAAAAGTATGTGGAGTACGAATAAAAGTGGAAGCGATTATAATGGATCACATTCTCAACGGGATAGACGTCATAATTGGAATGGATGTAACCAATGAGATTGGAGGTGTGACTATAAAGAAGGGTGAGGTGACGTTTGGAGACGTACACTGTGCCGTAGCTGCCCATCAGCCGAACGTTTGCAAAATCGATGACAAAAACTTTCAATCAGTTTTGATGGATAGAAATGGACAGTAAGATGGAAATAAATGGGAAATCTACGAGTGTCACAGAACAATGTAAAGTATTAAAATAATTTCCTGGAGGATGAGAAGGAGGATTAAAAATTGATAGCAGATGGTATAGTCTTACAATGAAAGGGCGAAGGAAAAAATGTGTTATCGTTGATGGAAGTCTTCCAGGCCACAAAAGGTAAAGCCAAGCCAGTTTTGTAGCGGTATTTTAGATGTGTGTGACGAAAAGATGAGAAAGTGGAGGCGTTTGGCAGGAGGAACTGCGATTGTAGACCTTAAGTCTGCCTACTTGCAGCTGCATGTGGCAACGGAACTATGGCAGTACCAGCTGGTCTGCTACAAAGGAAGAGCTTACTGCCTGACACAGTTAAGATTTGAACTTAATGTTGCACCAAAGATTATGGCAGTTTTAAAAACTGTCTTAATGAAAGGAAATAAGACAAAAGAAACCACTGATTCGTACATTGATTACATAATGGTAAATGTGTCAAAGGTATCTACAGAAGAAGTTGTGAAACATTTTAAGGGGGTTGGGCTGACAGCAAACCCGCCAGAACCCCTGAACGGAGAAACAGCACTGGGCCTCAATCTGATATAAAGGAAAGATGGGTGAGCTGATGTTCAGAAGGGGCAACGAAATCCTGGAAATGACAGGAGAAATGAGTAGGCAACAGTTGTTTTCTATCTGCGGAAAATTGTTGGAGAACTATCCAGTTGCTGCATGTCTGCGACTGGCATGCAGTTATGTGAAAAGAAGAGGAAATAGAGAGCAGGGTCGATGGCCAAACTTTCAAAGTAATACAAGAGATTTTAGCTGGTGTAGAAAAAAGGGCATTGTTATGTGAGATTGGCACATACCTGAAACAAAAATAGGAATGGTGTGGTGCGATGCAAGCCGTATTGTAACAGGCGGCCCCGTGGAGATTGGTGGTTTGGTGGCGGAAGATGCAGCATGGCTGGGGGAAAAGAATGACTATAATTACATTAATGTAGCCGAATTAGATGCTGTTATGAAAGGTATCAATTTAGCGATAAAATGGGGATTGAGAGAGATCGTGATCAGGACTGATTCAGCCACAGTACTAAGTTGGTGGAAGTCTACAGTGGGGGAGAGCGGAAGAATACGTAACTAATGAAATGTTTATGCCTGTAACTTATGAGTGCGTAGTTCTACGAATGTGTGTGTGTGCGCACGTGAGTTGAGATTTTGTCGAGGTACGTAAGTGTACGACTGCGTGTGCGTGCGTACGTGAGTGAGGGTGTGTAGGCATTTGTGTGGGTGTCCTTGTCAGCACTGTGTGTAAGCATATGTTTGCGAGTTGAATGGTAAATGGTAGTCACCTGAGGCGTCCCTCGCTCCGAAGGGCGAGAGCAGTTTAGAAACATGTCCTCCTGTTAAGTGTCGAAGGAAAGATAGAGAAAAGATTTTGTCGCGGCGTGATGCTTTTATATTTTATCATGAATGGTTGCACGGACGTAGTAGGCCACATGACAAACTTTTTTTTCCGTAAAGCTGATTTTTGGAAACAAAATTCTGATATTTTTTTTAGCTGGAATTTGGGGGCGTGGCTTGTGTTTTCGCGCACGTCGTCGGTCAGTCAACTTTATAGAATTGGGACAAATGTCAATCCTTAGGATGCTTATACAGGTGAAAGCACAGGTGAAAATCGCAGTTTCAAATAATTTAATAGGAAAACTCTTTTATATACTTACGTATCAGGCAAAAATGGGTATCTACACCAAAAATTAGAGAAAATGATCTATTAGAATTTTAATTAAAAATCAAAATCAGTTTTATCGTATTTTTCCGATCGCCATTAATACGAGCGGGATACCTGTAAAGGAAGGAGGAGATAAGTACGTCTGTCCTTTAAACAAGTAATAATGAATTAGCGGATTCAAAAAATACCATAAAACTGATTTTTTGATTAATTCAAATTCTACTCGATAATTTTTCTTAATTTTTAGTTGATACTTATTTTTGTCTTATACGTAAGTTTATACAAAAGTGTTTTTTGGGGGAGGAATGCGTTTTTCATATGTAATTTCAGCTTTATTAGCACCAATCTAAGTTTTTTCCCTGGATTAACACCATAAATACAAGCATATGCTCAATTAATTGATTCATAAATTAACAGTGAATCAGAGTAATTTTCTTTGGTTAATTCTGAGATTGTCGTGTCGGGACCCGTTTTATGACTAAAATAAACGGGATGTTTAATCCTTGATTGCCTTAACCCGTGTGACAGAAATAAACACACAATCTTTCTGTCTGCGTACACCGTCACTCGATCTAACGAATCAAATTTCTTCGAAGCGTTGTACCAGCAGCAGCCAACAAGGCACTATAAAAGCAGTGTTCATTTCCACTCTTTCATTCGGTACCTTTGTCCCTGCTTCGACGCCTAACGCCTTCGTCACTGCCGACCACATCTCGATCCACGAACTTTTGTCAGACATCACGGCATCCTTTCTCCACTATGATGATAATCCAGCAGCAGCTATAACACGGCCCTTTTGCAGGGCAACACTCAAACTAATTATAATGCGATTCACTCCCGTTTCCTGCTATAGCTCCCTTCAGCAGCTCCAGTTCATTCCAACGGCTCCTGCTCCAGCGGCTCCTGCTCCAACTCTCTCCAGTAACGACTGCTCCAGCTCCTTTCAGCGGATCTTGCTTCAGTTCCTGCTCCAGATATTGCCACCAGCGCATGCTCCAATTTCTTCCAGCGACTCCTGCTCCAGCTCCTTCCAGCAACGCCTGTCCCAGCTCTCTCAAACGGCTCCTGCTACAGCTCTCTCCGCCAACGCCTGCTACAGCTCCTTCCAGCGGCTCTTTCTCCAGCTGCTTCCATCGGCTCCTGGTTCAGCTCATTCCAGCAACGCCTGCTCCAGCTCTCTCTAGCGGCTCCTGCTACAGCTTTTCCCAGCAACACCTGCTCCAGCTTCTTCCAGCAGATCTTGCTCCAGCTTCCTGTGGCGCCTGCTCTAACGGCTCATGCTCCAATTCTCTCCAGCGGCTCCTGCTCCAGCTCTCTCCAGCAACGCCTTCTCCAGCTCCTTCTAGCAGCCCAGCCTCTCCTGCTTCCAATTACATCATTTCTGTCGTTTCAGCTTTCCTTCTCACGTTCTAACCTTTATTGTAAATAAACGATTCTTTTATACCGTTCGTCTGTGTTTGTCCTCTCTTCTTTGTCATTGCCGTAATTTTCCTGTGTCAGCCTTCTTAGTTGTACGACCGATCACCCCCAGAGTCGCAGCGATGCCCAAGTGTCGCACCCGGCGCTGCCCAAGCATTCCGGACAAAACACTTCCTGGATGACTGAACCCTGCAACAAGCTACACGCTGTAAATAAAATCGTATGCCCCATTGGTTACTAAATAAACAATAAATTAGAGTGTGTTTTCTTTCGTTAATTCTTAGATTAACAATGTAAATGAAAGCGCACGCCCCATTAATCGATTCATAAACAACCAATAAATTAGAGTGATTTCCCATGATTAATTCTTATATAACCACCGTAAATAAAATCATGTGCCACATTATTTGATTCATAAATTAACAGTAAATTAGAGTGATCAACTTTATTAATTCTTAGATCAGCACTGAAAATACAAACATATACCCATTAATTGATTCATAAACAAACAGTAAATGAGCGTGATTGCCCTGAATTAATTCTTAGAATAACACCGTAAATACAAGAATATGTTCCATTAATCGATTTATAAAAAAACGTAACTCATTGTTATATCCCTTGATTAGTTTATATCCCTTGCATAGTTTACACTCTAAATATAAGCGTGTGCCCTATTAATTGATTCATTAAAAAACAGTAAATTAGAGTGATTTCCCTTGATTAATTCTTACATTAACACTGTAATGGGGTACGGAATTAATTACAACTCGGAATTAATTACAACTCAGAATTAATTACAACTTGGACTTAATTTATCACTTTTATTTGTTATTCAACTAATAAATCTCATTTTATTTCTTTCATTTGCAAAATTATATTGTACGCATTAAAAAAAAAAGTTTTATTTCATTTTATCATCAAGAATTACGAGATTTCTAATACCTAAGCGACATAAAATTACTTCCGGTTTGTAATTAATTCCGTCACCCACTGTAATTACTTGCATATGCCTTATTAATTTAACAGTAAATCAGAGTGATTTCCCTTGATTAATTCCGTTAATACAAGCATATGCTTCATTAATTGATAAATAAACAGTAAATCGGAGTAATTACTCTTAGCTAATTCATAGATTAACACCGTAAAGACTTACATGTAGCAGTTGCATTAGATAACTATTTTGTATCTGTCTACGTTTATAACTTCAAAACTAACAGGCATTTTTCAGCGGTATTTTACACACTTTACATGTGATAATTTATGTACTTAACTACTAATTTTTAGCACGTGAGTCATGTTTACAGAAACCTGTAGATAGATATGTAGCAGTTACATCAGCGAACTATATTGTATCGGTCTACGTGACCTGCAGTCAGTTGTTATTCGGCTTGCCGATTATGTAACCATCGCCTGTTCACCACATGAACATTTAACTCACCTAAGTTCGATAAGATTAATATGCAATGAATCTTCTTGGCACGAAAACCAAACCATGTGATGAACAGAACAATTTCAGTTTAAGTCTTAATCTAAACACGACAAGATGTGATCCAGCTCACTCTACAGGCTAGCGGTAGAGGAATCGATGAACTCCAGGATTACAATATTTCGTGTTGTCTATGTTAACCAACCCATTGTACAATCTTCATTTTGTTCCTGTGTTCCCGTGAATAAAACTGCCTTATTCTTTAGATGTGAAACCGTTATTATTTCGTAGAGAAATAGTGATTCCTTTTTGTTTATGTAACATTTCAATTTCAGTCAGATTCAGCCAGACCAATTATTCTTCCAAGTAAAATCGTCATTCTGCTTGTCTTTCCAATAAACACCAAAACTAAAATTGGCTCCCACAGCTAAGAGCACGAATGAATTGATTCATAAACAAACAGTAAATAAGAGTGACTTCCCTTGATTAATTCTTATACCGACATTGTGAATAATTGCATATGTTTTACTTATTTAACAGCACATTAGAGTGATTTCCCTGGGTTGATTCTTATACCAACATTGTATATACTTGACTTGACTTGGTCCCTTAACCCCCTCCTGGGTCGTAGGGGCGCTGCACCAATGAACTCCACACTAGCTGTCTCCACTTCTGACGGTCATGGGCAATGGACTGGGTTGTAGCGAAGTTGTAGCCCGTCCACTCTTTGATGTTGTCCGTCCATCTTTTGTGTTGTCTACCTCTCCTTCTCTTGTCTTGCACTGCTCCCTGCAGGATGGTTTTGGAGAGACCACTGCCCCTTGTCACGTGACCATACCATCCAAGCTTTCTTTTTCTTACAGTTGTCAGCAAATCTTCGTAGTTGTTCAGATTTGCGTTGATGAGCGCGCGAACTTCTTCGTTTGTGACACGGTCTGAGTACGAGATGCCAAGCACTCTTCTGTAGCATCTCATTTCTACCGTCTGGATTTTTCTTTGGAGCTCGGCTGTCAAGGTCCATGACTCGCATGCATACAAAAAGATGGATAATACTAGTGTATGCAGCAGCTTCAGTTTGCAACGAAGACTAATGTTTCCGTCTTTCCAGATTGATTTCAGTTTTGCAAGTGCTGCTGCCGTTTGTGCTGCTCTTGCCAGGATTTCAGTCTTGGATCCTTTGTTGCTGAGTATAGCGCCAAGGTATTTGAACTGGTTTACGGTTTCCAGTTCTTGGCCGTTGGCTGTTATCGTTGTTGATAATGGTTGTCCACTATTCGTCATCAGCTTCGTTTTTTCAGCATTGATCTCCATTCCGTACCTCGTGGATGTTCTGTCGAGGCGGCTCACTAGATTAGAAAGTTCTGTTTGATTTCCGGCAAGTCCATCAATGTCATCGGCGAATCTGAGGTTTGTGATGGTTCGTCCACCAATGCTGACTGTGCCCACGTGATCATCAAGGGCATCTGACATGATTCGTTCAAGGAGGATGTTGAAGAGTGTTGGCGACAACAGACAGCATATGCTCTATTAATATAACAGTAAATTAAAGTGATTTCCCTAGATTAATTCTAATCCCAACACTATGAATAGTTAAACATGCCTTATTAATTTAAAAATAAATTAGAGTGATTTCCCTTGATTAATTCTTATAGCAACACTGTAATTAATTGCATATGACTTATTTATTCACCGGTACATTAGTGAATTCCTTTGGTTAATTCTTATATTAACACTGTAAATAGTTGCATGTGCCTTATTATATTAACAGTAAATTAGAGTGATTTCCCTTAATTTTATACCAACACTGTTAATACGTTCATATGCCTTATTTATTCAACAGTATATAGAGTGATTTGCCTTGATTAATTCTTTACCAACACTGTAAATACATGCATATGCCTTATTAAATTAACAGTAAATTACAGTGATTACCCATGATTAATTATTTTTTATACGCTGGTAATACTTGCATGTGCCTTATTCATTTATCAGTAAATTCACAATTTCCTTTTGATTAAGTATATACAGTGAATATACTTGCATTTGCCTTATTTATTTAACAGTAAATAAACGTATTTCCTATTGATTAATGTTATTACTTACACTATGAATACTTGCATATGCCTTATTTATTTATCAGTAAATTTACGTGTTTCATTTTGATTAATTATATAGCAACAGTGTAGTAATTTAACGTGTTTACTTTTGAATTATTATATACCAACAGTGAAAATACTTCCATATGCCTTATTTATTTTACAGTAAATTAACGTGTTTCTTTTTATTAATGTTTATACTAACAATGTGAATACTTGCATATGCTTTATTGATTTATCAGTAAATTAAATTGTGTCCTTTTGATTAATTATATAAAAACAGAGAAAATACTTGCATATACCTTATTTATTTAACAGTAAATTTACATGTTTCCTTTTGATTAATTATATACCAACAGTGAAAATACTTGCATGTGCCTTATTCATTTATCAGTAAATTAATCTGTTTCTTATTTAATGATGTTTATAGTAACAATGTGAATACTTGCATATGCGTTATTGTTAGATAATGCCCTGTGAGAGTTGGACGCATCTATTCAAGACGGGTTTGACTTACACGATTTGTAGCGGAGTCATCCCGTGCAGTTTCAGTTCGATGTGTTTCCCATGAACGTGGGGACGTTGATTGACCTTAAGTCAAGAGAAGGTCAGGGGTTCAGATTGCACCTGTGCGATCACGAAGTTTGATGACGTCAGAGTCCCCACCGTGGGAGAATTAAATCGAGATTGAATCAGTTACTGACTTGGGAGCGAAGAATCAACAACACATGATGTAGCGGTTACGAGAAAGATTACGAATGACGGAAAAATATAAGAGTCTTAGTGAAATCTAGTAGAATCTTTCATATTCCTTCCTCTGCAAGTAATTAAGCGATTACAGACTAACGTAAGAATATTAACTAGTGAATTTAGTTAGCGTATCCTCTCTCTCGATCCCAACGAAATCGTTCAAGTCGGCTGATTAAAATAGTCAAATAAAAGCGGCTCTTTCAAAACAAAAAAAAGACTTGTTGTACTTTAAGAAATTGATTTCAGAGAGAAGATGTAAACACGCGGCGAGCGACCGGCAGAAGATAGCAGCACGATATAACGAGTCGGTGGGACGACACGAGCAGGCTGGCGAAGGCGGCAACGAGGATCATGGCGACGGCGGTCGGGTTACAGACGGCGACAACAAAAGAAGAAGCGCGCACGAGGAGTGCAAATAGTTCTGACAACCATGAGGCGAAACAGAGAAACGGCAGCTCGTCCCCTTTGGTAGCAATGCCGTTCGTACGAATAAACAGCGAAGTTCTACGACGACCAAAGAGTTATTGGAAAGCCAATAACCAGTAATGTAACATTATTTATTTATCAGTAAATTTAAGTGTTTATTGTTTAGTAATATTTATACAAACACTGTTAATACTTGCATATGCCTTATTTATTTATCAGTAAATTAACGTTTTCCTTTTGAGTAATTATATAGCAAAAGTGAAAATACTTGTATATGCCTTATTTATTTCTTAGTAATTTAACGTGTTTCCTTTTGAATTATTATATACCAACAGTGAAAATACTTGCATACGCCTTATTTATTTATCAGAAAATTAACGTTTTCCTTTTCATTAATTATATACCAACAGTGAAAATACTTGCATATGCCTAATTTTTTATTAGTAGATTTACGTGTTTCCTTTTGATTAATTATGTACCAACAGCGAAATTACTGCACAGTGCACATGCCTTATTTATTTTTCAGTAAATTTACGTGTTTCCTTTTGATTAATTATATACCAAGAGTGAAAATACTTGCATATGCCTTGTTCATTTTACAGTAAATTAGTGTTTCTATTTTATTAATGTTAATACTAACACTGTGAATAGTTGCATATGCCTTATTTCTTTATTACAAATTATAGTGTTTTCTTTTGATTAATTATATACCAACAGTGAAAATGCTTGCATACGCCTTATTTATTTCTCAGTAAATAAACGTGTTTTCGTTTTGATTAATTATACAGCAACAGTGAAAATACTTGCATTTCCCTTGTTTATTTATCAGTAAATTAACATATTTCCTTTTGATTAATTATATACCAACAGTGAAATTACTTGCACATGTTTTATTAATTTCTCAGTATGGTAACGTGTTTCCGTTTAGTTTATTATATACCAAGTAGTTACAATACTTGTATATGCCTTGTTTATTTATCAGTAAATGAACGTGTTTTTATTAATTATTTACCAAGAGTGAAAATACTTACATATGCCTTATTTATTTTACAGTAAATTAGTGTTTCTTTTTTATAAACGTTTATACTAACACTGTGAATACTTGCATAAGCCTTATTTATTTATCAGTAAATTAACGTGTTTCTTTTTGATTAATTTTATACCAACAGTGGAAATACTTGCACATGCCTTATTAATTTCTCAGTAAGGAAACGTTTTTCCTTTTGATTTATTATATACCAAGAAGTGAAAATACTTGCATATGCCTTGTTTATTTATCAGTAAATGAACGTGTTTGTTTTTGATTAATGATATAAAAACAGTGAAAATACTTGTATATGCTTTATATATTTCTCAGTAAATTAACGTGTTTCCTTTCGATTTTCTATATACCAACAGTGAAATTACTTGCATATGCCTTATTTATTTATCAGTAAATTAACGTGTTTCCTTTTGATTAATTGTATCGTAAAAATACTTCAAACAGTCAAAATACTTTAATATGCTTTATTTATGTATCAGTTAATCAAAGTTTTATTTTTATTTTTATACTCACACTGAATACTTGCATATGCTTTATTTATTTATCAGTAAATTAACGTGTTTTCTTAATTATATACCAACAATAAAAATGCTTGTATGGGCCTTATTTATCAGTAAATAAGCTTGTCTCTTTTTGATTAATTATAAACCAACAGGAAAAATACATGTATATGCCTTATTTATTCCACAGTAAATAAGTGTTTCCTTTTCATTAATGTTATACTAACAATGTGAATACTTGCATATGCTTTATTTATTCATCAGTAAATTAACATATTTCCTTTTTATTATATTTTATACTAACACTGTTAATACTTGCATATTTCTTATTCTTTGACAGTAAATTCTTTTTGATTAGTTATATACCAACAGGGAAAATACTTGCATATTCCTTGTTTATTTATTAGGAAATTATATTGTTTCCTTTTGATTAATTATATAGTAAATATACTTGCATATGCCTTATTTATTTCTCAGTAAATTAACGTGTTTCCTTTCGATTTTCTATATACCAACAATGAAATTACTTGCATATGCCTTATTTATTTCTCAGTAAATTAATGGGTTTTCTTTTTGATTAATTATATATAATAACAGGGAAAATACTTGCATATGCCTTGTTTATTTATTAGGAAATTATATTGTTTCCTTTTGATTAAATATATAGTAACAATACTTGCATATGCCTTATTTATTTCTCAGTAAATTAATGTGTTTCTTTTTTATTATTTATATACGAACAAGGTAAATACTTGCATATGCCTTGTTTATTTATTAGGAAATTATATTGTTTCCTTTTGATTAATTATATAGTAAAAATACTTGCATATGCCTTATTTATTTCTCAGTAAATTAACGTGTTTCTTTTTGATTATTTATATACCCACATGGAAAATACTTGCATATGGTTTATTTATTTCGCAGTAAATTAACGTGTTTTCTATTTGATTATTTATATACCAACAGGGAAAATACGTGCATATGCCTTGTTTATTTATTAGGAAATTAACGTGTTTCTTTTTGATTAATTATATACCAACAGGGAAAATACTTGCATATACCTTGTTTATTTATTAGGAAATTATATTGTTTCCTTTTGATTACTTATATAGTAAAAATACTTGCATATGCCTTATTTATTTCTCAGTAAATTAACGTGTTTCCCTTTGATTAATTATATACTAACAGGGAAAATACTTGCATATACCTTCTTTATTTATTATGAAATTATATTGTTTCCTTTTGATTACTTATATAGTAAAAATATTTGCATATGCCTTATTTATTTCTCAGTAAATTAACGTGTTTCTTTTTTATTAATTACTAGACCACCCGTGACCCGTTGGGTCAGTTTGTTATATTAGCTATGGAATTCATGTATGTGCGTGACACTTGTGGATGTTATGATTTTTAGATCTCGTTTTGATTTGACGACGCTTGTCATGCCAGCTGGAGTGTTGTTGTCATGGCGACCGCCACCTCGATGTGTCTTGTTTGGGCGATTCCCGACTGCTCAAAAGTGGAATCCCAGGCACTGGGAGGCGTTCTGTGATCGCCACAGTGGCACAAAAGTCGGTAAACATAATCATGTTTACTACCACGAAATTACGGGCTGACTGATCATGTATCGGGATTATTGTGGCGAAAATAGAAATTCAAACAAACACAGTTTGTTGACGCCGGCCGTCAGATTTTCATCTCCGTGTTATCGGTCGTATGTCTACACCTACGTCCGCAGGCTTTTCCATAAAACCAGCTGGCCCAAGCAGACGACAGGAAAGAAATCTGGAATCAGCCAAGAACACAAGAATAGCGACGTTCGGTCCTCCTCAAACAACGACAAAAAAAACCAGCAACTTCAAGTACAAAAATTAAACAATTCAACAACGTATCACGACAATTTCGTCGGCCAAACGCCATTGAATCAGCGACGCTGAACAACAACAACACAACTATTGGCGCTACTGCTACACCGCGTCATCCGACGCCGACATCGTATAACGCAACTATTACTGCTTCTACCACTGCTCGCCTACAGGACATTGTCAACAATTTACTACTACCCACCAAGGCTTCTCGACTGTTGCGACATCCACTCCAATTCCGAAATCCCTTATCGGAAATTTCTTCCCGTTGAATTGTTCTGGAAAATAAACCATAATATTTTCCCAATTTTAATCCTGTGTTGTTCGTTCATTTTTGCTTGTCACCATACGCTTACAGTAATATAACATGGAGAAAACAAAAAAACTATTTGATGAAATTAAATGTAATTGTTGAAAAAAGAATAGATAGATTTCTATGCGTCGTTCTGTTTATTATAATTGTTTTTTTTTTAAATTATAGTTACTGAATTATAAGTGGTTGGCCATACTTATAGGTAAATATGCACTGAACAGGTGAGAAAGGAAGGGGGTACAACCGGCTGTCTCGCGTACGTAACGAAAACAGAGGGAGTAGGAGTGGTGAAATCTGTGAGAGGAAAAGTGGGAGGTGGTTTCGTCATCGCCGCTATTGATATTAATAATGATTGTTGTTGTTTTGTTTGTTTGTTTTTGTTTTTTAAAAGGGTGGAGCTTTTTTGAAACTGCGACAGACTTTACAAAGTCCTGCCGTTGAATGTTTTTAGCCGTGGAGAAAACAAAAAAACTATTTGATGAAATTAAATGTAATTGTTTTATATTTAAAGCGATATAAACATTTCCAGAATGAAAAATTTCATGCGTTCGTTAATAATAAGAGTTCAACGGAATTGGATTAACAGATTGAAAGACGATGCTATTTACGCATGCGCAACCGGATGTTGAAAACCGGAAAGCTGAAAGCTGATTGCAAACATACAAGACCCATAGACTTTTAGTAGTATATAGATATACCAACAGGGAAAATACTTGCATTTTCCTTGTTTATTTATTAGGAAATTATATTGTTTCCTTTTGATTAATTATATAGTAAAAAATACTTGCATATGCCTTATTTATTTCTCAGTAAATTAACGTGTTTCTTTTTGATTAATTATATACCAACAGGGAAAATACTTGCATTTTCCTTGTTTATTTATTAGGAAATTATATTGTTTCCTTTTGATTAATTATATAGTTAAAATACTTGCATATACCTTATTCATTTCTCAGTAAATTAATGTGTTTCCCTTTGATTAATTATATACCAACAGGGAAAATACTTGCATATTTCTTGTTTATTTATTAGGAAATTATATTGTTTCCTTTTGATTAATTATATAGTAAAAATACTTGCATATGCCTTATTTATTTCTCAGTAAATTAACGTGTTTCTTTTTGATTAATTATATACCAACAGGGAAAATACTTGCATATTTCTTGTTTATTTATTAGGAAATTATATTGTTTCCTTTTGATTAATTATATAGTAAAAATACTTGCATATGCCTTATTTATTTCTCAGTAAATTAATGTGTTTACTTTTTGATTAATTATATACTAACAGGGAAAATACTTGCATATACCTTGTTTATTTATTAGGAAATTATATTGTTTCCTTTTGATTAAATATATAGTAAAAATACTTGCATATGCCTTATTTATTTCTCAGTAAATTAATGTGTTTCCTTTTGATTAATTATATACCAACAGGGAAAATACTTGCATATGCCTTGTTTATTTATTAGGAAATTATATTGTTTTCTTTTGATTAAATATATAGTAAAAATACTTGCATATGCCTTATTTATTTCTCAGTAAATTAACGTGTTTACTTTTGATTAAATATATAGTAAAAATACTTGCATATGCCTTATTTATTTCTCAGTAAATTAATGTATTTCTTTTTGATTAATTATATACAAACAGGGAAAATACTTGTATATACCTTGTTTATTTATTAGGAAATTATATTGTTTCCTTTTGATTAATTATATAGTAAAAATATTTGCATATGCCTTATTTATTTCTCAGTAAATTAATGTGTTTACTTTTGATTAAATATATAGTAAAAATACTTGCATATGCCTTATTTATTTCTCAGTAAATTAATGTATTTCTTTTTGATTAATTATATACAAACAGGGAAAATACTTGTATATGCCTTGTTTATTTATTAGGAAATTATATTGTTTCCTTTTGATTAATTATATAGTAAAAATACTTGCATATGCCTTATTTATTTCTCGGTAAATTTTCATGTTTTCTTTTGATTAATTATATAGTAAAAATACTTGCATATGCCTTATTTATTTCTCAGTAAATTAACGTGTTTCCTTTTGATTATTTATATACCCACATGGAAAATACTTGCATATGGTTTATTTATTTCGCAGTAAATTAACGTGTTTTCTTTTTGATTATTTATATACCAACAGGGAAAATACGTGCATATGCCTTGTTTATTTATTAGGAAATTAACGTGTTTCTTTTTGATTAATTATATACCAACAGGGAAAATACTTGCATATACCTTGTTTACTTATTAGGAAATTATATTGTTTCCTTTTGATTTCTTCTATAGTAAAAATACTTGCATATGCCTTATTTATTTCTCAGTAAATTAACGTGTTTCCCTTTGATTAATTATATACCAACAGGGAAAATACTTGCATATACCTTGTTTATTTATTAGGAAATTATATTGTTTCCTTTTGATTAATTATATAGTAAAAATACTTGCATATGCCTTATTTATTTCTCAGTAAATTAATGTGTTTCTTTGTGATTAATTATATACCAACAGGGAAAATACTTGCATATTTCTTGTTTATTTATTAGGAAATTATATTGTTTCCTTTTGATTAATTATATAGTAAAAATATTGCATATGCCTTATTTATTTCTCAGTAAATTAACGTGTTTACTTTTGATTAATTATATACCAACAGGGAAAATACTTGTATATGCCTTGTTAATTTATTAGAAAATTATATTGTTTCCTTTTGATTAAATATATAGTAAAATTACTTGCATATGCCTTATTTATTTCTCAGTAAATTAATGTGTTTCCTTTTAATTAATTATATACAAACAGGGAAAATACTTGCATATGCCTTGTTTATTTATTAGGAAATTATATTGTTTTCTTTTGATTAAATATATAGTAAAAATACTTGCATATGCCTTATTTATTTCTCAGTAAATTAATGTGTTTCCTTTTGATTAATTATATACCAACAGGGAAAATACTTGCATATGCCTTGTTTATTTATTAGGAAATTATATTGTTTTCCTTTTGATTAAATATATAGTAAAAATACTTGCATATGCCTTATTTATTTCTCAGTAAATTAACGTGTTTACTTTTGATTAAATATATAGTAAAAATATTTGCATATGCCTTATTTATTTCTCAGTAAATTAACGTGTTTCTTTTTTATTAATTATATACCAACAGGGAAAATACTTGCATTTTCCTTGTTTATTTATTAGGAAATTATATTGTTTCCTTTTGATTAATTATATAGTAAAAAATACTTGCATATGCCTTATTTATTTCTCAGTAAATTAACGTGTTTCTTTTTGATTAATTATATACCAACAGGGAAAATACTTGCATTTTCCTTGTTTATTTATTAGGAAATTATATTGTTTCCTTTTGATTAATTATATAGTTAAAATACTTGCATATACCTTATTCATTTCTCAGTAAATTAATGTGTTTCCCTTTGATTAATTATATACCAACAGGGAAAATACTTGCATATTTCTTGTTTATTTATTAGGAAATTATATTGTTTCCTTTTGATTAATTATATAGTAAAAATACTTGCATATGCCTTATTTATTTCTCAGTAAATTAACGTGTTTCTTTTTGATTAATTATATACCAACAGGGAAAATACTTGCATATTTCTTGTTTATTTATTAGGAAATTATATTGTTTCCTTTTGATTAATTATATAGTAAAAATACTTGCATATGCCTTATTTATTTCTCAGTAAATTAATGTGTTTACTTTTTGATTAATTATATACTAACAGGGAAAATACTTGCATATACCTTGTTTATTTATTAGGAAATTATATTGTTTCCTTTTGATTAAATATATAGTAAAAATACTTGCATATGCCTTATTTATTTCTCAGTAAATTAATGTGTTTCCTTTTGATTAATTATATACCAACAGGGAAAATACTTGCATATGCCTTGTTTATTTATTAGGAAATTATATTGTTTTCTTTTGATTAAATATATAGTAAAAATACTTGCATATGCCTTATTTATTTCTCAGTAAATTAACGTGTTTACTTTTGATTAAATATATAGTAAAAATACTTGCATATGCCTTATTTATTTCTCAGTAAATTAATGTATTTCTTTTTGATTAATTATATACAAACAGGGAAAATACTTGTATATACCTTGTTTATTTATTAGGAAATTATATTGTTTCCTTTTGATTAATTATATAGTAAAAATACTTGCATATGCCTTATTTATTTCTCAGTAAATTAATGTGTTTACTTTTGATTAAATATATAGTAAAAATACTTGCATATGCCTTATTTATTTCTCAGTAAATTAATGTATTTCTTTTTGATTAATTATATACAAACAGGGAAAATACTTGTATATGCCTTGTTTATTTATTAGGAAATTATATTGTTTCCTTTTGATTAATTATATAGTAAAAATACTTGCATATGCCTTATTTATTTCTCGGTAAATTTTCATGTTTTCTTTTGATTAATTATATAGTAAAAATACTTGCATATGCCTTATTTATTTCTCAGTAAATTAACGTGTTTCCTTTTGATTATTTATATACCCACATGGAAAATACTTGCATATGGTTTATTTATTTCGCAGTAAATTAACGTGTTTTCTTTTTGATTATTTATATACCAACAGGGAAAATACGTGCATATGCCTTGTTTATTTATTAGGAAATTAACGTGTTTCTTTTTGATTAATTATATACCAACAGGAAAAATACTTGCATATACCTTGTTTACTTATTAGGAAATTATATTGTTTCCTTTTGATTTCTTCTATAGTAAAAATACTTGCATATGCCTTATTTATTTCTCAGTAAATTAACGTGTTTCCCTTTGATTAATTATATACCAACAGGGAAAATACTTGCATATACCTTGTTTATTTATTAGGAAATTATATTGTTTCCTTTTGATTAATTATATAGTAAAAATACTTGCATATGCCTTATTTATTTCTCAGTAAATTAATGTGTTTCTTTGTGATTAATTATATACCAACAGGGAAAATACTTGCATATTTCTTGTTTATTTGTTAAGAAAATTATATTGTTTCCTTTTGATTAATTATATAGTAAAAATATTGCATATGCCTTATTTATTTCTCAGTAAATTAACGTGTTTACTTTTGATTAATTATATACCAACAGGGAAAATACTTGTATATGCCTTGTTAATTTATTAGAAAATTATATTGTTTCCTTTTGATTAAATATATAGTAAAATTACTTGCATATGCCTTATTTATTTCTCAGTAAATTAATGTGTTTCCTTTTAATTAATTATATACAAACAGGGAAAATACTTGCATATGCCTTGTTTATTTATTAGGAAATTATATTGTTTTCTTTTGATTAAATATATAGTAAAAATACTTGCATATGCCTTATTTATTTCTCAGTAAATTAATGTGTTTCCTTTTGATTAATTATATACCAACAGGGAAAATACTTGCATATGCCTTGTTTATTTATTAGGAAATTATATTGTTTTCCTTTTGATTAAATATATAGTAAAAATACTTGCATATGCCTTATTTATTTCTCAGTAAATTAACGTGTTTACTTTTGATTAAATATATAGTAAAAATATTTGCATATGCCTTATTTATTTCTCAGTAAATTAACGTGTTTACTTTTGATTAAATATATAGTAAAAATACTTGCATATGCCTTATTTATTTCTCAGTAAATTAACGTGTTTACTTTTGATTAAATATATAGTAAAAATACTTGCATATGCCTTATTTATTTCTCAGTAAATTAATGTGTTTTCTTTTGATTAAATATATAGTAAAAATACTTGCATATGCCTTATTTATTTCTCAGTAAATTAACGTGTTTACTTTTTATTAAATATATAGTAAAAATACTTGCATATGCCTTATTTATTTCTCAGTAAATTAACGTGTTTACTTTTGATTAAATATATAGTAAAAATACTTGCATATGCCTTATTTATTTCTCAGTAAATTAATGTGTTTTCTTTTGATTAAATATATAGTAAATATACTTGCATATGCCTTATTTATTTCTCAGTAAATTAACGTGTTTACTTTTGATTAAATATATAGTAAAAATACTTGCATATGCCTTATTTATTTCTCAGTAAATTAACGTGTTTACTTTTGATTAAATATATAGTAAAAATACTTGCATATGCCTTATTTATTTCTCAGTAAATTAATGTATTTCTTTTTGATTAATTATATACAAACAGAGAAAATACTTGTATATACCTTGTTTATTTATTAGGAAATTATATTGTTTCCTTTTGATTAATTATATAGTAAAAATACTTGCATATGCCTTATTTATTTCTCAGTAAATTAATGTGTTTTCTTTTGATTAAATATATAGTAAAAATACTTGCATATGCCTTATTTATTTCTCAGTAAATTAATGTATTTCTTTTTGATTAATTATATACAAACAGGGAAAATACTTGTATATGCCTTGTTTATTTATTAGGAAATTATATTGTTTCCTTTTGATTAATTATATAGTAAAAATACTTGCATATGCCTTATTTATTTCTCGGTAAATTTTCGTGTTTTCTTTTGATTAATTATATAGTAAAAATACTTGCATATGCCTTATTTATTTCTCAGTAAATTTACGTGTTTCCTTTTGATTATTTATATACCCACATGGAAAATACTTGCATATGGTTTATTTATTTCTCAGTAAATTAACGTGTTTCTTTTTTATTAATTATATACCAACAGGGAAAATACTTGCATATGCCTTGTTTATTTATTAGGAAATTATATTGTTTTCCTTTTGATTAAATATATAGTAAAAATACTTGCATATGCCTTATTTATTTCTCAGTAAATTAACGTGTTTACTTTTGATTAAATATATAGTAAAAATATTTGCATATGCCTTATTTATTTCTCAGTAAATTAACGTGTTTCTTTTTTATTTATTATATACCAACAGGGAAAATACTTGCATTTTCCTTGTTTATTTATTAGGAAATTATATTGTTTCCTTTTGATTAATTATATAGTAAAAAATACTTGCATATGCCTTATTTATTTCTCAGTAAATTAACGTGTTTCTTTTTGATTAATTATATACCAACAGGGAAAATACTTGCATTTTCCTTGTTTATTTATTAGGAAATTATATTGTTTCCTTTTGATTAATTATATAGTTAAAATACTTGCATATACCTTATTCATTTCTCAGTAAATTAATGTGTTTCCCTTTGATTAATTATATACCAACAGGGAAAATACTTGCATATTTCTTGTTTATTTATTAGGAAATTATATTGTTTCCTTTTGATTAATTATATAGTAAAAATACTTGCATATGCCTTATTTATTTCTCAGTAAATTAACGTGTTTCTTTTTGATTAATTATATACCAACAGGGAAAATACTTGCATATTTCTTGTTTATTTATTAGGAAATTATATTGTTTCCTTTTGATTAATTATATAGTAAAAATACTTGCATATGCCTTATTTATTTCTCAGTAAATTAATGTGTTTACTTTTTGATTAATTATATACTAACAGGGAAAATACTTGCATATACCTTGTTTATTTATTAGGAAATTATATTGTTTCCTTTTGATTAAATATATAGTAAAAATACTTGCATATGCCTTATTTATTTCTCAGTAAATTAATGTGTTTCCTTTTGATTAATTATATACCAACAGGGAAAATACTTGCATATGCCTTGTTTATTTATTAGGAAATTATATTGTTTTCTTTTGATTAAATATATAGTAAAAATACTTGCATATGCCTTATTTATTTCTCAGTAAATTAACGTGTTTACTTTTGATTAAATATATAGTAAAAATACTTGCATATGCCTTATTTATTTCTCAGTAAATTAATGTATTTCTTTTTGATTAATTATATACAAACAGGGAAAATACTTGTATATACCTTGTTTATTTATTAGGAAATTATATTGTTTCCTTTTGATTAATTATATAGTAAAAATACTTGCATATGCCTTATTTATTTCTCAGTAAATTAATGTGTTTACTTTTGATTAAATATATAGTAAAAATACTTGCATATGCCTTATTTATTTCTCAGTAAATTAATGTATTTCTTTTTGATTAATTATATACAAACAGGGAAAATACTTGTATATGCCTTGTTTATTTATTAGGAAATTATATTGTTTCCTTTTGATTAATTATATAGTAAAAATACTTGCATATGCCTTATTTATTTACGGTAAATTTTCATGTTTTCTTTTGATTAATTATATAGTAAAAATACTTGCATATGCCTTATTTATTTCTCAGTAAATTAACGTGTTTCCTTTTGATTATTTATATACCCACATGGAAAATACTTGCATATGGTTTATTTATTTCGCAGTAAATTAACGTGTTTTCTTTTTGATTATTTATATACCAACAGGGAAAATACGTGCATATGCCTTGTTTATTTATTAGGAAATTAACGTGTTTCTTTTTGATTAATTATATACCAACAGGAAAAATACTTGCATATACCTTGTTTACTTATTAGGAAATTATATTGTTTCCTTTTGATTTCTTCTATAGTAAAAATACTTGCATATGCCTTATTTATTTCTCAGTAAATTAACGTGTTTCCCTTTGATTAATTATATACCAACAGGGAAAATACTTGCATATACCTTGTTTATTTATTAGGAAATTATATTGTTTCCTTTTGATTAATTATATAGTAAAAATACTTGCATATGCCTTATTTATTTCTCAGTAAATTAATGTGTTTCTTTGTGATTAATTATATACCAACAGGGAAAATACTTGCATATTTCTTGTTTATTTATTAAGAAAATTATATTGTTTCCTTTTGATTAATTATATAGTAAAAATATTGCATATGCCTTATTTATTTCTCAGTAAATTAACGTGTTTACTTTTGATTAATTATATACCAACAGGGAAAATACTTGTATATGCCTTGTTAATTTATTAGAAAATTATATTGTTTCCTTTTGATTAAATATATAGTAAAATTACTTGCATATGCCTTATTTATTTCTCAGTAAATTAATGTGTTTCCTTTTAATTAATTATATACAAACAGGGAAAATACTTGCATATGCCTTGTTTATTTATTAGGAAATTATATTGTTTTCTTTTGATTAAATATATAGTAAAAATACTTGCATATGCCTTATTTATTTCTCAGTAAATTAATGTGTTTCCTTTTGATTAATTATATACCAACAGGGAAAATACTTGCATATGCCTTGTTTATTTATTAGGAAATTATATTGTTTTCCTTTTGATTAAATATATAGTAAAAATACTTGCATATGCCTTATTTATTTCTCAGTAAATTAACGTGTTTACTTTTGATTAAATATATAGTAAAAATATTTGCATATGCCTTATTTATTTCTCAGTAAATTAACGTGTTTACTTTTGATTAAATATATAGTAAAAATACTTGCATATGCCTTATTTATTTCTCAGTAAATTAACGTGTTTACTTTTGATTAAATATATAGTAAAAATACTTGCATATGCCTTATTTATTTCTCAGTAAATTAATGTGTTTTCTTTTGATTAAATATATAGTAAAAATACTTGCATATGCCTTATTTATTTCTCAGTAAATTAACGTGTTTACTTTTTATTAAATATATAGTAAAAATACTTGCATATGCCTTATTTATTTCTCAGTAAATTAACGTGTTTACTTTTGATTAAATATATAGTAAAAATACTTGCATATGCCTTATTTATTTCTCAGTAAATTAATGTGTTTTCTTTTGATTAAATATATAGTAAATATACTTGCATATGCCTTATTTATTTCTCAGTAAATTAACGTGTTTACTTTTGATTAAATATATAGTAAAAATACTTGCATATGCCTTATTTATTTCTCAGTAAATTAACGTGTTTACTTTTGATTAAATATATAGTAAAAATACTTGCATATGCCTTATTTATTTCTCAGTAAATTAATGTATTTCTTTTTGATTAATTATATACAAACAGAGAAAATACTTGTATATACCTTGTTTATTTATTAGGAAATTATATTGTTTCCTTTTGATTAATTATATAGTAAAAATACTTGCATATGCCTTATTTATTTCTCAGTAAATTAATGTGTTTTCTTTTGATTAAATATATAGTAAAAATACTTGCATATGCCTTATTTATTTCTCAGTAAATTAATGTATTTCTTTTTGATTAATTATATACAAACAGGGAAAATACTTGTATATGCCTTGTTTATTTATTAGGAAATTATATTGTTTCCTTTTGATTAATTATATAGTAAAAATACTTGCATATGCCTTATTTATTTCTCAGTAAATTAACGTGTTTCCTTTTGATTATTTATATACCCACATGGAAAATACTTGCATATGGTTTATTTATTTCTCAGTAAATTAATGTGTTTCTTTTTGATTAATTATATACCAACAGGGAAAATACTTGCATATTTCTTGTTTATTTATTAGGAAATTATATTGTTTCCTTTTGATTAATTATATAGTAAAAATACTTGCATATGCCTTATTTATTTCTCAGTAAATTAATGTGTTTCTTTTTGATTAATTGTATACCAACATGGAAAATACTTGCATATGCCTTGTTTATTTATTAGGAAATTATATTGTTTCCTTTTGCTTAAATATATAGTAAAAATACTTGCATATGCCTTATTTATTTCTCAGTAAATTACCGTGTTTACTTTTGATTAAATATATAGTAAAAATACTTGCATATGCCTTGTTTATTTATTAGGAAATTATATTGTTTCCTTTTGATTAAATATATAGTAAAAATACTTGCATATGCCTTATTTATTTCTCGGTAAATTTACGTGTTTTCTTTTGATTAATTATATACCCACATGTAAAATATTTGCATATGCCTTGTTTATTTATTAGGAAATTATATTGTTTCCTTTTGATTAATTATATAGTAAAAATACTTGCATATGCCTTATTTATTTCTCAGTAAATTAATGTATTTCTTTTTGATTAATTATATACAAACAGGGAATATACTTGTATATACCTTGTTTATTTATTAGAAAATTATATTGTTTCCTTTTGATTAATTATATAGTAAAAATACTTGCATATGCCTTATTTATTTCTCAGTAAACTAATGTGTTTCCTTTTGATTAATTATATACCAACAGGGAAAATACTTGCATATGCCTTGTTTATTTATTAGGAAATTATATTGTTTTCTTTTGATTAAATATATAGTAAAATTACTTGCATATGCCTTATTTATTTCTCAGTAAATTAACGTGTTTATTTTTGATTAATTATATACCAATAGGGAAAATACTTGCATATGCCTTGTTTATTTATTAGGAAATTATATTGTTTTCTTTTGATTAAATATATAGTAAAAATACTTGCATATGCCTTATTTATTTCTCAGTAAATTAATGTGTTTCCTTTTGATTAATTATATACCAACAGGGAAAATACTTGCATATGCCTTGTTTATTTATTATGAAATTATATTGTTTCCTTTTGATTAAATATATAGTAAACATACTTGCATATGCCTTATTTATTTCTCAGTAAATTAACGTGTTTACTTTTGATTAAATATATAGTAAAAATACTTGCATATGCCTTATTTATTTCTCAGTAAATTAACGTGTTTACTTTTGATTTACTATATAGTAAAAATACTTGCATATGCCTTATTTATTTCTCAGTAAATTAACGTGTTTACTTTTGATTAAATATATAGTAAAAATACTTGCATATGCCTTATTTATTTCTCAGTAAATTAATGTGTTTTCTTTTGATTAAATATATAGTAAAAATACTTGCATATGCCTTATTTATTTCTCAGTAAATTAACGTGTTTACTTTTGATTAAATATATAGTAAAAATACTTGCATATGCCTTATTTATTTCTCAGTAAATTAACGTGTTTACTTTTGATTAAATATATAGTAAAAATACTTGCATATGCCTTATTTATTTCTCAGTAAATTAATGTGATTTCTTTTGATTAAATATATAGTAAAAATACTTGCATATGCCTTATTTATTTCTCAGTAAATTAACGTGTTTACTTTTGATTAAATATATAGTAAAAATACTTGCATATGCCTTATTTATTTCTCAGTAAATTAACGTGTTTACTTTTGATTAAATATATAGTAAAAATACTTGCATATGCCTTATTTATTTCTCAGTAAATTAATGTGTTTCTTTTTGATTAATTATATACTAACAGGGAAAATACTTGTATATGCCTTGTTTATTTATTAGGAAATTATATTGTTTATTTTTGATTAATTATATAGTAAAAATACTTGCATATGCCTTATTTATTTCTCGGTAAATTTACGTGTTTTCTTTTGATTAATTATATACCCACATGCAAAATATTTGCATATGCCTTGTTTATTTATTAGGAAATTATATTGTTTCCTTTTGATTAATTATATATTAAAATACTTGCATATATCTTATTTATTTCTCAGTAAATTAACGTGTTTACTTTTGATTATTTATATACCTACATGGAAAATACTTGCATATGGTTTATTTATTTCGCAGTAAATTAACGTGTTTTCTTTTTGATTATTTATATACCAACAGGGAAAATACTTGTATATGCCTTGTTTATTTATTAGGAAATTATATTGTTTCCTTTTGATTAATTATATAGTAAAAAATACTTGCATATGCCTTATTTATTGATCAGTAAATTAATGTGTTTCCTTTTGATTAATTATATACTAACAGGGAAAATACTGGCATATTCCTTGTTTATTTATTAGGAAATTATATTGTTTCCTTTTGATTAATTATATAGTAAAAAATACTTGCATATACCTTATTTATTTCTCAGTAAATTAATGAGTTTTGTTTTGATTAATTATATACCAACAAGGAAAATACTTGCATATACCTTGTTTATTTATTATGAAATTATATTGTTTCCTTTTGATTAATTATATAGTAAAAATACTTGCATATACCTTATTTATTTCTCATTAAAGTAATGTGTTCACTTTTGATACATTATATAGTAAAATACTTGCATATACCTTATTTATTTCTCAGTAAATTAACATGTTTACTTTTTATTAAATATATAGTAAAAAATACTTGCATATACCTTATTTATTTCTCAGTAAATTAATGTGTTTCTTTTTGATTAATTGTATACCAACATGGAAAATACTTGCATATGCCTTGTTTATTTATTAGGAAATTATATTGTTTCCTTTTGCTTAAATATATAGTAAAAATACTTGCATATGCCTTATTTATTTCTCAGTAAATTACCGTGTTTACTTTTGATTAAATATATAGTAAAAATACTTGCATATGCCTTGTTTATTTATTAGGAAATTATATTGTTTCCTTTTGATTAAATATATAGTAAAAATACTTGCATATGCCTTATTTATTTCTCGGTAAATTTACGTGTTTTCTTTTGATTAATTATATACCCACATGTAAAATATTTGCATATGCCTTGTTTATTTATTAGGAAATTATATTGTTTCCTTTTGATTAATTATATAGTAAAAATACTTGCATATGCCTTATTTATTTCTCAGTAAATTAATGTATTTCTTTTTGATTAATTATATACAAACAGGGAATATACTTGTATATACCTTGTTTATTTATTAGAAAATTATATTGTTTCCTTTTGATTAATTATATAGTAAAAATACTTGCATATGCCTTATTTATTTCTCAGTAAATTAATGTGTTTACTTTTGATTAAATATATAGTAAAAATACTTGCATATGCGCTATTTATTTCTCAGTAAATTAATGTATTTCTTTTTGATTAATTATATACAAACAGGGAAAATACTTGTATATGCCTTGTTTATTTATTAGGAAATTATATTGTTTCCTTTTGATTAATTATATAGTAAAAATACTTGCATATGCCTTATTTATTTCTCGGTAAATTTTCGTGTTTTCTTTTGATTAATTATATAGTAAAAATACTTGCATATGCCTTATTTATTTCTCAGTAAATAAACGTGTTTCCTTTTGATTATTTATATACCTACATGGAAAATACTTGCATATGGTTTATTTATTTCGCAGTAAATTAACGTGTTTTCTTTTTGATTATTTATATACCAACAGGGAAAATACGTGCATATGCCTTGTTTATTTATTAGGAAATTAACGTGTTGCTTTTTGATTAATTATATACCAACAGGGAAAATACTTGCATATACCTTGTTTATTTATTAGGAAATTATATTGTTTCCTTTTGATTACTTATATAGTAAAATACTTGCATATGCCTTATTTATTTCTCAGTAAATTAACGTGTTTCCCTTTGATCAATTATATACCAACAGGGAAAATACTTGCATATACCTTGTTTATTTATTAGGAAATTATATTGTTTCCTTTTGATTAAATATATAGTAAAAATATTTGCATAAGCCTTATTTATTTCTCAGTAAATTAATGAGTTTTGTTTTGATTAATTATATACCAACAAGGAAAATACTTGCATATACCTTGTTTATTTATTATGAAATTATATTGTTTCCTTTTGATTAATTATATAGTAAAAATACTTGCATATACCTCATTTATTTCTCATTAAAGTAATGTGTTCACTTTTGATACATTATATAGTAAAATACTTGCATATACCTTATTTATTTCTCAGTAAATTAACATGTTTACTTTTTATTAAATATATAGTAAAAATACTTGCATATACCTTATTTATTTCTCAGTAAATTAATGTGTTTCTTTTTGATTAATTGTATACCAACATGGAAAATACTTGCATATGCCTTGTTTATTTATTAGGAAATTATATTGTTTCCTTTTGCTTAAATATATAGTAAAAATACTTGCATATGCCTTATTTATTTCTCAGTAAATTACCGTGTTTACTTTTGATTAAATATATAGTAAAAATACTTGCATATGCCTTGTTTATTTATTAGGAAATTATATTGTTTCCTATTGATTAAATATATAGTAAAAATACTTGCATATGCCTTATTTATTTCTCGGTAAATTTACGTGTTTTCTTTTGATTAATTATATAGTAAAAATACTTGCATATGCCCTATTTATTTCTCAGTAAATTAATGTATTTCTTTTTGATTAATTATATACAAACAGGGAAAATACATGTATATGCCTTGTTTATTTATTAGGAAATTATATTGTTTCCTTTTGATTAATTATATAGTAAAAATACTTGCATATGCCTTATTTATTTCTCGGTAAATTTTCGTGTTTTCTTTTGATTAATTATATAGTAAAAATACTTGCATATACCTTATTTATTTCTCAGTAAATAAACGTGTTTCCTTTTGATTATTTATATACCAACATGGAAAATACTTGCATATGGTTTATTTATTTCGCAGTAAATTAACGTGTTTTCTTTTTGATTATTTATATACCAACAGGGAAAATACGTGCATATGCCTTGTTTATTTATTAGGAAATTAACGTGTTGCTTTTTGATTAATTATATACCAACAGGGAAAATACTTGCATATACCTTGTTTATTTATTAGGAAATTATATTGTTTCCTTTTGATTACTTATATAGTAAAAATACTTGCATATGCCTTATTTATTTCTCAGTAAATTAACGTGTTTCCCTTTGATTAATTATATACCAACAGGGAAAATACTTGCATATACCTTGTTTATTTATTAGGAAATTATATTGTTTCCTTTTGATTAAATATATAGTAAAAATACTTGCATATGCCTTATTTATTTCTCAGTAAATTAACGTGTTTAATTTTGATTAATTATATAGTAAAAATATTGCATATGCCTTATTTATTTCTCAGTAAATTAACGTGTTTACTTTTGATTAATTATATACCAACAGGGAAAATACTTGTATATGCCTTGTTAATTTATTAGAAAATTATATTGTTTCCTTTTGATTAAATATATAGTAAAATTACTTGCATATGCCTTATTTATTTCTCAGTAAATTAATGTGTTTCCTTTTGATTAATTATATACCAACAGGGAAAATACTTGCATATGCCTTGTTTATTTATTAGGAAATTATATTGTTTTCTTTTGATTAAATATATAGTAAAAATACTTGCATATGCCTTATTTATTTCTCAGTAAATTAATGTGTTTCCTTTTGATTAATTATATACCAACAGGGAAAATACTTGCATATGCCTTGTTTATTTATTATGAAATTATATTGTTTTCCTTTTGATTAAATATATAGTAAAAAATACTTGGATATACCTTATTTATTTCTCAGTAAATTAATGAGTTTTGTTTTGATTAATTATATAGTAAAAATACTTGCATATGCCTTATTTATTTCTCAGTAAATTAACGTGTTTACTTTTGATTAAATATATAGTAAAAATACTTGCATATGCCTTATTTATTTCTCAGTAAATTAACGTGTTTACTTTTGATTAAATATATAGTAAAAATACTTGCATATGCCTTATTTATTTCTCAGTAAATTAATGTGTTTTCTTTTGATTAAATATATAGTAAAAATACTTGCATATGCCTTATTTATTTCTCAGTAAATTAACGTGTTTACTTTTGATTAAATATATAGTAAAAATACTTGCATATGCCTTATTTATTTCTCAGTAAATTAACGTGTTTACTTTTGATTAAATATATAGTAAAAATACTTGCATATGCCTTATTTATTTCTCAGTAAATTAATGTGTTTTCTTTTGATTAAATATATAGTAAAAATACTTGCATATGCCTTATTTATTTCTCAGTAAATTAACGTGTTTACTTTTGATTAAATATATAGTAAAAATACTTGCATATGCCTTATTTATTTCTCAGTAAATTATCTTGTTTACTTTTGATTAAATATATAGTAAAAATACTTGCATATGCCTTATTTATTTCTCAGTAAATTATCTTGTTTTCTTTTGATTAAATATATAGTAAAAATACTTGCATATGCCTTATTTATTTCTCAGTAAATTATCTTGTTTACTTTTGATTAAATATATAGTAAAAATACTTGCATATGCCTTATTTATTTCTCAGTAAATTATCTTGTTTACTTTTGATTAAATATATAGTAAAAATACTTGCATATGCCTTATTTATTTCTCAGTAAATTATCTTGTTTTCTTTTGATTAAATATATAGTAAAAATACTTGCATATGCCTTATTTATTTCTCAGTAAATTATCTTGTTTACTTTTGATTAAATATATAGTAAAAATACTTGCATATGCCTTATTTATTTCTCAGTAAATTATCTTGTTTTCTTTTGATTAAATATATAGTAAAAATACTTGCATATGCCTTATTTATTTCTCAGTAAATTATCTTGTTTTCTTTTGATTAAATATATAGTAAAAATACTTGCATATGCCTTATTTATTTCTCAGTAAATTATCTTGTTTACTTTTGATTAAATATATAGTAAAAATACTTGCATATGCCTTATTTATTTCTCAGTAAATTATCTTGTTTACTTTTGATTAAATATATAGTAAAAATACTTGCATATGCCTTATTTATTTCTCAGTAAATTATCTTGTTTACTTTTTATTAAATATATAGTAAAAATACTTGCATATGCCTTATTTATTTCTCAGTAAATTATCTTGTTTACTTTTGATTAAATATATAGTAAAAATACTTGCATATGCCTTATTTATTTCTCAGTAAATTATCTTGTTTTCTTTTGATTAAATATATAGTAAAAATACTTGCATATGCCTTATTTATTTCTCAGTAAATTATCTTGTTTTCTTTTGATTAAATATATAGTAAAAATACTTGCATATGCCTTATTTATTTCTCAGTAAATTATCTTGTTTACTTTTGATTAAATATATAGTAAAAATACTTGCATATGCCTTATTTATTTCTCAGTAAATTATCTTGTTTTCTTTTGATTAAATATATAGTAAAAATACTTGCATATGCCTTATTTATTTCTCAGTAAATTATCTTGTTTACTTTTGATTAAATATATAGTAAAAATACTTGCATATGCCTTATTTATTTCTCAGTAAATTATCTTGTTTTCTTTTGATTAAATATATAGTAAAAATACTTGCATATGCCTTATTTATTTCTCAGTAAATTATCTTGTTTACTTTTGATTAAATATATAGTAAAAATACTTGCATATGCCTTATTTATTTCTCAGTAAATTATCTTGTTTTCTTTTGATTAAATATATAGTAAAAATACTTGCATATGCCTTATTTATTTCTCAGTAAATTATCTTGTTTACTTTTGATTAAATATATAGTAAAAATACTTGCATATGCCTTATTTATTTCTCAGTAAATTATCTTGTTTACTTTTGATTAAATATATAGTAAAAATACTTGCATATGCCTTATTTATTTCTCAGTAAATTATCTTGTTTTCTTTTGATTAAATATATAGTAAAAATACTTGCATATGCCTTATTTATTTCTCAGTAAATTATCTTGTTTACTTTTGATTAAATATATAGTAAAAATACTTGCATATGCCTTATTTATTTCTCAGTAAATTATCTTGTTTACTTTTGATTAAATATATAGTAAAAATACTTGCATATGCCTTATTTATTTCTCAGTAAATTATCTTGTTTTCTTTTGATTAAATATATAGTAAAAATACTTGCATATGCCTTATTTATTTCTCAGTAAATTATCTTGTTTACTTTTGATTAAATATATAGTAAAAATACTTGCATATGCCTTATTTATTTCTCAGTAAATTATCTTGTTTTCTTTTGATTAAATATATAGTAAAAATACTTGCATATGCCTTATTTATTTCTCAGTAAATTATCTTGTTTTCTTTTGATTAAATATATAGTAAAAATACTTGCATATGCCTTATTTATTTCTCAGTAAATTATCTTGTTTACTTTTGATTAAATATATAGTAAAAATACTTGCATATGCCTTATTTATTTCTCAGTAAATTATCTTGTTTACTTTTGATTAAATATATAGTAAAAATACTTGCATATGCCTTATTTATTTCTCAGTAAATTATCTTGTTTACTTTTGATTAAATATATAGTAAAAATACTTGCATATGCCTTATTTATTTCTCAGTAAATTATCTTGTTTACTTTTGATTAAATATATAGTAAAAATACTTGCATATGCCTTATTTATTTCTCAGTAAATTATCTTGTTTACTTTTGCTTAAATATATAGTAAAAATACTTGCATATGCCTTATTTATTTCTCAGTAAATTATCTTGTTTTCTTTTGATTAAATATATAGTAAAAATACTTGCATATGCCTTATTTATTTCTCAGTAAATTATCTTGTTTACTTTTGATTAAATATATAGTAAAAATACTTGCATATGCCTTATTTATTTCTCAGTAAATTATCTTGTTTTCTTTTGATTAAATATATAGTAAAAATACTTGCATATGCCTTATTTATTTCTCAGTAAATTATCTTGTTTTCTTTTGATTAAATATATAGTAAAAATACTTGCATATGCCTTATTTATTTCTCAGTAAATTATCTTGTTTACTTTTGATTAAATATATAGTAAAAATACTTGCATATGCCTTATTTATTTCTCAGTAAATTATCTTGTTTACTTTTGATTAAATATATAGTAAAAATACTTGCATATGCCTTATTTATTTCTCAGTAAATTATCTTGTTTACTTTTGATTAAATATATAGTAAAAATACTTGCATATGCCTTATTTATTTCTCAGTAAATTATCTTGTTTACTTTTGATTAAATATATAGTAAAAATACTTGCATATGCCTTATTTATTTCTCAGTAAATTATCTTGTTTTCTTTTGATTAAATATATAGTAAAAATACTTGCATATGCCTTATTTATTTCTCAGTAAATTATCTTGTTTTCTTTTGATTAAATATATAGTAAAAATACTTGCATATGCCTTATTTATTTCTCAGTAAATTATCTTGTTTTCTTTTGATTAAATATATAGTAAAAATACTTGCATATGCCTTATTTATTTCTCAGTAAATTATCTTGTTTTCTTTTGATTAAATATATAGTAAAAATACTTGCATATGCCTTATTTATTTCTCAGTAAATTATCTTGTTTTCTTTTGATTAAATATATAGTAAAAATACTTGCATATGCCTTATTTATTTCTCAGTAAATTATCTTGTTTACTTTTGATTAAATATATAGTAAAAATACTTGCATATGCCTTATTTATTTCTCAGTAAATTATCTTGTTTTCTTTTGATTAAATATATAGTAAAAATACTTGCATATGCCTTATTTATTTCTCAGTAAATTAATGTTTCTTTTTGATTAATTATATACAAACAGGGAAAATACTTGTATATACCTTGTTTATTTATTAGAAAATTATATTGTTTCCTTTTGATTAATTATATAGTAAAAATACTTGCATATGCCTTATTTATTTCTCAGTAAATTAATGTGTTTACTTTTGATTAAATATATAGTAAAAATACTTGCATATGCCTTATTTATTTCTCAGTAAATTAACGTGTTTACTTTTGATTAAATATATAGTAAAAATACTTGCATATGCCTTATTTATTTCTCAGTAAATTATCTTGTTTACTTTTGATTAAATATATAGTAAAAATACTTGCATATGCCTTATTTATTTCTCAGTAAATTATCTTGTTTTCTTTTGATTAAATATATAGTAAAAATACTTGCATATGCCTTATTTATTTCTCAGTAAATCAATGTGTTTCTTTTTGATTAATTATATACAAACAGGGAAAATACTTGTATATACCTTGTTTATTTATTAGAAAATTATATTGTTTACATTTTGATTAATTATATAGTAAAAATACTTGCATATGCCTTATTTATTTCTCAGTAAATTAATGTGTTTACTTTTGATTAAATATATAGTAAAAATACTTGCATATGCCCTATTTATTTCTCAGTAAATTAATGTATTTCTTTTCGATTAATTATATACTAACAGGGAAAATACTTGTATATGCCTTGTTTATTTATTAGGAAATTATATTCTTTCCTTTTGATTAATTATATAGTAAAAATACTTGCATATGCCTTATTTATTTCTCGGTAAATTTACGTGTTTTCTTTTGATTAATTATATACCCACATGGAAAATATTTGCATATGCCTTGTTTATTTATTAGGAAATTATATTGTTTCCTTTTGATTAATTATATAGTAAAAATACTTGCATATGCCTTATTTATTTCGCAGTAAATTTACTTGTTTTCTTTTTGATTATTTATATACCAACAGGGAAAATACTTGTATATGCCTTGTTTATTTATTAGGAAATTATATTGTTTCCTTTTGATTAATTATATACTAACAGGGAAAATACTTGCATATACCTTGTTTATTTATTAGGAAATTATATTGTTTCCTTTTGATTATTTATATAGTAAAAAATACTTGCATATACCTTATTTATTTCTCAGTAAATTAATGAGTTTTATTTTGATTAATTATATACCAACAAGGAAAATACTTGCATATACCTTGTTTATTTATTATGAAATTATATTGTTTTCTTTTGATTAATTATATAGTAAAAATACTTGCATATACCTTATTTATTTCTCATTAAAGTAATGTGTTCACTTTTGATACATTATATAGTAAAATACTTGCATATACCTTATTTATTTCTCAGTAAATTAACATGTTTACTTTTTATTAAATATATAGTAAAAATACTTGCATATACCTTATTTATTTCTCAGTAAATTAATGTGTTTCTTTTTGATTAATTGTATACCAACATGGAAAATACTTGCATATGCCTTGTTTATTTATTAGGAAATTATATTGTTTCATTTTGCTTAAATATATAGTAAAAATACTTGCATATGCCTTATTTATTTCTCAGTAAATTACCGTGTTTACTTTTGATTAAATATATAGTAAAAATACTTGCATATGCCTTGTTTATTTATTAGGAAATTATATTGTTTCCTTTTGATTAAATATATAGTAAAAATACTTGCATATGCCTTATTTATTTCTCAGTAAATTAACGTGTTTACTTTTGATTAATTATATAGTAAAAATACTTGCATATGCCTTATTTATTTCTCAGTAAATTAACGTGTTTACTTTTGATTAAATATATAGTAAAAATACTTGCATATGCCTTATTTATTTCTCAGTAAATTAATGTTTTTTTTTTGATTAATTATATACTAACAGGGAAAATACTTGTATATGCCTTGTTTATTTATTAGGAAATTATATTGTTTTCTTTTGATTAATTATATAGTAAAAATACTTGCATATGCCTTATTTATTTCTCAGTAAATTAATGTTTTTCCTTTTGATTAATTATATACCAACAGGGAAAATACTTGCTTAATACCTGATCTATTTAACATGTTTCCTTTTTTTTTTATATTTTGCCTACAAAAAAATATTGTTAGCTTTCTTCACGTTAAGTTTACAAAATTTGAATAGATTTAATTAAGAAAAATAAGTTTTGCTTACAGAATATAATTTTCCTATTCTGTAGACATGGATTTTCCTTACATTAAAAACTGACGTAGTGTTGAATTGGCTACTCGTGGGGAGGTAAAAAGTTTGTAACTTTCTTTTGTAATTTAAATGTTTTTGTTTTTTCATAAATTGCTAATGTCAGATTTTAATGTAGCTCCCCCTAAAAAGGTGCACTCTGGATTATGACAAAAATTAATATTGCCTCAGTCTAGAAGAATTTCCTGTCTTAGTTTTTTATTTGTTTTTTTAAATGTTTTTTGCGTATTATTCTTCAAACAAATTTACAAATGTGTGAATTTGAAAAATAAATATTTTTTATTTATAAGCACATTTTAATCATACGCACAAAACTGTTTCAAAATAAATCTGTTTGTTAAAACCCTTAAAAGGGCTAACCTTTTTTATTTAATAAAAATCTGTGATAAAAAGTGTGTATTGTTCTGTTTACGATTCAACTTAACCGAAAGTTTTAAAAAAAAAATGTCCCTTTGGTCTGTGCCCATTTTTAGATGCTTGAAATCCATATGATCCGCCTTAATGATGATTGCATGTATTTGATAGAAAGCCATTGAAATTACCTTAGATTGGATATTGTCTTTATTAATGTAATTGCTCATATCGTAGAAGAATCAGTTCTGCTACAATTCTTATTTGAGAAAAGTGTTTTATTTATGAAAATAAAGACAGTAATTTTGTGAAGATTTTTTTATGAAAACATTTTAAAATAAAAATAAAAATTGAAAGAAAAATAACAATTTCAAATATTTTATTACATAGGAAAATGACAAGGGAATGTACAATATTTTTATTTTGTTAAATAATTGAAGATTATCATTTTTTTTTTTTTTTTTTTTTTTTAGGTGAAAATTATCTCTTGCGTCTCCATGAGTCAATTTTTTTTTTATCTTGAGCCGCAACAATGGTACCACACGATATTAAAAAATAGATTTTTTTTTTTTTTTTTTTACTTCATCACATTCATCGCCTTTGAATTAAAATTAGAAACTATTTCTGAATAAGAATTTAGATGAAGTAATTTTCCATAAGCAAGTTTTATCTTCGACTTGAAAATGACAAGAAAAATGCATGGATTAAATTATTGCTATTGGATGTAGTTTTAATGGTTTGTGGCACATCAACCGTTTTTACGGGTTATTTAAAGTCAAAACACAATACTTATTGTTAAATGATTTATTTTAAATGATACACTGAAGACAATACAACAGTTTTTCTTATCCTTGACTGGGAGGAGTAAGTGGATGCTTGTATCTTTGTTCCAACAGTTTCAGTGTAGATAAATGAGTGGAATAAATATGACCAGAGTTTGAGCTATTCAAGTCTACAGTCGATCGATAGCCATCATGTCTCTTTCAGTCCGCTTCCCACATTGGCTTACTTCACATATGAATGAAAAGACAGAAATGAAGGTGGAAGAAGCAGCCAATAGAAGCACTTGATGAATCTCAATAACAAAAAAAGTCGTCCATTTTTATTTTCTTCATTTTTTTTTTTACTTACTTATTAGAACAGAATATTACAAGTGTCGGGCATCTTATCTGACTGAATTAAATGACAGCAGCACAAAAATACTATTTTTACATTTTGATTAACAAAGAACTTTTTTTCTTTTTTCTTTTTTTTAAGCCGTGTTCGCAAATAAACTTACCAAACATCAAAATTGTTAGTAACCAAGATGGTTGGTACCGGAATATTTTATTGTTGAAAGCAAAATAAAAAAAGAATTTAAAAAATACTTGCTTATTATCAAAAAAAAAAAAAAAAAAAAAACACCAAAATTTTAAGAGATTTTTTTTATCCACCCCAAAAATTGATCTATTTACAAAATAATAGAGTTCTTTTTCCATTGCTAAAGGTTTGATTCAGTTTGTCATACAATCATACCTCCCCCCTCCCCAATGGTATTAAAAGTAAACGCAAGAGGCTTAACTGTGTCAGCATCCACTACTCGTGTCCACCTTAAATCAATAATAAAAGAAAATACCTAGTTATAGAACTGGCTCTAAAAACCAGACTCCGTTCTTTGGTTCCTATGAAAATATGAACTGACGACAATACTAGTTGGAGTAATTATAAATATTGTTGGAGGAAGAGGACATTCAGCCATAGTTGGTCATCTTCTTATTGGAGGCAGCAATAGACAGAAAACTTGGATGCATCAGGACGTTTGGCTCAAGACAATAAGCAGAACATTTAATATTTTTTTAATGTCTTCTTGATAAGTGCCATTCTCTGAAAAAGAAGAAAAAAAAAGAATTAGACATTTTACAGCATTAAAGAAAGAGAATCCACAGAGTATTTCAAAAGTTTATTATTCATACTAATCAGTCACGACTTACATAGGCCAAAAGCCACTCAGGGATAGGTTAATGAGATTGTTGGTTTTCTCCTGAAATATGTATTTTTAAAAAGACTGAATAAATTTCTTTTACGTGAAATATCAAGTCCACCACGCATGCCCCATTTTGATTTTACCATGTTCCTTATACATGTGTTTTATCCTTGTACTCTATTATATATATATATATATATATATATATATATATATATTCGGTCGTTCGGAAAGTTAGGAACGGATTAACTACTATTGAGCCGGAACAGACTTTTTTTTTTTTTTTTTTTAAACATATTTCACCCCAAACAAGGCAGGCCGCCACTGTAGACGTAAAGGGTTACTGAGAATTTGGGGGTCACCCCAAGTTGGGAGCAGTGTAGCGTGATGTCTGTTTACATTAGTTTTAAATTTCTGCATGTTGGTACTGTCGGGGAAACAGGGAGCAGAGAGGGTGTTCCAAAGGCCGGCAGCACGAGGAAAGAAGCTATTGAAGTAGAAGGCTATCCGGCATCTGGGGACTTCCACAGTGAATGGATGGGATTTAGCTGATTGTCGAATTGGTCTAGTGAATTTACATTGAGGGAGGCATCAGGGTAGCCAGTTCATCAGAGTACAATCCATTGAAGTATTTGTAAAACAAGCACAAGGATGCTACATTACGGCGATGGGACAGGGACTGGAGCTTTGTGGATAGTGAGGGTCCTATTAATTGGAAACTCTTTTATGGACCTTGTCTAGGAGAGAGAGACTAGTAGATGATGAACCAGTCTAGATGTAGCAACAATACTCTATGCATGGGCAGATGGTGGCTTTGTAAAGATACAGGATAATGTCAGGTGTGAGGAGTTACTAGCACGGTAGAGGGAGCCACCTTCTTTGCTGCAATGTCTTCAATGTATTTGTTCCAATTCATGTTACCTGTGAAGGTTAGGCCGAGGAGTTTGAATGTTGAACTCTTAGGTAGGGTGTTATTTGCCATGACAATCGGTGGTTGGAGAGGTTTCTTGTAGTTATTGAAAGAAAAGGAGCTTTGTCTTTGCGGCATTAAAAGTTACCAACCATTTATGACCCAATCCACTACAGCCTGGAGGTCATTTTCTAAGGATTCTGCTATTGATCGCGTCCGTTTTTCCCCACATGACAAGAGTAAAGCATGGTGTTGTCAGCAAATATACCAATCTCTGACTCAATGTCATCAGGGAGATCGTTTATGAAGATCAGGAACAATAAAGGTCCAAGGATAGATCCCTGGGGTACACCAGCATTTATGTCATGTTACTTAGATGAACGGCCATCGAGGACAACATGGATCTTTGTTTCGGTTAGGAAGGATCTAATCATATTAAGTAATTGCCCAGTAATACCATATGAGCGTATTTTCAGAAGCCCTTTATGCCATACCGTGTCAAAGGCCTTGGATATATCAAGCGCGACTGCCCTAGTTTCACCTGCCTTGTCGAGTGTATGATACATGCGTTCAGCGATGACTGTTAGAATGTCTGCAGTAGATCGTGCTTGTCTAAATCCATACTGGTGGTCAGAAAGAAGTTTAGCATTAACTAAGTGCCGGACTATCGCTAGATTGATTAAGGATTCAAAGATTTTAGCAAAGATCGAGAGTAGACTGATTGGGCGGTAGTTCTGAGGATCAGTTCTATTCCCAGAACTCTTGTAGACTGGTACCACAGAGGCAATTTTCCAGCTATCAGGGAAGCAAGATTCAGCTAGGCATTTGTTGTAGAGTTTGGAGAGGACAGGGACCAGTTCATCAGAGCATTTCTTTATTACTATTACAGGTATAAGATCGGGTCTACAAGCTTTGGAGGTGTCAAGGTTTTTTATGATGTCTGACCTGAGATGGGGTGATGACCAGTTTATCCAGTGTGGCTTCAGTCCGCAATGGGAATTTAGGGAGGGGGTGGTTTGCTGAGTCCAAAGTGGAGTTTGAGGCGAAACGCTGAGCAAGTAGTTCAGCCTTATCAGTTGCCGTGCAAACGACATCATTGTAGTTTGATAGTGGAGGAATCGTTGATTGGACATTGTTCACCACACTAGTGTAGATTTTCCAAAAATCGCGAATACCTAGTTTCTGTGATTGAATGGGTCTTTCAGAAAGCTAAGTCTGTTCATAACTTTCCAAACGACCTAATATATATTACATAAGACACATATACTTACATAAAGAGAAACAAAAAAAAAAAGAGAGAGAGTGCAAAACTGTGGAATAAAAAAATTAAAGATTAAAACGATGATCCAATACTGAAATATCAATTATTTAAAGAAGACAAAGGTAGAAAATCCATCCAGAGGAGCAGTGTAGTCCCCCTCTTCCCAATGTCAATGTGACTTGCAAATACAACTTGTTGGTCGCCTTCGTTCTCATGAATAAACTTGCATGGAAACCACCATCTTCAATGGGCAACCTATTATTATATTCGTCTTACGAGAGGCATGAAATGCTGATATTTATTAGTTTATTTACCTGTTTGTGAGCATCGGTAACAACTGCTTTTTTGTAAGGCCTTAAATCTTCGGAACCAAAACCTGGAACCCACATATTCCAACTACGTTCTGAAAAAAAAAAAAAAATTTGATTAGATATTAAAACTAAACACATAAATCAGGTCTAAACTATGACATGGGTCATCATCATATTTCATCCATTTTATTGTCTTATTTCTCTTGGTCAGGGGTCTCACGTTTCCTGTGGGTGTTTTTTTTTTTTTTTTATATATGTATAAGTTTTTATTAAAGACCGATTCAGATTACATTTTGATAATAAAATTACTTGTGAATTGAACAAATTTTTTGTGCTTGGCAGTAAATCATATCCCGCGAAACGTCTGTTTCCATTTTGCGTATTTAGTAGTTAACAACATATCTCCGAAACTACTAGTCCTAAATTGATGAAAATTAGTAGATAGATAGATAGATAGAGAAAGAAAGTCATGATGATGTGTAAAATTTCGCTGAAATATTATAACCATAAATATTCAAGTTATAAAAAAAATGCTCTGCATTTCATCATGTAGTAATAAGAACATGAAAAATGCATGCACGTTGAAGACGAAATATTAAAAAACAAAATGTAAATTCTCTTTGCAGTTTATAAACTATAAATTATAGAGTTTCACATGAGTCCAACCAGACAACAGTGGACAACAACTAACTATAGTTATCTGAATTGAGGTTGAGTCCATTTTTGATGATGTAAGACGGCATGATGTAGCCATTGCTGGAAACACATCTAAAGATCAGCACAATTTGAGATAACTTAGTCTTTATGATGTGCGGAACTTCACGCAGACCAGCAACCTGTTGTTCTATGGTCTCCAGCTCTCAAACCCACCAATAGTACCTATGCTGCACTTTACCACTATTAAATGGTTCTTAAATGAAAGCATATCAAAATATTATCAAATTTATCCAGAACACCCTGCATATCTATTATTATATTAAATGTGAGTTAATCAACGTTTGTTTCCATAAGGATTCTTTCCTCTATATTCTTAATGACACAAAATACATACTAAAATATACCTTAGTTCTGAGATTGAGTTACGTTTGAAAAAAATATTCTCTTTTAATTGTTCTAAATTAGCCGTAATTTATAATTAACTGAAAAACTCAACCATCTTTTTTAGCTATCTATGTGTTTTTTGTGCCCCTATCACTCGATGTTGATTCAACCACTCTCTAATATTTCTTAATTTCTCTGCGAGCATTTAGAGAAAGACATGAATTTATTTATAGTGGAAAACCAAAAAAAGTTAACATTTTTGGGAGTTTAAATCTAATGGAAACAAATATTAGGAAAGACACATAAACAAATATTAAATTTAAATGCAGACACACAAACAAATATTAAATTTAAATGCAGACACACAAACAAATATTTGCTTTGCAATTTAAGAATTAAAAAAAAAATTCTTTAGTTACAATAATTATAACAAAAGTATGAAATAAGAATAGCCGAATAATAATAAACAATAAGGTTTTATTGGCGATAAAAAACAAAATGTAAATTAAAATATAAATTAAGAAAATGAATAAAGGAATGAAGGGGAAATAACTCATCCCATCATCAGGTTTTACCTTGTTACCAAAATACAAACCATGCTTCACTTCTGATGATCGGATAATACCGTGAAACTGCAAAAAAGTGTCAAAGCTAAGTGCATTTTATTACTTCAACATCAGTTTTACATGCTGGCATGTGTTGGACGACTTTTACAAATTGACTTCCAAATTAACCTACCTCTGACAGGTCTTTACCATCCCTCTTTCTCTCAAATCCATCTCTGGTGTCTTGGCTGGGGGTGGAGAGGCAAAATCCATAGCATCACAGTTCCATCCACCTAACTCTTGCAATCACATTAGCACCAGCCCCTCCTTGTGCTCCAAAGTAACAAAACTTTTGAACACGCTCAATAGCCTAACCATCCAAATATACTTTTTCCACAACAGAGTTCTCATTTGTCTCCATGCACACAAATTACCAGTAATTCCACTGTATTTCTTGTGTACCCAATGCTTACAAGTACCACAGAATTTAAGTTACATCCAATTCCCTTTCCACAAACTGAACAGGAGAACTTTTCTCTTCAACGCTACAACAACGGATCAACACTTGATAAAATTTATTCTCAGACTTTTACTTTCAATAGTATTCCTCCAAGTCTTTAATCTAACAAGTAAATCTTCCATTGTTTCATAGGCAAGCATTAAATCATCAACATACTGCATCTCTTACAGACAACTCGTACGAAGATCCCTGGATAGCGCTTTTAAGACACAAATGAAAAGCAATAGACTTAATACAGAACCCTTATGTATTCCTACTTTTACATTAAAGTTCTCACTAAATGTCCTGTTAATTCTAACACAACTTTGAGCATTTCTGTGCATTGCTTAAACACACACATACATACATATATGTGTATATATATATATATATATATATATATGAGTCCTTACGACTTTAGATAAACATGTAATGAGAACTAAATAGTAAAAATATACAATACAGCCTAAAATGGTCTATACTAGGTAGAGCAGGGAAATATAAACCTAACAAATCTAAGAGATGTAACCTCTGTATTCTGGAATCCTACAATATAGTTATGTCTAAAGAAAATTTATTAAATAAAAGACAAGAAGTGGTTCAGAACTGTCCACATAGAACCACATATGTCTTATCCTGTTACAGACTCATATAAACACCTGTGGCAGTAACCCTTTCATCAACATAAATATGAAAATATCTAAGGTATAGGAATATTATAAGAATATGTAGGCAATAGAAACTATAAACCTAATAGTAGATGACGGAGTACTAATACCCCAATATAAAACATTTAAATATAGAACACATCACACACAATAAAAATAATTGAAGAGACTATGCTTAAACCTGCCTATAGAAAAGAAAATGGTCAGTGAGCCAGATCATGAAAGCATTAACAGTCAATTTTTTAGTTTTCATTAGTGAAGAAATGGTAACTAGAAAATAAGATAATTTAAGGAAGGAGTAAGAACCAATAATGCAATAATCATTCAAAATATAATGCCAAACAAATGCTAAATATAGTGAAAAATATATATATATATATATATATCTATATATATATTTGTCGCTCCTCGTAATAAAGTAGAGCACTGTAATGGTAGTACTATCACAGCATGACGTCACTTGCTTTATAATGCATCGTTCCTTCCCTTAAAAAGAAGTAGAATGCCTGGACGTTAAGCCGCCGACAAAAGTGTTAAAATTATCATTGTTTATCAGCTATTTAAAATTGGCCGAGCGGTTAAAGACGTTGGATTTGAGTTGAAAAATACTTGTAGTCCAGGGTTTCCGGTAGTAAATAGTCATATCTCTATGCTGAAGAGTCCAGATTAAAAAGGACAAAAGGTATACGTACATAGATAATAGACAATAACAAATATTTATAAATTTATATATATATATATATATATATATATATATATTAATAAATAAAAGAATGCACCCAATCTAATATAAATATAGGCATACAATTAAAGTAGGGAGGTGATATGGACATTGGTGCTTACAGTATTTCCCTCACAACACGAGTTAAGTATAAAACGTAATCACAATTAACTTTAGGTATAAATGCCCTTAAAAGTACTTTTGAATACTTTATAATGAGGTAATTAACATAATTTAATAAAAAAATAAATATTTAATAGCTCCTTTCAGAGTTTTGATTCATGTCTAGGTAACTATAAACTATTTTCGTTGTAAGGGACTACCCCCCTCCCCCAGTTTCGCATGAAATAGAAACTTACTACTTAAGTGAAGAAACCTGGGCAATTAATCTTATCTTAGTGTTAATTTAAACGATTTACAAATAAATACTAAACATCTTCCACAAAAACACTGAAGTATAACAATCTTAATAGTTGCTTGAATGGATGGCTAAATGTATATAGGTAGCTCTCAACTGATGAACTTAAAAGCGACCAGCTCCAAAGTTAGCTTCGTATCCAAATGACCTAAATAGGCATTTGAAGGTTAATTGATGTAAATTTAGGATAGTAAAAGAAAATTACCCTCAAGTGAATTCGAATTTTTATAAATAAATTATAGAACTTATTAACTATTTTAAGAAATATTACTGAATTAAAATTTATAAATGTCCACACAACTTTTAGGATGTACTAGCTCTGAACTCAAACATTCAAAATGGCGTACATGTGAGTTTGCTCTTTTCTTTGTTTTTTTATTTGGTTTCACCCAAAAATGAATCACTGTATAGTGTAGGTTTTTTTCAAGACACTTTAATCTTAGAACTTTTCTGATGATTTTGTAATGTTGCAGAGACGATAATTGACATAAAAATGTTGTTTGGCTCACGACAAATGAAACGGACCATAAAAAATATATCTCACAGAAATGTTATGTTTTTGGGAAACATGAAAAAAATTAAAATAAAGTTAATTAAATAAAAACACGGTTATTGGAATATAACATGAACCTGACATATATATATATATACATACATAGTAATAGAAGTGGCATGGTGGGTGTAATGGTCACAGTCGCTTATACTACTAAGCTCTACTCATGTATTGAGCACTGTTGAAGTAAATACTGAAACAAAAAATATATACGTATCTCATATGTAGGTGACAAAACAGTAATATACACACACATGCACACGAATAAGCAATAAGTAAGATTATACACACCTAAATGTAATTGTACATCTTTTACTTCAAGTACATTGGATTTCCTATGTTTAGCAATTTGACAGGCAGCTGTTACAACATTTTCTATGAAATCATCAGCAATTTGTAGCAAAACCTATTAAAAAAAAAGTTATAATTTAGAAAGTCATTTTACTATACATTGTTCAAATATTTGTTTACGAACAAAAAGAGAAAAGGTATATATATATATATATATATATATATACACACACACACACATATACATACACACAAACTGGTGTAAATATATATTGATTAAGTTAAATTAATTATTTCATTATTAATTGAAATAAATTGGGACTCCATAAATTTGGGTCCAACAAAAATATTGCCAAATATCATTTTCACAAACGATTTAATTTAAAAGTTCAGGTTTCATATTGGGGTGACAACCAACACAAGGATGCCTGTTTTTAATTATGAATGATGAAGGCTGAAAAGGTAATAACGTGAAGATATTTTATTCCCAAATCTAAATGACAGCTGAAAAAAAGTACTCAAGTTGAATTCTGTATGTATTTTGAAAATTTTAAAATCTACGAGAGAAAATCATTTCTGATTTTGATAGAATTATCAAGGAATGATTTTCAGAAAAACAATTTTAGGCTGACGAATTAAAAAGGTAACAAAATTACACTTATATCTTATGATTATAATTACATGATCACAAATACTAAGGTGTGTTAATTTTTAGATAAGACCTAGCCACCTATTTTATGACAAACAAAGACTTTCATTGCTCAACCAATCATAAAAAAGTATAAAATGTGATATGTATTGTGATTGGGTAGCAAATCACAAAACTTGTCTTAAGTAAAGGTAAAATATTGCTTAATGGCACATCAACCCTTTTTGTGTCATTTCATGCCATGAATGTAGAAGGAAATATCCTTCATTTGAGTCTTAAGTCAGTGGGTCATTTATAGTCATTAGTTAAGAGCTTTGGTATTTTGAATTGTTGTCATTTTGGTGAACGTTTTTATGCTTCAAGTTTTTTATATCTTCAAATGTTTAATCATGGTTTTTAGTTTAGTAGTTTTGTTTTACAACATATCAATTCTTTTCGGGTTATTTAATGCTGAATCTGGTCATTTTGGTGAAGGTTTTTATGCTTTAAGTTCTTTATATGTTGAAGTATTTATTCATGGTGTTTAGTTGAGTGAAAGGAAGAGGGAGGAGAGGGAAGAAGAGGGGGAGGGAAGGAAATTGTTTTTTGTTTTGGATTTTGCAGAACATGATTGAGTTTTACAAATGAAAAAAAAACAATAAAACATCAATGTTTGGTGCATTTTGAGTCAAGAAGTCAATAACTTTAGACAGCCTGATTTGGTAGCGCCAGTAGGTTCTATTTTACCGATAGATGGGGCCCTAACAGGTACTACCACTCCGGGCCAGGGTGGACCTGGGAGCAATGGCAACTAAGGGGCAACTCCACATCTAAGAAAAATGGAATATGGACGATCAGAGATTTCAAATCATTAGACATAAAATATCAAACAGAGGAAATGTCCAGCAAATATTAGTTCAATCCAGTTGATAGAAACAAATACTACTGTTCAAAGGTTTATGGTATTTTATTTACTTCCTCTCCAGTAATTAAGACACAAGGTCAGGTGTGGGCCCTGACAAAAGTGCCTCTGTGGAACAAACTGGATTCGAACCTGGCACACCCAAGTCCTCAGTTCACGTCGTTAACCACTTAGCCACTTAGGTTTATGGTATAACATCAAAAGATTTTATGAAAGAAACAAATATCACTGTTCAAAGTTGCCATGAGTGGTAGAAATTTACACAAAAGAGGATACAGTAGCCCAGCACCTGTCCAAATTCACCTTGAATTGCTGCGTTGTTGGCGCATTTATTACCTCTCTTAGGAGTCTATTCCAAGGTCCAGGGATCCTGATTGAGAAGGCTACCCTCCTCTGGTTCAATCAAAATCGGTGGTGAAATAGTTTCTTGTGGTCTTTGCATAGATCTTTTTCTGGTGCAGTAGTGAATAATAGGTCCTGGGGTATATTGTAATGACTATTGAGGAGATTGTAGGTCAAAATGAGATCACTGCGTAATCGTCGGCGCTCAAGAAAGAAATGGTTTAGTTTCTTGAGTCGGCTTTCATAGGGCAGATCCCATAGACCCTGCACCATTCGAGTAGTCAATCTTTGAACTTACTCCACATGTTGGATATCACACATTAGATATGAAGCAGAGGCCTGGACACCATAATCTAACAGTTGTCTGACGAGGGAGACATAAATTGGGAGAAATATTTCAGGAGCGAGTTTGCAAAAAGAACGCCACATGAGATATAGAGTGCTCGTTGCTTTGTTTGCAGCCTGAATGCAATGGCTTGAAGGACGAGTCGACCAGAAGGCCAAGATCTTTTGTCTCGTTCGCCTCCTTGAGTAGAGCCGTGCCACCACCGAGAGTAAGAGCCAAGTCAGGAGATCCCACTGCAATATGGCAGCATTAAGGTATAAGTCCCATTCTATGCACGTTGAAGGCTAGACTCGAGATTGTTAATTTCACTTCTACGAACTACTAATTTGACGTCATCTGCAAATAGGAGTACCTTTCCACCTCTCGGCGACCCCGTGGACAAAAACAGATTTGCCATTCTGTATTTCATCAGTTTTAGTGCCATCGACGTCTGGAAGCTGGATTTGATGGTTTGGTGAGGGGATCCAATTTGATTCATCTGACTGGCCAATAGGGCTTGTTTTTGCCGCAATATACTTATCTGCTGGTGAAGTCACAAGAAAACTGAGCTGGCAAGAACCTTTCAACATAGGAATTGTATCTTTCACTTTTAAGTTGATAGTAATAGTCGGTTGGCAACCCTGACTTAAAATAAGAGCTGCTGTAGTTACTGCTAATTTCTTTTCCGACTTTTTTACTATTTCTGAATTCGTCTGTGAAGAAGTGGATTTAGTGGATTTGGTGGTCAAATTTCTCAAAGGCTGAAGTGCTGTTACAATTTCTTCCATTATAATCATTTTGGACTTTAGGGCATTTATCTGAGCTTGTAAGTTAAGATTATTTTGTTTAAGTGTATTTTTCAACTGCTTGCAGTCACAAACGCAGATTGGTGGCATGAGCAACCTGGGTTTCCGAATGGAGTCGTGTTGTAGGCATGTTGCGCTAAAAAGATTTATTATGCTTCCTTGTTTTTAAGATGAGCATAAACAAAAGTAAGTCTTCTCCGCTGTTTTCATTTTATTTTATTTATCATTATTTGTCCAAAAATCAGGTAAAAAACATTAAAAAAAACTTGATGGCACTCTCTATTAACGGTGAAAAAAAAATCTAAGATCGAAAAGTTCTATTCAAGGGTAATAATCAAATTGAGTAAAAAAAAAAAATTAAATAAAGATTAATTTCAAAAACAGTAATATTACAAGGCAAGGGAGATAATCAAATTGGGTAAATTAACAAAGATTTATAAAAAAAAAATATCACAATAAAAGGTAGATAACCTGAAAATGCCTCAGTAAGCGGCTTGGATTACTTGTATTTACTTCCAACTCCTCTAGAAACACATGTAAAAGTTATTTTGTTCTGAAATTGTTATCAAATCATAGAATGATAAAATCTTGAACTTAATACTTAATTGTGTGTGTGTGTAGATATATATATATATATATATATATATATATATATATATATATACATATATGAGAAAGGAAGGATGAGAGTAATCCGACGTAATGGGAAATGAAAAAGGAAAAACCAAGAGATATTTTTTTTTTATATATTCATCAATGTTTCGTCTTTATTTGTAAGACTTCCTCAGGATGATAATTTTAAGAAAAATGTCATGCAAGTACATCGAAATATTGGGTTGACATGATGGGTCGATGAGAAAAAGTAGTAGCCATGGCTGCTGAGAGTGCTGGACCACGGTCCGGGCTGAGAGAAGTCAGTCCAGCGCTCTCAGCAGCCACGGCTACTACTTTTTCTCATCGACACATCATGTCAACCCAATATTTCGATGTACTTGCATGACATTTTTCTTAAAATTATCATCCTGAGGAAGTCTTACAAATAAAGACGAAACATTGATGAATATATAAAAAAAAATATCTCTTGGTTTTTCCTTTCCCATATATATATATATATATATATATATATATATATGCGCACACACACACACACATGCTCAAAATAAGTAAATAGACACCCTCATTATCAGTAATGATGAAAACTGCTATCAGAGGGTCCTGATGGACCTAGGCAATATATTATCTTCCCTTGCTGATTAATTAGACAATCATTCGGTTAACAGTGGAATCCTGAGGTTTGCGACGTGTTGACGCTTATCAAATCCACCTTCATAGTAACATATAACTTATAACATATAACATATAACATATAACATATAACATATAACATATAACATATAACATATAACATATAACATATAACATATAACATATAACATATAACATATAACATATAACATATAACTTATAACATATAACTTATAACATATAACATATAACATATAACATATAACATATAACATATAACTTATAACTTATAACATATAACTTATAACTTATAACATATAACTTATAACTTATAACATATAACTTATAACTTATAACATATAACTTATAACTTATAACTTATATCATATAACATATAACTTATATCATATAACTTATAACATATATCATATAACTTATAACATATGCTCCTCTGAAACCGATAATTATAATGCTTTATTGGCATTGTGTCATACTTAAATGGTGATATATGATAGATTTTATTTATTTCAGAAGCACAAAAAAATATTCAAGAGTATAAAATGTCGATATTTCAAACTTTTACTGCTGCTTTGTACAGCTTCGAGTGCTGGTCGTCAACGAAAGAAGCAGAAAATTTAAACATGTAGGAATTATTTTTTGTGGAGTGTCTATTTACTTTCATGTGTGTGTGTGTGTGTATATATATATATATATATGTATATATGTATGTGTGTAAGTAATAGGTAGTCTTTTTGTAGCAAAAATAGTGTTCAATATTTTCTCAAAATAGAGCAGTAATAATAATAAAATTGGTCTGCTACACGCTTACAAACCGATTCTATGTTTGTACATTTATTCAGACGGGCAAAACATATACATAAAATGTTTATAGAATAACTTGCTTGTACAGCAGCAGCATTGCTTCCAACAAAGCCTTCATCAGGCGATGCCTATGGTTTCAGGTCCCGAAGCATCATTACCACTAGCTCAGAGCTCCCCAGCAGTATCTCACGATACAACCAGACTTTGTTGGATTGTCGGCACTCTGTGATTGCCATATCCACGCTGATGCAGATAGGGCCTTGTTTTGCATCTTCTATATGTATTTCTTCTTGTCCGTGTGGTTTAATTTGGTTGTTTTGTTTTACGGCATATCAATGCTTTTCGGGTTATTGTATGCCAAATCCAGTCATTTTAGTAAAAGTTATTATGCTTCAAGTTCTTTATATCTTCAATTATTTATTCATGGTGTTTGGTTTGGTTGTTCTGTAGAAGAAAATTGTTTTTGTTTTTGGCTTTGCAAAGAGAAAGGACAAAAAAACAATAACATCAATGTTTGGTGCATTTTTAGTCAGGAAGCCGGTATCTTCAGAAAGCCTGATCTGGTAGCACTAATTGTCCAATGGAGAAAGGCAAAGATTATTCAAAAATGCGGAGGTTGAGTTGGCAATAAAACCTCGGCATCCGACTTCGATAGGAAATACAATAGTTTTACAGTCATTTCTGATACATCGTTCTCGTAGATCTTCATATTTTTTCAACTTGCGCTGCTGGTGTCCCCAGTCAAAATCTTCCTCAAATGGAACCGTTAATTCAATGACAAAAACTTTTTTTCAAATTAACGGATCAAATGACAATATATTTCACTTTAATACATTATAATCCGTGCTTCTAAGATGTTGATTTCCTTACTTAAAAAAAGCGCCAATCAGCGTATAACATCGCCAGGACTAAACTTAACGTCGTAAGAACTTGACGTATTTTCGACCCCTCAGAGTTAATACCACCAATATGAGGAGGGAGAAAAGAAAAAAAAACACCATAAGACAGTCTCGCTTGACAAGGTTGTTTTACAATGAAAATTCGTGAAAAAAAAAAAAAAAATTAAATAAATGAATTTTTCATTTAAAATTGCACGATTGATTTTCAAAATATTTCACTTTAATATATATATATATATATATATATATAAAATGTATGTGTGTGTGTTTGTCTAATTATTTCAATTTGGGAAATTTAGCCGGACTCAGACATACAAAAAGACGAATGAATGTCCTTTATTAGTATATTAATTGTACTGATTGTTATACTTATAACCGAGATTGCTCAATATCGACGATAGAGTATGTATATGTTTCATTCTATGTTGATAATCTTCAAACTAATTTAAAAATTACTCTTTTCTTTTTTTTTCACTTAAAAAGGAAATTATTAATTTTGATTAAAAAAATTTATTTTAAACTACAGCATTCTTTGGCTTACTGACCTCCTCAACATCTTCATCAAGTTGTTCCAGTGGATCGACTTCTTTGACCAATTCCTGCAGACGACGTCTATCGAGCACCTTGCTTTCTGCGGTTGATGAATTGACCGTCGTTGTGACTTGGGTCGTTGGCATTGCCGGGCGAAGACCCATCTGTGCTGGATTCATACCAATCATTTGATTTGTACTCCCCACAGGAGTACAGTTCTCTGTTACACTTGGAAGCTTGTTCATCTTTCAACAACAAACCTTTTGATTGAAAAGAAAGAAAGAAACGATAAATACTTCAGAATTAACTCTTGAAATTTTATAGTAAAAAAAAAAAAAAAAAAAATCCATTAAAAAAAAATTCACTTTATTGCAAAAATACATTTCATCTGATAAAATATAAATATGTGGTCACTGTGTCGAGGTACACAACTAAAAATGGTACTTTGTTAGATTGGGACCTGCGCTAAAAGTCCCTCAGCATCGGTGCTTTCCGGTGTTTTACGTAAAATGCAGGAAAGCCCCAAATGAAACTGCAAGAAAATGAATAACTGATTGAAATAAATAAGCAGACGACATCTAAACTTGATAATTGAATTTTTGACGGCTGCAAACGAGCCTGCCCAAACCCTAACGAAAGCAACAATAATAATCAGTAAAAAAAAAAATAATTTTCATAAAATTAAAAAAAAACAAAAAAAAACTTGAACTTTTTAATTTAAACACTTATTTCTTCATTAGAGAAAGAGGGAGATTGAAAGAGAAAGAGAGAGAGAAAATAATAAAGTACCTCTAGTAAAATGGAGTGTCTTGAAGAAAGCTTTAACCCCTACACTACACGACCCTACCTGTTTTCTTTGTTTCAATGAAAAACTGGCTATTATTATATTCTAGGTAAAGATCAATTACTGAATCAAAAGGATGAATTATGTATTAGTTGTAGACACTTCAAACAGTTCACTCTGGATAAATATAGTAAAAGCCTAGTGAATTATTCATAATTTTCCATATGGAAACTGTAGTATACTTACTGGTATGACAAAACAATTAAAATATTCCCGCTTAAGTATACAACTGATATTACTTTAAATCAGTTAATAATTCTAATTAAATTAAGCTAACTAATTAATAGGTAATTTTAATTTATAAACTGCAGCGAAAGATCGTGTGGAATGTAGAATTCAGTAAGTCAATCAAACTAGACTATAGTTAGTAATCAAGCTAATAATTAAATTGCTATTAATGAATAAGATATCTAATAATACCTTCCTCACTTTCACTATTTTAATATGTTAGTAGGATGAAGTAGTTGTTTTTTTTACATTGTATGGCTTGTTTAATTTTAGAATTAATTTGTATACTCATGTAAGTTTGGTAGTTTTGTTTTATGGCATATCAACCCTTTTTGGGTTATTTAATGCCGAATCTGGTCTTGTTTTCTTCTCTTTTTTGTTTCTTTCCCCTTTTAATATCTGTTTCTATTTAACCCATAGTTGGGACCCTAACAGGTACTACCACTCCGGGTCAGGGTGGACCTGGGAGCAATGGTAATTAAGAGGAGGCTCCACATTCCCCAAAGTCCGTAAGCCGGATCTCACCATCGGATGTAGTTTAAGGTCATATCCAGGACCGGGAGTAGGGTAGGAAAAATAAAAATAAAAAAGGGGAGGGAGAAAGGGAGAGGGGCTGTTGTTTTTGTTTTTGGTTTTGTAGAACATAATTAAGTTTTACAAACAAACAAACAAAAAAAAAAAAAAAAAACGTCAATGTAGGTGAATTTCGTCTCAGGGAGCCACAGGGCAGCCTGATCTGGTATCACCAGCTCATGTAAGTGTGATATATTTTATGGATATACTCTTTGATGCATGTAACTATTATTTTTACAGAATTATGATTATGAATATATTTATCCTTGTTAGTATCTAAAATTAGGTCTGTTTCTATTCTAGAAAACTCATTTATAATTAAACGTGATTAACATTTTTATGATTTACTCTAAAAACATCCACACCAAATGAATAAATGAATTATACATTTCAAAACGACCCCCAGCCATAACTCGACAATGGAGGATGCTTTCATAGTTGCAAAATGAATCAGGAGCGAACATTCCTACACTCCTTTATTCAATAAAATGCCCCCCCCCCCCTTAAAATAAAAGAAAAATAACAAATATTCCATACAACTCAATTCCTTATCAAACGGAAGGCAGCTTGTGAAACCATCCGGAAATATAAGTAAAACTCAACCATTTAACTTCCGGATTTTTGACAATGTCATCAACCTTCAGCACTAAACAAAACCGACGAGTTAATCTGGAGAAATAACAGACCAGAATTTTTCCTGATTCCAGGAATACCAGACGGATGAAAGCCATAAATCGCCACAGACAGTAATGTGTTAACTTACTGTGCCAGAAAAATAAAATAAGAAAAGTGTTGACTATAATTCAACCGAACCGAATTTCGTGCAACCCACTTTCTGCCTTTTTCTCCAAACGTTTTTACTGTCTTTCACATTCCAACCAAATTTCGTGCAACCCACTTTCTGCCTTTTTCTCTCCAATCCAAAATCGCTTCTGGCCTTCACAGCTGTCCTCTTGATTTATCTCACCTAATATCCACATATGCAAATCGCATAAACACCTGCACCTATGAAGAGAAGCCCTTTTCAAATTTGCATACGACATGCAAAGCACTTCCTTCTTTTTCCTGATGGTGCGTGTTCCTCTTTATAGTATTTCTTTCATTTCAGAACTATTCGAAGTATTTAACAGCGGTAAAGTGCAACGGATAGTTGTTTTTCTATATGATTGATATGTTTGAAAGTTGGAAACAATAGAGGACTAGAAAGCATCGGAATTTAGAAGAGACTGACCTTCATCATGATGATTTGCGTTGGATTAAAAAATCGTTAATCTTAGCGTGAGATGTGAGCTGGAGAATTGCAACGAAGATATAGCAGGAAAGATCACAATAGGTGTTCGAACAGTGTTCATAATGAAATTCGTTTAGAAGTTGTGGCAAGATCCAGACAAGACAATGCAGACATTGGCGAGAGAGATGGACATCGGAGTGTCGACTATGAAGAAAACACTCAACGAAGATCTTTGTAATTCCTCATACAAGAGTCACTAGGGCCAACTACTCATCGCCAAGGTCCAAGAGAACTGCCTTACAAAAACCAAGAAACTCATCAACCGGGTCAAACACCCAGTCTGGCTGGGGATACCCTGGTTCTTTTCAGGACCAGTTACACAATGCACAGAACAACAACAGGTGGCTAGTCTACAATCCGCAGAAACTCCTGCGCATTTTGAAGACAAAGTTCCCTCAAATTATGATGGTCTTAGGGTGGGTTTCCAGCGAAGGTCACTCTACATCTTCTAAAAAAGACTCGGATGCAATTCAGATGGCTACATTGAGGTACTGTCTGCTGTTGTAAAATGCTAGATGGAGAGGGTGGCTGCAGAAAGGTCATACGTGTGGCAACAAGATTCAGCTCCGTCTCACACTCCAAAAAAAAAAAAAACACTCATTGAACCCCCTCCTTTCCTTAGGACGCCTTATAAATTGCTTAAATTTAAATCCCATAAATAGGTTCCAATTTTCATTAAAAAATATCTTTCAGTGAATAAATATACTCAATATATTTTTATAAAACAGCTGTTGCATGCTGGTACCGTGCCCTTTCATTTTAATCGGAACATTTTGAAGTTTAATTGAATTACTTTCTTCGTTACATTGTTTACAATAAAATACTTGAAAAATACTTAAGTAAACAAAGTTACATTTGAATGTGAATTGTGACAAACAAAGGGAAATATAAAAGCAAAGAAAAACATTTTACCTTTTTTCAATCTCCCCAAAATGGTCAAATAAATATTTTATATATATATATATATATATATAATAAACAATAACAAATATTTATTATTATTTGTCGCTCCTAGAAAAAGTAGAGCACTGTAAGTGTAGTATTAACACAGCATGACGTCACTAGCTTTAAATGCATCGTTCCTTTCATTAAAAAAAAAGTAGAACTCTCTCAGATGTTAAGCCACCAATAAAGTGTTAAAATTATCAGCTGTTCAGAATTGGCCGTGTGGTTAAGGCGTCGGATTTGAGTTGCAAAAATACTCGTAATCCAGGATTTCGAATCGCATGACCGTAGTGAATAGTCATATCTCTATGCTGATGAGTCCCGATTATTAAAAAGGACGAAACGTATACATACATAGATAATAAACAATAACAAATATTTATTATTATATATATATATATATTTATATTGTGAAAATGTTTTAGCATATTGTAATGTAAAAAGAAGACACGAATAGAAAAACCTTTTCTAAGGCTTTATTCAATTAATTCAAAACTACAATGCCAACAAGGCAAGAGGCCAAGAACGTATATATGGTAAAAGAAAGAGAACGCATTTAAATTAAAAAGTCACGTGGACAAGAAAACCCAGTAATTTTACTTTAACGGAAATATATGCAAGTGCACGTAATCCATCTCGTAATCCCAAGGTGCTGAGTTCAATCCTGGGCAAATGCAGCTGAAGAAATATAATATACATAACATTCTCCCCCACTTGTAACAGAGATTGTTATCAGAAAGTTTTATAAATCCAGACGCTGGACTGGTTTGCGAATCCTGCTAGACCGGCGGGGAAGTAGTTCACTATCAGAAGCACCATATCTCTGGGAAGGTTGATTCTCTGAATTCTGATTCACTAATTCATTTTCTGTATAACTTTCCTTAGGTGAAGGAGTATTTGTGGAACTTGTATCAGGCAAAGGGCCCATGTCAGGTAGAACGTTTTCAGCAGAATCTTGAGATCGACCCGAGCGTGGAAAACGTGCTAAATGTCTTAGTGCTACTGAATCTTCCCGGCCATCATGATATCGTATTCTTGCATGTGTAGGGTTAGCCTCGAGGAGTTCCACTACCTCAACGATCGGGTCATATTTACTCCTGTTACCAAATCGCTTTAATAACACCTCCCCAGGCTCACAGAGCCAAACAGGTAATGCAGTGCCAGTGGAAGAGCGCCTTTTAAAATTGAACATGCGTTCGTGAGGCGTAGCATTTGTGGAGGTGCATAGTAGAGAGCGAATAGTTTGTAAAACATCCTGTAGAACATCCTGCCAAGCGCTAATGGGTAACCGTTTTGATCCCAAAGCTAATAAGATGGTGTTCCAAATAATGCCGTTATAGCGCTCACATTGGCTGTTACCTCTTGGGTTATACGCAGTAGTGTTACTGGATCCAATTCCAAGTCGCAGCAAAAATTGTTTGAATTCCTCCGACATAAACGAAGTTCCTCGATCGGAATGGATAAATGAGGGAAGTCCAAAAATAGAAAAAATATTCACCAGGCACTGAATCGCGGTTTGAGAGGAGCAATCACGACAAGGGAAAGCAAACGGAAATCGACTGTATTCATCGACGACTGTAAATACGTAACGGCAACCTGATGAAGATGCCGGGATAGGTCCTTTGTAATCGACAGAAAGACGCTGGAATGGAGCAGTAGAACGGATAAGAATATTATTAGTAGAAGTAAAGAATTGGGGTTTTATTTTGGCGTAAGTAGTACATTGAGATGTCACACGTCGGATTTCATCAAGTGAATATGGCAAATTTTGTGACCTTACAAAATGCCAAAGGCGTTGTACTCCAGGATGTATTAAGGAATCATGAATTGATTTTAGTTCCTCCAAGGAAGAAACAGCAGCACCACATACTCTGGATAATGTGTCAGCGACAATATTTTCATTCCCGGGACGGTGTTTTATATCATATGAAAAGGGAAGAAGTTCCATTTTCCACCGTATAATTTTATCGTTTTTAATTTTTCCACGATTAGCAGGTTTAAACACAAAAGATACGGCTTGTTGATCAGTAATAATAGTAAAATGTTTCCCAACAATGAGATCTCTCCATTTACGAACACATTCGACTATGGCATATGCTTCTTTTTCGACTATATGAAGTCGCATTTCAGAGAGGTTTAACGACCGAGAAAAGAATGCTACAGGTCTCCCAGCTTGTAAAAGAGTGCCTCCGATAGCCTTTTCTGAGGCATCGGTTTCAATAATAAACGGCAATTCATCATCAATAACTTTTACGGATGATTCAGCAATGTCTTTCTTGAGTTTTTCGAAAGAATTTACAACTATAGGAGGCATAGGGAATTGTTTATTTTCGACCAGTGGACGAATTTTGTATGAATACTTAGGTATCCATTTCACATAGTAAGCAAACATACCAAGACACCTTTTTAACGATTTTGAATCGGAAGGGGGAGGCATTTGCAAAAGAGGTCTCAAACGCTCTGGATCAGGTTGAAGAGTTCCGTTACAAATTTGGTATCCAAGCACGTTAATAGAACGAAGTGAAAACTTTGATTTTTCCCGGTTTATTTCGAGGTTGTATGTCGAGGCAGCTTTTAAGAAATACTCCAAATTGACGTCATGCTCCTCCTGGGTTTTACCGCAAATAGTTATATCATCTATATACGAGAAGGTTCCAGGTAATTTGTTATCAGAAATGAAAGAATTCATAAATCGTTGAAAGGCAGAAACCCCGTTTGTGACCCCCATGGGTATTCGTTTAAATTGGTACAGACGGTTTCCAGCCTGAAAGGCCGTATAGGGGCGATCTTCAGGGCAAATTTCAATCTGATAGTATGCTTTGGACAAGTCAATTATACTAAAGATACGATACTGGGCTATTTGGTCAACGAGATCCCCAATTCGTGGCAAGGGGTATGCATCAAGTAAGGTGAAACGGTTAATAGTTTGGGAGAAATCGACTACCAATCGTTTCTTTTTATTAGTTGACGAAGTCACAACAATTTGAGCGCGCCACGGAGAGTAACTTGGTTCAATTATATCATCCTCAAGCATTTGTAGAATTTCTTTTTCAATGAATCGAGAGTCCTCCGCACGGTAATTTCGGGACCCAGTAGCAATAGGTTTGCAATCACGGGTCAAGTTTCGGAACAATTTAACGGGTGCACAACTGATTTTGGTTAAAGCGCAGATTTTTAGAATATCCTGAGACCCTCCAAAAGAAATAGTGATACTCTGGTGTAGTTTTAAGAAGGGCACTCCGAGTATAATATCCATACAGGAATCAGGAAGTACTGTGAAGTCAATTTCTTTATATTCGTAACCATTGAAGATAACGTCCTCAGTACAATATTCAGATAGCTTGAGGGAAATGGCCGATGATGCCATGGAAATTACGGAATTCCGTTTAGAAGTAGACAGTTTCATTGTTTTAACAATACGAGCACTGATAAAGTTATCAGAACTGCCGGTGTCTATGAGAGCAGTTAATCGTTTACCCTTTAATTTTACAATTTTAGTAATAGGAGGGAACCTATCATCATCTTTAGCACGGGCTACTATAATAGCTGAGGTGGAACGTGAAGGTGTAGACATGGTAGAACGGCAAACTTTGGCAAAATGGCCGAGTTTGCCACAGTTTCGACATATTTTATCGCGGGCAGGACAGTGGCGGCGATCATCCTTAATGTGACGTTTCCCTCCGCAGTTGTAGCACTTTCCATGAGCAGGAAGGGCAGCAGACAATTGTACAGATTCACACTCCATAGGAGCAGTAATAGTGGCCTCCTCGACAGAATCAGTAAACACATTTTTAGTCGTGGTAGCAGCAACGGTAGGTCCAATCTGAGAAGCGTATGACTCAGCACGAAATTGAGCCTGTTCTAAAGCTCTAGCACATTGAGTAGCCTCCTTGAGATTTAACGTATCATTTTCAAGTAGTCTGGCACGTATTACGGAAGACCGGAGACCACGTATAAATGAATCCCGGACAGATTCATCTCTGTAAGTAGTAGCAGTAACATCTTTGAAGCAACAGTCTGCGGCAAGTCGGTTCAAGGCCTGAAGGTACTGGTCTACAGACTCATTTTCCTGTTGTAGACGTGTAGAAAGCAAATGTCTAGCATGAATAACGCTTGGAGACTTATCATAAACACTTTTCAGCAATTCAACAGCATGTTCGAATCCAGAACAACCCTCGATAATGTCAGCAACGGTAGCACCAATGTTTAAATAAAGGACTTCGAGTTTGTCTGGATTTAAAGAAGCAATAGTAGATAAGTAATAAGTAAAATTACGGTACCATAGTCTCCAGAGCTTGCCAGCCTGAGGGTCTGCAGAAGATATATCAAACTTGTCCAGACGAATAATCTTATCCATGAGAAATTTAGTAAATGAATAATTGAATAAATTGTAATGTAAAAAGAAGACACGAATAGAAAAACCTTTTCTAAGGCTTTATTCAATTAATTCAAAACTACAATGCCAACAAGGCAAGAGGCCAAGAACGTATATATGGTAAAAGAAAGAGAACGCATTTAAATTAAAAAGTCACGTGGACAAGAAAACCCAGTAATTTTACTTTAACGGAAATATATGCAAGTGCACGTAATCCATCTCGTAATCCCAAGGTGCTGAGTTCAATCCTGGGCAAATGCAGCTGAAGAAATATAATATACATAACACATATACTTTCAATACCTTATATTTACCAACTTCTTCCAATTTAAGCTCGATGAATGTTAACCAGTAACAACAGAGTATATATAAGTAAGCAAAGTTCAATTACATTCCAAAAGCCAAGATTTTTTTTTCTTATAAAAAACAAACATCCTTCAGTGTAAATTATTTTACGAATCGTTTCGCTTAAAGTAAACCAAACAACATTATTATGTCAATATTGGTTCTGTTCACCTTAAGTTCGTCGACAATCAGCTAAATCCCATCCATTCACTGTGGAGGTCCCCAGATGCCGGAGAGCCTTCTACTCCAATAGCTTCTTTCCTCGTGCTGCTGGCCTCTGGAACTCCTTCCCTGTTCCCCCGACAGTACCGGCATGCAGAGGTTCAAAACTAATGTAAACAGACATCTCACTACACTGCTCCCAATTTGGGGTGACAGCCAAATTCTCAGTAACCCTTTACATCTACAGTGGCGGCCTGCCTTGTTTGGGGTGAAATATGTTAAAAAAATTTTTTTTAAATAAAAGTACATGAAAAGTTCTCAATTTAAAAAATGACAAACTTGAGGTGAACAGATCCAATATCGACATAATGTTGTTTGGTTTACTATAACTTCCAACCTCTGTATATCTCACTTATCTCTTTGAAATCCAACTTCAAAGTGAACGTCCACCCCAAAACAACAAATCAACCCTCTTTTATCTCCAACCAGGAGCATCTCATTTACATATCAGGTGGTCACATTGCAGGCATATAAAGAGACAAGGCAGCCATTTTTGTTTCTTTCTTCTTCATTCATTTACTTCCACGACCGACCCATTGAACTATGCACACATGCTAGTTAGGTAAGTCCCGCGTTTCCCTACACTCCCCCCTGATCTCATGATCACACACAGGGCAGGGGGGTGGCCGTCGTTGTCGAGTACTTCTTCGAAGAATCGGGGGCAGCACTTCCTCATTGCCATCTTCCTCATTACCACCGTTATTGCCACCAATCTGTTCCATTATCTCCTCTCGTGGTTCCCTATGCGGTGTTTCACAATCAGGGCATGGGGGCAGTATCCGTCTTTGTCGGGTACTCCTTCGAAGAACCGGAGGCATCACTTCCTCGGTCCCATCTTCCTCAGTATGTTCCATCATTCCCCCATCTGGTTCTGTAGGTAGTGTTTCTACGCTCACCGGTAGGGGTAGTAGGCAGTCAGGATCATCCCTGAACTGTATGTGATCTTCCTCGTTATCCTCAGAATCAGGAGAGGTATAACAGGGGCGGATATCTTTTACATGCCGTGGTACACCATCAATCAACATGGTCTGAGGACTTATGATTTTATCTATTTTTCCTCTGCAAAATTCTTTTGTGCACCCTGTCCAAGAGGGGGAGAGAGACTAGTGGTTGGTGCACCAGCCCAGATGTGGCAACAATATTCCATGCATGGACGAATGCTTTATAGAGATCTAGAATACTAGCAGGTGAGAGAAGTTTTCTAGCCCGGTAAAGGGAGCCTACGTTCTTTGCGAAAGTCTTTTCAACTTAATTAGGGGGGTTGGGGGGGGGGGGGCTAAAGAAAATTTAAACCTCAAACTAACCTGATTTTGCAGTTTGTTCGTAGATCATAAGCGGAAACCTATGGATCCTCTCTTAGAAGTACCAAAGATAAAATAAAGTCTGCTCCTCTTTTTAACATATTTTTCTGGAGAGAAGCCAACTTTATCTGTGTACGATATGGGAAATTCTGAATGGTCTTTGCCATGTTGCCAGTCTATATAACAAAGAACGTTTTGAAACATGCGTAAACAACAGTTCTTACTTCTGAGATTAATTTGAATGCCATTTTAAATCTATAAACTCTCATTCATATATATATTAGTATTCAACATGCAGCAGTCGAACCACATGGAGGTAAGGTAGATTCTCTCCCAGATAGTAATAAGCGTGTAGGCCCAGTGTGCTATAAATGTGGGGAAATCAATCATTTTGCTAAGGAGTGCCGAAGTGATAGGAGGTGTGTATATCCACGAGCACAGAGAACGGTACAGTGCTATCGCTGCAACAAGTTTGGGCACATATCTCGCAACTGTTCGGGAAACGAGGTTGGGGGCAAGGTACTATCGCCACCCTTGCCCCTTGCCAACCAATAAACACAGGATTACCGGTCATTGGCGTTAAAATCGACGATGTGAAGTGTTCAGCACTCATAGACACGGGGTGTTCCCGGTCTATAGTTAGTGCACATTACTGTCGGATGTGGCGGGAGAAACCAGTTGGTATTATGACAATCAATGGTTTATTCCGAGCATGTTGTGGTGAAGGGACAGTCACGATTTGTACTGAGAAGGGTGACACAGCCAAAGTTGATGTTCTGGTGATGCAAGAAAAACCCCTTGGCTATGACATGTTGCTTGGAATTGATGCGATACAAGCACTAGGAGGCGTCATAATCACAGCGACTGGAGGTGTAATGCTTGGAGAAGGGAAAGAAGTCTGTGCAGCCGTGTCTATTGAAGAAAAGGACTTCTGTGCTACGTTTGACGACAACGAAAAGGCGTGGACTGCAAAGTGGAAATGGACTATGAGCCAGGCACCAGATCGACTGTGCAACACCATTCCAGAGTATGAAGTTTCCACAAAGAATAGGGCCGCATATGAAGAAGAACTTCAGATATGGATTGAAAACGGATGGTTAATACCGTACCCACAGGAACGTCTGGGACCACCCAAAGGATTAATTCCGCTCATGGCTGTTGAACAACCTACTAAAGACAAAATTCGACCCGTAATGGATTACCGAGAATTGAATCACCACGTTGATGCTTTCACTGGAAATGCAGATGTGTGCGCTGCTAGACTACGAGAGTGGCGTCAGAAAGGGAGTAATGTAGCACTGTTGGATTTGAAGAGAGCCTACCTGCAGATACGTGTCCAAGAGTCATTATGGCCATTTCAGACGGTGATAATCAAGGGAAAACGATATTGTTTGACACGTTTAGGTTTTGGCCTGAATGTAGCACCCTTAATAATGACAGCTATTATTAAAACTGTTTTGATGCAGGATGAGACCACAGCAAAAGCTGCTTCAGCTTATATTGATAACATTTACTTCCACGACCGACCCATTGAACTATGCACACATGCTAGTTAGGTAAGTCCCGCGTTTCCCTACATTTACTTTAAGCAAAACAATTCTTAAAATAATTTACACCAAAGGATGTTTTTTCTTAATAATGCTTTGTGAGAAAAAAAACAAAAAAACCTTGGCTTTTGGAATGTAATTGAACTTTGCTTACACTCATAACAAGGAACTTTTTTTTTCTTTTTTTTTTTTTTACACAAATCAAAAAAAAAATATATATATATATATATATATATATATATATATATATATATATATACAAATAAGTGTAAGTTTGTAATCCGAGGTAGGAGGAATGTGATATAGGTACCGGAAGGTGAAACAGATGAACAAAAATAAATGAGAAGAGAAAACAAGAATGGAATCTCAAATCAATTTATTAATATTTCACGTAAAACAGATTAAATACCAGAACAGTAAATCAAAAGAGGTTACTGCCAGGCAAATAAAAGTTCCGGAATAAGGTAAACTTGAATTTTCGAGAGAGATACCTCTCATTATCAAAAGACCAAAAAAATATGACCGAGTGGTTGAAAAAAAAAAAACCCAAGATGGACTGATGGGATCAACTGTTGACGAAATACTGCAGAAAATTGAAAGTTCCTTGTTATGAGCTGGAGTTATATACGCATACTCATTTTCGACTTGTTTATAAAGATGGCGGGTATAGTTTTTCCGCAAAGTTTTAATTTCGTCGTTTCGCATGTTCATTGAAACACGTTATAATTGCTTTAGTAAAACATGGTTTAAGTAAAAATAAGTTTCACTGCAAATAATTTGCGTGACTGAAATTGGAAGTAAAACTTTACGTTGATATTTTAAATGTAGTCTTTCTTGGGAGGAAAAGATTTCATTAACAAGTCTGAACTAAGCTGCTATAAATTATATTATAGCACTAATACTACCAAATTATATTGGTGGTACTAATACTACCAAATTATATTGGTGGTACTAATACTACCAAATTATATTGGTGGTACTAATACTACCAAATTATATTGGTGGTACTAATACTACCAAATTATATTGGTGGTACTAATACTACCAAATTATATTGGTGGTACTAATACTACCAAATTATATTGGTGGTACTAATACTACCAAATTATATTGGTGGTACTAATACTACCAAATTATATTGGTGGTACTAATACTACCAAATTATATTGGTGGTACTAATACTACCAAATTATATTGGTGGTACTAATACTACCAAATTATATTGGTGGTACTAATACTACCAAATTATATTAGTGGTACTAATACTACTAAATTATATTAGTGGTACTAATACTACCAAATTATATTATAGTACTAATAGTAGTAAAGTAATGAATGAATGTCTTGTATCTTATAAAATAAAAAATATAAGAATAGTACGTCATCGAAACATATATGGGAACAAAGATAAATAAAAACAAATAGTAATATTAATTGAGAAATTTTTTAGATTAGCAAATTTTTCTAATATAAACAATAAAAATTGTAAATGTTTAGAGGAAAAATATCAAATTATAAACTTCAAAAACCAAATTAAATAAAACAAGAATTTTTAGCCAAACGAAAATAAATATTTATTAGAATCCTCATTTTACAAAAATAAGTGAATCAGAAAAATAAGCAAATGATAAATGAATAAATAAAAATAAAAATATATTAGTTGTATTTTAATAGTTTTAATAAATATATGTGTGGGTGTGTGTGTGTGAGTGTGCATAGGAGCATTTTACAAGTATCTTGATGTTAGCCGAAACAATTGTCTGCGAAATAAAAAAATAAGTTGGAAAAAATGACGTGAATCTGTCCTCTGTGATAATGATGTGATATTGAACTACATAAAAATACTAAATATAGCATAAGTCTAGCTTTAAACTATTGAGCTATCATAAGTATTTTGTGTCACAAAATTAAAATAACACACACACATATGTATATATACACATTGTAATTAAGTTTAAATTGGAATATAATTTTGGACACGGGCAGATGTAGCTTTTTGTCGGTAAAAAGTTTAATTAATTAAAAACCGTACACTAGTACTAATAACTAATAAATGAATAGTTCTCAATGTCGGTTACCAATTCCATTATTCTTTCTTGAGCAATTTTCTAGATAACTGGATTTCATAATACAATGGAGAAACTGATGGAACTATTCAGCTGCGGAATCAACCAGATATGAAATACATACCGAAAAGTTGTTCAGACGAAAATGTCCAGGATCCGAAAGATTGGACACACTAATAAAGGTGAAAGCGGAAAATTAAATTAGAAGGAATATACGGGATAATCCCAAACTCGCATCGATTCCATTATCTGGCTCCGTTGCACAAACTAATTAACTTGATCATCAAGATCTTATCTCTCTGTTCCGTATATTCTTAAAGAAACACGTTCGAATGTACCTGAATTCCGTTGTTACTTTTTGGGAAATTCAATTTTTATATTTCACTAGCTGTACTCACCCAGCGTGGCCTGGGATGGAGTGAAGTCATTTTAGTTTTTTTTTATTAAATTACTAAATCAACATTATTTCTCTTTCCTCTCATTTCCATGTTAGCAATGGCCCCTGCTTCCAATTTCTAAAAACTATTTGTCCCTCTTCTCATTTTAGCAATGATCTCTTCTTCCAATTTCTAAAAACTATTTGTCCCTCTTCTCATTTTAGCAATGGCCTCATCTTCCAATTTCTAAAAACTATTTGTTCCTCTTCTCATTTTAGCAATGGCCTCATCTTCCAATTTCTAAAAACTATTTGTCCCTCTTCTCATTTTAGCAATGGCCTCATCTTCCAATTTCTAAAAACTATTTGTCCCTCTTCTCATTTTAGCAATGGCCTCATCTTCCAATTTCTAAAAACTATTTGTCCCTCTTCTCATTTTAGCAATGGCCTCATCTTCCAATTTCTAAAAACTATTTGTCCCTCTTCTCATTTTAGCAATGGCCTCATCTTCCAATTTCTAAAAACTATTTGTCCCTCTTCTCATTTTAGCAATGGCCTCATCTTCCAATTTCTAAAAACTATTTGTCCCTCTTCTCATTTTAGCAATGGCCTCATCTTCCAATTTCTAAAAACTATTTGTCCCTCTTCTCATTTTAGCAATGGCCTCATCTTCCAATTTCTAAAAACTATTTGTCCCTCTTCTCATTTTAGCAATGGCCTCATCTTCCAATTTCTAAAAACTATTTGTCCCTCTTCTCATTTTAGCAATGGCCTCATCTTCCAATTTCTAAAAACTATTTGTCCCTCTTCTCATTTTAGCAATGGCCTCATCTTCCAATTTCTAAAAACTATTTGTTCCTCTTCTCATTTTAACAATAGCCCCTTCTTTCAATTTCTAAAAACTATTTGTCTTCCTTCTCATTTCCATTTTAGCATCCTCCCTTCAATATTTTATATTTGATTTCCCTTTGTCTATAAACTTGAGGGAGAGAGAGAGAAAATGTTAGCAGTATATTTGACCAAATAAAATGTTATTGTTCCCTTTCAAAAAAAGTCAAAATCAGCAAGTTGATTGGGGAAGTAACAAGGCGATCCATAATACAGGCCTGGCAAACATGCGACTGGGGTCCACGACTGGGGCGGACATGTGAAGACGAAAATTACTACTAAATAATAATTACCGAGAAAAGTTTTAGTAAGAAATTTCTTAGTTGTGTCCAGTAATTGGTAACTATACATATTATTAGGAAGCAGCTTACATGATCGATTTATTTCTATCAAATCAAATGTAAAAAGTACAAAAATATAACAACTAAATTCACAAAAATCGCTTTATTCACCATGAATTAGACACATTTTTGATATTTCAAAAATCATGAGTCAATTTCTTTATATTGACTAATTGAATACAGAAAATATAATGGCAATACAATCAGAAAGTAAATTCAGCATTTTACAAAATTAAATACTTTATGAACAACATAATGTTTGGAGAAACAATTCTGATAAGTTTTACAAAATTTGTTGTTTGTTACATATACAATTTGTTTTTACAGAAGATGAAGAAAATGCTTATTTCTTCATGATACACAGTCTTAATAATAAAATCAACTTACAAGAACATAAAATCAATAAAATATATGTAAAACTTTTCTTGGTAATAATTATTTAGTAGTAATTTTGATCTTCACATATCCGCCCCCCCTAGTCGCATGTTTGCTAGGCCTTGGGAAGTAACCATTTGGAATATACTTGTTGGTGTTGAAATTTATTTATAGTCGAAAATGTTATATAATTTGTCAAAAGAAAAGAGGTCATCATCATCTTTATAAAGTGCTTATAATATAAGGCAAAGTTTTGGAATAGAGATCATCTCGTTTTATGTTCAGGGTATGTTGTTATGTTATTTACAACCAAAAATGCCGATATGTAATGACCACTTTTAGAGAACGATTATCGAAAAACAAAATTATTTATTTTTTTAAATATATTGTCATGAATAGGGTTTTAAAAAAAAAAAAGTACTTAACAGTTTAAAATCTAAGTCACAGATATGTCGTAATTGATTGTCATATTCGGTTTAACATCCGTTTTGCATGCTGGCATGTGTTGAACGGCTTTCAGAAATTGACTTCCAAACGAACCTATCTCTGGCCAGGTCTTTAATTTATCCTTCTTTCTATAAAGTCCATCCTTACTATTTCCCCCATGTTTACCTTGGCCTTTCTCTACCAATAGACCTTGCTATCTCAACTGTTCTACATCACCTAACGCGAGAACTCTGATCCATTCTTTCAATGTGACCATACCAACAAAGTCTCCTGTTCGTCACACATATATACCTATAATGTCCAGATTTAATCTTTCTCTGAGCTCATCAGATCTAAACATTCACATCACATATCCATCATATTATTCTATCATTTCTCTCCATGCAACACATGTCCTCAACCTTCACTGGTCAGCTTTCACTTTCACACATCATCACATGCATGATAGACTCTTTGCTTGGTCAACAGTGGTAACGCTCTGCTAGTTAGTGATGACAGAAATTCCTTGAACTTACTCCATCTACTCCTAACTTTTGAAATCACACTAGCACCAGCTTCTCCCTGTGCTCCTATATTATCACCAAGGTAACTTCTGAACCTCAATAGCCTCGCCATCCAGATATACTTTCTCCACATCTGAGTTCTCATCCGTCTCCCTTGTCTTACACTTCTTGCACACAAACTGGTTATCATCTTTCAACCTACCTGCAATTCCACTGCACTTCTCATGTACGCAATGCTTACAAGTACCACAAAAGATTGAATTGCACCCAACCCCCATTCCATAAACTGAGCAGTATAACTTTCCGCTTTCTGAGGGCTTTCCAACACTACAACCACTGATCATCACTTTGGTTTTGGTAACAGTCGCTCTCAGACATTTACTTTCCATAGCATTCATTAACAAGTAGACCATCCATTGTTTCGTAGACAAGTACTAAATCATCAACATACAGCATCTCTTCCGAACAACCTATACGACACCCTTTGGACAACGCTTCTAAGACACAAATGAAAAGCAACAGACTCAGTACAGAACCCTGATGTACTCCTGCTTTAGCATTAAAACTATCACTAAATGTGTTATCACAGCTTTGAGAATTTCTGTACATAGCTTGAACAATATTTAATAACTCATTTGCCCCCTAATTTACACAAAGCCCACCAGACAACATCTCTTGGCACTGTCAACAGCTTTCTTTAAAATCGACAAAGCAAAATACAGGTTTTTCTTCTTACTAAGGTATTTCTCTTGCATTTGTCTCAAGATAAATATAGCACCAATGGTATTTTGCCCAGACATAAAACCAAACTGTATTTCATCTATGCTTATCTGACTTATTATTTGCTGCTCAATTATTCGCTCAATCACTTTCAGGATCACCTGATCCATCAACTTGATCCATCAACTTGATCCATCAACTTTAAGCCGCTGTAATTACCTCTATTTTAGAGCTTCTCTGTTACCTTTTCTAAATGTTCACAATTGTACTAAGATCCCAGTTTTTAGAACAACCCCTTCTTTTATGATCTGATTTGTCAAGTCTATAATCATGTCAATGCCTGTTTCACCTAAAGACTTCAACATTTCTGCAGCCTTACCCTTCTTCATATTACTACGAGCTTCCCGCGCCATTTCTTTCTTAATTTTTATAGCTGGACCAGAAACTACTTCTGCAACTTTGAGATTTTCCCAGTCCTATGGAAACGCTGTATTCTGCAACTTCGAGATTTTCCCAGTCCTATGGAAACGCTGTATTCTGCAACTTCGAGATTTTCCCAGTCCTATGGAAACGCTGTATTCTGCAACTTCGAGATTTTCCCAGTCCTATGGAAACGCTGTATTCTGCAACTTCGAGATTTTTCCAGTCCTATGGAAACGCTGTATTCTGCAACTTCGAGATTTTCCCAGTCCTATGGAAACGCTGTATTCTGCAACTTCGAGATTTTCCCAGTCCTATGGAAACGCTGTATTCTGCAACTTCGAGATTTTCCCAGTCCTATGGAAACGCTGTATTCTGCAACTTCGAGATTTTCCCAGTCCTATGGAAACGCTGTATTCTGCAACTTCGAGATTTTCCCAGTCCTATGGAAACGCTGTATTCTGCAACTTCGAGATTTTCCCAGTCCTATGGAAACGCTGTATTCTGCAACTTCGAGATTTTCCCAGTCCTATGGAAACGCTGTATTCTGCAACTTCGAGATTTTCCCAGTCCTATGGAAACGCTGTATTCAACAATCTCTCATAATAGTGTCGCTAACACTACATTGTCATTTCAAATACACTTTTCTCCAACAATATCGATATTTGTCTTTGCCATCTGTTTAGCTATCCTAAATACTTTGTTCATCTTGTCATTCCTTCGTAGTATATCTGGAAACCTTGCTTCCTAAACCTCCATCTCGGTTTTGTATATTGCTTTTCTTGCTGACCTCTTTAACACCAGATACACATCTTTATTCACTAAACTATTTCTCCACTCCATCGTTTATGTATTTCTTTTTATACACTTCAACTTCCTCGTTCCACCACCATCATGTCATCCTATGCCTTGGGGACCTTTTCGTCCACCCACAACTCTGGTTTGTTACCTCCACGAGTGTATCCTTCAACTTCATCCATCCATCCTTCAACTTCATCCATCCTTCTTCCAAATCATGAAGTTGATTTAATAATCAAACTCAAACATCCATCACTTGGTATCTAAAATCACGAACCATCACAACTTCATCCTAGGGATAAACTTTCTCTTTACCTCATGAGCTTTCTTAAATGTAAAATTGCAAATAACCGGTTTGTGGCAATTTCTTCTAGTATTACTTTCCCATCACTCGAGAGGTTTCTGTCCTTTTTCCTAACCAACAGATAATCTACTTGAGTCTTTGCTGTTCCAAATGGCTTCATTTTCCGATTTACTTAAGATTTGTGTAATGACGTAATTAAACGCGATGTCTTCCAAATAAATTACAATCTTGTATTTTATCTAATCTGATTTAATGTAGTTTGAACACCCCAAAAAATGACTTTTGTTATAAGTTGAATCAGCTAAAAATTTGCAAAATTGATTTGTATAGAATTCTAAAAATAATAAACAAAACGGGGTTTTTTTTTTTCTTGACATGGACGTTCAGGAGTTTTTTTGTAAATCAACAGTTTATGCAAAGAAGAAAAAAAAAATTCTGCAAATTTTGTGGTTACATAAAGAAAAGAAAAAAAACTACAACTGCCCCCCCCCCCATCTGTTTGTTAGAAAAATATTACAATTTACATGCGATTATGAGTTGTCTTTTTATAAGTCGACATTCTACAAGGAAGAGAAAAGAATTTCTGCAGGTCTAGGGGTTAAGATTAGGGAGAAAAATCTCATAACTTGTAGCCTCTCCTCTTATTTATTTTGAATGAAAATATCAATAGTTGGGCGGTTGAAGCATAGGGTCACAAAATGAACCATAATATTAGAATATTATGGTTCATTATATGATATAGTCTACGATATCATATGCAACTTGACGGTTGAAGCATAGGGTCACAAAATGAACCATAATATTAGAATATTATGGTTCATTTTGTGACCCTATGCTTCAACCGTCAAGTTGCATATGATATCGTAGACTATATCATATGCAACTTGACAGTTTAAAGACGTCGAAATCACTTTCAAATTTGCAACTACGTAGAAATCAGCATGACAACCATGTTTTGTTTGTAGTTCCAAAAAAACTTTGAAAGCTTTAAAGTGTCAATTCCGAACTCTAAAGTGATTTCTGGCTCGTATTAAAGTTTTGAGGACACAACTAAGGTTAATTGTGTTCTTTTTGCTTCTGAAGCAAAGAAAATCGTATTTCGATCACAAATTTATTTATTTACTATTAATCAAATATTTAGTGAAATTCGAACAAACTTCCGCCAACTATTATTTAAAGCAAAATGTGTTTCATCATGACTCACAACTGAACAGATTTCGGTAGCCATTTGCAAATTGGTAAGATGCCATTTCATTAGCTAATGAACATAGCTGATTATTTAATGAAAATTACAGTGTGCATCTGAAAGTGTCTCCTACTAATGTAAAAAACAGGGCAGATAGAATAAATAAGCAACAAAATCGATTGGAATTTTTTTATTTTATGCAAATAACACAGAAAAATGATATCGAGTTGATGGCTAACCAAAATCAAATATCCATCTTTCAATTCCAATGTTGATCGAGTATGAAGTAAAATATCCTACTGACTTCATTTCATAGAGTAGATATATCAACCTTTGAAAACTAAAAACTATGAGGAATCCAATGATGCTAATTATTATTCAATGCTTGATTTGAGGGAATTTGCAATAAAATCTATGACAAGAAATGAAATGTTTGAATTTTACGTATAATGGAGTAAAAACTTTCTTTTTTTTTTTTTTAACTTTTAACTAGTTGAAATTACAAATGTATATACGACATGCCTTGCGTTCATCTTCTAATATTTAAGGGTTATTTTCATTCCCGGGCAACGACGGCTGCCTCTGCTAGTATATAAAATAGCTTTTGCAATAGGTCAACGTCTGGTAGATTCAATAGCATTAAAGTGAGCGAAAATGATCAGTCATATCGGATCAGGTGGTCAGTTCCCTGAAAGTTTGTCTTAAAGGTCACTTAAATGTCAAGAGTGTGTAAGAAACACTCAACCAAGCCGAGAGATTTCATAGACCGTTACAAAAAAAAAACAAAAAAAAACAACGAATTGTTGGTCGATTCATTATGACATCACAAACACTACTTGAAAATAACTGATTGGAAAAAATAGAGGCAGGAAAGATTTTTGAAATACAAAATCTCAATGAAGATATCCATACAATGTAAAAACAAAAAGAATGTAAAATAAACACATCTAAATCGAAAAGACAATTGTGTGAAAATTGTAAAACAATAAATCATAATACAGAATCTTATAAATCAGCTAAATCGATGAAAACAAAAAAAAAAATCTCTCTTTTTATTCGCAACAAAATCAATTGGAATTTTTTATTTTATGCAAATAACACAGAAAAATTATATCGAGTTGATGGCTAACCAAAATCAAATATCCATCTGTCAATTCCAATGCAGTATTTACTTCCGAAAACCTCATTGAAATGAACTTTTTTGACATGATTCTAGAGCTACCACTCACATAATTACGGATAATCATATTCGGTTTAACGTTCATTTTACATGCTGGCATGTGTTGGGCAGCTTTCAGAAATTGACTTCCAAGCTTACCTATCTCAGGCCAGGTCTTTATTGATCCTTCTTTCTCTCAAGTCCATTTTTATCACTTCCTCCCAAGTTTTCCTTGGCCTTCCCTATAAACCAAACCTGATACCTCAACTGTTCTATATCTACTAACCAAGGAACTCTCATCCATCCTTTCAAAGTGGCCATACCATCGAAAGCTCCTGTTCTGCACGCATCTCCCTATACTGTCCAAATTCAATCTTCCTCTGAGCTCATCAGATCTGAGGTTGTCTTTAAAACTTGCGTTACACATCCATCGTATCATTTCTCTCCATGCAATTCCTCAACATTCACTGGCCAGCTTTCACTTCTATACATCATCACACTGCGTACACATGCCTGATAGACTCTTCCCTTGGTCAACAATGGTAACACTCTGCTGGTTAGTAATAGCTAAAGTTCCCTAAACTTACTCTATCCACTTCTTGCTATCACACTAGCACCTGCTCCACTCTGTGCCCTAATGGTATCACCAAGGTAATAAAATTTCTGAACAACCTCAATAACTTTGCCATCCACACATTTTCTCCATATCTGAGTTTGCATTCAACTGTTGTCTTACACTTCATGCACACAAACTGGTTGTCCTCTCTCATTTTACCTGTAATTCCACTGCACTTCATGCACATCCAATGCTTACAAGTACCACAGAAAATTGAGTTGCACTCGACTCCCTTACTAAAAACCGAGCATGGGAATTTTTCTCTTTCCGTAGGATTTTCAACACTACAATCACTGATCAACACTTTTGTCTTGGTGACATTATAACAATCAGGCCTTTATTTTCCATAAGATTCCGTCAAGTTTTGAACTTAACAAGTAAGCCTTCCATTGTTTGACACATAAGTACTAAGTCATCAGCATAGAGTATCTGTAGTCGAAAACGCGCACACAAATAAATAAATAAAAAGGCCGACTCTCGAATTGTAATTAATAATTCGCTAAAACACGAATCTCGTCAATCAAGCAACAAACACAAACGATGCCAACTCAATTTTCTCTCGCTGAACACTCGACGTTGTCCCAACTCGTCATGTCAATTTTACCGTCTTTCACTGAGAAATAAGTTTCTACTCTTTATTTTAACAAGAATTCACCCATGCAAAACAATGCTCATTTGCATAAGTGAACTCTTGTTATCGCACAAAAATAACAAGATTCTATCTTTTAAGCGGGGTGCTCTGGGTTCAATCTCCGATTAACGACACATGGTGCGACCCTCACTCTTTTACCTTGCGGACCTGCATGATGACTGCTACAGTAACTCCTCAGACAATGCTTCGAAGACACAAATGAAAAGCAACGGAATCAGTATAGAGCCCTAATGGACTCTTACTTTAAATCCAAATTTATTTTGATAAATCCAAGCATATCATTCAATTAGCTGATGGAAGTTGTAGTATCGGCACAATCCATCTCACAGATGATAATAACAAAAAAAAGTAAAATATTCCTAACAATACATCATATATTCCTCCATACAGATAAAATGATTTTTTTTTCTGTACAATAAGCAACTGAAAATGGAACCTCGATCTACTTTTCAAATAATAATGCCAAATTGAAGATCTTGGACTATGAAAATATGAGAGGAATTGTATTTTCTCAACAGTATTAAAACTGAAGTAACACATTCTCTGAAGTGATGGCATATTTTAGGACATTACACTTTACTCTTGTGGGTAAAACGGGCACGAACATATCCAAGGCAATGGCTGAATCCTTAGAAAGTGACCTCCAGGCTGTAGTTGATTGGGGTCATAAATGGTTGGTAACATTTAATGCCGCAAAGACAAAGCTTCTATTCTTCAATAACTACAAGAAACATCTTCAACCACCGATTGCCATGGCAAATAACACCCTACCTGAGAATCCAATATTCAAAGGTAACACGAATTGGAACAACTACATTGAAGACATTTCCAAGGCTGCTGCAGAGAAGGTGGGCTTCCTCTATTGTGTTAGTAAAATTCTCACACCTGACATTATACCTCTACAAAGCCACCATCTGCTTATGCATGGAGTATTGTTGGCACATCTGGGATGGTGCATCATCCACTAGTCTCTCCCTCTTATACAAGAGGCAAAAAAGAGTCGCCAACTTAATAGGTCCCTCACTATCCACAAAGCTTCAGTCCCATCGCCGCAATGTTGCATCGTTGTGCTTGTTTTACAAATACTTCAATGGATTGTGCTCCAATGAACTTGCTGCTCTGGTGCCACCACGACGTAAATACACTAGAACAACCAGACAATCAGGTAAATCCCATCTATTCACTGTGGAGGTCCTCAGATGCTAGAGAGCCTTCTATTCCAGCAACTTCTTTCCTCGTGTTGCCGGCCTCTGGAACTCCCTTCCTTCTGCCCCGACATGCAGAAATTTAAAACTAATGTAAACAGACATCTCCCAACTTAGGATGACCCCCAAAACTTACACCCTAATTCTCAGTAGCTCCTTACGTCAACAATGGCGGCCTGCCTTGTTTGGGGGTGAACTATGTTTAAAAAAAAAAAAAAAAGGACTTATTATAGTTTATTTTCTTAAAAATAAATCTCAAGCAGCAGATGCCACCAAGAAATAGCAATCTATAGTTCAATCAGAAGATAAGAACAGAATTCATTTGTTCAAGATTTATAAAACCTTACAAAAAATCAATTTTCGGTACCTTATTCGTCACATCCGAAATGCTATGGAGATCACTTTTCAAAACTGAAGAGAATTTCTTTATCCATTTTCGCACTCTAAACCAAGTTGGTTTGTGATACCTAACATAATAAAGTTATCTTGTTGAATTTTTAAAGTCAGATCCAAATAGCAATTTATCTGACATTGATACTTGATTCGGGCTAGCCTATTCTTTCATTTGTTCCTTCTACTATGTAATAAGCACAAATATTTATTTTTATATATAACTTCAGCTCTTTACTGAAAACGTAACCATGTTTTTTAGTAAAAATAACAAAAAACATTAAAAACACTCAGTTATAGCATATTTCATCGTACACGGGAAACACCCGAATGAAAACTAGTCGTCAACTTTATAAACAAATCGAAAAAGAGGCTATGGTTCAATGTTTTTTAGTTAAGGACAAATGAACTTGAATTATGTGCCATTAGTCTTGTTCTCGACTTTCTTATGAAAATGGTGACTATATGTTTCCAGCCGAGTTTCACTTGCTATAAATTAGTATTTTTTACTAAAACATGGTTTAAGTAAAAATAAATTATTTGAGAGTAATGCTGGACACCATTTCACCCTAAATAATTTAGGTGACTGAAAATTAACCTACAAAGGCATTCTACCCCCCCCCCCCCCACCTATGAAATCTAGATCTTTAAGATTTCGGTGCTTGTACAGAATAGCCATCTAAGAATTTCAGCACTTACGGAGATTCTAGAGTCTTGACGTACCTAACTACCCGAACGTTCGGAGAACAGAACTTATTATTTTTACAAACAATTTATTGTGTATTTTTCCTTGATTGTCCAGAAGAGGCAATGCTTTTAATGGTTTTTGTTATTTTTCCAGTTTGTTGTTTTTTAGTGTGTGAGAGAAACTGCAAAGAACGGACAGATGCCGATAAATTTTTTTGGGTTGTTTTTTTTCTGTTTCTTTGGGGTTATTTTTTTTTTTTTGGAGGGGGGTATATTGCCACCTGGACTTAGGGTTAGTGGTGGAGTTTTAATACTTCTTTGAGAAGGGAGGAAGACGAGGGTTGATAAATTGGAATTAGGCATATTTATGAAATATTAGAAGGCAAACTAGCGGTAGGAAGCGATGTTGCCAAAATAGAAGTTGGGTGATGTTCTTTATCTGAAAACTGATACAAATCAGAAATCTGCGGAAGGAACTTGGCAGTAAATATAAATAAAACAAAAAATATTTTAGACTTTAGATCGGGGGATCAGTTTCATCCTCAGAACTACCGCCCAATCAGTCTACTCCCGATCTTTGAATCCTTAATCAATCTAGCGATAGTCCGACACTTACTTAGTTTCTGACCGCCAGTATGGAGTTAGACAAGCACAATCTACTGCAGACATCTTAACAGTCATCTCTGAACGCATGTATCATACACTCGACAAGGCAGGTGAAACTAGGGCAGTAGCGCTTGATATATCCAAGGCCTTTGACAAGGTATGGCATAAAGGGCTTCTGAAAATATGCTCATGCAGTATTACTGGGAAAATACTTAATATAATTAGATCCTTCCTAACCAAAAGAAAGATCCAGGTTGTCCTCGATGGCTGTTCATCTTAGCAACATGACATAAATGCTGGTGTACCCCAGGGATCTATCTTTGGACCTTTATTGTTCCTGATCTTCATAAACGATCTCCCTGGTGACATTGAGTCAGAGATTGGTATATTTGCTGACAACACCATGCTTTACTCTTGTCATGTGGGAAAAACGGACGCGATCAATGGCAGAATCCTTAGAAAATGACCTCCAGGCTGTAGTGGATTGGGTCATAAACGGTTGGTAACTTTTAATGCCACAAAGACAAAGCTCCTTTCCTTCAATAACTACAAGAAACCTCTCCAACCACCGATTGTCATGGCAAATAACACCCTACCTGAAAGTTCATCATTCAAACTCCTCGGCCTAACCTTCACAGGTAACATGAATTGGAACAAATACATTGAAGACATTGCCAAGGCTGCAGCAAAGAAGGTGGGCTCCCTCTACCATGCTAGTAAACTCCTCACACCTGACATTATCCTGTATCTCTACAAAGCCACCATTCACCCATGCATGGAGTATTGTTGCCAGACAAGATGCAAAAAAGAGTCGCTAACTTAATAGGTCTCTCACTATCCACCAAGCTCCAGCCTCTGTCCCACTGCCGCAATGTTGCTTCCTTGTGCTTGTTTTACTAATACTTCAATGGATTGTGCTCCGATGAATTGGCTACTCTGATGCTCCCTCGACATAAATTCATTAGACCAACTCGACAATCAGCTAAATACCATCCATTCACTGTGGAGGTCCCCAGATGCTTTCTACTCCAATAGCTTTTTTCCTCTGGAACTCTGCTCCCTGTTTCCCTGACAGTACCAACATGCGGAGGTTTAAAACTAATGTAAACAGACATCTCGCTACACTGCTCCCAATTTGGGGTGACACCCAAAACATACACCCTAGTTCTCCGTAACTCCTTACGTCTACAATGGTGGCTTGCCTTGTTTGGGGTGAAATATGTTAAAATAAAAAAATAAAATTTAATACAAAATGATAAGCCACTTTTGAACAAGATAGTGTTTTTAAGGACATGTAACCAACTTAATTTCAAGTCTGAGTGTGTGTGTTGAGGGGGGGGGGGGGCTTTTTTTGCTGAAAATCATCAAAACATGTTATGAATAAAATAATTACTTTTACTGCATAGTAATAAAAAAATTTTTAAAAAACGCTAGCATAAAAATGAACATTTTTTACCCATATCTCTTTAAAAAAAAAAAAAATTGGTTTTATATGTCCTTAAAAGCGATATCATTTTACATTAAATTTATATGCGAAACTGATCCCCCACACTTAATTTTAAAATAATTGTTTTCTTTATTTTTACTCCTAAGCTTTTCAATAGAATTTCATGGAGGGGGGGGGGGGTAGAATTCATCTTTTTTTTATAATCTAAAGAGAATTGATATTATTCACCGCTTCGATAAATAGTCGTGGACCATTTTACAAGGTATTTGCATAGTGAACCGAACCTTTCTCATTGTTACTTTTATTTCGGCAGCACTTTTTATGCCTGCCACCAATCACAATCAAAGATTTGTCTCACGTGACTCAAATTAACTAATCAAGGGCAACCATTTGAAATTAAAGACAAAAACGTCTGCTCTGAATATTTTTTTAAATAAAATTAAAAAAAAACTTTTACGATTTAAATATTTGTCGATTTTACAATTTTTCTTTTCGGTTTATTTTTAGTTTACTTTTCAAATTAGAATTAACGTTATCTTTTCTGTCCTCGGTCAGTGAATAAAAATTCTTCTAGACAGAGGAAATTTTAATTTTTGTCCCAAAAAAGTGCCTCTCTTTGGGGAGCTGGATTTCTCCCACATTAAAATCTGATCTTGTGTCTAATTCTGCCCTCGTGGGGAGGCAAGTAAATATTACAACATGTTTTTTTTTTACATGTGGAAAACGTTTTTTTCTTTGTAAATGTTTTTAAGTTCGTTCAAAAATAAATTCAATAAACCTTTTAAATAAAATGCTAATGTTTTAATTAAGCAAAACTCCTGTAACATCGCGGACCGTAGCTTCGCTAAGATGTTGACATTTGTTGCATCTTAGAAAAAGTGCAAAGATCCACGCTGACAATTAAATGCAATAATAAATGTTAGAAAATTAGTAAAAACAGATTTAAAAAAAACATGAATGTTTGTGTTTTGGCTCTGTTCTGGTGCTACACTTTGACTATTCGCTCCTTGGTCAGTGAAGAAGTCCTTCTAGACTGAGACAATTTTCATTTTTGTTCCAATCCAGAGTGCCCCCATTTTGAGGAGCTGGATTTTCCTCACATCGAAAAAACCGAGGTGCTTCTGCAGTTTCACAATGACATTAAAATATTTTAAGAAATGTATAAACTTTGTTATCTACTTACGTGTTAGCTGAAAATAAGATTGTACAGAAATAATTACGCAAATTCATCAAACGATCTTACGTAGCTGTAGACATTTCAGCTTATTCAGTAGGCAAGGGAGATAACTCGATTTTTTTCGGAAAAATGGCGACATATAGATAAAATCGTTTTTTTATTTAATAAATACTCGATGAATTTGCGTATTTTTTTGGTGTAGTCTTCTTTTCAGCTACCACGTAAGTACATAAAGTTTATACATTTCTGTAGCTTTTTTTTTTAAGAAGCCTAACATTTCATTTGTAAACAGCAGAAGCACCAAAACCGAAGTTGTGTCTAACTTTGCCCTCGTGGGGAGGCAGTAAATAGGAACATGGATGTTGGGACGAAAATAAAAAAACGAGAGTGGAAAACAATTTGGGGGGGGTATTTATAACGACAGCTAACAAAACGGGAAAGGGGTAAAAAAACAAATAAATGTTACGAAAGGCAAGATAAGTTACTCTTCTACTAACCTAGATAAGTTTATTTGGGTTTTAACTTATTTTAAAGAGTTTTATTTGTGTTTTTTTGTTCAAAACAAACCTGGTATTCACTTGTTCAATTAGAACGGAGAAAAATGTCTGTTCATGAGTCCAGCACGGGGATCCTTGGTAATTGGTGAAAAATAAACAAAATAGCGTTAGAAACACATCCAATAAATGTCATCAATAGTGGGAAAATGTAATGTTCAACCAGTATTTTGCTTAATTTTCGTTTTTTGAGCGATTATCGAAACTGTAATTTCAACCATTTTCCCCTCGTTCCAACTGAACAGGTGGATACCAGGTTTGTTTTGAACAAATAAACTCTTTAAAATAAGTTAAAACACAAATAAACATATCCAGGTTAGTAGAAGAGTAACTTATTTTGCCTTTCGTAACATTTATTTGTTGCCTTTTTGTTTTGTTTTTTTTACCTCTTTTTCGTTGTTGTTATAAATGCCCCCCCCCCCTTTTTTTTAGTTATACAGAACTCCATTTTTTTGGTGTTAGTCTTTTTGTTAAGTTACGCGGACATTGGGTTTTCGTAAATTGTTGCATTTAAACGTGCGTAAATAAAACTTCATGTCATAAATAGCAATAAATAATTTGTTTTAAAGAAACGATGTTTATATAAATTAAAATCACAGTAAGTAAAAAAAAAACGAGTTGTAAGTAAACAATTCAATACTACTCACATACTCTGTAAGTTCTGAACAACTATATACAACAATAGCAGGCAATGAAACAGCCTGTATACATTAAACATCAAATAGACATTCTTACTTACCTCTAAGATCGCTACCAGAGATAAAACCAAAGATTTGAAAGAATTAAATCAAAAAGATTATACGGAGACGATAGACAATGACGTTACGTGATGGCGTAAACCGGCAGACTGCGACTGCGCATGTGCAGCGTTTATAAAAAACCGGAAGTGAGCATTTAATCAGCAGCAGCACGTCAGTCTCCACCACGAGTCGAATAGGAGAAGAGGGGTGAGAAGTTGTTTACTATAAATACATTTCTGCCGACATTAGTACCAAATATATTTACAGGCTATGAGTACACTAAAGTCACCACTTGTTAAAAAAAAAAGCTTCTTTTCTCTCAATCGCTCATTAAATAACGGACTTCTTTTTCGAAACTAAAATACTACGAAACTTTCATTCAAAGTTATTTTTATTTTTTCAAATCTTACTACGCCACTGTAGACTTTCCACGTTTTAATTTAAATAGTTTAACTCTGATGTTTTGTTTAAATCGAAAAGAAAAAAACTGGATATTAGTTAAACATTTCAGATTCAACTAAACGGGAGATATTAATTTTATTAAATCTAAAGAATAGGGTCCTAAATTATTTCCGAACACTATTTAAAAACAAGATTAAATTTGGTGTAAACAAAATGATTCGACAATTTTGTGACGGAACACACACATTTGTAATTGACTAATTGAATATAATTATTTCTCTAAATCTTATGGCTGGACGCCCCAAAGCACGGACAACGATTTGTGCTCAAGTTCTTACGGCGAAGGAACTAAGTGCACAGGTGTGGGAACTCTTACCGCTGTCTGCTGAGCTTGATGGGGACGCGTTGGTTTGGGCCGCCACGCATGGTTTGGTGATGAACGAAAGCATCTGCGAAATGTGCGTGGCACCCCGTCGGTTGCAGCGAAGAGCATGCATCGACGGACATCGTTGGAAATGTCCAGAGTGTAACTCTGTCAAATCTGTGCGTGAGCAAGCATTCTTCAACAAAAGCAAGCTAACTATCCGTCGAATTATCCTGTTCGTCTACTTTTGGAGTTGTGGAACGACACAAAAGGAGATAACGTGGGAACTTGGGATGTCGCGGGCGACCGCAGTCGAATGGATGAACTTCATACGTGAGGTTTGTCAAAAAGATATCCTACTGGATCGGTTAGGTGGGATCGATGAACACAGGAAAGCAAAATATGTCAAGATCGATGAGTCGAACTTCTTTAAACCGGCGTACGATCGTGGTGGTGGTGGTGTTGACGGGGAAAACTTTGTCGAAGATGCGGAGGATGATGCGAGTATAGAGACTTCGAAAGAAGACACATGGAGCCACGGAAAGCGAAAGAGCCGAAAGATGTCTGATACCCAACGACACCTTCTGGAAAGCCATCCAATTGAGATCGCCTGGCGGAAGCAACACACGGATCCATTCTCTGCGATGCTTGTATGTATTCGCGAACAATATGAATTCTATTCTATTCCGGTGCTAAGTGATAAGAAATAAAGTTCACATTAATTAAACTCCTTTACTTTCTTCTTTTTTTGTTCATTATTATAATTTGACATCCTATCCTTAATTTTAACAAAAATAAATAAATAACCATAAAATTTCAACGTTGTAGTATATAAATGTAGGATATTTTTAAAGGCCAAAAACAACGTTAGAATTGTTGGTGCTTGTGTACTGTCGGTCCGAAAAAGTTTATTTTTTATCTTTAATTAAAAGAGAGTCAAATAAGGGGGAGAGAACTCTAGTTTCAAACCATGATGTATCTTAAAATGGATTTTACTATTGTATTCTAAAATAAAGTTTTAAAAAATGTATACGAAAAAGGATAATTTAGGAATAAAACAATCACACCGCATTTGGCACCAATGAAAAATAAAATGATTTATTAAAATAAATTATCACAGAAGAAGGAAAAAATTAAAAAAATACGTAAATGGAAGGGGAAAAAAACATGAAACACGGGAAATAAAGTTTTTGAAATAAATGAGTTTTACACTGGGTAAAATTCGGCAATTTATTTGAAAACAGATCCTTTTACGCATACATTTTTAAAAACTTTATTTTAAAATAATTACAATAGTAAAATCCATTTTAAGATACATCGTGGTTGAAACTAGAGTTATTTCCCTCTTATTTGACTCTCCTCAAATTACAGATAAAAAAAAACATTTCGGACCTACAGTCCACAAGCACCGAATTTTTTAAAAATAAATATTTATTTATTTTAAGGTCTTGAGACTTTCGGTACATAACAGTACCTTTATCAAAAGTAAATAGGCATTTAATACCTTCTTTTTGCTTTTATTTTTATGTTGCTTTTTAATCCCCTCGACAGTCATGTTGTCACAGGCGAGCAAGACTCCGCGTGGTGGTGGTAGCACGAATGAGGTCTTAAATGTCGGTGTGCGAGATCACGTAGGCACGTGTTTTTGAATAAATTTTTGACTATAAAAATATCCGGATCTTTTTAAGAAGCTCCCCGCCACTAAATAAAGCCTCGCTATTCAAGGGAGACAACTTTTCAGCCACTTTTGCTTAAAAAAAATTAACAAAATAAGAATGTATAAGGCATGTTTTTTTGTTTTTTTTATTGAGGGGATAAAAACTACAGCAGACTCCTTGTCGTGGACCAGGGTTGTGAGTCTTAGAAAATTCACAAGGAAAGGTGCACTCAAACACGTGTGAAAAGGGTTAACGCGTAAAGAATTTAGCAAGCTGGAAAGTTGTCTCCCTTGGCAGCGAGGTTATTCTTAGCGGCCGACTAATTTTAGCACTAGTGGCGGGATCTTAAAAAGATCCATATGTCCTATATTCATATACTACAACGTTTTCTAAGTGTGAACATGCCATCTATTAAAAAACACGTGCCTACGTGATCTCACACACACAGACATTTAACACCTTGTTTAAGGGTCAATGAACTCCTCTCTGTGTTAAGAATGTGTTAAATAATTTCTTCAAAGCAGTAAGTGAATCAACTTTTCTTTTTTTCAACTTTAGTTTTTGGCACTTTTCAACTTTCTTGACTGGATCAATTTCGTTTCGGTTAATCTCCGTTTTACATTTCTCCTCATACCGATGTTAAGTCATTTTTTGTACCCGATATTTAAAACATTTTTATAGCACTCATTTCATCCGATATTTTGTTTATCAGGATTTAAAAGAATTGTTTTTATTTCAGTTGTGTTTTTTGTTTGTTTTTATTTAAACAATTTATTTAACGCAATTTTTTTTTCTTGTTTGCACTGATGAGGGTGATGTTTTAAAGTTTTTTGTTTTTTTAGAGTAGAACGTGGACCTTGGGTTTTACTTTCGGCAGCCTCGTAACTTATTTTGTCCTTTAGTCCTCACATTTCATGAGCGCTATTTCTGACAAAGGGGGAAGACTTGCAGTTTTCTGGGTCGAAATCTATCCATCTAACACTTATCGTTGGCTAGTTTTTAACCTTGAAGTGGTATTTTTGTAGCTCTTTACATTAAGTGGCTTCATGCTTTGTCTGGAGCGATTTCCATTAAAAAAAAAAGTTTTAAACCTGTTAACGTCTATAGGATTGAGATTTGTCCCAATCCAATAAAGTTGACTGACCGACGATATGTAAGCCTGACGTCTGTTTTGTTCAAAGTACTGTAGAGTATCATCAGAGAACACGTGATGAACCATATGGTTACGAACAATCGTCTCCATGAAGAACAACACAGATTTGCCCCGGGAAGATCATGCATGACCAAGTTCATCACATGCCTAGATCAATGGACTGAATACGATGGATACGATATATCTGGACTTTAAGAAGGCTTTTGATACTGTGCCATATAGACGATTTGTCAACAAGCTAAAGAGTTACGGCATCAGAGGTGAAATAAAATCTCGGATAGCCAGCTTCTTACAAGACCGCACCCAACATGTATCCGTAAATGATCATATGTCCAATTGGGTCGACGTTACCAGTGGGATCCCTCAGAGAAGTGTTCATTGGTATCTACTGTTTGTCATTTTTATAAATGACCACTCGGATGCTGTCAAGGGGGTGGTGTGTATATTCGTTGATGATATAAAGATATTCAGCAAATCAGCTGCATCTGGGGATAGAGCGACAGCAAAGGAAGACCTGAACAGGCTATCAAAATGGCCGGAGGGCTTGCAGTTGCTGTTTGACACCAGTAAATGCAGTGTGATGCACTTTGGCCACAACAACATAAGATCAATATACAGAATGAAAGACAATCTGGGAGAATTGAAAACCTTGAAAAAGATTTGGGAGTGCATGTTGACAATAGGCTAGTATTCCACTACCATGTCGATGAATCAGTGGAAGAAGGCCAAGACTTTTGTCACCACTTAACAAGATAATTATGAAGAAGATTTTAAACACAATGGTTTAGCTTGTATTGGAATGTGGAAATGCTCCTGCGACCAACACCTTCTGGCTTGCCTTCAAGCTGCAAGTTCACCACACAGTGGTGCCTGGCTAACAGCCTTGCCATCATTGGCTGTTGGGAACCTAGTCGATGATGATTGCTTCGGATTCACCGTCGCCCTGCGCATAGGTTCGAGAGTGTGCAGCATCCACAGATTCTATTGTGGTCAGCCGATTGATGTATATAGACCTCACGCCCTTTCTTGTAGAAAGAGCGCCGGCAGATTCCCTAGACATAGCACTCTAAATGATATCGTCCAACGGGCCTTAGATATCGCTGGCTTCCCGTCGATCTTCAAACCAGTTGACCATTAGGGGATGGCAAACAGCCCGATGGCCTGACAGTGTTTCTCTTTGCAAATGGCAAGTCACTTAAATGGGATGCGACTTGTGTCAACACTTTTGCACCCTCGTCAGTGACAAAAGCGGCAACAAACCCTGGACATGCAACAGTGTCAACAGAGAACCGCAAATAATCAAAATATGCTGGTCTTCTCAACAGATTTGTGTTCCAGCCGATCGCCATGGAGCGATAGACCCCGTCACACATGACTTCCTCAACAGCCGTGGTATGTTAATGATGTGCCACACTGGGGCATCGTGAATTGACTTGGCTTTACGAGCACCTCTCCATCGCCACTATTCGTGGAAACGCTTGTAGTCTGCTCTCAGCCTGCCAAGCCAGCAGGATATCCGATGAAACTTCCTGATATTTGCATACTGATTTCAAAAAGGACATTTTATTAGTTAACTATTATGTGTAATTACATTCCTGAAATGTTATTGATGTTGGACATTTTCCCTTTTTATATTCATTTTTTTTTCATTTGTTATATATTTTTAATTTCTGTTAATATGCAGTTTTAAAAATTAAATAAATTACAGTAACAAATACGGTTTACCTTAAACATCAATTCGATGTGACGTGATAGTCATTTAATTCTGAGTTACTGAAAAAAAATAACATGAGTGACAATTTATTTATTAACGGTGTACACTTTTTTGTTTTAATTATTTTTCTCTGCAAATATGGGAGTCCAAAAGCAAGAATATCGATTTAAAACAAAACTTATTGTACGTAACAGAAAAAAGCAATGCAAGACAAATGATTTCACTTATGCATCTCCATATTTGTATATATTTTTTTAAATATTCAAAATGATTTTTTCTTTCAAATTTATATATATTTTTTAAATATTCAAAATTATTTTTTTTTCAAATTTATATATATTTTTTTAAATATTCAAAATTATATTTTTTTAAATATTCAAAGAAAATTTTTTTTCAAATTTATATATATTTTTTTTAAATATTCAAAATTATTTTTTTTTAAATTTATATATATATTTTTAAATATTCAAAATTATTTTTTTTCAAATTTATATATATTTCTTTAAATATTAATGTTTTTTTAAAATTTATATATATTTTTTAAATATTCAAAATTATTATTTTTTAAAATTTATATATATATTTCTAAATATTCAAAATGATTTTTATTTAAAATTTATATATATTTTTTTAAATATTCAAAATTATTTTCTTTCAAATTTATATATATTTTTTAAATATTAAAATGATTTTTATTTCAAATTTATATATTTTTTTTTAATATTCAAAATTATCTTTATTTCAAATTTATATATATTTTTTTAAATATTCAAAATGATTTTTATTTCAAATTTTTAAATTTTTTTTAAATATTCAAAATTTTTTTTTTTTTTCAAATTTATATATTTTTTTTAAATATTCAAAATTATTTTTTTTTCAAATTTATATATATTTTTTTAAATATTCAAAATTATATTTTGTTTCAAATGTGCCCTGCTTTCACTTTTTTTACTATTTTTTTTTACAAAATTAATATATTGCAATAATCAGGTTTAAATAATTAAAAAATAATTTTTAACAGTAATTAAAAAAAAGAAAAACATTAAAAACTTTTTTTAACATTTCTATATTTTTATTTTTTAATAAAATAAATCCCTAAAATGTTTAATTATTTTTTCTCATTTCAATTTTCATTTTTGACTTATTCAAAAACAATATCAATACTTGTCAGATTTTGGAGCAGGTTGAAGAAAAAAAAACATCTTAGCAAACATTTGGGAGAAGCTGCAGAAAAGGCAAACAAAATATTAAATGTTGTAAAGAGATCAGTAAAACATAAAGGCAAGAAAATTGTACTTCAGTTGTGCAGCAACATTTGAAATATGTTGTACAGCAACATCTGAAATATGTTGTGCAGCAACATTTGAAATATGTTGTGCAGCAACATTTGAAATATGTTGTGCAGCAACATCTGAAATATGTTGTGCAGCAACATTTGAAATATGTTGTGCAGCAACATCTGAAATATGTTGTGCAGCAACATTTGAAATATGTTGTGCAGCAACATCTGAAATATGTTGTGCAGCAACATTTGAAATATGTTGTGCAGCAACAGTTGAAATATGTTGTGCAGCAACATTTGAAATATGTTGTGCAGCAACATTTTAAATATGTTGTGCAGCAACATCTGAAATATGTTGTGCAGCAACATCTGAAATATGTTGTGCAGCTACATTTGAAATATGTTGTGCAGCAACATTTGAAATATGTTGTGCAGCAACATCTGAAATATGTTGTGCAGCAACATTTGAAATATGTTGTGCAGCAACAGTTGATATATGTTGTGCAGCAACATCTGAAATATGTTGTGCAGCAACATCTGAAATATGTTGTGCAGCAACATCTGAAATATGTTGTGCAGCAACATCAGAAATATGTTGTGCAGCAACATCTGAAATATGTTGTGCAGTAACATCTGAAATATGTTGTGCAGCAACATCTGAAATATGTTGTGCAGCAACATCTGAAATATGTTGTGCAGCAACATCTGAAATATGTTGTGCAGCAACATCAGAAATATATTGTGCAGTAACATCTGAAATATGTTGTGCAGCAAGATCTGAAATATGTTGTGCAGTAACATCTGAAATATGTTGTGCAGCAACATCTGAAATATGTTGTGCAGCAACATCAGAAATATGTTGTGTAGCAACATTTGAAATATGTTGTGCAGTAACATCTGAAATATGTTGTGCAGCAAGATCTGAAATATGTTGTGCAGCAACATCTGAAATATGTTGTGCAGCAACATCTGAAATATGTTGTGCAGCAACATCAGAAATATGTTGTGCAGTAACACTTGAAATATGTTGTGCAGCAAGATCTGAAATATGTTGTGCAGTAACATCTGAAATATGTTGTGCAGCAACATCTGAAATATGTTGTGCAGCAACATCTGAAATATGTTGTGCAGCAACATTTGAAATATGTTGTGCAGTAACATCTGAAATATGTTGTGCAGCAAGATCTGAAATATGTTGTGCAGTAACATCTGAAATATGTTGTGCAGCAACATCTGAAATATGTTGTGCAGCAACATCTGAAATATGTTGTGCAGTAACATCTGAAATATGTTGTGCAGCAACATCTGAAATATGTTGTGCAGCAACATCTGAAATATGTTGTGCAGCAACATCTGAAATATGTTGTGCAGCAACATGTTGTGCAGCAACATCTGAAATATGTTGTGCAGCAACATCTGAAATATGTTGTGCAGCAACATTTGAAATATGTTGTGCAGCAACATCTGAAATATGTTGTGCAGCAACATTTGAAATATGTTGTGCAGCAACATCTGAAATATGTTGTGCAGCAACATCTGAAATATGTTGTGCAGTAACATCTGAAATATGTTGTGCAGCAACATCTGAAATATGTTGTGCAGCAACATCTGAAATATGTTGTGCAGCAACATCTGAAATATGTTGTGCAGCAACATGTTGTGCAGCAACATCTGAAATATGTTGTGCAGCAACATCTGAAATATGTTGTGCAGCAACATTTGAAATATGTTGTGCAGTAACATCTGAAATATGTTGTGCAGCAAGATCTGAAATATGTTGTGCAGTAACATCTGAAATATGTTGTGCAGCAACATCTGAAATATGTTGTGCAGCAACATCTGAAATATGTTGTGCAGTAACATCTGAAATATGTTGTGCAGCAACATCTGAAATATGTTGTGCAGCAACATCTGAAATATGTTGTGCAGCAACATCTGAAATATGTTGTGCAGCAACATGTTGTGCAGCAACATCTGAAATATGTTGTGCAGCAACATCTGAAATATGTTGTGCAGCAACATTTGAAATATGTTGTGCAGCAACATCTGAAATATGTTGTGCAGCAACATTTGAAATATGTTGTGCAGCAACATCTGAAATATGTTGTGCAGCAACATCTGAAATATGTTGTGCAGTAACATCTGAAATATGTTGTGCAGTAACATCTGAAATATGTTGTGCAGCAAGATCTGAAATATGTTGTGCAGCAACATCTGAAATATGTTGTGCAGCAACATCTGAAATATGTTGTGCAGCAACATCAGAAATATGTTGTGCAGTAACACTTGAAATATGTTGTGCAGCAAGATCTGAAATATGTTGTGCAGTAACATCTGAAATATGTTGTGCAGCAACATCTGAAATATGTTGTGCAGCAACATTTAAAATATGTTGTGCAGTAACATCTGAAATATGTTGTGCAGCAAGATCTGAAATATGTTGTGCAGTAACATCTGAAATATGTTGTGCAGCAACATCTGAAATATGTTGTGCAGCAACATCTGAAATATGTTGTGCAGTAACATCTGAAATATGTTGTGCAGCAACATCTGAAATATGTTGTGCAGCAACATCTGAAATATGTTGTGCAGCAACATCTGAAATATGTTGTGCAGCAACATGTTGTGCAGCAACATCTGAAATATGTTGTGCAGCAACATCTGAAATATGTTGTGCAGCAACATTTGAAATATGTTGTGCAGCAACATCTGAAATATGTTGTGCAGCAACATTTGAAATATGTTGTGCAGCAACATCTGAAATATGTTGTGCAGCAACATCTGAAATATGTTGTGCAGTAACATCTGAAATATGTTGTGCAGCAACATCTGAAATATGTTGTGCAGCAACATCTGAAATATGTTGTGCAGCAACATCTAAAATATGTTGTGCAGCAACATGTTGTGCAGCAACATCTGAAATATGTTGTGCAGCAATATCTGAAATATGTTGTGCAGCAACATTTGAAATATGTTGTGCAGTAACATCTGAATTATGTTGTGCAGCAAGATCTGAAATATGTTGTGCAGTAACATCTGAAATATGTTGTGCAGCAACATCTGAAATATGTTGTGCAGCAACATCTGAAATATGTTGTGCAGTAACATCTGAAATATGTTGTGCAGCAACATCTGAAATATGTTGTGCAGCAACATCTGAAATATGTTGTGCAGCAACATGTTGTGCAGCAACATCTGAAATATGTTGTGCAGCAACATCTGAAATATGTTGTGCAGCAACATTTGAAATATGTTGTGCAGCAACATCTGAAATATGTTGTGCAGCAACATTTGAAATATGTTGTGCAGCAACATCTGAAATATGTTGTGCAGCAACATCTGAAATATGTTGTGCAGTAACATCTGAAATATGTTGTGCAGCAACATCTGAAATATGTTGTGCAGCAACATCTGAAATATGTTGTGCAGCAACATCTGAAATATGTTGTGCAGCAACATGTTGTGCAGCAACATCTGAAATATGTTGTGCAGCAACATCTGAAATATGTTGTGCAGCAACATTTGAAATATGTTGTGCAGTAACATCTGAAATATGTTGTGCAGCAAGATCTGAAATATGTTGTGCAGTAACATCTGAAATATGTTGTGCAGCAAGATCTGAAATATGTTGTGCAGCAACATCTGAAATATGTTGTGCAGCAACATCTGAAATATGTTGTGCAGCAACATCTGAAATATGTTGTGCAGCAACATCTGAAATATGTTGTGCAGCAACATCTGAAATATGTTGTGCAGCAACATGTTGTGCAGCAACATCTGAAATATGTTGTGCAGCAACATTTGAAATATGTTGTGCAGCAACATCTGAAATATGTTGTGCAGCAACATTTGAAATATGTTGTGCAGCAACATCTGAAATATGTTGTGCAGCAACATCTGAAATATGTTGTGCAGTAACATCTGAAATATGTTGTGCAGCAACATCTGAAATATGTTGTGCAGCAACATCTGAAATATGTTGTGCAGCAACATCTGAAATATGTTGTGCAGCAACATCTGAAATATGTTGTGCAGCAACATTTGAAATATGTTGTGCAGCAACATCTGAAATATGTTGTGCAGCAACATTTGAAATATGTTGTGCAGCAACATCTGAAAAATGTTGTGCAGCAACATCTGAAATATGTTGTGCAGCAACATTTGAAATATGTTGTGCAGCAACAGTTGAAATATGTTGTGCAGCAACATTTGAAATATGTTGTGCAGCAACATTTGAAATATGTTGTGCAGCAACATCTGAAATATGTTGTGCAGCAACATCTTAAATATGTTGTGCAGCTACATTTGAAATATGTTGTGCAGCAACATTTGAAATATGTTGTGCAGCAACATCTGAAATATGTTGTGCAGCAACATTTGAAATATGTTGTGCAGCAACAGTTGAAATATGTTGTGCAGCAACATCTGAAATATGTTGTGCAGCAACATCTGAAATATGTTGTGCAGCAACATCTGAAATATGTTGTGCAGCAACATCAGAAATATGTTGTGCAGCAACATTTGAAATATGTTGTGCAGTAACATCTGAAATATGTTGTGCAGCAACATCTGAAATATGTTGTGCAGCAACATCTGAAATATGTTGTGCAGCAACATCTGAAATATATTGTGCAGTAACATCTGAAATATGTTGTGCAGCAAGATCTGAAATATGTTGTGCAGTAACATCTGAAATATGTTGTGCAGCAACATCTGAAATATGTTGTGCAGCAACATCTGAAATATGTTGTGCAGTAACATCTGAAATATGTTGTGCAGCAACATCTGAAATATGTTGTGCAGCAACATCTGAAATATGTTGTGCAGTACCATCTGAAATATGTTGTGCAGCAACATCTGAAATATGTTGTGTAGCAACATCTGAAATATGTTGTGCAGCAACATCTGAAATATGTTGTGCAGCAACATCTGAAATATGTTGTGCAGCAACATCAGAAATATGTTGTGTAGCAACATTTGAAATATGTTGTGCAGTAACATCTGAAATATGTTGTGCAGCAAGATCTGAAATATGTTGTGCAGCAACATCTGAAATATGTTGTGCAGCAACATCTGAAATATGTTGTGCAGCAACATCAGAAATATGTTGTGCAGTAACATCTGAAATATGTTGTGCAGCAAGATCTGAAATATGTTGTGCAGTAACATCTGAAATATGTTGTGCAGCAACATCTGAAATATGTTGTGCAGCAACATTTGAAATATGTTGTGCAGTAACATCTGAAATATGTTGTGCAGCAACATCTGAAATATGTTGTGCAGTAACATCTGAAATATGTTGTGCAGCAACATCTGAAATATGTTGTGCAGCAACATCTGAAATATGTTGTGCAGTAACATCTGAAATATGTTGTGCAGCAACATCTGAAATATGTTGTGCAGCAACATCTGAAATATGTTGTGCAGCAACATCTGAAATATGTTGTGCAGCAACATGTTGTGCAGCAACATCTGAAATATGTTGTGCAGCAACATCTGAAATATGTTGTGCAGCAACATTTGAAATATGTTGTGCAGCAACATCTGAAATATGTTGTGCAGCAACATTTGAAATATGTTGTGCAGCAACATCTGAAATATGTTGTGCAGCAACATCTGAAATATGTTGTGCAGTAACATCTGAAATATGTTGTGCAGCAACATCTGAAATATGTTGTGCAGCAACATCTGAAATATGTTGTGCAGCAACATCTGAAATATGTTGTGCAGCAACATGTTGTGCAGCAACATCTGAAATATGTTGTGCAGCAACATCTGAAATATGTTGTGCAGCAACATTTGAAATATGTTGTGCAGTAACATCTGAAATATGTTGTGCAGCAAGATCTGAAATATGTTGTGCAGTAACATCTGAAATATGTTGTGCAGCAACATCTGAAATATGTTGTGCAGCAACATCTGAAATATGTTGTGCAGTAACATCTGAAATATGTTGTGCAGCAACATCTGAAATATGTTGTGCAGCAACATTTGAAATATGTTGTGCAGTAACATCTGAAATATGTTGTGCAGCAACATCTGAAATATGTTGTGCAGCAACATCTGAAATATGTTGTGCAGCAACATCTGAAATATGTTGTGCAGCAAGATCTGAAATATGTTGTGCAGCAACATCAGAAATATATTGTGCAGTAACATCTGAAATATGTTGTGCAGCAAGATCTGAAATATGTTGTGCAGTAACATCTGAAATATGTTGTGCAGCAACATGTTGTGCAGCAACATCTGAAATATGTTGTGCAGCAACATCTGAAATATGTTGTGCAGCAACATTTGAAATATGTTGTGCAGCAACATCTGAAATATGTTGTGCAGCAACATTTGAAATATGTTGTGCAGCAACATCTGAAATATGTTGTGCAGCAACATCTGAAATATGTTGTGCAGTAACATCTGAAATATGTTGTGCAGTAACATCTGAAATATGTTGTGCAGCAAGATCTGAAATATGTTGTGCAGCAACATCTGAAATATGTTGTGCAGCAACATCTGAAATATGTTGTGCAGCAACATCAGAAATATGTTGTGCAGTAACACTTGAAATATGTTGTGCAGCAAGATCTGAAATATGTTGTGCAGTAACATCTGAAATATGTTGTGCAGCAACATCTGAAATATGTTGTGCAGTAACATCTGAAATATGTTGTGCAGCAACATCTGAAATATGTTGTGCAGCAACATCTGAAATATGTTGTGCAGCAACATCTGAAATATGTTGTGCAGCAACATGTTGTGCAGCAACATCTGAAATATGTTGTGCAGCAACATCTGAAATATGTTGTGCAGCAACATTTGAAATATGTTGTGCAGCAACATCTGAAATATGTTGTGCAGCAACATTTGAAATATGTTGTGCAGCAACATCTGAAATATGTTGTGCAGCAACATCTGAAATATGTTGTGCAGTAACATCTGAAATATGTTGTGCAGCAACATCTGAAATATGTTGTGCAGCAACATCTGAAATATGTTGTGCAGCAACATCTGAAATATGTTGTGCAGCAACATGTTGTGCAGCAACATCTGAAATATGTTGTGCAGCAACATCTGAAATATGTTGTGCAGCAACATTTGAAATATGTTGTGCAGTAACATCTGAAATATGTTGTGCAGCAAGATCTGAAATATGTTGTGCAGTAACATCTGAAATATGTTGTGCAGCAACATCTGAAATATGTTGTGCAGCAACATCTGAAATATGTTGTGCAGTAACATCTGAAATATGTTGTGCAGCAACATCTGAAATATGTTGTGCAGCAACATTTGAAATATGTTGTGCAGTAACATCTGAAATATGTTGTGCAGCAACATCTGAAATATGTTGTGCAGCAACATCTGAAATATGTTGTGCAGCAACATCTGAAATATGTTGTGCAGCAAGATCTGAAATATGTTGTGCAGCAACATCAGAAATATATTGTGCAGTAACATCTGAAATATGTTGTGCAGCAAGATCTGAAATATGTTGTGCAGTAACATCTGAAATATGTTGTGCAGCAACATCTGAAATATGTTGTGCAGCAACATCTGAAATATGTTGTGCAGTAACATCTGAAATATGTTGTGCAGCAACATCTGAAATATGTTGTGCAGCAACATCTGAAATATGTTGTGCAGTAACATCTGAAATATGTTGTGCAGCAACATCTGAAATATGTTGTGTAGCAACATCTGAAATATGTTGTGCAGCAACATCTGAAATATGTTGTGCAGCAACATCTGAAATATGTTGTGCAGCAACATCAGAAATATGTTGTGTAGCAACATTTGAAATATGTTGTGCAGTAACATCTGAAATATGTTGTGCAGCAAGATCTGAAATATGTTGTGCAGCAACATCTGAAATATGTTGTGCAGCAACATCTGAAATATGTTGTGCAGCAACATCAGAAATATGTTGTGCAGTAACACTTGAAATATGTTGTGCAGCAAGATCTGAAATATGTTGTGCAGTAACATCTGAAATATGTTGTGCAGCAACATCTGAAATATGTTGTGCAGCAACATTTGAAATATGTTGTGCAGTAACATCTGAAATATGTTGTGCAGCAAGATCTGAAATATGTTGTGCAGTAACATCTGAAATATGTTGTGCAGCAACATCTGAAATATGTTGTGCAGCAACATCTGAAATATGTTGTGCAGTAACATCTGAAATATGTTGTGCAGCAACATCTGAAATATGTTGTGCAGCAACATCTGAAATATGTTGTGCAGCAACATCTGAAATATGTTGTGCAGCAACATGTTGTGCAGCAACATCTGAAATATGTTGTGCAGCAACATCTGAAATATGTTGTGCAGCAACATTTGAAATATGTTGTGCAGCAACATCTGAAATATGTTGTGCAGCAACATTTGAAATATGTTGTGCAGCAACATCTGAAATATGTTGTGCAGCAACATCTGAAATATGTTGTGCAGTAACATCTGAAATATGTTGTGCAGCAACATCTGAAATATGTTGTGCAGCAACATCTGAAATATGTTGTGCAGCAACATCTGAAATATGTTGTGCAGCAACATGTTGTGCAGCAACATCTGAAATATGTTGTGCAGCAACATCTGAAATATGTTGTGCAGCAACATTTAGAATATGTTGTGCAGTAACATCTGAAATATGTTGTGCAGCAAGATCTGAAATATGTTGTGCAGTAACATCTGAAATATGTTGTGCAGCAACATCTGAAATATGTTGTGCAGCAACATCTGAAATATGTTGTGCAGTAACATCTGAAATATGTTGTGCAGCAACATCTGAAATATGTTGTGCAGCAACATCTGAAATATGTTGTGCAGCAACATCTGAAATATGTTGTGCAGCAACATGTTGTGCAGCAACATCTGAAATATGTTGTGCAGCAACATCTGAAATATGTTGTGCAGCAACATTTGAAATATGTTGTGCAGCAACATCTGAAATATGTTGTGCAGCAACATTTGAAATATGTTGTGCAGCAACATCTGAAATATGTTGTGCAGCAACATCTGAAATATGTTGTGCAGCAACATCTGAAATATGTTGTGCAGTAACATCTGAAATATGTTGTGCAGCAACATCTGAAATATGTTGTGCAGCAACATCTGAAATATGTTGTGCAGCAACATCTGAAATATGTTGTGCATCAACATGTTTTGCAGCAAGATCTGAAATATGTTGTGCAGCAAGATCTGAAATATGTTGTGCAGCAACATTTGAAATATGTTGTGCAGTAACATCTGAAATATGTTGTGCAGCAAGATCTGAAATATGTTGTGCAGTAACATCTGAAATATGTTGTGCAGCAAGATCTGAAATATGTTGTGCAGCAACATCTGAAATATGTTGTGCAGTAACATCTGAAATATGTTGTGCAGCAACATCTGAAATATGTTGTGCAGCAACATCTGAAATATGTTGTGCAGCAACATCTGAAATATGTTGTGCAGCAACATCTGAAATATGTTGTGCAGCAACATTTGAAATATGTTGTGCAGCAACATGTTGTGCAGCAACATCTGAAATATGTTGTGCAGCAACATTTGAAATATGTTGTGCAGCAACATCTGAAATATGTTGTGCAGCAACATTTGAAATATGTTGTGCAGCAACATCTGAAATATGTTGTGCAGCAACATCTGAAATATGTTGTGCAGTAACATCTGAAATATGTTGTGCAGCAACATCTGAAATATGTTGTGCAGCAACATCTGAAATATGTTGTGCAGCAACATCTGAAATATGTTGTGCAGCAACATGTTGTGCAGCAACATCTGAAATATGTTGTGCAGCAACATCTGAAATATGTTGTGCAGCAACATTTGAAATATGTTGTGCAGTAACATCTGAATTATGTTGTGCAGCAACATCTGAAATATGTTGTGCAGTAACATCTGAAATATGTTGTGCAGCAACATCTGAAATATGTTGTGCAGCAACATCTGAAATATGTTGTGCAGCAACATCTGAAATATGTTGTGCAGCAACATGTTGTGCAGCAACATCTGAAATATGTTGTGCAGCAACATCTGAAATATGTTGTGCAGCAACATTTGAAATATGTTGTGCAGCAACATCTGAAATATGTTGTGCAGCAACATTTGAAATATGTTGTGCAGCAACATCTGAAATATGTTGTGCAGCAACATCTGAAATATGTTGTGCAGTAACATCTGAAATATGTTGTGCAGCAACATCTGAAATATGTTGTGCAGCAACATCTGAAATATGTTGTGCAGCAACATCTGAAATATGTTGTGCAGCAACATGTTGTGCAGGAACATCTGAAATATGTTGTGCAGCAACATCTGAAATATGTTGTGCAGCAACATTTGAAATATGTTGTGCAGTAACATCTGAAATATGTTGTGCAGCAAGATCTGAAATATGTTGTGCAGTAACATCTGAAATATGTTGTGCAGCAAGATCTGAAATATGTTGTGCAGCAACATCTGAAATATGTTGTGCAGTAACATCTGAAATATGTTGTGCAGCAACATCTGAAATATGTTGTGCAGCAACATCTGAAATATGTTGTGCAGCAACATCTGAAATATGTTGTGCAGCAACATCTGAACTATGTTGTGCAGCAACATGTTGTGCAGCAACATCTGAAATATGTTGTGCAGCAACATCTGAAATATGTTGTGCAGCAACATTTGAAATATGTTGTGCAACAACATCTGAAATATGTTGTGCAGCAACATTTGAAATATGTTGTGCAGCAACATCTGAAATATGTTATGCAGCAACATCTGAAATATGTTGTGCAGTAACATCTGAAATATGTTGTGCAGCAAGATCTGAAATATGTTGTGCAGCAACATCTGAAATATGTTGTGCAGCAACATCTGAAATATGTTGTGCAGCAACATCTGAAATATGTTGTGCAGCAAGATTTGAAATATGTTGTGCAGCAACATCTGAAATATGTTGTGCAGCAACATTTGAAATATGTTGTGCAGCAACATCTGAAATATGTTGTGCAGCAACATCTGAAATATGTTGTGCAGCAACATCTGAAATATGTTGTGCAGCAACATTTGAAATATGTTGTGCAGCAACAGTTGAAATATGTTGTGCAGCAACAGTTGAAATATGTTGTGCAGCAACATTTGAAATATGTTGTGCAGCAACATCTGAAATATGTTGTGCAGCAACATCTTAAATATGTTGTGCAGCTACATTTGAAATATGTTGTGCAGCAACATTTGAAATATGTTGTGCAGCAACATCTGAAATATGTTGTGCAGCAACATTTGAAATATGTTGTGCAGCAACAGTTGAAATATGTTGTGCAGCAACATCTGAAATATGTTGTGCAGCAACATCTGAAATATGTTGTGCAGCAACATCTGAAATATGTTGTGCAGCAACATCAGAAATATGTTGTGCAGCAACATTTGAAATATGTTGTGCAGTAACATCTGAAATATGTTGTGCAGCAACATCTGAAATATGTTGTGCAGCAACATCTGAAATATGTTGTGCAGCAACATCTGAAATATGTTGTGCAGCAACATCAGAAATATATTGTGCAGTAACATCTGAAATATGTTGTGCAGCAAGATCTGAAATATGTTGTGCAGTAACATCTGAAATATGTTGTGCAGCAACATCTGAAATATGTTGTGCAGCAACATCTGAAATATGTTGTGCAGTAACATCTGAAATATGTTGTGCAGCAACATCTGAAATATGTTGTGCAGCAACATCTGAAATATGTTGTGCAGTAACATCTGAAATATGTTGTGCAGCAACATCTGAAATATGTTGTGTAGCAACATCTGAAATATGTTGTGCAGCAACATCTGAAATATGTTGTGCAGCAACATCTGAAATATGTTGTGCAGCAACATCAGAAATATTTTGTGTAGCAACATTTGAAATATGTTGTGCAGTAACATCTGAAATATGTTGTGCAGCAACATCTGAAATATGTTGTGTAGCAACATCTGAAATATGTTGTGCAGCAACATCTAAAATATGTTGTGCAGCAACATCAGAAATATGTTGTGCAGTAACATCTGAAATATGTTGTGCAGCAAGATCTGAAATATGTTGTGCAGTAACATCTGAAATATGTTGTGCAGCAACATCTGAAATATGTTGTGCAGCAACATCTGAAATATGTTGTGCAGTAACATCTGAAATATGTTGTGCAGCAAGATCTGAAATATGTTGTGCAGTAACATCTGAAATATGTTGTGCAGCAACATCTGAAATATGTTGTGCAGCAACATCTGAAATATGTTGTGCAGTAACATCTGAAATATGTTGTGCAGCAACATCTGAAATATGTTGTGCAGCAACATCTGAAATATGTTGTGCAGCAACATCTGAAATATGTTGTGCAGCAACATGTTGTGCAGCAACATCTGAAATATGTTGTGCAGCAACATCTGAAATATGTTGTGCAGCAACATTTGAAATATGTTGTGCAGCAACATCTGAAATATGTTGTGCAGCAACATTTGAAATATGTTGTGCAGCAACATCTGAAATATGTTGTGCAGCAACATCTGAAATATGTTGTGCAGCAACATCTGAAATATGTTGTGCAGCAACATCTGAAATATGTTGTGCAGCAACATCTGAAATATGTTGTGCAGCAACATCTGAAATATGTTGTGCAGCAACATGTTGTGCAGCAACATCTGAAATATGTTGTGCAGCAACATCTGAAATATGTTGTGCAGCAACACTTGAAATATGTTGTGCAGTAACATCTGAAATATGTTGTGCAGCAAGATCTGAAATATGTTGTGCAGTAACATCTGAAATATGTTGTGCAGCAACATCTGAAATATGTTGTGCAGCAACATCTGAAATATGTTGTGCAGTAACATCTGAAATATGTTGTGCAGCAACATCAGAAATATGTTGTGCAGCAACATCTGAAATATGTTGTGCAGCAACATCTGAAATATGTTGTGCAGCAACATGTTGTGTAGCAACATCTGAAATATGTTGTGCAGCAACATCTGAAATATGTTGTGCAGCAACATTTGAAATATGTTGTGCAGCAACATCTGAAATATGTTGTGCAGCAACATTTGAAATATGTTGTGCAGCAACATCTGAAATATGTTGTGCAGCAACATCTGAAATATGTTGTGCAGTAACATCTGAAATATGTTGTGCAGTAACATCTGAAATATGTTGTGCAGCAAGATCTGAAATATGTTGTGCAGCAACATCTGAAATATGTTGTGCAGCAACATCTGAAATATGTTGTGCAGCAACATCAGAAATATGTTGTGCAGTAACACTTGAAATATGTTGTGCAGCAAGATCTGAAATATGTTGTGCAGTAACATCTGAAATATGTTGTGCAGCAACATCTGAAATATGTTGTGCAGCAACATTTGAAATATGTTGTGCAGTAACATCTGAAATATGTTGTGCAGCAAGATCTGAAATATGTTGTGCAGTAACATCTGAAATATGTTGTGCAGCAACATCTGAAATATGTTGTGCAGCAACATCTGAAATATGTTGTGCAGTAACATCTGAAATATGTTGTGCAGCAACATCTGAAATATGTTGTGCAGCAACATCTGAAATATGTTGTGCAGCAACATCTGAAATATGTTGTGCAGCAACATGTTGTGCAGCAACATCTGAAATATGTTGTGCAGCAACATCTGAAATATGTTGTGCAGCAACATTTGAAATATGTTGTGCAGCAACATCTGAAATATGTTGTGCAGCAACATTTGAAATATGTTGTGCAGCAACATCTGAAATATGTTGTGCAGCAACATGTGAAATATGTTGTGCAGTAACATCTGAAATATGTTGTGCAGCAACATCTGAAATATGTTGTGCAGCAACATCTGAAATATGTTGTGCACAACATCTGAAATATGTTGTGCAGCAACATGTTGTGCAGCAACATCTGAAATATGTTGTGCAGCAACATCTGAAATATGTTGTGCAGCAACATTTGAAATATGTTGTGCAGTAACATCTGAAATATGTTGTGCAGCAAGATCTGAAATATGTTGTGCAGTAACATCTGAAATATGTTGTGCAGCAACATCTGAAATATGTTGTGCAGCAACATCTGAAATATGTTGTGCAGTAACATCTGAAATATGTTGTGCAGCAACATCTGAAATATGTTGTGCAGCAACATCTGAAATATGTTGTGCAGCAACATCTGAAATATGTTGTGCAGCAACATGTTGTGCAGCAACATCTGAAATATGTTGTGCAGCAACATCTGAAATATGTTGTGCAGCAAGATCTGAAATATGTTGTGCAGCAACATTTGAAATATGTTGTGCAGCAACATCTGAAATATGTTGTGCAGCAACATCTGAAATATGTTGTGCAGTAACATCTGAAATATGTTGTGCAGCAACATCTGAAATATGTTGTGCAGCAACATGTTGTGCAGCAACATCTGAAATATGTTGTGCAGCAACATCTGAAATATGTTGTGCAGCAACATTTGAAATATGTTGTGCAGCAACATCTGAAATATGTTGTGCAGCAACATTTGAAATATGTTGTGCAGCAACATCTGAAATATGTTGTGCAGCAACATCTGAAATATGTTGTGCAGTAACATCTGAAATATGTTGTGCAGCAACATCTGAAATATGTTGTGCAGCAACATCTGAAATATGTTGTGCAGCAACATCTGAAATATGTTGTGCAGCAACATGTTGTGCAGCAACATCTGAAATATGTTGTGCAGCAACATCTGAAATATGTTGTGCAGCAACATTTGAAATATGTTGTGCAGTAACATCTGAAATATGTTGTGCAGCAAGAACTTAAATATGTTGTGCAGTAACATCTGAAATATGTTGTGCAGCAACATCTGAAATATGTTGTGCAGCAACATCTGAAATATGTTGTGCAGTAACATCTGAAATATGTTGTGCAGCAACATCTGAAATATGTTGTGCAGCAACATCTGAAATATGTTGTGCAGCAACATCTGAAATATGTTGTGCAGCAACATGTTGTGCAGCAACATCTGAAATATGTTGTGCAGCAACATCTGAAATATGTTGTGCAGCAACATTTGAAATATGTTGTGCAGCAACATCTGAAATATGTTGTGCAGCAACATTTGAAATATGTTGTGCAGCAACATCTGAAATATGTTGTGCAGCAACATCTGAAATATGTTGTGCAGTAACATCTGAAATATGTTGTGCAGTAACATCTGAAATATGTTGTGCAGCAAGATCTGAAATATGTTGTGCAGCAACATCTGAAATATGTTGTGCAGCAACATCTGAAATATGTTGTGCAGCAACATCAGAAATATGTTGTGCAGTAACACTTGAAATATGTTGTGCAGCAAGATCTTAAATATGTTGTGCAGTAACATCTGAAATATGTTGTGCAGCAACATCTGAAATATGTTGTGCAGCAACATTTGAAATATGTTGTGCAGTAACATCTGAAATATGTTGTGCAGCAAGATCTGAAATATATTGTGCAGTAACATCTGAAATATGTTGTGCAGCAACATCTGAAATATGTTGTGCAGCAACATCTGAAATATGTTGTGCAGTAACATCTGAAATATGTTGTGCAGCAACATCTGAAATATGTTGTGAAGCTACATCTGAAATATGTTGTGCAGCAACATCTGAAATATGTTGTGCAGCAACATGTTGTGCAGCAACATCTGAAATATGTTGTGCAGCAACATCTGAAATATGTTGTGCAGCAACATTTGAAATATGTTGTGCAGCAACATCTGAAATATGTTGTGCAGCAACATTTGAAATATGTTGTGCAGCAACATCTGAAATATGTTGTGCAGCAACATCTGAAATATGTTGTGCAGTAACATCTGAAATATGTTGTGCAGCAACATCTGAAATATGTAGTGCAGCAACATCTGAAATATGTTGTGCAGCAACATCTGAAATATGTTGTGCAGCAACATGTTGTGCAGCAACATCTGAAATATGTTGTGCAGCAACATCTGAAATATGTTGTGCAGCAACATTTGAAATATGTTGTGCAGTAACATCTGAAATATGTTGTGCAGCAAGATCTGAAATATGTTGTGCAGTAACATCTGAAATATGTTGTGCAGCAACATCTGAAATATGTTGTGCAGCAACATCTGAAATATGTTGTGCAGTAACATCTGAAATATGTTGTGCAGCAACATCTGAAATATGTTGTGCAGCAACATCTGAAATATGTTGTGCAGCAACATGTTGTGCAGCAACATCTGAAATATGTTGTGCAGCAACATCTGAAATATGTTGTGCAGCAACATTTGAAATATGTTGTGCAGCAACATTTGAAATATGTTGTGCAGCAACATCTGAAATATGTTGTGCAGCAACATCTGAAATATGTTTTGCAGTAACATCTGAAATATGTTGTGCAGCAACATCTGAAATATGTTGTGCAGCAACATCTGAAATATGTTGTGCACCAACATGTTGTGCAGCAACATCTGAAATATGTTGTGCAGCAAGATCTGAAATATGTTGTGCAGCAACATTTGAAATATGTTGTGCAGTAACATCTGAAATATGTTGTGCAGCAAGATCTGAAATATGTTGTGCAGTAACATCTGAAATATGTTGTGCAGCAAGATCTGAAATATGTTGTGCAGCAACATCTGAAATATTTTGTGCAGTAACATCTGAAATATGTTGTGCAGCAACATCTGAAATATGTTGTGCAGCAACATCTGAAATATGTTGTGCAGCAACATCTGAAATATGTTGTGCAGCAACATGTTGTGCAGCAACATCTGAAATATGTTGTGCAGCAACATTTGAAATATGTTGTGCAGCAACATCTGAAATATGTTGTGCAGCAACATTTGAAATATGTTGTGCAGCAACATCTGAAATATGTTGTGCAGCAACATCTGAAATATGTTGTGCAGTAACATCTGAAATATGTTGTGCAGCAACATCTGAAATATGTTGTGCAGCAACATCTGAAATATGTTGTGCAGCAACATCTGAAATATGTTGTGCAGCAACATCTGAAATATGTTGTGCAGCAACATTTGAAATATGTTGTGCAGCAACATCTTAAATATGTTGTGTTTGCAAAAGAATATTTTAAAGTCTGAAAAGGTGCAATGAAGGGAAACAAAAATGGTGGCCGAACTAAGGCACATGTCATATAAGTATTGGCAAAGCTTAATTTAATTACTTTGAAACAAAAAAGAACGTTAAGGGGTGACCACATTAAAACACTCAAGTTTCTGTATGGTTATGAAGAAGTAGATCTGAAGAAATTTTGTATTCATTATTGTTACTTTTTTGATTTATGGAAATCGCTCCAGACAAGGCATGAGGCTACTTGATGTAAGGAGCTAAAAAGATTGAAAGACGATTATCGCAAAGACAGAAGATGCCTATTGACCTTAGTTTTGAAGAGACGAAGACTATAGGTAGAAGGAAAACAGTCAGCAGGCAGAGAGTTTCACAAACCTGCAATTCTTGGAAAGAAGCTACTGGAATAGGAAGCTGTATTATAACGAGGTATCAAAACAACGAATTGGTGAAGACCACTAGACCAACGAGTCAAACGAGCTGGAACAAAGGAAGCAGCGAATAGATCAGACAATTCCGGAGAACACATGCCATAATAGTATCTATAGAAAAGACTGAGACTAACAACATCACATCTGTGAGAAAGAGAGAATGCAGAGAGGAAAAAAGGGTGAGGCTAATTAAATTACAGATACGTTTCTGAACCTTATCAAGAACCCTCAAATGAGACAGAGATTCACCAGCATAAATATGACAACAGTACTCCATACAAGGATTTTTTTTTAACATAGTTCACCTTAAACAAGGCAGGCAGCCACTGTAGACATAAGTGGCTACTGAGAAGAAGGTCTGGTCTATCCATAAAAGGAAAGTTCTTGAAAACCTTATCAAGAACCCTCAAATGCGTGACGGGGTTGGGACCCTAATCTCCTTCAAAGCAGGCCCTTGTGCTTGCACACACTTAGACCACCGATCCATCCACTGCCGGAAACACCTCTGGAAGTCTTCTTTTGGAATGGTGTTCATCTCCGCCGTCGCGTTAGATTCAGCAGGTGTTTGGAGAAGATGCAATTAAGGAGTGGTTCAAACGATTCAAAAATGGCCACACATCAGCGGAGAGTGACCAACGTTCTATCAGGTCCCAAACTGCTTGGAGTGCAGCTGTTGTTGAGAGGGTGCGAAAAAAGAGATAATGCAGAAAGTGAACTGGCCTGGCTTCCGAAAAGATCTTGAAAAGACAGAAGATGTCTATTGACCTTAGTTTTGAAGAGACGAAGACTATAGGTAGAAGGAAAACAGTCAGCAGGCAGAGAGTTTCACAAACCTGCAATTCTTGGAAAGAAGCTACTGGAATAGGAAGCTGTATTATTTCTTGAAAAGAAGATTGCCCAGTGGACCCCAAAAACTATGACAGCTTCACCAAGTTTGCGCCAAGCAGCTCAGAACAACATCCCAAGAGGCTGCCACACTCAGTACATACCTAGACTCAGTGCCCAAAGCTGCAAACTATATGAACAATACTAAGAGCTCTATCAATCTAACCCCTTTGCTGAAAGTACCATTGAAGTAATAAGAGACTCAGGACCTCCCTATCTGAAGGCCGTAAATGGAAATGACAAAATCTGTTGGACAACTGATATGACGAAGAATAGTAAAAAGACATTGAGTCTAATCCGAAAAATCAGCAACGATCCATCAACCCAACGCAACAGCAGTACACCATCACTGCCAACCAAGTTGCGCATCAGTTGTTGCTCAAACAACCAAGACGAAAAGTAGACCGATTTCAATACTCCCAAAGCAGCGGACTGACTGAATCGTTCTTACTTGAAGAGCTAGATGTCAACATCAATTCCTTTAAGATTGGTAAAGTCATCGGCCGAGGTGATATTTTCAGAGAGGGGATCAAGAACTTTCGACCCTTGAAACGGAAATGGATCATTCATCGAATTAACAAGTCCATGCTGATAAAAAAAAACATCTTAACGGTCTGAAGAAAAACTATTGCTCTTCTCAAACCAGACAAAGATCCAGTGCATGCAAAGATTTTCTGCCTGATCTCCCTGCTATGCTACCCATTTCAGCTGTTTGAGCGCCTGATCCTCAACAGGTTTACCTCAGTTGCTGAATCAGCTATCATCTCCCAACAAGCAGAATTCCGGTCTGGCAAATAAAAAACAAGCCAAGAGAGTACGTTTGAAGCAGTAGAAGCAGATCTCAACTTTGCCCTGGATGAGCTATTCCTCTACTATGATAGCAACCACCTGAACTCAAACCGTGCAAAGACTCATCTGCTCATTCCATCTCAGGAACCAAGAAGCCAACCGACCTCTTAACATCACGGGGTCTAGAATAAAACTTGAAAACTGCACCAACCCTGTATAATTTTGGTTATTCGAACTACATTTCTCATCTTGAGTGTTATCATCACAACATTTTAGCCACTGTAACCTTCGACCTTCTTCAGGTGTATGTCTTTGAACTCGGGAATATTTCGAATGGAACCCTTTATTTAATCGACGGGGGTAAAATGCATCAACTCTGTCTACTTTGGTGTAACCCTGAACCGCACCCTTTCATTCAAGGAACATATCACGAACACAAAATTGAAAGTTAGCTCTCAGAACAACATCCTACAGAAACTGAGCCACAGCACATACACTAAGATTTACTGCCATGGCCCTGTGCTATTTCTCTCCTGTGTGTCCTGTTTGGGAGAAATCAATGCATACCAATAAATTAGATCCAGCATTGAACAACACCTGCCGCTTGATCACTGGTTGCCTGAAGCACACTAACCTGAACAACCTGCATCTTCTTGCTGGCATTGTCCCCTATGAGACGGGAAGTTGCAGATGTGAGACAAGAAGTTGCCATCCGAGTAGAGATCACAAAGTCTACCAGTAATGAACGCCATCTCTTTCATAGACGTGAACCTGAAGTCAAAGAGAAGCTTCTTCAGCCATGTCGAGCCCCAAACAACATCTCAGGAAGAGACCAGACTGCAGCTGTGGACCAGAGGGTTAGAGAATGCCCCCTCCTACTGTTATGGAAATCCCTCCTTTCTGGCTCAGAAGCACCTCGGGTAAAGTAGACACTCAACTGCCTGAGAACGGGAATGAGGCTATCAAAAGTTGCTACGATCAGATGGGGCTACGAAACTGATTCAACCATCTGTAAATGTGGAAAGGAGGACCATACGGTGCAACACTGCCTTGTCTGCCCTCTACTGCCCAACCAGTGCAGCTTCAAAGATCTTAAAGAGTAGTATAATAATAACGCAAAACACGCTGTGTAAAAAAAGGGTGTAAAAAAATGTAAATGTAAAAAAAAGGGTGTAAAAAAATGTAAATGTAAAAAAGGGTGTAAAAAAATGTAAATGTAAAAAAAGGGTGTAGAAAAATGTAAATGTAAAAAAAGGGTGTAGAAAAATGTAAATGTAAAAAAAGGGTGTAGAAAAATGTAAATGTAAAAAAGGGTGTAAAAAATGTAAATGTAAAAAAAGGGTGTAAAAAATGTAAATGTAAAAAAAGGGTGTAAAAAATGTAAATGTAAAAAAAGGGTGTAAAAAAATGTAAATGTAATAAAAGGGTGTAAAAAAATGAGAAACTGTCGTATAACCACATGCTTCAAAGACACGCAAAGAATATTAATAAATTTATTTTAATTGCTTGTAATTAATTTATCTTCAATTCTTTGGCACATTTTCTCCTTCTTCTTCTTATTTCGTTTGCTTTCACTGTTAGATCACCAGCTCGGTTGAGAAAAGCCATGCTAATGTTTTGTTGTTTAGCGCAGCTATGCCGGCTTTGCGCGTTGGGTGGTCGATGTTTAAGGCATGACTCGATGATGTGGTCTACTGTCTGTTCAGAGTGACCACAGTCGCAGACAGCCGAGTCCCTGAGTCCCCATCCTTTTATGGTCGCGGCAAAACGGCCGACACCTGGAGGAGATAAAGTCAGCCTTTTCGTGGCCTCCTCCATAAGTACCTGCTCACAACAGCAAAACTAATGACTTTAGACCGCTTCCAGCGACTCCAGCATCCTTTACATTTTCTCCTGATAAGATGTTAGTTGAAAGGGCCTTAGAGAGCATTCCGTCAATTTTTTTCGAATGTTTTTATAAATTTTGTACCTATAAACATCATATATATTTATTTTGTTGAAAGAAATGGACAACTAATAACAGTTGCATTTTATCAACTTTTCCAGGTATTAGGGTTAAGTTAGGGTTAGGTATTCTGTTTTCCTTATCATTTGAGATCTTCTTCTATTATATAAAAGGTAGTTGTATGTAAAACTCCAAAACAAACACCCACAAAGTTGGTATATTCTTGATCGGTGTTGCCCTGGATGAATAATATCTAAAGTTTAAGAAAAAATTATTACTTCTTTAGAGGTCAGATTAATAATATCTAAAATTAAAAAAGTTGGGCCAGGTTTCGTCAGGAGGGGGGGGGGTCATTTTTGTTTCAACCATTTCCAATGTTATCTATTATATAAAGGAGAGTTGGATGACTTACATTATTATTATTTTCAATACGTTAAAACAAGAAAGAAGAATGGGCTAGGCGGAGGTGAAAGAGAGATGGGGGAGAGGGATGTGGAAAATGGGAAAGAAAGAAAGATAGAGAGACGGATTGAGAGAAGTAGAGAGATACAAGTTTTAATATAAAGATGTTATACACACTTTTTAATCTCTTCTATTTTGTTTTTATGGCCCGAGCAACGTTGGGTAGTCTTGCTAGTAAAAACTAAAGGAAGCATCAAAACATTCATCACATGTTTATTTATGTGTCCCAGCTTTCGACTTCCATAAGTCAGGTTATAAAGGATATATTCTCACTAACGTTTCCATTGATTTTACCTCCGACTTTCTTCAGGTGCATCTTTTCGAACTCGGGAATCTATAGAAAATTTCGAACTGAACCATTAATCTATGGTGGTAGATTGTTCTCATTCCATCAGCCATTGAAATATGTATATAAATATAAATAAATCAATAAAACTTGCTAGGGAATAACATGAAGGCCTTTCATACACAAACTAACATCAAACTCTTTTAAGTCTTAGTTAATCACTATCCCACACTGGATTTTTTCGGGGACCCCCTCAGAGATACACCGTTTTTTTGTCATTGTTGACGCCATTTCCTATCAAGCCGTGACTACAATCGTTTCAGCTTGCCGATGATTCCACTGGGCACAGAGATTTACTAAAGATGTCTAAATCTGCCCTTTTGGATGAAACCGCGGTACATTGCTGAAATATGTAATATACAGTATCTAAATAAATTATATTAGCTCTCTTATATGATCGAGCACTTTATTTGATTTCTTTTCATATACAACCTGACACACACACTATATATATATATATATATATATATATATATATATATATATATATATATATATATATACAGTATATATATATTGTAACAAGTAGTTGACATCCGTTTGTCTCAGGAGACAATGGAGTATTGTGCCTCAAATTAGTTTGTTGTCGAATTGCAGCATCCGCTGCGACTGTGCAAGCCTATCCTGAATCGGCAAGCTCTATTGCAGTTGCCACAGATGTAGGTGGTGTTTGGTTTTTAGAGCTCTGTTGCAGACCTCTGCCGTCTGTGCTCTTTTCTCTTCTTCCAATGCTAGTCTCTCCTCTCCTCACCCCTCTTGAAGAATGCTTTCACGGCACTTCTTCAGTGGCCGCAGTCTTCAGCCGCAGACTCCCAGTCTGCTGGTTTGATGCCACCTACTCTTGCTGTCTTGCTTGCAGAATCTTTGTAGTTGTAATAGTGACTTGTGAATTGTGTTCCTTTTTCATCCGGGCAACCAAGTTTTTCCTTCTTTTAACCGTATTATCCAAACGCATGCGAACTTCGTGACGTTCTCTACTCAACAGCCCCGATCAAAAAAACACTGCCTTTTATTTAGCCTTCTTTGCCACACCTGATTTGCATAATGCAACCCTCTCAGTCTCGTAATTTAATGGGCGTGGGTTCGCGTCTCGGTGTGATGACTGTCTCCTTCCGTGCCGTCACTACAGTAGTGTAGCATAGGACTGCCTGGAGACGGTTGCGAGCTCGCTGTATAGAATATCCTTTGGGATCCTCTCATCGTCCATTTGCCTAGCCGTCGTCATTGGATGAGCAGAGCAAATATGCATGGAATTCTCCTAGAATTCTTCTGAGCTTGTGCAAGTGAGTGAGCCTGTTTTCTTGGCGGGAATAAAGGGCCCATGATTCACTACGCAGACCCGGTACATCTTCATCTTGCTACTGGTGGTCAGCATCTTGTTGTTCCAGACTATCTTCACCAAGTGAACCATGGATGTTGCTGGCTTACCGATATGTTTGTGGAGTTCAACGTCTAAGGAGAGATTGCTGGAGATGGTGGAGCCAAGGTATGTGAAGTCTTCAACAAGCTCAGTAGTAATATCACACATCTAAAACAAGATGAGATTTAAAGCTCCCAAAATTCATACTAGAATTGTCCACATGGACACGAGACACAATGAATAAAATTCTTAAGTAATAATTAGTTTTAAGTGAAAGTCTTCAGGAGGTTGAAAGTTCAATCTTCGCCACAAGTGATACTAGCGAAGAATGAAATAAAAATTACTTAAGACTTCTACCCGGTCATGGCTGACGAAACGAGAACAATCTACCCTCATGGATTAAAAATGGATTCAGTTCAAAATTCTGTATAGATTCCCGATTTCAACATTAAAATTCCCAAGTTTAACAAGACGCACTTAAAGAAGGTCGGAGGTTACATCGGTTAAAATGTGAAAATAACATCCAAGATGAGAACAGTAGTCTGAATAATACAAATTATCAATCCTCATCTCAGAAACTTAATAAATGTATTGATGTTTATTTACACTAATTAACATGAAAATAACGAATTTACAAAATAATGGTTAATTATTTACGTCATTCGTTGAACTGGTAAATAATGGTTAATTATTTATGTCATTCGTTAAACTGGTAAATAATGGTTAATTATTTACATCATTCGTTGAACTGGTAAATAATGGTTAATTATTTACGTCATTCGTTGAACTGGTAAATAATGGTTAATTATTTATGTCATTCGTTAAACTGGTAAATAATGGTTAATTATTTACGTCATTTGTTGAACTGGTAAATAATGGTTAATTATTTACGTCATTCGTTGAACTGGTAAATAATGGTTAATTATTTACGTCATTTGTTGAACTGGTAAATAATGGTTAATTATTTACGTCATTTGTTGAACTGGTAAATAATGGTTAATTATTTACGTCATTTGTTGAACTGGTAAATAATGGTTAATTATTTACGTCATTTGTTGAACTGGTAAATAATGGTTAATTATTTACATCATTCGTTGAACTGGTAAATAATGGTTAATTATTTACATCATTCGTTGAACTGGTAAATAATGGTTAATTATTTACGTCATTTGTTGAACTGGTAAATAATGGTTAATTATTTATGTCATTCGTTGAACTGGTAAATAATGGTTAATTATTTACATCATTTGTTAAACTGGTAAATAATGGTTAATTATTTACATCATTTGTTAAACTGGTAAATAATGGTTAATTATTTACATCATTTGTTGAACTGGTAAATAATGGTTAATTATTTACATCATTCGTTAAACTGGTAAATAATGGTTAATTATTTACGTCATTTGTTGAACTGGTAAATAATGGTTAATTATTTACATCATTTGTTGAACTGGTAAATAATGGTTAATTATTTACATCATTTGTTGAACTGGTAAATAATGGTTAATTATTTACATCATTCGTTAAACTGGTAAATAATGGTTAATTATTTACATCATTCGTTAAACTGGTAAATAATGGTTAATTATTTACATCATTTGTTGAACTGGTAAATAATGGTTAATTATTTACATCATTTGTTGAACTGGTAAATAATGGTTAATTATTTACATCATTTGTTGAACTGGTAAATAATGGTTAATTATTTACATCATTCGTTGAACTAGTAAATAATGGTTAATTATTTATGTCATTCGTTGAACTGGTAAATAATGGTTAATTATTTACATCATTTGTTGAACTGGTAAATAATGGTTAATTATTTACATCATTCGTTGAACTGGTAAATAATGGTTAATTATTTACATCATTTGTTGAACTGGTAAATAATGGTTAATTATTTACATCATTCGTTAAACTGGTAAATAATGGTTAATTATTTACATCATTTGTTGAACTGGTAAATAATGGTTAATTATTTACATCATTTGTTGAACTGGTAAATAATGGTTAATTATTTACATCATTCGTTGAACTGGTAAATAATGGTTAATTATTTACATCATTTGTTGAACTGGTAAATAATGGTTAATTATTTACATCATTCGTTGAACTGGTAAATAATAGTTAATTATTTAAATCATTTGTTGAACTGGTAAATAATGGTTAATTATTTACATCATTCGTTGAACTGGTAAATAATGGTTAATTATTTACATCATTTGTTGAACTGGTAAATAATGGTTAATTATTTACATCATTCGTTAAACTGGTAAATAATGGTTAATTATTTACATCATTTGTTGAACTGGTAAATAATGGTTAATTATTTACATCATTCGTTGAACTGGTAAATAATGGTTAATTATTTACATCATTTGTTGAACTGGTAAATAATGGTTAATTATTTACATCATTCGTTGAACTGGTAAATAATGGTTAATTATTTACATCATTCGTTGAACTGGTAAATAATGGTTAATTATTTACATCATTCGTTGAACTGGTAAATAATGGTTAATTATTTACATCATTTGTTGAACTGGTAAATAATGGTTAATTATTTACATCATTTGTTGAACTGGTAAATAATGGTTAATTATTTACATCATTCGTTGAACTAGTAAATAATGGTTAATTATTTATGTCATTCGTTGAACTGGTAAATAATGGTTAATTATTTACATCATTTGTTGAACTGGTAAATAATGGTTAATTATTTACATCATTCGTTGAACTGGTAAATAATGGTTAATTATTTACATCATTCGTTAAACTGGTAAATAATGGTTAATTATTTACATCATTCGTTAAACTGGTAAATAATGGTTAATTATTTACATCATTTGTTAAACTGGTAAATAATGGTTAATTATTTACATCATTTGTTGAACTGGTAAATAATGGTTAATTATTTACATCATTCGTTGAACTGGTAAATAATGGTTAATTATTTACATCATTTGTTAAACTGGTAAATAATGGTTAATTATTTACATCATTCGTTGAACTGGTAAATAATGGTTAATTATTTATGTCATTCGTTGAACTGGTAAATAATGGTTAATTATTTATGTCATTCGTTGAACTGGTAAATAATGGTTAATTATTTATGTCATTCGTTAAACTGGTAAATAATGGTTAATTATTTACATCATTTGTTGAACTGGTAAATAATGGTTAATTATTTTGTAACTTCGTTGAACTGGTAACATTTATGCGTTCTTATTTACACATTCTACACTGTTGCAGCTAAATCCGGAACCGAAAGTCGCGCCAAGATCACCGCTGACATGAGCTGTCACAAGTTGACGAGCTGCCGAACGATCTAAAAGGTCATTGGTTACTCCTCCTACCACAAATCTCACCGCATGCTCATCCCGAATGCCTGCAAGGAGTCGAGGAAGGTCAAAGGCGGCAACTTTGCTAAACGAGCTCAAGCACGGGTCTGCCGAGATACTGAGGTTTTTCTCTGATCAGAAGAATTTCAACGAAGAACAGACAAGCAACAGGTAGAACGACAGGTGGATCTGCAAAGACATCGAGGAGGTTCCCCATTGTAAAACATACAAAGTTTTCTTCCTTCGTCATGGTTCTTGGCATCAATTCCAATGAGGGAGATGTCATACCTTTGTTCTTCTTTCAAAAGGACCTGAGAGTCACTGCCGAGATCTACCAGGAGGTGCTGAGGAGTGTAGTGACGCCCTGGATGTACAAGATCGCTGCCGGACACCCCCTATGTCTCCCAGCAGGACCCCCGCTCCTGCGCACAAGGCCAAGACGACCCAGGCATGGCTGCTCAACGATGTTCTTCACCACTTGTTGCCGGACTTGTGGCCGCACTCCTCACCTGACTGCAACTTCCTTGACTAGTTCTTCTGGAGCATGATGGAGGTCAAGAACAACAAGCACACCACAACACGGTTGACTCTCTGAAGCTGCCATCATGGAGGTATTTGCCACTATAGACAAGGACATGGTCGTCCAAGTGTGTGACTCATTCTGTTCTCACCTTGAGATGGTCGTCTCCGCCAGTTGCGGTTACATACTACATTATTTTTCAATGTAACTGTTGCAAAAAAAAACTGTTGGGTCTCTGCATATACAACTTTTATTTTTATTGCCTATTTCGTTTTCTTTTTGTCAAGTGTCGGTTTTATCTGCAACACCCTGTACAATGAAGGGGTGGGATTTTGCTGCAACACCCTGTATATGAGAAATAAATATAAATGCGTGTTGCACGGATGTGGTTATGTGACTACATTTTTTCACAGACTAATCTGTTTGTCATAAGGAGACAAAATAAAGTTAATAAATTACATTAAAACTTAATTAAAAATATAATTGAAAAAAAAAAATGTACATAAAAAAGAACTAGTAAAATTATAGAAATTATTTTATTTAAATAAAAAAAAAAATAGAAAAGTTAGTTCCACAAAGTATAGCATACCATTGAGATATATAAAATTGTATGGCAAAATAATAGACGGTCACTGATGGAATATGGTCATGTGACTTCAATCCTGTCACATACCAGAACAAACCCATCATTTAAATGAGTACCTAAGACATTGGCACACATGAATTCTTAAATAAACTTTGAGCCCAATCACCATTTTTGTGTGCAGGAAAAATCAGTTTTTAATTACAACATAATTTATTAACCTTTTATTTGAGAAAAGAAAATCACTCTCTTAACAAAGCAATTTGGGGAAGAGATATGCTAAAGAAACCAATTAAAACAACAATGTTTTTTTATCCTCAGCAAAATAGTTCTAAGTGATCTGCAGGGAACGTCATTTTGAACGATCTTTTATTTTTAATCTACATTGTGCAGCATCCTTTTTCTCTTCCTCCTTCTTAAAATGGATAGCACTATTACACAAATGAAAAATACCAACAAAAAACAAAAAAATCTTAAATCTTAAGCTATTTCTAAAGACCTGGTCCAATATGAACTTGGGCATATACAAAAAGATGTGTAGTCTGAAAAGGGTGTTGAAACCAGCATAAACACAACTGGCTAGAGTAACATAAGCAAAAATTATTTACTCCAAAAATAAAAAAAATTACTTAAAAGAGATGAATACAAGACACTTGAAAAAAATAAATTAAAAAAAAGATTAATAACAGACATTTAAGATTTGTGAAAAGAGGACTAAAAAAAGATTTCTTCAAAAGACTAAAGAGTTATTTATGGGAAAAAGTCTGAGAATCTACTAAAATAAAAGAAAACAGAACAAAAATAAAAGTGTAGATTTAAAAATTCCATCAGATCAATTTAAAATTAAACTTTTTTTGATAAGCCATGAACAAAAAAATAAACATGAATAAATAAAAAGTACAGTTAAATCAAAAGAAAATCGGGGATATTTCATTAAAAAAAAAACAAAAAAACAGACTTACAAACACTACTCCAAAAAGCCAGAGTTTAAGTTTGTGTCTTAAGCAGGAATGACAATGTAATTCCCAATTTAGTTATTTTCTGGACTAGCGGCATCTCCAAGAAATACTTTCTATTTTGGGTTTTGGAGGCATAAATAATACTGAACTTTAATTCTAGTCAGAAGTTACGTTCAGATTCACATTTAAATGCTTTCAAATCACATTCGAATTTACGATGAACACGGTAAGCATCATGTGTCGTACATGTTCGTTTTTATTATTATATTAAAACAAATGTCATTATCACTGATTTCTTTGTGGACATAGAAAATTCAAAAGTGATTTTGAAATAGTTATTCTGACGAGAATTAAAGTTTACAGGCAAAAGTCAACTATTATGGTTCACGTGTGCTCCTAAACCAAAGAGAAACAAAATTTATCGGAGAAGCCACTGATCCCACAAGAAAGAACCCACAATAACAATAAATAATCACAAGAGAATTCGCACAGTGAGGGAATACTTTTCCCAGATACACTTGAATTTTACTGAAATATTTTAAAAGAGATTGTCTAACACAAGTTAATAGTTTACTATCAAATAGTTAGGGTTGGTGTTCTGAATTTTAAACAAAAATAGTCTCTTAATATGAGAGCTGATAGAAACTAAATCTTTCACAGACCTCTAGAAATTTTCATAGTACCGATTGGTGATCTTGTAGTCTGCCATCTGGTATTACGCATTTTAGAAATAAAAAATAAAGAGTTCCAATAGGAAATCATGGAGTGTGAAAAGCGCGTTTTAGTACACCGGAGAGTAAATCTCAAACACAAGCCAACAATTGAAAAAAGGTTTGACTTTTACAGTTGAATCTTGGGGATGACAATGGTAGCGAAACGGCTAGAGGATGGCCCACAAAAAGGCTAACAATTAAAAAAAGGTTTGACTTTTACAGTTGAATCTTGGGGATGACAATGGTAGCGAAACGGCTGGAGGATGGCCCACAAAAAAGCTAACAATTAAAAAAAGGTTTGACTTTTACAGTTGAATCTTGGAGATTACAATGGTAGCGAAACGGCTAGAAGATGACCCACAAAAAGGCTAACAATTAAAAAAAGGTTTGACTTTTACAGTTGAATCTTGGTGATGACAATGGTAGCGAAACGGCTAGAAGATGGCCCACAAAAAGGCTAACAATTAAAAAAAGGTTTGACTTTTACAGTTGAATCTTGGGGATGACAATGGTAGCGAAACGGCTAGAAGATGGCCCACAAAAAGGCTAACAATTAAAAAAAGGTTTGACTTTTACAGTTGAATCTTGGAGATTACAATGGTAGCGAAACGGCTAGAAGATGGCCCACAAAAAAGCTAACAATTAAAAAAAGGTTGGACTTTTACAGTTGAATCTTGGGGATGACAATGGTAGCGAAACGGCTAGAAGATGGCCCACAAAAAGGCTAACAATTAAAAAAAGGTTTGACTTTTACAGTTGAATCTTGGAGATTACAATGGTAGCGAAACGGCTAGAAGATGACCCACAAAAAGGCTAACAATTAAAAAAAGGTTTGACTTTTACAGTTGAATCTTGGTGATGACAATGGTAGCGAAACGGCTGGAGGATGGCCCACAAAAAGGCTAACAATTAAAAAAAGGTTTGACTTTTACAGTTGAATCTTGGAGATTACAATGGTGGTAGCGAAACGGCTAGAAGATGGCCCACAAAAAAGCTAACAATTAAAAAAAGGTTTGACTTTTACAGTTGAATTTTGGAGATAACAATGGTAGTGACATGATGAGAGGATGCCCGATCAAAAAAAAATCAGGAGATAAGATTTTGGTCAAAAACATTGACTCATCTTGTTCTCCCAAATGTACCAGAAAGAAAAAAAATCAAGAATGAGAGAAGATGAATTGACATGGTAACAAGATGAAGCAAAAGCCCAGACATCAAATGACACTGACTGTTGCCTGGCTCAGAGCCAAAACTCTTTACTTCCTTGAACTAAACGAATAATCTTTAAAAAAAAGTGCAGATCTGAACATGATGGATTTTTTTGTTTAGAGTTTACTGCTATAGAGAAGATAGATCAGAGACATGAAATCCTTTAAAAATCTGTCGATGGAAGCTTGGAATAATATCCGGCTTGCGAATCATCAAAAAAGCGATTGGATGTTGGCGAGAGTCTATATCATTCTGCAGCTTCTCCGTAGAAACACATCTCATCTAAAATTTGTGATTTTCTTTCATGTTGACACTTATGTTATCAACAAGTATTTTCATTTCCAACAATTACATTTTGTAAGTGTAAATTAATTGTGTTAAACTTCCTGTTTTTTTTTTGTTGTTGTTGGGAGGGGGGGGGAGCATCTTGTAGTAACAATGATGTTGAAACAATAAATAAAATATTCTATTTTTACGACAAACCCGTCACAATTAGATGTACCTTCACTCACAGACAAAGATCATTGTGTGTACAAGTAGACATTTTTTTTTTATATGCTCCATGAACGGTAAAATGTATTTAAGAAAAAATTTAATGGAAAAGTGAAAGCCGATAGATGTATTCAACGTTTTTCTTTTATTTAGTTCAAAAACTTCGTCAGGAATTTAAAAAAAAAAAAAAAAAAAATAGATAAAAATAAGGAAATGAAAGATATGAATCGAAAATATTGTATAAATATTGTTATAGCAAGCGACAAGCAGAAAGTAAATTAAAGGGACAAGCTTTGTGCATCAATGTATTATTTACTCCTCTCCAGGAGTTAGGCACAAGGCCAGTTTTATCCTACTCCCACAAGTAAGATGTGACCCAAGGTCGGGTCGGAAAGTGGGGGTTGAAAAGCCAGCGCTCAAGAGGTGAGCACTCTGACCATCAAAAATTGCCTGGGCAGCCCCGTCGGCATTCCCCGGTAGGGGCGCCTCAAGCAGTAAGCAATTAACTTACTCCTCCCCAAAGAGGGGAGGCAAAGCCTGGGAAGGTGCACCTCCTAGAACTGCACAGGACAATCCCATAGACCGGCGTAAATCAAGCCCCGAAGGCCAAGACAATACCGGTCTATAGGGTGCAGTATCCATCGGAACAGATACTACACTTTGATCTTAGCCAAAAGGCCAAGGACAATATTTGTGCATCAATGTTCTTACAATAGGTGAGTAGCCGACTGCTGACCTATATTTTTAACATGCAGATGGGATAAAAAAAGAACAAGTTTCACATAACATTTTAGTTAGAAAATTAAGTTTTTATAAGTGCCAATTTCCTAATTACACACCTGAGAAATGACACTTTGAATATAGCAGACACTATCAATTTGTTTCTCTTTTTCCTTATCCGAATCTCAAAAATGTAGGTCAGTTGTATATATGAAGAAAGTCATTATCGATTCTACATTAGATATGAATGAAGGTAAAAAAAAACGGTTTGCTCCTACTTTTACTTAAAAGATACATATATGATGGGCATATGTTTGATACATTTACTGCCACAATGTTCAAAATGCATGCCTCATGACACCTCGATCTATTTTTATACTTTCGAAATTAAACATTGGATTTTGTTTTTAATATAGTTTTGCCTATATTCATAAATGGGCAGATATGTCAAAAACCATATCTATATAACATATAAAGTTATTTTTTCAGACTTTCGATGTTAGACCTAAACAGCAATGGGTCTGCCAAATCGATACTTAATTCTGACTAGCCAATCATTTACGTTATCAATCCGTGTCATTTGCAAAGAAAATTTTTTAATTTAATCTATTTCATCGATTACATACTATATCCGGCCCAACATTTCCTTTAGTAAAAAAAAATTCCAGATTCAATTCATATTTTTCATTGACCAATGAACATAGATCATTGGTCAATCACATCATCGCTTCGTTTATTACAAATAAGGAAAACGCTAATGGCCGCCAATATCTCATCGGTTGGTATGTAAAAGTGATTTTGTTATTCAGTATTTTAAATTTCGTTTCTATTTAAATTTAAATTCCAGCCATTATTCTGAATTAGAATGACTACCCGACTTCATCCTGCTTATGGGTTGACGGATAAAGAAATACAAGATCTGCGAACGATATTGTTCATACTAGGAAACAATATTTTAACTCTTGTTTACATGAAGATTTTGAAATGTCATTTAGCTCGACTTTGCCGGGAGATTTTTCAGCGACAATCTTTCTTAACAGAGTTTTTATTCATTAAATGCAAAAACGCTCTTGGTTAACCCTGGCTATATTAAATACATACACATTTTCATACACTGTGCAGACGACATGTCTTCTCGTTTTTAAGTCCTTTTTCCTTTGACAAAGATTAAACTTTTCATTGTCTCTATAATTTTCTATCACACGTCTTAATCCATCAATCCCAACTGTCCCATGTCTTCAGCCACCAACTGTTTCCAATTCCTTCGAAGTCTACCCATTAAAAGTCTCCATTAAAACTGATATCCTTGAATCTTTTTAAGATATCTTTTGCACATGATCAAACAAATTTGTTTCATGCGATCCATAACGTTGAAATCCATAATACATGTCTTGGATGCATGCAAAAGAACAGATGAAATACAGTTTTTATTTTATTTCGTTTCTAATTTTTAAATAAATGTTCTTTGATTTTGAACTGTCTAAATAGTTTTCGCATAAACTTATACTAACTTGGTGAAGAAAAAAAAAGTTTCATGATTCACAATGCATTTTAAAGCTTGACTAACAGGAATTAAAACATCTGTCCGGTTAACCCAGACGACATTAAATAAAAAACAAAACAAATATAGATTCACTTGGCACATCGACCGAAACGAAATTACACACATAAGAAACTTAGCATTTTCTTTGAAAATATAAATAAATACATTTTTTTTTTAAAAAGGAGATTTCATTATCATAGGGAGACGAGTGGAAATGAAAGAAATGACAGAAGGGGGAGAAAGAAGAGGAGCGGGTAGGGTTCAGTAATTTTTTTAATTTTTTTTTTTTTACACTGAATATAAGTTATTAGTGTTTTACTAATATACAAAACTAATACATATGCTCTTTCAATAATATATACCTAAGTATTATATATATATATATATATATATATATATATATATATGTGTGTGTGTTACTTAAAAAATAACACTACAAACAAATTTCTTTTAAAATTCCATTTCATTACGTGATTTTTATTACAAAATAAATATATCTTCGACCAAACTATTTAAAAAGGGAGACAACTTCACATCATTCTTTGTGGTTATTGCCCCTATTAAAACCATTACCGTATCACGATAAAATCGTTTTCATCGAACATTCCTAAATATTATTACTACTATCGTTATTATTCGTTCAAATAAAGACGAACTTTCTTTCTCACAGTAACTTTTTTTTTTTTAATCCGACTTACAAAAAATACTTTATTTAGAATTCCCTCAACTAAAAACCACACACATTACGCATCACGAGGTACATAGGTTGAGGCAATGATGTTTGTCATTACTAATCAAATAAAACGGCAGGAGTGTATTGTACCCGGCTTGTATATATTACACTGCTTTTTGTTGTTGTTGATGCTAATGTTTGTATGGGTAATATCGTTACATAAATAATTTAGTTCACGCGACTGGGAATAAATGAAGAAAACCACAAAGTTAAAAATGAGACTTTGTACCAGATTTGAATGTGGGCCTCAAAAGAGGAACCACTAACACGGGTATTGTTCTAGACTGCTTGACTAATGAATGAATCGGGCGGTTAGAGAATGCGTAAATTGTACAAATAATTCATCTTCAAAGCTTTGTCAGAAATCCTTATTTACAACAAAAAGAAAAGGCAGCGTAATGCATAACGTACTGTCAGAAATAAATTTCAGTGTTAAATAGAGAACAAGTTCACCGGATTCGCTTGCAATTCGATGCAACTCAGGTGAGATTATGATTACATCACTTGCAATAAAGTAAACAAAGATTGAAAGAAATCCAAACTCAACTCCAACTGATTTGGACTCGTAAATAATTGCTGATCCCCTGACTTCACACCTCTGATCTCAAATAAGATTCTACAGGAGAGAATGGCGGACGCTCAGGAACGAAAACATCAACATTGTTGGAATTTATTAAAGCCCTCCCCCCCCCCCCTCACTGATTAGCTGTTGACATGTCCCTTACGGACCTCACGGATTGGCTGTCAGGCATTGCAACCCCTATTCCCTTAGGTGTCACGTGAGCCAGCCCTTAAAAAACCCTTGCACACGGCATCCCGCCTCTTTTTCGACGACTCTGCTCAAGTCAGCAACACATCGGCTGGTATCCTCAGTGACAACAGCCCACGACGGCAGTCACAGAGAATGACCTCCCGCAGTTACCAGAACTCTATACAGATAAGTTCTCGCGAACCACGTTTTCGCAAACCCCTTCTCAAATACACTGTCTAACATAACTTTGAAAACTCTGTAAATATTCTATGACTGCACCTTTCTCTTTCTTAGTAAAATTGCTGTGAAACTACATTCTGGTGTTTTGTGTTCCTTCTCTCAGGCTTTCGTCCTATATCTCTCTTTTGATGATTTATCTGCACATTGTTACCCCATTCTCACGTGCGAAAATTGAACTTTATTTACAGGATTATTTTAATCCCAACAACATTGCTGCTTTTTTTTTTTATTTTGTTTTCATGTAAATGATTAAAGATCTTGTTATTTAAAGAGTTACTAATTGCCTTAAAATGTATTTAAAGTTCATAAAATTTCAAAACAATAATTTTCAATATATACAATCAATTGCCGACCAGAGGTTGCAATGACGTGAGCAATAATCACACAAAGCTATTTATTTTCTTTAAAAAAAAAGAAAGAAAAAAAGGGAGGCTAAAACTTGCTTCCAAACACTCAAATCATTTACTTTCAAAGTTATGTCCAATAATAATTGTAAGACATAGAAGACTGAACAAGGGTTGAGAGTTGAACTCCAAATATCATCATTTTATAAACATTTTCAATGTTGACTTTTTACTTTCACAAATAAAATCAATAAATATTTTATAGCATTAGCTTTATAGAAAAATTGTCAGGCGAATTAGTTGTCTGTGACAAATCACGTTCGAACTTTTTCAATCAATTTAGTTTATTTTTTTAAAGTATTTTATAATTTTAAACAATTTTATCAATTGTAATGACCAACCAATACTTTAATTCAATCAAGCTTCACAAAAATCTTTTTTTTAAAGGGGGAGAAAAATAAGACCATCATGCAACAGCGGTTTTTAAAAAATATATAATTTTGTAGCATGTCTATTTCGTCATTAAAAGAAAAGAAAAAAATTTAAATTTAAATATTTCGTAGCACATCCTATTGCAAAACATTTGTATTTTTTCATTGAATTATCTTAAAAAAATGTAAACATTTTCTGACAAGAAATTAAAATAAAAGGAGGGGTGGGGTGAGGATTAATGAGTAAAACCAAAATACAGGGTGGGCAAAAATAAGGGTCCTATTTTTAAAAATTCATAACTTTTTTATTTATTGATTTTTTTAATTTTTTTTTTTAGAATAAGTAAAGGACCCCTTCCGAAGCAAGCATGAGCCGTATTAGCCCTAAGGAACGTACCCTCATTTAGAAAACATTATTTTTGCTTAAAAAACTCAAAACAGTGTAAAAAAACAATACTTTAGTTTTTGTAAGTTTTAAGAAGTGTTTTTCGGCTAAAATTTGTTTTGTTTATTTAAAAAAATCTTGGAAGGGTCAGTCTACACACACATAAAGTTTGGTGAGTTTAACTTTTATTTTGTGGAAGTTATTCAAATTCAAGTTATTCAAATTTAAAGATAGGACCCTTATTTTGGCCCACCCTGTAGAAGTAAAACGACTTCTGGACGATATCGGGTAAAGACATTTTTCTTTTTTTTTTCATTATTTTCAGTATAAAATATTAAACAAAAAAACACAGGCTAGTTGAAATGTGATGAAAAAAAAAAAAATAGCAAAAATAATTTCGGGTTTCACAAATTATTACATTTAATATATTTTTAGTACTATTATTAGTACATTTTTGGATGCTTCTTTAGAAACGTAGCCGAGATTTGAAAAGAGGAGATAATTCAAACGACTAAATATGAAGCAAACTTTTTTTTGGGGGGGGGGCAAAAAGGCGGGGATCAAATCTAATCCTAACATTTCAATTAAAACCGGTTTATTTATTTTATGTTAGATTTATTAAAATAAATCAATTTAATTTTAACTTATCCTCAGAAGTTTTATTTTTTGCATTTTAAATTCGATACCCCCCCCCAAAAAAAAGTTTGAATTATCTGCCCCTTTTCATACTTCATCGTTTGAATTATCTCCCCTTTCATATCTCGTCTCGGTCACGTTTCTAAAGAAGCACCCATTTTTGTTTATAAACCATCCATGCAAGATGTATTAGTTAGAAAAAAATGATCCTTGTTTTTGATAATGTCATATGGGTTACTGCCCTTGGTTTAGGAATGGCCACCAGGGCTAGGATCTGTAAGAGTCTGGTAGCCATGTTGGATGGGTTGAGAAGTTAAGTAACAATTGGACCAGAAGGACTTAAAGAAATTGGATTATTAGTGGATGGTATTAAGATATTTAACAGTTTTTACTATAGAAATATATAATATACGACTCCTAGCTGTCAGCTTGTGTTGAGTAATGTGTTTAAATTTAAAAATAATTCTCAATGAAACGATTCTGATATGCAAGTATTGATTACTTCGAAGCACCAGCTGCATCGTAAAGATATTTATGCAAAGAAAATGTTTCTTCCTCGAAACAATATACCAATCAAGACAGCAATGGATTCAACTGGTTTCTTCAAATTCTTATTTAAATGTTAAAATAACAAAAACAAAAAAATCTACCAGTACGAATGAAATATCCATTGATCTCCAATGATAAAAAAAAAAAAAAAAGAGAAAAGAAAAGTCTCATCAAATCTGTCATGTTCACATAGGTATTAATACTCTTACAAAAAGGACATGGAAGCTATACAATCTTCCCTTCGGCTACGGTAAAAAATAGCAGCAGAAAAATCTGTAACGGACTTTGCGTTCAGAAAGAAAATATCTTGATTCAACAAATTAAATGTTTTGGCATTAAATAACCAACACAAAAAAAAAAAATGGTTGATACGCCATAAAACAAAGCAACCAACATTTTCAATTTGATCTAATTTGCATATCTGTCTCAGTCTGTTCACGTTTATCAATGATATAGATATAAAAAAAGAAACCTAAAAATCAATCTGTATCTATCAAGCTATCTTTCTACATATATAAGTATATGAATATCTACTTATTTGGCTGGTGATTTGCCTACCCACTAAAAGCAGCTATCTATTTCTTACAATTAATATGCAAGTAATATGTTATTCATTTTTTTTTTTCGTCGTGAAAAAGAACAAAAACCAAAAAAAAACAGAACACTTGATATTCTTTTTAAATAGAATAATAATAATAATAATAATAATAACCAACGAACACCAACCAGCCACATGTAAATTAAAATATATATAAAACAAAAATATAGAAAGAACATTATACGAACCCAAGAGAACTGAAACTGCTAAAAATCTAATAATCTGACGCCCCCCCCCCCCCAAAAAAAAAGCACACACACACGTGGTGGGCACCAACCTTGGCTGGTACTATGCAAAGTGGTTGTGAAAAGTGAAGGAGGATGGAAAGATCAAGAAGGGAGAGCATTAACTCGACCTTCACTGGAATGGTACGGAGTGTCCTGGAATTTTGGGGAGGCTTATTGCCACTTAAATCCCAGAGAAGGCCGGTAGTTGTCGTCAACAAGAAATCAATGGTAAACGGTTGTTGCGATAACACAAAATAATTTGCAGTGGTTATCGAAAGAGGCAGAGAGTACTGAAAATCTGGAGAGACTTGTTGTCACTCAGACTCCAGGGAATTCCATTTCTTATTACCAGTGAGCAATCACTGATAATGACTCGTGTGAGAACTCCTAGTTGGACAGATCTGCTATATTAAGGATGATAATATTATTTGAACTATTGATTATTTGATGCATATGAATAGTGTTAGTTATTTGATCTATTTTTTATATATGCAAATTAGTTCAGTCTAATTTGCATAATTTATGGCAGCCATCTTGAATAGAGAATGTGGTTACGTAATTCAACTGCCGTTTGTCAGGGTTTTCAATTCCGGTTAACAGTTGTAAACATTCAACTTTATAATTTGATTGAAAATTTCTCGCTTAACTCGGATTGCAACACACACCGTATTAGATAAGAAATTGAGAGCTAGACACTCGTACGCAGTGGTTGTTGATTTAGGCGTGCTAAATTTGTGCTACAATCGTTGGAATGGGAGATGCGTATATGGTCGCAATTCAGTGATGATTGCACTTCAAGGGACAATAACACCCATGCTCCCTAAGAAAGGAAACTTATTTATTAGGTCTCTTTCGACATCTCTTATCAATAATCTTATTTCAACGTTTAAAGAAAAAGAAAAAAAATTTTTTTTTTTTTAAATTTCACAGAATTTATATGAATAAACTTAATTTTCTTAGTATCAATCCAAACTTACAGGTTGTCTGCCATTCATTCTGCTAGTATTGTTTATATTTTAATTAAAAAAAGATTTTAACTCCAATGACCCTCAGGTTTGATATACCAAAATACAGACAAACCAATTATGATAAAAAGTTATAATTTCTTATATAATACGCGTTGTGTATGTTTCAATATCTCTATAAATAGTTGTTCCTTTCCCTGTTGTAAAACTAAGGGAGGTAATTCAATATGTTTTCAAGCAAACCCTAGCACCAATCAGCAGATGAATGTATTGTTTGTAAAAAAGACGACAACTGTTTTCTTCCAAGTAATTAATTATAAAAGTTGTAGGTAAGTTGGAAATCAATAAAAAAAAAAAATCAAAAAAGATGCCGTCATTTTTTATAGCATTGGCAAACTCGTTCTAGAATATTCTTCGTAGAAAAAAATCCAAAAGATTTTCATTTCTTCTGAGAAGAATCTATTAAAAAAAAAAAAAGAATCACTTACAGATTAAAATTCATGTTTCACTTAATCAGAACCATATTTTAAGATATTTAAACTACATTTGTACGAGTTATAAATAACTATATATAAATATTATTTTGCTCTTTTACTAAAAGCCGAATTCATATCATAGGAATATTTAAAACTATCTAGAATAAGAATTATTAACAAAAAATTTAATACAAAACCAAAGATATTTGTTTTTATTATTATAAAATAAATTAATCAAATCTGTGTTTGATAAGTTCAAATCATAAAACATTTTTGAATTATATTGATTATTGGAATATTTTATTTAAATCCTTTAAGAAAAAAGGACAAATTTATTCAAAAATTATTTTTTTTAAATCCCCGAAAATTTGGTAACACAGGTTTTCATTGCTATACAGTGACTTAAAAAAAAAAAAAGACATCAAAAATGATGCCAGACAGAAATCACATCACAGCACTGTAAGCAAATGACAAAATAAACAAAAGAGAAACAAGAATAAAAATAGTTAATTGAATGAGAAAAGAAAAACATCACAGTTCCTCTGAATCAATGAGTTATATAATTTATTTGAAAACTATGTTACATATTTAAGAAAACGTACCACGGTTTCATCCAGATGGGCTGACTTTTTACATTTTTTTTTACATGAAACCGCGGTACGTTTTCTTAAATATGTAACATATAGTTTTCAAATAAATTATATTAGCTCTCACTCTGCGATCGAGCACTTTATTGATTTCTTTTCAATATAACCTGACACACTATATATATATATATATATATATATATATATATATATAGATAAATAAAATAAAAAATCAATTCAAATATATCATTATAGATTTTTTTAAAATACACCATATTTTTGTCAATTATTATTAAGTAAATTTTCCAGTTTTCACAAAAGGAAGTTCGAAATGATCTACGAACGGTCCAAACTTTTTATTTACATTGCCCACATCTTGGTGATTGTTATGTTCACAACGTTTCGGCCGTTGTTCTATCCAGTTTTCTTCAGGTGCCTTTTGTTGGAAATGCCTTCTGGGAACATCAAACATAACAACCACGATGAGAACATCTCCCCCAAAGATGTAAATAACAACAATACTTCATCCAAGAAATACTTTAATTAACTTGAATGATTTTCAGGAATAAATGTTATCATGTTACAAGTATTAAATATTTTGTTAGTTATAAAACAAAAAATATAAATAGGATGATAGTTGAATTAAAAACTGAAATTTTTAAATTAGTTCAACAAAACTAGAAATGCAAAGAACATTATTGGATTAAAAGAGTATAAATGAAGAAACTTAGACTCACATAAAATCAAGAAACTCAATAAAGATTTTTTTTCATATGCTAATATAGCACCATGACAAAAGCTAGTTTCAAGAAACTATAGGTTAAGCTGGTCATATATATAATATATATGCAAGATCAGTGGGAGAGAACCCCAGCAGAGTGCTCAATTAAGAAAATTCAATATATATGTACATATAATCCAAATTGCAGTAAATTTATTTGTTTTTTTTTTAAATTGTTAACTAGTTTGTATTTAATTTTTTGAAAAGTGATCAATAGTCTAAAGAGTAGAGCAGTTATAGTAAAAATAATAATTACGGCTTACATCGACATGTTAACGTTTGACCTTACGGCCTCATCAGAGCCAAATGGTATTAAAACCATTTAGCTCTAAACAAAACAAAAACAGGTGGATTTACTTTTAAAAAATTGACAAGTGGCTTTTTTTTTGGTTTTAACAATACATACACTATATATATTTTTATACATATATTTTTAACAATACATACATATATATATGATTATTTTTATTTACACAGACATGTACAAAATCTGCGACACTGGGTCGATGTTATCGATCAACAGCTATTATAAACTGAGATCTCATCAGGCAGAGTTAGAATCCGCTCTTAACCATAGATCATATTTGGAAATATGATCTAAGGTTAAGATCAGATTTTAACTCTGCCTGATGAGATCTCAGTTTATAATAGCTGTTGATCGATAACATCGACATGTCAGTGTTGCAGATTTTGTACATGTCTGTAAAAAAGCTCTATTTGATATATACATAATATATTATATATATGCATAATATATTATATATATACACACACACATATTTATTCCTCAATATAATGTATTCCTGTACAATGTTTTGTCAAAAAGAAAGCTCATTTTGGGGAAATTAAGTATTCTATCCTAAATTATTGTCACAAATTTTTCTCATTTTCTAGTCTAAGTAAATACCACAACATATCTTGTGTACATGGAATGAATCGACACCTAATAACACCGAAACGATAATCGCATCAGACAATTTTTACAGACGGAAGTTTACAAGAAGATTCATGAAATCCATTTTTTATTGGAAAGTTGTAAGTATTCGCTAACCATTTTTTAAAATCATTTATTGATTCATATATTTTTAAAGTTTCATTGTTTTCTCAACAAAGAAAAGAAAATATTTTATTCTAACAAGAGTCGAAATACCAAAACAATTTGTAACATTTACAGACAATTTTTTTTGTTAGAATGTTTTAAAATATTTCATGCCAAGATTTTTTTTTCTTTCTTTTTTTCGTTAAAAATAAAAATTATTGTACATTCTTAAATAATAAAAAAAAAGACCCGCCTAATTTTGTATATTTTTTTGCTTTTTTTCTCAAATGTTGAAAAATGAGAAAAAAAAAAAACTGCAAATTGTTCTAGGGTGGTCCGACCTCATAGGCAAGGGTAACAATTGGTAAACAATTGGCTTTCTTCTTCCCCGTGATTCCTTTCGGAATGTTACAACTTTATTTTGCCATCACAAATATCTCTGTAGGCTTCTGGAGTTACAGGCTTATATTTTCCGGATCGGACATCCATGTAATAGATTTTGTCTTCAACTTTTGTCACATCAAAGTTTTCTTTCTTTAAATCCACTTTGCGGATCTTGAAGGTACCTTGAAAAAAAAAATGAATGAATGAGGTTAGCTAGATTTAGTTTGATTTTATGATATAATATATTTTTTAAATTCTACTGGTCAGAGATTTAAAAAAAAAAAATGAATGAATGAGGTTAGCTAGATTTAGTTTGATTTTATGATATAATATATTTTTTAAATTCTACTGGTCAGAGATTTGAAAAAAAAAATGAATGAATGAGGTTAGCTAGATTTAGTTTGATTTTATGATATAATATATTTTTAAAATTCTACTGGTCAGAGATTTTTGATCGGATTCTAGTTTGCTTTATCTTTCTTTTTACTTCAAAGCTTTTTAGGTTATTTAATGCCGAAGTACAAAAAAGATTGTAAAAATTTCATTGTATACCATTCAATCAATCAGGTCAAGAATTTTAAGATTCTTCTGACTTATTCCCTCCAACAATCTGTCAGACATCGCTGTTAGCTGATCTCTAGACGACATCTAGCGCCAATACATAAAGGAGTATCACACGAAACCGTTTGAAGGTAGGAAGAGACTTTATTCCCGAACGTACAAACACAACCAAACGTAAACAATATAAAATGGAAGAGACACTCTGAGCAGACGATAAGGGCAAATAACTCAAGTATGACTGACCTATAAGTATGTATAAAATACTGGCGTAGAGTCTTTGTTATGTCTGATAATAATTGCTGTTATCGATTTAATAACAGAGAAAATAAGATCAATGGACGAAATATAAAACTTAACACATTTATTAAACGAATTTACAGGTTGCATGATGACTTAGAAGCTGCTGGATGTGAAATGATTGTTTTGTGTTCTGTAAGGAACCTTTGTTTTGATCTCTCCCTTTACGGGTTAAAGGGAACTAACTCTTCTTTACATATTTTTAAGTTTTCTACAAATTGGTCAATGTAGTTGTGATGAGATCTTCCAAACAACTTTTTGCCATGTAATAGATTCCATAGGACAATATCACTCACAAGTTCTGACTTATATCTCCAGAAGTGACCAGCAAACCAAAGCCTTCTCTCTCTTATTGAGATTTAGACAAGAGGAATGTGTTCATATAGGCGTTTCTTAGTTGGGTGTTTCCTCCAGCTGATGTGCAAGTGATGCGTCCAGGTTGTCGAGGACGTAAAACGCCCCTCTTAAGAAAGCCAATGTAGGTACATTTGCTATGGTTTTCTTGATGTCTTTGAATGCGTTTTGCTGTACCTCCACAGAAAATTCCGTTTTCTAATGAGAATTTATTGTGTGTTCATTTTATTACTTGTAGTTTAATCATGTTCTTCTATTCTGACACCATTTTAAGTACAACTCCAAGACTATGTGTAAGTCTAAAATATGTTTTCATTACCCCATCATTCTACGAATTGAACGAAGAACATGTGAAATACAAGTTTAGAAACCGAGTAAGGGAGCTTTTGGTTGCAGACCTACTTCTGGAAGAAGTGTAAGACAACAGTTTCACATGACCACAGCAGCATAATCAATTCATCCTTAGGATAAATTCCATGCTGGGTAAGTGTGGTGATTTCAGCAAATCCTCTGACATGATGTCTTGGGTTTAGTCACATCAGGTCAGAGCATTTACTGAAAGCACGACACTAGCCCAGCATGGGGAGGGGGGGGGGCAAGTGTAGTGCTTTCAGCAAATCTTCTGACCTGATGTGACGAAATATCTACAAATATATCTACAAATATATATGTTCACTTATGTATGCAAGTCGACCAACACTTAGGAATAGAGTAGCAAATCATCTTTTATAAATCAAGGATTATTTTTCAGGATTAAATAAAACACAAAACGATTTTGTAAAATGCAGACAAACCAAAGATCTTTTAAAAGTCAATATATGACGCCATCTCAAAAATTACAAAAAAGCTTAGGCGTCGTCCAAGTTACGAACTTGGCATAGAAGAGTACTTCAGCTCGTCTTGAACACATTACATGTTAGCTACACCCAAAAAAGTCGAATGGACTCATCCAAGAGCTACTTAAAGAAAATGCAATTACAACTTGAGTGGTTAACAAACAAATTTCTGGCTTGTTATCAGTTTGTGAATGAAGTGTTCTGTTATATTTAACTTCCATTTGTAGGGCTTCTCACATATATAATATTAAAACTGATAATCTTACTTGTATAAGATGGTGGGAGGAAGGGCGAATGAGATGAAAAGCAGTGATAAAAGAGGAATAGTGGGAGGGGGCATAGTACTAGTAATAGCAGTAGCATCATATAAGAGTTTTTTCGTAATAACACTTATATGGGGTTCAGGGATAGCAGCAGGAGTTTCTTGGGTTTCACAAATTTTCCGGACGACACCATAACACAAGTCCTGCTAGTTTTATATAAAATATATATTACGCAGTCATTTATGGACTGAAATGAAAACTTCAAACATATAAAATAAATTTCAAGTAGTAAGAGGATGACATAAATAAAGAAGAAAAGAAAAAATTAGAACATTAGAAAAATGGTAACTATAGGGTTCAGGGCTGGGAGCAGGACTCGTCATTTATTACTGGGCAATATTGGATGGGCCTTCTGGCCATTACTAAATTTAACAGATAACGTAGGTTTATGTATTAAATATTTAATTAGCAACCTTACCAGTCGTCTCTACACATTTTAACTGCCGAATGAACATTGGCCGAGCATATGGGGGTAGGACCATGGCCAGATTTTCACTAAGGGTATCCAAGTTGAGGGTCTGATGTTCATCCACAATGGCAGCCATCCCTGCACGTCCTTCAACACCTGAGAAGAAAGGAAAAAGAAAAAACATTAAATAAAATTAAGTAATATAAAGATTACATTCACATATATCTTATAAATATGAAGTCAAGATTTTTCCATGAACTGTTGACGGGTATAGCTTCATAAACAAAAGCTGAATTAAAAAAATTTTAAAATGTTCTGTCATTACTTTTCGTCCTAAATTTCTCCGTGCCAGGAACAAAAAAATAAAATTTGCTTTCAATCAAATTTACCTATTTTTAGATTTTCTCTTCTTTTATTAGACATTTTTAGTGGAAGGTATTTTCACTCGCCGCATGATATCTACTTTGATTCTACGCATTGTCACCACCGCAAAAAATTCATAAGATAAACTTTTGCTTTGCACTGATTCACAGCAGAAAAATAACAATAGCATCCGATTTGTTTTACAATAATACATAGACCGTTTAAAATATCATGTGCTCACATAATATTCATGGATTTAGTATACTGCGCGCACGTGAGAGAGAGAGAGATCATCATCATCATTGGTTTAACATCCGTTTTACATGCTGACATGTGTTGGACAGCTTTTAGAAAATTTACTTCCAAGATCTTTATTTATCTCTCAAGTCCATCTTTATCACTTCATACCATGTTTTCCTTGGTCTTGCGTATATATATATATATATATATATATATATATATATATATATATATATATATACATACACACACAAGACCATTTGTCACCTGCTCATCAGTATTTGTTATATATACCAAAGTCATTAATAATGAAGACTGCTGTCAGAGGGTCCTGATCGACATAGGCAAGATTGTATTAATTTATTTATCTCTCAGGTCCATCTTTATCACTTCCTCCCATGTTTTCCTTGGCTTTCCCCTATGAACTGCCCCTGCTACCTCAACTGTTCTACATCTACTAACGCAGAAACTCTCATCCATTCTTTCAATGTGGCCATACAATCGAAAGCTTCTATTCTGCACGCATCTCCCTATACTATCCACATTTAATCTTCCTCTGAGCTCATCAGATCTGAGGTTGTCTTTAAGACACATTACACATTCATTGTATCATTCTCATATAATTTCTCTCCATGCAACGCATGTCCTCAACCCTCACTGGCCAAGTTTAACTTCCATACATAATCACACTGCGTACACATACCTGATAGACTCTTCCCTTGGTCAACAATGGTAACGCTCTGCTGGTTAGTAATAGCAAAAATTCCCTAAACTTACTCTATCCACTTCTAGCTATCACACTAGCACCTGCTCCACCCTGTGCCAAAATGGTATCACCAAGGTAATAAAATTTCTAAACAACCTCAATAACTTTGCCATCCACACATATTTTCTCCATATCCGAGTTTGCATTTGTTCCTGTTGTCTTACACTTCTTCCAGAAGTAGGTCTGTAACCAAAAGCTCCCTTACTCGGTCTCTTAACTTGCGTTTCACATGTTCTTCGTTCAACCTCCACATCTTGCTTCTGAGGATAAACTTTCTGTTTACCTCATGAGATTTCTTCAGCTCAAAATTACAAATAACCGGATTGTGCTGTGTCACAAATTCTTGACCAGGCACCACTTTTACATCACTCAAGAGTCCTGTCCTCCTTCCTATCCAACATATAGTTTACCTGTGTCTTTGATGTATTTGATACATATGTAAAAAGATGGTTTTCCTTTTTCCTAAAAAGAGTGTTAGCAACCAAATTCCAAAATTCTTTCTCCTTCAGCATTCCTATCGCCATATTCATCCTTAAAATCACCAGAGGTCTTTCCAACATAACCATTTAAATCTCCTGCCGTAGCAAGAAATTCCCTTCCATTCACTCAACCAGTCACTGCAATAAACCTGTCATAAAACTCATTCTTTGAGTTCTCACTCAAGCCACATAAAAGTGGTGCATAAACAGATATAGGTGTGAATATTTTCTCACCAACCATCAACTTCATCAGAATCATTCGCTCATTTACACGCTTAACTGTAATCATTTCTTCTACCCATCTCTCCACGACAAAAATACCAACACCTCCTGTTCCCCTTTTAATTGCCAATCCCATACAGCTTATTGTAACAGAGAGTTAATAAAATAAAGACCGAGTTCAAACGGGACGCCGAATTGTCTTTTTTGGTCTTTTCACTACCAACAGTCCAAACACGCACGAGAACGACGCAACGTTTACAATCAAACTTTTCGTCCAGAATTTGATTCCTTTTTTCTTTTCTTTTTCTTCTTTGCACTCGTTTCTTTTGAATCCCTGCTCTCACAGATCGACTTGAAAAGCCTTGCGGACATCATGCGAAAGAACAGACTGCGTTGGTTGGGTCACATTGAGCGTAGCGATGGCTGGATTGCTAAAGTCCGACAGTTGAATGTGCCAGCAGAGAACATCACCACTGGCAGACCCAAGTTGACTTGGGAGGACGTAGTCAAACGTGATAGGAAGGCCATGGGTATGGATTCCATCAAGCCTTGCCAAAGACAGGAGTGGAGAGGAAGACTTAGATTTCGAGACTAGACAATCAGGCCCCACCCTTATCAGAGGATTAATTGTGGCCTGATTCAACAAATAAACCGGTTGATGATGATGATGATGATGACTCGACGTAGTCACAACGTCAACCTTTCTCGCTCTCTCCCCAGAGCAAAGTGTCTCAGCTTTTTATCACAACGAGAATTAGCCCATGCAAAACAAGGCTCATTTGCATATGTGAAGTCTCGTCGCGTGATAAAAAGCACACGTTTCTATTTAGTGACTAGAACACTCTGGGTTCAATCCCAGATGGACAATGCACGGTGCAACCCTCACTCTTTTTCCTTCTGGACCTGCATGATGGCTGCTACACTTATACCTTGCACTTTTTCCCACACACAATCATTCTAGTAGATTTGCCTCTCCAACGACTTTCTTGGACATAACACAGGTAAATAAATCTCTTTTCTCAAGAAACTTAACAATCTCACCAGACCTTCCACACAAGCTTCCAACATTTAAACGACAGCCTGAAATTTAATTGATTTTCTTTGGAAGTAATTTCCTTATTTTGGTTAAGTGTCCTAAAAAGATAGAATGGTTTGGAAATGAGGGATCATTTTACATTAAATTTATGTGGAACTGATCCCCCACTATAAAATTCTATTTAAATTCTTTTTCTTTCGGTTAAGCTTTTCAAAGTGTTCATATATAATTACCTAATAAAAGGAGAGGGTGCTCAACTACATATTTAAAGTAATTCGAAAAATGTTAAATTAGTGAAATATCAATCTTGGTAAACAAAAACAACGAAATTTAAAAATAAGTTAATCAGCAGATTAATTGAGCTGACAGATCCGTTTAAGAGAAGGATATTGAGTGCGTCGCCATTTATAGTGTTCTCGCTTGTCAATTGTTATGTGAATCTATTAGTATTCGGCTCGCGATGTAATAGATACATATACATACAATGCGAAGCAGAGAACGTGGAATGAATAAGAGAGAGACATGGTTGATGTTTACGCTTCCGAGACCTTCTCCCAAAGAGAGCGATCTACGTCAGCATTCGTTTATATATGCATGAGAAATATACAAGGGAGATAATTACACAATGTAAGGGAGGTAACTATGATACATTGTTGTTGTTTCTAAATGTAAGATACTACAGGGGGAGAAAGACATTCTTTGAGAAAAATAAAGTCATCTAGCTCCCCTACCTCTGTCATGGAAAATTAACATTTTCAGTTTTCAGAGAGAACTGTCATAAGAGGGATAAGGAAAGCATGGTAAGACGGAGAAAGGAAGAGGAAGAGAGAAAAAATATGATAAGAGAAAAAAAGATAAAGCGAGAGAGAAATAGCGCCGAAAAAATAAAGTGGTAAAGCTCTAGCAGAAATCAACTTTTTCTTATTTAAAAAAAAAAAATCTTTAAATAACTCGCATCCCTGTAAAATATATAAATGAATATAATTTTAAAACGGTTAAGAGACAAGTCAAATGCAGATTTATTTTTTTCAATAAACATTTATTTAAAATTTGAATTTTCGATTCATATAAGAATCTTCATCAGAAGAATACAGACAATATTTTTTCTTTTTTTTTTTTTAAGCGGCATGTTGCCACTTAGCCTCGTACTTCTATTGTTATCAAAGTTTTGTGTGTAATGTCCGATATAAGTGGTGTGGCTGGTACGCACGTGTGAGTTATGAGTAAACTATTTCAACTGCTCGAATGCATTTAAATTTGTAATTTTAAAACATTTAAGATACCAGTCAAATGCAGATTTTTTTTTTTTTGAATAAACAATAAATGAATAAATCTCAAAGAAAATGGAAAAACAATTTTAGGTCCTAATGCATTTTGTACTCCTAACTATCAGAGACCAAATGATAAGAATTTTAAATTTTATTAACAGTGATTTTTTTAACAAAGAAAGGTTAGACAGTAAAATGTAAATAAAGCCCCCAAAGTTTGCAATGAGTCATGTGTCTAGTAAAGTAGTAAAATATACGTATATGTGGGGAGGGAGAAAGAGAAAGAGAGAGAGAGAGAAAGAGAGAGAGAAAGAGAGAGAGAGAGAAAGAGAGAGAGAGAAAGAGAGAGAGAGAAAGAGAGAGAAAGAAAGAGAGAGAAAGTAAGAGAGAGAAAGTAAGAGAGAGAAAGTAAGAGAGAGAAAGTAAGAGAGAGAAAGTAAGAGAGAGAAAGAGAGAGAAAGAGAGAGAGAGAAAGAGAGAGAGAGAAAGAGAGAGAGAAAGAGAGAGAGAGAAAGAGAGAGAGAAAGAGAGAGAGAAAGAGAGAGAAAGAGAGAGAAAGAGAGAAAAAGAGAGAAAGAGAGAAAAAGAGAGAGAGAAAAAGAGAGAAAAAAAGAGAGAGAGAAAGAGAGCGAGAAAGAGAGCGAGAAAGAGAGTGAGAAAGAGAGAGAGAAAGAGAGAGAGAAAGAGAGTGAGAAAGAGAGAGAGAAAGAGAGAAAAAGAGAGTGAGAAAGAGAGAAAAAGAGAGTGAGAAAGAGAGAAAAAGAGAGTGAGAAAGAGAGAGATAAAATGAGAATAAGAGAGAAGTACAAAAACGATTGTAAACAATTCATTGTCTACCATTAAATCAATCAGATTCTTCTAACTTCTCTGTCAGACATTGTCTACTTTTGGAACTATAGATAGGGAAAAAGGGTTAAAAAAAATAAATATCAAAAACTGAATTCACAACTAAAAGTAGAGAAGAAAAAAAAGCAAAAAAAAGCAAACATACCCGGAACTTCAACGCCGTAAACGACAACATCTTTCAGTTTCAGAATATTACTTATCAGTCCTTCAACTTCAGATGTGGAAACATTTTCTCCTTTCCAACGGAATGTATCTCCAGTTCTGTCACGGAAGTACATATTGCCAAACTTGTCCATCACTAAAACATCACCTGCAGAAAAAAAGGGTAACAATTACTTTATTCATCAGAATAAAGAAGATTATGTGGGATAAAGGAGGGGAGGAGGAGGAGGAGGAGGAAGAGGAAGAAGAGGAGGAAGAAGAGGAGGAAGAGGAGGAGGAAGAGGAAGAAGAGGAGGAGGAGGAGGAGTGCTAACAACAACAAAAGCAACAATAAAAGGCTTGTACAGATGATTTATTTGAAGGAGTTTTTACTGATAAGTAGTAAAAAAAATACATTTTATTTTGCACAATAATCACAAACTTGGAAAAACATTTCATTAGTGAAATATGGGTACTCTTATAGCTGACGCACCATGTTTCCGTGACTTCGCGTCGTCAACGTTCGGGCAAGTCTTGGAAGGGCCCGAGAGTTGACGAAACTAACCAAGAAACATTTGCTTATAAACAGTTTGTTTTCATTAAAATAAGAAAAGAAAACAAAAAAAATTTGCTAAAAAGCAATTGTTGTAGTGTTTATGTTAACAAGAAAAAAATTGACAAAAAATGTTAAAAAATAAAAAAATAAAATAAAAACATTGAAAAAAAAAACTAAAAAAAAAACTAAAAAAAAAACAATAATATCTGCTTAACAAATAAAACAAAAATCATCATTTGAAATTTTCCGGTGCACAAACAAAAACACATTTTATTTAAAAACATTCGATTAACAATGGTTCCTTTGACAAAAAAAAAAAATCTAATTAATAACAGTTGTTTAGCTATGGTTTGTTTATTCTTTATTTGTATATATGTATTTTAGTTTGCTTTATCGGCTGCCAGTCTTTATTTTTGCGTTTGGCAGTTTTCGCCTCGTCAACTCTCGGACGCTTCCGCAACCTGCCTTTTTTTTTGTCAAAGGAACCATTGTTAATCGAATGTTTTTAAATAAAGTCATGGAAACATGGTGCGTCAGCTATAAGAGTACCAAAATATGTGGCAGTTTGTTCTCTGAACAATCCCCATATTATTTTGCTCATGTTTCAACAAAAATAGTTCCAATTTAATAAGTAAAAATTAAGAGAAAGGCAATTAATAAGGGAGAGAGAAGAGGACAGGAAAGCTTTCTTTAATGAAACCTCATCTTCTATCCCATTGTCTAGATTCATTTCTTAAGAAAACATAAAAAATTACAAGAAAACATCTGTTCTCCATTTTTGTCAGATAGGAACAATACAAGTTGTTAAAAAAAAAAAAGAAAGCAACCATATTTTTGGCAACTTATATTTGAACTATTTTTAATCAAAAGCCTATTAACAAATTATACTGAAAATTAAATTACATATATAGATTTAAACTTTATAATAAGTGCCCTACCTCCCCTCCAAAATGATTTATGCTAAAAAAAAAAAAAATTTCACAAGAATCGGAGGTATCTGAATTAGGGCTTCCACTCCCTCTTTGGCCCCTTTGCATACAACTAAATTAAACTAAATGTAGTCTACATTATGACCCTTTACGCTTATCAGTTGTGTTCCAAAATTCATAATGATCGGTTAATTAGTTTAGGAGTGAATCCGGTTCATTTAAATATATAAACATATACACATACCTAACTAAATAGAGATTATAAGGGAGATAATATTTCAAGGGAGATAACACTTGCCTCTTAAACACTTCACTTTTCGTTAGTGGCCTGAAACTGGGCTTAAATGACCAGTAATGAAGTCATTTCCTAATTTGGACTAAAGATATTAAGCTTTCTTTCAAATTTAGTTTTCTTATACATGCCAAAAGAGAAGCTTTTAGAATAAGACGGTTGGCTCCCTCTACCGTGCTAGTAAACTCCTCACACATGACATTATCCTGTATCTCTACAAAGCCACCATCTGCCCATGCATGGAGTATTGTTGCCACATCTGGGCTGGTGCATCATCTACTAGTCTCTCCCTCCTTGACAAGGTCCAAAAAAGAGTCGCCAACCTAATAAGTCCCTCACTGTCAACCAAGCTCCAGTCCCTGTCCTATCGCCACAATGTAGCATCCTTATGTTTGTTTTACAAATACTTCAATGGATTATGCTCCGATGAATTGGCTACTCTGGTGCCCCCTTGACGTAAATTCACTAGACTAACTCGACAATCAACTAAATCTCATTTATTCACTGTTGAGGTCCACAGATGCCGGAGAGCCTTCTACTCAAATAGCTTCTTTCCTCGGGCTGCTGGCCTCTAGAACTCCCTCCCTGCTCTCTGTTTCCCCGACAGTACAGACATGCAGAAATTTAAAACTAATGTAAACAGACATCTCGCTGCGCAGATCCCAATTTAGGCTGACACCCCCCCCCCCCCAATTTTCTCCCATTTTTTTTTTTTTCTTTCTCAGTAGCCCCTTACGTCTACAGTGGCGGCCTGCCTTGTTTGGGGTGAACCATGTTAAAAAAAAAAAATAAAAAAAAAAAAAAAGACTTGATCTTCGTTCTTACCTGTCAAGAAAGCCACGTCTCCGTTTCGGAAGACATTGGTAAGTATTTTTTTAGACGTTTCTTTCTGGTTTAGATAACCATCAAAATCTCGAGAAGGGTCTCCTCGAACAATTTTGCCAACTAGCTGTCCAGGTTCACCTGATGATTACAAAAAAACAAAAAATAGCAATTTTTTTTTTCAATATACAAAAACATTTTATATATTACAGAAGAAAATAAATGATAAGAAAATAGAAAACTATATTGCATCTAAAATGTCTAAATGCAAAAGTTTTTTCATTTATCACCCCTACATTACACTCAAAACGGCTGACTGTTATTTAAATCAATAATACAACATAAAAATTTTAAATACTCTCTCTCTCTCTCTCTATATATATATATATATTATATACTAGAGACGAACGATCAAGGGACAGTTATTAGATAGTCTAATTTGCATGTGTATTTTTTAATTACTTCATAATTAATATTTGATGTTATTTATTTCTAAGTTTATTGTACTATCTTATCTATATATGTGCAATAGTTTAGTCACTATTAATAATAATTAATTAGAATGATTTAATTAAAAAAAATGGATAACTTAAAAACTATTTGTAACATCGCTCACAATGGCATAAGAAAAAGGAGGAAGCATGTAGCTAGCTTGCTACTGATTAGTTGTCATTATCTCTGGCTGGCTAATTGTGTCTGCCCTCTTCCCCTCTCTCACCCTTACTCTCTCCAGTTAACGACGTCATATTATTTTTTTGTTTGTTTTTTAAATTAACGTCAAATGTCGCTGGATGTTAAGAACAGATCCTACACTTAGCCAAAAGACTAAGGAGCTATAATAAAATAATGTTTTTATGACTAGACATTTTTAAATGAAAGACTAAGGAGCTATAATAAAATAATGTTTTTATGACTAGACATTTTTAAATGAAAGACTAAGGAGCTATAATAAAATAATGTTTTTATGACTAGACATTTTTAAATGAAAGACTAAGGAGCTATAATAAAATAATGTTTTTATGACTAGACATTTTTAAATGAAAGACTAAGGAGCTATAATAAAATAATGTTTTTATGACTAGACATTTTTAAATGAAAGACTAAGGAGCTATAATAAAATAATGTTTTTATGACTAGACATTTTTAAATGAAAGACTAAGGAGCTATAATAAAATAATGTTTTTATGACTAGACATTTTTAAATGAAAGACTAAGGAGCTATAATAAAATAATGTTTTTATGACTAGACATTTTTAAATGAAAGACTAAGGAGCTATAATAAAATAATGTTTTTATGACTAGACATTTTTAAATGAAAGACTAAGGAGCTATAATAAAATAATGTTTTTATGACTAGACATTTTTAAATGAAAGACTAAGGAGCTATAATAAAATAATGTTTTTATGACTAAACATTTTTAAATGAAAGACTAAGGAGCTATAATAAAATAATGTTTTTATGACTAGACATTTTTAAATGAAAGACTAAGGAGCTATAATAAAATAATGTTTTTATGACTAGACATTTTTAAATGAAAGACTAAGGAGCTATAATAAAATAATGTTTTTATGACTAGACATTTTTAAATGAAAGACTAAGGAGCTATAATAAAATAATGTTTTTATGACTAGACATTTTTAAATGAAAGACTAAGGAGCTATAATAAAATAATGTTTTTATGACTAGACATTTTTAAATGAAAAACTAAGGAGCTATATAATAAAATAATGTTATTATGACTGGACATTTTTAAATTAAATAAAAAATAAAAACTGATTTAATCTATTATTGTATTATCTTTTAATGGAATGGGCAGTGTAGTATCAGTTCTGTTGTCATAAGACTGCCCTCCCATGAATTACCTCCTCCTTTTTTAAGAGAGTGGGGGTAATCCTCCCAGGTATTACATCATGTTTCGAAGGAGGGTTAATGTAGTATCTGTTCTGTTGTCATAAGACCGCCCCTCCATGAATTACCTCCTCCTTTTTTAAGAGAGTGGGGGTAATCCTCCTAGGTATTACATCATGTTTCGAAGGAGGGTTAATGTAATATCTGTTCTGTTGTCATAAGACCGCCCTCCCATGAATTACCTCCTTTTTTAAGAGAGTGGGGGTAATCTTCCCAGGTATTACATCATGTTTCTAAGGAGGGTTAATGTAGTATCTGTTCTGTTGTCATAAGACCATCTTCCCAGGTACTACCTTCTTTTTTTTTTGGTGGGGTGGGTGAAGTGTAGTATCTTTTCTGTTGTTCCTTCTCTTTTTATAGGGAAGATCCTCCCAGCTTTTACCTCCTCTATTTTGGAGGGGGTAGTGTAGTATATGTTCTATTTTAATGGTACCATCCTACCAGGCATTACCTGCTCCTATTTTGATGGTCAGTGTATGTAGTTTGTTCATCTTCTCAGCGAAGCAAAAATATGTGATTGGACGGAGCATATGTTTGCTAGTATGAAATAATACCAACCAATTTCATGCAGTATTGAGAATAGAGATTTTGTAAATCATTATACAAAAATACAATTATGGAAACCATAAAAGAGTCGCAGTTCAACACAGTTTATATGCAAAAAACAAACATTTCTTTTGTCTCTATTTATTTGCCTTCCCACAAGGGCAGAGTTAGACACAAGGTCATTTTTTAATGTAGGGAGATCTAGTTCCCCAAAAAAGGGGCACTCTGGATTAGGACAAAAATTAAAATTGCCTCAGTCTAGAAGAATTTCTCCTTCAGTGACCGAGGAAGAAAAGATGGAGTGTAGTATCAGAACAGATACTACAATTTGTTCCTCGCCAAAAGGCCAAGGAATGTTTTCTTTTGTCATCTTATTTTTGTGTAGTATTTTATTTTGGTAATAACAAAATTTAGGGACACCATTAAACTACACATTCTTAAAGGCCAATTTATTTCTTGGTATCATATTATAAAAAAGTAAAATCCCACCCCTATACAAAAAAAAAAAGAAAGAAAAGTCTTTATAAAGTTTTTATGCTTTAAATGAAAAATAAAGTCGCCACGTTGTTTGAAAAACAGATAACAGAGAACCCTGAGGAACAAAAGAAAATGGAGGAACTTCAAGTTTGAATTTGTAAAAAACGCTTTTTTAACAAAAAGTGATTTTCTCTAAGCATTAATCTTTGAAGAATTTTTGGGGGTTTACGGTTTTGGTCGAACGTTTATCACATCTTTATCATAATTAAACAGACGAATCTTTGAGTCTTTCATGACAGTAGACAAATGGTCGATGCTATGTTACATGTACATTTAAAAACTTGAATTTTTTACAAAGTAAACTGCACATTTTTATTTGTATAAAAGTGAGATTTTATCTTTTGATGACAAACTAAATACCCAAAAAACAAAATTGACTTTTAAAAACGTACGGTTTCCCCAAACTGCAGTTTTTACCTTTATTTCATGTTTTAGCCAGCTTTAATAAAAAATAAAAAATCCAAACTTAATCACAGCTGCCACCAATTTATCAAAAAATAAAATGTTAAGATTAGGTACGTTTTATAAAATACTTTTGATTATTATAGACCAAAATCATTCACAAAGTCGGACAGTGGGTTCTATCTTATATAAATAGAAATTTTGTCCGTCTGTTTGTCGGTCACAAATTTATTTTTAAACGTGATAAATACATTGCTGAATTTGTCTCGTTTCGAAATATCAGAGATCTTAACTTCTTTTAGAAATAGAAAATATTGCATTAATAATAAATAATAAATTCCAAAAAAATAAGGCGGATGCCATGACCGGAAATCGAAACCGAAACCTTGAGATCTTCAGTCTCCCATTCTCCCAATTGACCCATTTGGACTTTCTTATGAATAGATTTTAAAACACCATAACAAAATAATTATAGCTTTGGCAGGACGTCAAAGATTTATGATGTATGTCATGTTTCAAAACTGAATTTAAACATAAGCGATAATAAAAAATTTAAAAATGAATGGGTAAACATTATCAATAGCGTTGGAAATTATTTTAATAGTCCAAAACAATTTATTTTTGCTTTAACTACGTATTGTATAATGTTCTTTCACAATTATATAATCCTAAAATGAGGAAATTCCATTTTTAAAATTATATTTCTGACTTCTATAATTATGTGTTCAAAAAGCGACTTTGGTTAAAATGAGATTAACATTTAACATAAAAACAGAGCTTAGAGCACGGCCATCACTCCCACTTCTCTCTATCTACTTTCCAGATGTCTGCTAACACTGTCACACCCCTTTTTCTCTCCCTCACTCTAGATTGGCTAACATGATGGTCAGTAAAGATTTTATCAATTGTTTTAATTATCTTCTGATACTAAAAACAGAATTCAAACAGAAAAAAGTTACCTGGTTCGGCATGAACACACATTCCGTATCGGTCTCGTTCTGGTTCCCCCGTATATTCATCGACCTTGATGAGACTGACTGGGTAGAACGCTGGTAAAATTCGTGTTATGAAACCCACGGATCCCGGCGTGCTATCCATGTTTACTGAAAAATTCAATGATGACAAAGATGTTGCATCAAACAAAAATACCTTGGATGATGGGGGAGACGTCTCCCCTTTTATACGATTGCACTTTTCCTTCAACATTTATCCTGCAAGCTATATTATATATATTAAATAATATCAGATATATAAAAAAAACAAGTATCTATATAAAAAGTATAAAAAACAAGTATCTATATAAAAAGTATAAAAAACAAGTATCTATATAAAAAGTATAAAAAAACAAGTATCTATATAAAAAGTATAAAAAAACAAGTATCTATATAAAAAGTATAAAAAAACAAGTATCTATATAAAAAGTATAAAAAAACAAGTATCTATATAAAAGTATAAAAAAACAAGTATCTATAAAAAAAGTATAAAAAATAAGTATCTATAAAAAAAGTATAAAAAAACAAGTATCTATATAAAAAGTATAAAAAACAAGTATCTATATAAAAAGTATAAAAAAACAAGTATCTATATAAAAAGTATAAAAAAACAAGTATCTATATAAAAAGTATAAAAAAACAATTATCTATATAAAAAGTATAAAAAAACAATTATCTATATAAAAAGTATAAAAAAAACAATTATCTATATAAAAAGTATAAAAAAACAATTATCTATATAAAAAGTATAAAAAAAACAAGTATCTATATAAAAAGTGACCCATCTCACACAAAAAATGCCACCCATGGAATTGTGAATAAAATTCACAATTCTTTCTGCAATCCAACCATATTTGCAACAAATACACTTTAGTATATGCCTGACTTGTCCACCAAGTTTCAGTCATTAATATCCAACAGTCTTTGTTTTATTGCCTTCCAATAATAAGAACACATGGATACAACATGTAAATTTGTCCATAATTCTGACACACTCCTCTTTTGGCATTGACTGGATTTCGGCTGTGATGGCTCTCTCCAGTTCATGAATAGTCTGGGGATTGTTTTGATAGACATTATCCCCACCAAAGTGTCTCCGTATATCATTGAATAACAATAAAACAAAGACTGTTGAACATTATAACAAACTTGGTGGACAAGTCAGACAGACTGAAATTTATTTGTACAGAATATGGTTAGATTGCAGAAAGGATTGTGACTTTTAGTAATGATCCATAGTTCGCAATTTTTTTTTTGGGGGGGGGGGGCATCCTGTAATACAATTTTGCTATTGGAAATTATTACACTAGGCATAATTATACACAGGTTGTGTGTCCAGGAAGAGACTTCTTTGCAGAAATTAACAGTTAAAATAAAACGGATATCTGTATAAGAATTTTCAAGTCTAAAACAAACTTACTTAGACTACAGTTGCCTTCGGTAGCACCATAGAATTCACCAATCTGTTCAACGCAGAATCTCTTTTGGAACTTTTCCCATATCTGTGGTCTGAGTCCATTTCCAAACATAAGCCGGATTTTGTGTTGGGTTTCCGATGGCCGATTCGGCTGAACAAGAAGGTATCGGCAAATCTCACCAATGTACTGGGTGACCTGTTTTGGAACATAGCGTAATTATGTTTTAAATGCAAGAAAAGAAATAATCAAAGTTACAGAAAAATATTATTTACGGTTTCATGGATCGCTTTAATCTTTAATCATTACTCAATACTCAATACTACTTTCGATAGAATGGAAAAGAGTCCTGTAATGGATGATTGTCACAGATTTTTTAAATGAAAGCAAAGGAGAAGAACAAGAAGAAATAGAAAGTGATTGAGAGCAGCAAAGGGAAAAGAAAATCAAATTGAAGGAGGCTAATCTTGTTATCATACCAATAGCCCAGGAGAGAGAAAAGGGAGATAAAAGGGCTGAGTGGGTTACAAGAAGACACAAGAACACAAACAAACAAAAAAGAAAGAAAGAAAGAGAAAATTTTAACAGTATACAGATTTGATATAGGGCAAATGTATATTGTATTCCGAATTGCGCTTGGATTAACAGCCTTTTCCAAAGTAGACGACATCATGAAGAGTAGAAAGTCTACGATGATCATTAAACAGAAAGTGTTCAATGAATACATCATGCCTGTTATGACATATGGTAGCGAAACATAATGCAGCAATGAAAAAGATAAGAGTGGCACAATGCAAAATGGAACGCATTATACTCGGCATCAGTTTACGTGAAAGAATAAAAAGAAACACCTGGATCAGACAGCAAACTGGAGTAAATGACATCATCACTACCATACGAATGACAAAACATAGATTAGCAGGTCACCTTTCGAGATATACAAACAACAGGTGGGCATATAGAGCGACAGAATGGGCCCTGAGGCAATGGGAAAAACCTAAAGGAAGGTCAAAAACCCTGTGGGGGACGATCTTGATAGCCAAGTGGGTTCTATTTGGCCACGCTTAGCCAGGAATAAAACAAGGTGGAAGGAGTGATGAAAACCCCTAATAATGATGATATTGTATTGTTTAAAAACAAACAAAAATAAACAAAGTATGAAGATACTTTTGACAAAAGTTTTGTGTGCAAAAAGTATGGCCTACATGAGGTTACAATACTTCAATCATCCTAGCTCGACAGAAAACCACTCTGGAGCATCCACCCTGAGATAAATGTTTTCATGATAAAACAACCTGTTCACGCCAATATTGATTATTTTAAAAAGAAACCCTTCACGACTATTTTGCATGATATTAGCCGAAGCTGGTGCCATAACATTGTTTTTTAGAGGCAGTTTATTAATTATTGTTATTACTATTTTTATTATCATCATCATCATCATTATTATTTGTACTCACTAGGAGTTCTCACATAGGTCATCATTAGTGATTGATCACCGACAACAACCGGTGGTATTCCCTGGAGGCTGAGTGACAACAAGTCTCTCTAGATTTCCAGTATTCTCCACCTCTTTTCGATAGCCACCGCAAATAACCTTGCAGTATCGCAACAGCCGTTTACCATTGATTACTCGCTGGTAAGGATCATCGGTCTTCTCTGGGATTTGGGTGGCAATAAGGTCCCAGCACTCTCCGCACTTCCAGTGGAGGTCTGGTTTGTGCTGTCCCTCCTCGGTCTTCTCATCCTCCTTGACCCTATGCAAATCCTAGGCTGGCACCATTTTTTATTTTTTATTTTTTTTTATTATTATTATTGTTATTATTGTTATCATTATTATTATTATTTAAATGTGGAAAGGAAGCTGCTGCCTACCTCTGTATACTGTTAGGTATGTGTATATGTTTATATATTTATATGTATAGGATTCACTCCTAAACTAATTGACCAATCATTATAAATTTTGGAAATCATCTACTAGGCATAAAGGTGGGTAATGTGGGCTATATTTAGTTGAATTTAGTTTTATACAAACGGGCAAAGAGAGGTGGAAAAAGTTTAATCAGATTTAACAAATAATGCAGGTAATCCTTTGTGCTGTCAAACCAGACATTATTTAACCGATTTATCACTCACATTCACCTTCTAGGAAATTTCCAACATCTGCCCCGAATTATTGGAGCTTTCAGAATCTGGTTTTAAAGTCCAGGAAAATTTGAGAAACCCAACGTTGATAGGTACTTGAGCCAGTAGCCATATAAAATACTGAACACATGTGTCCACACATTTTTATAAGAGGCTCCGTCTGTCATTTTCATCGTTGTATAAATCAGAGAAATGTTAAATTACTAACCGTGCAATTGTACTCGACGCAGTCATCCCAAAATCGGCTTGCAGAGAATTTCTTACGTATCACACACGTTGATCCCCCAAGCACTGTCTGACCAATTCCAAGAATTCCACCTGCTGAATGATACAAAGGGAGCGTATTGTAGAGGACATCAGCATCTCGAATTTGGAGGAACGTTTTGATTCCATACGCCATGAAATAATACCTGAAAGAAAAAGAAATTTTTTAAAAATAAGGTTTAGTATTATTATATCTCGATTTTCATCTTCATAAGGGGAGATAAAAGTGATGCAAAACTGTTTTTTTTTGTACAATTAATTTTACCCGTCCTGGGATGGGTATTCTTCTACTAACACACACACATATATATATATATATATATATATATATATATATATATATAAAATGAAACGATCGCCTGACACGGTGACCCAGACAACCCTTAGCCAAACGTTCTTCTTTCAAAGTTAAAGTAATAAACTAATTGCAACCAGCATATCATTCCCATCTCCTAAAAACTCTATAAACTACTACTACTACTACGCATCCTTTTTTTCCTTCTCTTTACTCACAAACCGGCCGAAGCTCGTAGCTTGCAGGCAGATCAAATTTATGCTTGTATGATTTTTTTCTTCATCCTGAGGAAGTCTTATGATAAAGATGAAACGTTGATGAATACATAAATAATATATTTTTTGGCTTTCCTTTTCCATTACGTCGGATCAAGTTATCCCTATATATATATATATATATAAATTTGATTAATCAAGTTCAAATATATTAATAAAATGAACATATAACCAATATTTTCAAAAGTGCTCAATAGCAGGTGGAGCATTTATAAAAGTACAATATATATTGTCATTATTATTATTATTACTTAAATGTGGAAGGAAGCTGCTGCCTATCTCTATATAAAGTTAGGTATGTGTATATGTTTATATATTTATATGTACAGGATTCACTTCTAAAAATCTTCGAAGTCCTACACATAAAAAAATTACAACCCACAATTAATAAAATAGCATTCACCACTGGTACTAAGCCCTATCAGTCTTTAACAATTAATATATAATAATGAATTAAAAATAAAAAAAATCATAAATAAACGATTAATAAATAAATAGATAAAGATATATATATATATATATATATATATATATATATATATATGTGATTTTATGAAGGCTTACCAAAGCATTCCTTTCAGGACACCAATGATCACCATTAAAGATATTTTTTCTTACAAATATTATATATATATATATATGTGTGTATACATATGTAAATTAATAGATATATAATCAATAATAAAACTATAAATAACGGCTCTTAGTAAAGATAAGACACAGCCTCGTGAAGACGGTTGAGAGACCGAAAGCGCTCAAAGAATGGCCCACTACACAACAACGCTAGGTGCCATACTCCACCGGTTAACACCTGAGAACCGCAGAATTACTCGTTAGTTGAGAGATTGACACAAAAGATTGTGAAAAGAGAGAGCTCCGTGGTCTTCAATGAAGCTTGCATAAACAATGACTTGCTGCCGAACTATACATATACATAGGTTTGACTACCACGACTTTGTCGAGAAGATTGACGATGCATTTGTCTGATACTAGTGCCATAGCCCAACACTTAACTAACGGCCACTCCTGCCCCCGATCGGAATTCAGAAAACTCTTAGTAGAAAATACCAAAATCTTAGAATATAGTACTAACAAACAAAAACTCCATATATTAGAAGCGCTATATATAAAAACCCAAAAAATCTAATTAATAGAATTAACTTTAATATCAGTAATAATATACTAAATATAGTATCGTACTTATTACATAATTCTGCCAAAACCTTCTATAATACTAACACATGGTATGTACCTGATTAACCTCATTCCCCTAAAGATGGACCCGGATGGGTCTGAAAGTACTTGGGAGACAAATCCAAACTATGGCAAATTCATCAGCCAATTCCCCTCCGAAACTAAGATCCTGATTCGGACTATTGAAAGAATCTACCGAAAGGATATCTAGGCATGAGTTGTCTCTTATATTCAACAATGTCTATATTATCAGTACCATTGGAGAGCCATGAATATTATAACTGTCCTGTTTTGAAATCTCCGAAACAGTTACATGGTAAACAGCTGATGATCCCCGTGTTAATATTAGATGCTTAAGGTCTCCTGTTTTTGTTTCACTCTTAGATACTTAACACCCCCCCCCCCCCCGCCTTTTTATTTTTTTTATTTTAATTTTATTTTATTTATATATATATATATTTTTTATCTATCTATGAATTTTCCAACGAATGTTAAGTCTGCAATATCTTGGATTTAGTTAGTTGCTCTGGGAATTTAAACTGCATTTTTCCTTTCTTTTTTTTTGTTAAAATGACTTAAAGCTTCTTTAGACTATATATATATATATACATACACACACACATACTTGTGTGAGTCTGATGAATCATAATTACATATGAGAGTGAAAAGTATTTAAATATGTTCATAACAGATTAATCAAATTTGAAAACAGTAACTTTCACAAACCTCGTATGGGTTATGACAGCAGCTTTTGGAAGACCCGTTGTTCCAGAGGTGTAAATAAACATTAACTTATCTTTAAAAAGAAAAAAGAAAAGAAAAAAAGCATTTAATAAACCAGATAAATAAATCTTTAAAATAATAAATATATAAAAAAATAAATCAAAGCATATAAAAACGTTCACATGATAATCCTTTTTATGTGATTTGGAGTTTTTACAAGTTTTGTCTTTCAAGTCAACTAGACCGCTATTCTACTTTGATCGCATTCAAAAATCCATAAACTGTGACGCATTTTTTAAGACTTTCTTTTTGCATAACTAAAAATGATAAGTCTCTTTACTAATATATTATCCTTATTGTTATTTTTACTAATTTATATCCACTCCTTGAGCGGCATTGGTTCAGTACCTGGGTATGTCAATTTCCATCTTTAGTTAGTTTCTACCGCTTTATAGCTAGTTTGAAGAAAAATATTTGTGAAATTTTCTTGGAAAAATATGCAACTAAATCCGAAAAATGGATTTTGCTTTTAATTAAAATTCTACTCGATAATTTTTCCTACTTTTTGGTGAGAATACTTATTTAAATCTGCTGCGTAAGTATATAATAATGTTTTTTTTTTGTGGTATTGATAATTTAATGCGGACGCTTCTCTGTACAAGCACCCATAAATACTGTATGGTTCACTGGATTGATTGTACAACTTCTCTGTACAAAACTACCCCTAGACTATATCTGTGTGTGTGTGTGTGTGTGTGTGTGTGTGTGTCTGTGTGTTTAATGACTGGCTGATGTAATGTTGCTTACCTTTAAAACTTTGTGGTATTGAAACAACTGGTTGCTGTTCGTCTTTTCCCAGAACTTCATCCAGATTGGTCGCACTGAGGCGGGTCTTGCTATTTCCACTCACGTAATAACAGATTCCACTGTTGAGTTCTTCAACAACATTTTCTACGGCTAAAAAAACAAAAACAAAGGGGAGACAATTCATGAAAAAATAAATAATTAAATCAATGATCAAGTCACTTATCTCCCTTTGTACCACTTAAAAATTATCAATGATCATAAATAGCCTAGTTTACAAGTTCTATTGAATTTATAGATTGAACTCTAACAGGTTAGAGCGGACCTTTTTTTTTAATGTACTAACAAGTCACCGCTTATGAAGGCCCAAGGGCCACTCGAGGACAAGAGTTAATGAGTGTCAAATGGAAGGTGAGACAACACCGTGATTATTACTAACGATGGTTGAAACTGGGCAGAACATGATTATCAAAGAGGACGGCTCAACAGGAATTTGTTAACATTGGACTTGAAAACGACCCTGTTGTAGTAAACTGGAAAAAAAAACCATGGTATTGTGTTCCACATACAGGTAGTTGTTGGAAATAAACTTTGCTCATGGAAGTTCCGTTTAGTTTTAGGTACACAAAGGAAGAGAGGAGAATTATTTACAGTGGTTGTAGCTAGACGAGTTTTTTGTGAATGTTTTACAGGGAGGGGGGGGGGACCATGAATTGAAAACTACCATGAAAATAACGATAGAGTAGAGAAAGACTAGCAATGTCTCTTCTGTGAGAAAGAGACTGCAAGGAAGAGAAGAAGGCATCTCCCACTAGATTTCGAAGTCGCCTTTGCACTCCGTCAAGGTAGAAAAGGGTGCAACAGTACTCCATCTTAGGATGTACTTGATTCTTATACAGGTAGAGGATTGCGTCAGGAGTGAGATACCTTCTGGAGCGGTAGAATGATCCAATCATTTTTCCAGATAGCTTAGCAATATTCCATTTCAGGTCTGGAGTAAAGGTCAGTCCTAGAAACTTATCAAATCAGAAGGCTTCTTCAAGGAGAGAGCCATTCATTTCAATTGGGGCAAAGTGGGGATCCAAGCATTGGTGGTGAAAGAAGAGAAGCTTGGTTTTAGACAAATTAAAAGTAACCAGCCACATTTTTCCCCATTGCGTGACATGCTTTAGGTTGGAAGAGAGAGAATCTCAGGATCCTGATCATCAATGGTCTTCGAAGTGTTGCCATAGATGGTTGTGTCATCTGTATAAATGCCAACGAAATATCTTGGGATGTGATTTGGGGGATCATTGATGAAGATTAGGAAGAGGACCTAATAGTAATAGCAACTAAAGGGTGATTCCATGTTCCCCCAAAGCTCTCAAAGCTCCCAGATTGGGGCTTTACCACCGGATGCAGTTTTATTTTATACTCAGACCAGTAGGGAGTACGGAGTTTGAATAGTTGATATGAAATGACATAGGTTAAGCAAAAAAAAACAAAAAAACGTTAAGGACTGGGAAAAATGGATTTCAGGTGTTGGGGTAGGGGTAGCGGCGAATACCTTGCTCACGGGTGGCCGGGGTGGTTTAGTGTCCTGCCTCCGGGTAAACATAGGGTTAATAGTAACTGAGAAATAACTTCATACTCCCCAAAGCTCTCAAATTGGGGTCGCATTACCGAATTCACTTTAAGGTCATACCCAGGACATTAAGAGGAAGAGGCACAAAAACAAAAAACAATCGATAAAATATTTAAGACAAAATGCAACCAAAACTGTTTCATAAACAGAAAATTTTAGACATTTGTACGAAGCAAGAAAATTAAATACATCCAAGCAAACTATCATACTCTTTGAAATACACTTAATTTTTCACCTTCTTTTTTAGATGTTCTTTGAAACAGCAAGTTTGGTGGTCTTTTCTGGTCACAGCAAAAGACTAGAATAACATTCGATATACTTTCCCAGTGATCGTCTGCGTTGCTTCAATAAAAGACAAATGGAAGGATTGGATGAATGATTAGAAATTTTACAATTTATAACACGGCACATTTACTTCTTTTTCACCGTCTTACTCCCACTGCATGCTTTCCTATTGTCACCTTCCTCCTCTTCCCACTCCTCCTCATTCCTGTCTCTGTTATTGCTTTAACCACAGTCAAAAAATTCGTAATGCCCCTCATTGGGCACATATAGGGTGTTCAAGATAACTTTGATATTTTTTTATATTCTTTCATTTCAGAAGCATTTGAAGTATTTGATAGTAAAATTGAGAAAAAATATCAACCGTACTGCCTGCAACACCAAGGATAAGCTGCATTTGACAAAAGATCCTCTAAGAGATGCACTTGAAATTCTGAGAATACATCAATTATTGGCCAAGATATGACGTTTTTTCTTTCCTTTCAAAAAGTGTAAAATTTATCTCGAACACCCTGTATACACAAAATGTGTGTGCATTTAATGTATATAAACTGAAGCAGGTTGCGCATGTGTTTTTTTTTTCCGACTTAACTTGACAGATAACGGTGAGACAGTGTGGCCTTTTAGCTTCAGGTAACTCATTAACATTCGTCACATAAATAATATTTCAAAGAAGTCAAACTTTTTATTTAAAGATATCTGTAACTCATGCCCGAGTATTGTTATCGTCTGATATTTTTTTTATTGTAAATAATGTATAATTTTGTACACATGCCTGATAAACTCTTCTTTTAATCGACAGTTGTAACGCTCTGCTGGTTAGTAATGGCAGGACTTATTTGAATTAACTCCATTCACTTCTAACTCTTGCCAATCACACTGACACCAGCTACTCACTGTAATCCGATGGTATCACCAAGGTAAAACTTTTGGACAACCTCAATAGCTTTGTTATCCAATATACTTCCTTATCCGTCTCCATTGTCTCACACTTCTTGCACACAAATTGTGTACACAATGCTTACAAGTATCACAAAAAATTGGTACAGAGCTGGTTTATTTTAATTTTTATGAACTACAATGACACTCGTAGAAATAATACAACTATTACTGATGCCATTGGTAAATAATTATCCCTCATGGAGAGTAAACGAAAAACGGGGTTGCCTTTTTTTTTTTATTTTGTAGCACGTGGGTTTCCAAAATATTTTGATTTGGCCCTGATTAGTTGTAAGATTTCATAATGTGTGTGAAGGAGTCTTAAAAACAGAACTTGTTTGCAAAACGTATCTATACAAAATGCTTTAGCAAAAGAGGAATCAATTTATGCAAATAGAGAAATTGTCTGAAACTTCGCAACATCAAAAAAAAACTTAGCAACATCAAAAAAAAACTTAGCAACATCAAAAAAAAACTTAACATCAAAAAAAAACTTAGCAACATCAAAAAAAAACTTTGCAACAGCAAAAAACTTTGCAACAGCAAAAAACTTTGCAACATCAATGGTGGTAAATCCCACCATTGATTTTGCTAAGTTAGATACTATGTCTAACACGTTTATGTAATGAGAAAATTCAAAGCCATTATCTGATTGTAATTCTTGCCTCTGTGGAGTGCTGCTTGAGACTTCAAGCAATATAGTTACAATGACACACATACATAGAAATAATACTACAACCATTAATGGTAAATAATTATAGCTCATTGAACACTTCATGTTTGAAAATAAGGAAAAAGTGTATCAGGCACGTGTATGCAGTGTAATGATGTATGGCAGTGAAACCTGGCAAGTGAGGGTTGAGGATATGCGTTGCATGGAGAGAAATCATACGAGTCTTAAAGACGGGCTTAGTTCTGATGACCTCAGAGGAAGATTAAATCTGGACAGAATAGTGAGACGCGTGCAGAAAAGGAGACTTCGATGGTGTGGCCATGATGAAAGAATGGATGAAAATTCTTAGGTTAGTAGATGTAAATCAGTTGGGGTAGCAGGTTTAGTTCACAGGGGAAGACCAAGGAAAACATGGGAAGAAGTGATAAAAATTGACTTGAGAGAAAGAGGGATAAAAAAGACCTGGCCAGAGATAGGTTAGTTTGGAAGTCAATTTCTAAAAGCCGTCCAACACATGCCAGCATGTAAAAAGTGTTAAATATCCTGATACCATCCACTGGTAATCCAATTTCTTAAACAGTCCTTCTGGTCCAATTGTTACTTAACTTCTCAACCCATCCAACATGGCTACCAGACTCTTATAGATCCTAGCCTTGGTGGCCATTCCTAAACCAAGGGCAGTAACCCATATGACATTAACAAAACGGACGTATTATTATTATTATTATTATTATTTGTACTCACTAGGAGTTCTCACACAGATCATCGTCAGTGATTGCTTACCGACAATAACCAGTGGTATTTCCTGGAGTCCGAGTGAAAACAAGTCTCCCCAGACTTCAAGTATTCTTCACCGCTTTTCGATAACGATGAGGTATCGCAACAGCCGCTTACCATTGATTTCTCGCTGGTAAGGACAATTGGTTTTCTCTGGGATTTGGGTGGCAATAAACCTCCCCAAGGTCTCAGCATTCTCTGCACTTTTCTAGTGGAGGTCTGGTTTGTGCTGTCCCTCCTCGGTCTTCTCATCCTCCTCGACCTTCTACAAATATGTTGTCTGGTGTCAGCCTAGGACGGCACCAGTTAAAACAATAAATAAATAAAATAATATTTCTTTAAATTAATTAAAAAATTATTATTATTATTATTATTGTTGTTATTGATGATGATGATGATTTCATGCTTTGTTTATGTTTGAAGTGGGGAAAATAAAACAACCCCCCCCCCCCCAAAAAAAAAACTTGTTTGCAAAGAAATCGCGAAACATACGACTGACTCCTTAAATTTGAATCAGTCAGACTCTGGTTCTGTCTAACCTAATAATAATAATATTTACTATATAACCAAATAATCTAAACATTTACTATATAACCAAATAATCTAAACATTTACTATATAACCAAATAATCTAAACATTTACTATATAACCTAATAATCTAAACATTTACTATATAACCTAATAATATAAACATTTACTATATAACCTAATAATATAAACATTTACTATATAACCTAATAATATAAACATTTACTATATAACCTAATAATATAAACATTTACTATATAACCTAATAATATAAACATTTACTATATAACCTAATAATATAAACATTTACTATATAACCTAATAATATAAACATTTACTATATAACCTAATAATATAAACATTTACTATATAACCTAATAATATAAACATTTACTATATAACTAATAATATAAACATTTACTATATAACTAATAATAAAAACATTTACTATATAACTAATAATAAAAACATTTACTATATAACTAATAATAAAAACATTTACTATATAACTAATAATAAAAACATTTACTATATAACTAATAATAAAAACATTTACTATATAACCTAATAATAGTTACTATATAACCTAATAATAATAATAGTTACTATATAACCTAATAATAATAATAGTTACTATATAACCTAATAATAATAATAGTTACTATATAACCTAATAATAATAATAGTTACTATATAACCTAATAATAATAATAGTTACTATATAACCTAATAATAATAATAGTTACTATATAACCTAATAATAATAATAGTTACTATATAACCTAATAATAAGAATAGTTACTATATAACCTAATAATAATAATAGTTACTATAACCTAATAATAATATTTACTATATATTATTTATAGCATTTTGATTTTTAAGAGAATGAATGTTTCTCATGGCAGTGTGAATTCAATGGGATTTTTTGTTGAGTTTTTTTTTTTCACTGAGCAAGACCTAAAGAATTCAATTTAAAGAAAAAGAAACGAAAAAGAAAAAAAAGAAAAAAAAGAGAAAAAAGAAGAGAAAAAATGAATAAAAGAAAAAAAAAAGAAAAAAAAGAAAGAATATATAATTAAAAATGCCACAACAAAAAATATCAAAATGTTTGTCATTTTTATTTTTAAAAGATCATCATTTAATAAAAGGCACAAAGATTTTGATATTTGCTGTTTGGGACATTTTTTTTTATCATGCATTATATTTTCATTTTTATTGTTTTTTTTACTCAGATTTGGAGACCTTATTCCTGCGGGAGTTCCAAGGAGTTATACAGATTTTCGCTTCCAGTCCAGAGTGCCCCCTTTTTTGGAAGTTGGATTCTCTTCCACTTTAAAAACCGACCTTGCATCTAACTTTGCCCTCGTGAGGAGGCAAATTCATCAGAGACTGACCCATACTCTTAATGAATTTGCTCTGACTCCAGACTCCATAGCCCTGCTCAAAATGCTTCCCAACAAAAAGAGGTTAATTTATGTGTAATAAATGTTTTCGACCTAAATAAAAAGCTGACAATTGTAGCAGGACCATTCTCCTGAGTTGACCCGGATATTTGTGACACAACACAAATATTTGTGACGATTGGAACAATCAGTTTAGTTACAAAACAATTTAGTATTTGCCTTTGTTTACAAGAGATTTATCATATTGAAACACTTCTCTAATCAGCCATTGTAGGAATAGTTTAATACAATTAGCTATTTATTTCCAATCGTATGTTTAATAAGGATTATTTTAAGACGATAATGTATTAACCCATGTACAAATAACTTTTAATGATTTCGAATACATTATATATACATTGAAAAAGAAAAGTTGCTAAAAAATTATCTAACAAGATTTGAGATGATGGATTGTTACTTACATTATAATCTATGTTTAAAACACATCTTCATCGTGCTAATTAGTAAAAGAAACAAAATATAAGTGAATATAAAATTCACTTATATTTTGTTTCTTTTACTAATTAGTCACTATTTATCAAGGCTAAGAGCAACTCAAGGATAGGGGTTAATGATTTATGAGGACGGTTTATTACAATTGCTTATTGACATTAGATTTGAAGAGGACCATATTGTAGTCTTCAGGGAAACAATCTTGTGGTATTATGTCGTTACAAAAATAATGGCCGCCTGAAGCGCTAGGGTTTAAAAAGTCATTTAAACACAGAATGTGTAGTTAATTTTGGTAAATTTTAACATATATAATAATTAATGTGTTCTCAATTTTAATTTGTAACTTTTTTCAAATAGAAAGTATTTTTGAAGCATAAAAGATCCTCAATGATGAACATACCAAAATATGACCTTTGCCTTCTTCCTGTTGCAGGAGTTTAAACTTGGGCACCAAAATGCCTCTGAAACTTCGGCCAATATCAATAGAGCATGGGGAGATGGATTCACAAGTGATCGGACAGTATGAAGGTGGTTCCAGAAATTCCGTGGTGGAGATGAGAGCCTTGAAGATGAAGAAGGTGTAATCTTGACACTGCACAATTTCAAGCACTTTTTGAGCAAAATCCACGCTAAAGTGTCAAAGAAATGTCTCAAACACTTGCTGTCAGCACTGCAACAGTTCAATGTCATTTACAGTATTGGAAAGGGGAAACATTTTTCATGAATAAATATATGTTTCTGAAATCGGTCATTATTTTTGTAACAACCTAATAACATGTTCCACAGATGGGAAGTTCTTGGAAGGAAATTGCTTACGGAAATTCGTTAGTTAGGCGCATGGAAGAAAAGAAAGTTCTTTGTAGTGGTGATAGGAAGACGAGTTTTTGCTGTGAATTTTTAACAGGAGGAACCAGAGGTTGAAGCTCAAGCTCAGTGTAGTACTTCGCATAAAAATAACGATAGAGTAGAGAATGACTAGCAACGTTTCTTCTATAGAGAACATAAAAGAGCATCCTCCTCTACTAGATTGTGAAGTCAATTTTGAAATAAGCAAGAATGAGTGTTCTGAGCAGTTTGTCGTCAAGACATGTCTGACTCACATAAGTCGTCAAGACATGTCTGACTCACATAAGTCGTCAAGACATGTCTGACTCACATAAGTCGTCAAGACATGTCTGACTCACATAAGTCGTCAAGACATGTCTGACTCACATAAGTCGTCAAGACATGTCTGACTCACATAAGTCGTCAAGACATGTCTGACTCACATAAGTCGTCAAGACATGTCTGACTCACATAAGTCGTCAAGACATGTCTGACTCACATAAGTCGTCAAGACATGTCTGACTCACATAAGTCGTCAAGACATGTCTGACTCACATAAGTCGTCAAGACATGTCTGACTCACATAAGTCGTCAAGACATGTCTGACTCACATAAGTCGTCAAGACATGTCTGACTCACATAAGTCGTCAAGACATGTCTGACTCACATAAGTCGTCAAGACATGTCTGACTCACATAAGTCGTCAAGACATGTCTGACTCACATAAGTAGAGGAATGCATCAGAGTTAAATTTTTCCTGGCGGGGTGAAATGATCCAACCATTTTTCCATAACTTCAGCTACATATTTGATATATATGTTTATTATATTCACGGTCTTCTTTTGTCATAGTTGGGAATCTTCCGAGAATTTAAAAACCAAACACTTTATTTAATCTATTCGGATAAAAATGTTCTTATTCTACATGATATATTTAATGAGTTTGTTTTCCAAACAATTTTTATTTCATAAATTTATTAATGTTTCTATTAATGTTTTGAGTATATGTTTATATTTTGAACGTAACACTCCCATAAGTAGAAACATTTCTTAAATTTGATCAGAATCGACTTCACAATCTAGTGGTCCCATGATGATCTCTTCATTTCTTTATAGCCCATTTCTCATAAAAGAAACGTTTTTAGTTTTTCTCTACTCTATTGTTGCATGTGAACATAATAATGTATCTACAACAATAAAAAAAAAAAGTTACATCGGTTATACCACAACCACACTTTCCCATAGATTGCATGCATCTATTTGACTGAATTTGCCAACACCAAAAAAAAAAACATGACTACTTCTCTTTCTGAATATAGAACCATTTTAGTCAATAACACAAAAAGCACTACACTATGATACAAACATAGAAAGATTAAAAATTCTAGAAGACATATACATTAAAATTAGACACCTCACAATTAATAACATTAATTAAAAAAACCAGACACAAAATTTTAAAGTGTCTAGCTTAGTAATTAACACTAACAAATTATTACCTGTTAAACATTATCTATTTGAATTCTGTAAGCACATTTTGTTACATAATGGCTGCATGTATGTGAATGATTACATCAACTAGTATGGATTTGGTATCGACGTGGACCAGTGCAAAATCTTGATACGAAAATCTTTGGAACAAGTTCGCTCTCGGACTAAAAATAAACATACCTGAACTCTGACCCATCTCTGATCTAACAGGTGCGTGGCGACAGGCTCAGAGTCCCCCATTTGAGTCAATTACGTCACAATCGTGGGAACGAGAAAAGAAAGAAGCTGTTTTTAGTTAGTCCATGTTTCGGGAGTGTGGTGCACAGATGCAAAATCGAGATGTAATTCAGAAAAAGGAAAATGGGAATTTAATTTCTAAAAGAGTGATAGCAGGTTGACAGCCCCTTCCTTCCTATTGGAAGCTGTGCAGCGAGATGCTTGTTCACATTAGTTTTAAATTTCTGTATGTCGGTACAGTCAGGGAAACAGGGAACAGGAAGGGAGTTCCAAAGGCCGGCAGCTATTGGAGTAGAAGGCTCTCTGACATCTGGGGACCTCCACAGTGAATGGATGGGATTTACCTGATTGTCAAGTTGGTTGAGTGTATTTACGTCAAGAGGGTACCAGGGCAGCAAGTTGCAAGTTGTAAAACAAGCACAAGGATGCAACATTGTGGCGATGAGACAGGGGCTGGAGCTTGGTGGTTAGTGAGGGACCTATTAGATTAACGGCTCTGTTTTGGACCTTGTCTAAGAGGGAGAGACTGGTGAACAGTGCACCATCCCAGATGTGACAACAATACTCCATGCCTGGGTTGATGGTGGCTTTGTAGAGATATAGGATACTGTCAGGTGTGAGAAGTTTTCTAGCACGGTAGAGGGAGCCCACTTTCTTTGCAACAGCCTTGGCAATGTCTTCTATGTATTTGTTCCAATTCATGTTACCTGTGAATGTTGGCTGAGAAGTTTGAACGTTGGACTCTCAGGTAGGGTGTTATTTGCCATGGCAATAGGTGGTTGGAGAGGTTTCTTTAGTTATTGAAGGAAAGGAGCTTTGTCTTAGCATCATTAAATGTTAGCATCCATTTATGAACCTATTCCACTACAGACTGAAGGTCACTTTCTAAGGATTCAGTCATTGCCTCGGATATGTACGCATCAGTTTTATCCACATGACGAGAGTAGAGCGTGGTGTCGTCAGCAAATATATCTATCTCAGACACAATGTCATCAGAGAGGTCGTTTATGAAAATCAGGAACAATAAAGGTCCAAAGATCGATCTCTGGGATACACCTGCATTTATGTCATGTTATTTGGATGAATGGCCATCGAGAACTACCTGTATTTTTATTATTGTTTGGAATTCACTGGAAAGAACATTTTATCATTACTTCGTATTGGATTACTTATTCATTTTTTTATCATTTTTTGTTGCTGCAATAAATGTATTTGTTCGTTTCTTGATTATTGCTTTGTGTTGATATATTCCTTCTAATTATCTCATCCTTGTTTTGATCCCCTATTAAAAACAGCATTTTAGAATTGGGGAAATTCCTTTATCGAGCAAAAGCTTCATGGCAAAAATATAAATATTTTGTGGTACGTCTTGACATAATATCGATCTTGTCCGCGTCGTAACACCTATTGATCATCTTTCAAAAATTGACCCATTGATCATCCGTTAAAAAATTGACCCATTGATCATCCGTTAAAAAATTGACTCATTGATCATCTTTCAAAAATTGACCCATTGATCGTCCGTTAAAAAATTGACCCATTGATCATCTTTAAAAAATTGACCCATTGATCATCTTTCAAAAATTGACTCATTGATCATCTTTCAAAAATTGACCCATTGATCATCGTTAAAAAATTGACCCATTGATCGTCCGTTAAAAAATTTACCCATTGATCATCCGTTAAAAAATTGACTCATTGATCATCTTTCAAAAATTGACCCATTGATCATCCGTTAAAAAATTCTAACAAATTCACATTAGTCAGACTGCAAGGTAAGTAACATTTTTC
>OY744516.1:222912044-223027044 GCA_963556195.1 Sepiola atlantica
AAATTGATGGCAAAAAACTTACAGGGGTTAGGTCAAATATTAGGATGCGGAGCAATTCGATAATGGACCGGTTAGCACAGCTGTTGTGTTGTTCCCGAGGTTGCATATTTAATACGCCATTATTTTCATTTTTATTTTGAACACTCACTTACTTGAAGATTGATATAAAGATTTTATAAATACACAAGTTTCAATACGTTTATTTCATCAGAATTAGGATTTTGTTACGTAAGTTTTACATTTATTCGCAAGACTTTTTTTTTTATAGTTATGCTATGCTATTTCAGGGCAAGCTATACGATTCTGAATTTTTTTTTTTTTTTATGAAAATCGCTCCAGACAAGGCATGAAGTAGTTTTTTTTTTTCTTTTTCTTTTTAGCTCCTTACATCAAGTAAGGAGCTAAAAAGAAAAAGAAAAAAAAAAACTACTTCAAGATCAAAAACTAACCAACGATAAGTGTTAGATGGATAGATTCCGACCCAGAAAACAGCAATTCTTCCCCCTTTGTCAGAAACATCGCTCATGAAATGTGAGAATTAAAGGACAAAATAAGGGAAACAAGAGTTACGAGGCTGCCGAAAGTAAACCCAAGATCCACTTTCTACTTTCCTAAATATTTTTATAACTATGATACACTGTTTTAGGGCAAGCTTTATGATTCGCGATAATTTTTATAATTATGCTACACTGTTTTGGGACAAGCTATATGATTCATAATTATTTTTATAGTTATGCTACGCTATTTCAGGGCAAGCTTTATGATTCTGAATTGTTTTTATAATTATGATACATTGTTTTATGGCAAGCTATATGATTCGCGATAATTTTAATTATGCTATGCTGTTTCCAGGTAGGCTGATCAAAATTGAAACAATTAACAAAATTGACTATAACCTTTTAATTTTTATTACACTTTCCTTTGGATTCCATTTACGAAATAAATTCACGATTTATATTTTTTAAATTAATTTTTTTTTTTTCCGGAAAAAGATATCAGTAAAGAGAGTGTATTTGAATGACAAAAGGGTGTAATGTAATTGAATGACAAAAGGGTGTAATGTAATTGGATGACAAAAGGGTGTAATGTAATTGAATGACAAAAGGGTGTAATGTAATTGGATGACAAAAGGGTGTAATGTATTTGAATGACAAAAAGGTGTAATGTAATTGAATGACAAAAGGGTGTAATGTAATTGAATGACAAAAGGGTGTAATGTAATTGAATGACAAAAGGGTGTAATGTAATTGAATGACAAAAAGGTGTAATGTAATTGAATGACAAAAGGGTGTAATGTAATTGAATGACAAATGGGTGTAATGTAATTGAATGACAAAAGGGTGTAATGTAATTGAATGACAAAAGGGTGTAATGTAATTGGATGACAAAAGGGTGTAATGTATTTGAATGACAAAAAGGTGTAATGTAATTGAATGACAAAAGGGTGTAATGTAATTGAATGACAAAAGGGTGTAATGTAATTGAATGACAAAAGGGTGTAATGTAATTGGATGACAAATGGGTGTAATGTAATTGGATGACAAATGGGTGTAATGTAATTGGATGACAAATGGGTGTAATGTAATTGGATGACAAATGGGTGTAATGTAATTGAATGACAAAAGGGTGTAATGTAATTGGATGACAAAAGGGTGTAATGTAATTGGATGACAAAAGGGTGTAATGTAATTGGATGACAAAAGGGTGTAATGTAATTGAATGACAAAAGGGTGTAATGTAATTGGATGACAAAAGGGTGTAATGTAATTGGATGACAAAAGGGTGTAATGTAATTGGATGACAAATGGGTGTAATGTAATTGGATGACAAATGGGTGTAATGTAATTGGATGACAAATGGGTGTAATGTAATTGGATGACAAATGGGTGTAATGTAATTGGATGACAAATGGGTGTAATGTAATTGGATGACAAATGGGTGTAATGTAATTGGATGACAAAAGGGTGTAATGTAATTGAATGACAAAAGGGTGTAATGTAATTGAATGACAAAAGGGTGTAATGTAATTGAATGACAAAAGGGTGTAATGTAATTGAATGACAAAAGGGTGTAATGTAATTGGATGACAAAAGGGTGTAATGTAATTGGATGACAAAAGGGTGTAATGTATTTGAATGACAAAAAGGTGTAATGTAATTGAATGACAAAAGGGTGTAATGTAATTGAATGACAAAAGGGTGTAATGTAATTGAATGACAAAAGGGTGTAATGTAATTGAATGACAAAAGGGTGTAATGTAATTGAATGACAAAAGGGTGTAATGTAATTGAATGACAAAAGGGTGTAATGTAATTGAATGACAAAAGGGTGTAATGTAATTGGATGACAAATGGGTGTAATGTAATTGGATGACAAATGGGTGTAATGTAATTGAATGACAAAAGGGTGTAATGTAATTGAATGACAAAAGGGTGTAATGTAATTGAATGACAAAAGGGTGTAATGTAATTGGATGACAAAAGGGTGTAATGTAATTGAATGACAAAAGGGTGTAATGTAATTGAATGACAAAAGGGTGTAATGTAATTGAATGACAAAAGGGTGTAATGTAATTGAATGACAAAAGGGTGTAATGTAATTGAATGACAAAAGGGTGTAATGTAATTGAATGACAAAAGGGTGTAATGTAATTGAATGACAAAAGGGTGTAATGTAATTGAATGACAAAAGGGTGTAATGTAATTGGATGACAAAAGGGTGTAATGTAATTGGATGACAAAAGGGTGTAATGTAATTGAATGACAAAAGGGTGTAATGTAATTGGATGACAAAAGGGTGTAATGTAATTGGATGACAAAAGGGTGTAATGTAATTGGATGACAAATGGGTGTAATGTAATTGGATGACAAATGGGTGTAATGTAATTGAATGACAAAAGGGTGTAATGTAATTGAATGACAAAAGGGTGTAATGTAATTGAATGACAAAAGGGTGTAATGTAATTGAATGACAAAAGGGTGTAATGTAATTGGATGACAAATGGGTGTAATGTAATTGAATGACAAAAGGGTGTAATGTAATTGAATGACAAAAGGGTGTAATGTAATTGGATGACAAAAGGGTGTAATGTATTTGAATGACAAAAAGGTGTAATGTAATTGAATGACAAAAGGGTGTAATGTAATTGAATGACAAAAGGGTGTAATGTAATTGAATGACAAAAGGGTGTAATGTAATTGGATGACAAATGGGTGTAATGTAATTGGATGACAAATGGGTGTAATGTAATTGGATGACAAATGGGTGTAATGTAATTGAATGACAAAAGGGTGTAATGTAATTGGATGACAAAAGGGTGTAATGTAATTGAATGACAAAAGGGTGTAATGTAATTGAATGACAAAAGGGTGTAATGTAATTGAATGACAAAAGGGTGTAATGTAATTGGATGACAAAAGGGTGTAATGTAATTGGATGACAAATGGGTGTAATGTAATTGGATGACAAATGGGTGTAATGTAATTGAATGACAAAAGGGTGTAATGTAATTGGATGACAAAAGGGTGTAATGTAATTGAATGACAAAAGGGTGTAATGTAATTGAATGACAAAAGGGTGTAATGTAATTGGATGACAAATGGGTGTAATGTAATTGAATGACAAAAGGGTGTAATGTAATTGAATGACAAAAGGGTGTAATGTAATTGGATGACAAAAGGGTGTAATGTAATTGGATGACAAATGGGTGTAATGTAATTGGATGACAAATGGGTGTAATGTAATTGGATGACAAATGGGTGTAATGTAATTGAATGACAAAAGGGTGTAATGTAATTGGATGACAAAAGGGTGTAATGTAATTGGATGACAAAAGGGTGTAATGTAATTGAATGACAAAAGGGTGTAATGTAATTGGATGACAAAAGGGTGTAATGTAATTGAATGACAAAAGGGTGTAATTGAATGAAAAATGCTATATATATATTTGCCTATCGAAAAGTTCCTCTTTTACTATTCCAGACACCATCATGGCCTCATAAGCGAAGAAACGGTAGTATGATAAAAGCTACATTCAGTATGGATTCACTGCTATCAACAAAAATGGGATTGATTGTCCACAATGTGTATTATGCCATAAAGTCTTATCAGTGGAGTGCATGAAATCTACCTTTCTAAACGTCATCTAAACAGTTGTAATCCAAATTTTAAAAGTAAAAATACTGTTTTCTTCAAACAAAAGGGAGAGGGACTAGAGCGATCACGCTTTGATTGTTCAGAACAATTCATGCAACAAACTGAAGCTGGTTTGCGTCCATCCTACATTGTTTCACTGAGGATTGCAAAAGAAAAGAAACCTCACAACATTGCAGAAAAGTTAATAGTCCCTTGCTGCAAAGATATAATAGGGTGTGGTATTGGAAGTGATGCTGAGCAGAAGGTTACATCAGTACCTCTCTCAAATGATACTGTTCATCGACGAATAGTAGATATGTCTGACAATGTCAAGCAACAAGTAATCACTGAAATAAAAGGAAGCATCCTTGGGAAAATTTGCAATACAGCTTGATGAGTCGATTGACGTGGCTTCTTGTGCCCAACTTCTGATGTCTGCACGAGACGTCAGTGGTCAAGATTTCAAGAAGGAGTTTTTGTTCCGTCATAACTTAAATTCAATTACAAGAGGTGAAGACATTTTCAATTAAGTTTTATTGGTTTTTTTTTTGAGAGAAAAGGACTGTCTTGAAATAATGTATGTGCATGCCCAACTGAGGAAGTACAAGCAATGCATTATCCTGCATGAAAACAGTATTTCTTAAATGAAGCAGAATATGGTGTAACATTTACTTTGTCATGTAAGCGCACTAGTGAAGCATTACTTTCGGCATATATCATTCCTTAGAACATAACGTTTTCTCCAAACTTTACACTTTGCTGTATAAGTTTGTGTTAGGACAACTAACGAAAACGGGATTACCTCCCTTGAACCATTTCGGGAGTTAAGAGTTATGGCCCTTGAAATTGTCGGCTGCCCGGAGAGAAAGTAAACACAGACCACGGATCAGACTGCTAATATGTCACTCGCGTCCAGCGGCAAAATAATTCATTAATTCATTCTGTGTTCAGTTTTAATAAATCTATTAAATGTTTCTCTTGATAGTTCATCCATTTCTTTACAAGTTATTATAACCTAAATTACGAGGTTATAAAAGTTTGCTAACAACCTTTCACTTTCTCATCAGCGAACTTATCTCCTACCACAAAATAGGAAGTAGATTCGTCACTAAAATGAACGTTCAGCTATTGATCCTTGGCCAAATGACGTGATACAGTTGGCGCTGACACACTCGTATTCACTCACGCATTGAATTCTCACAAAACAAGCTGCATTCTTGAAAGGATCTGTTTTGACAAGCTTATCACACGGTTTTCCCTTTTTGGGTTCCGTGGAAAAGTCAATCAAGTGAATCCTGAAACATATGCTTCATAGATATGTTCCGGCATCTAAAACTCTCCCAGCTGAGTTAAAATCAGTACTTGATGATGTAGTGCACATGGTAAATGCAATCAAATCAAGTGCCCTAAACACAAGATTGTTTTCCCTTTTGTGCCAAGAGTTTAGAAGTGATGAAGAAGTGTTACTCCTTCACACTGAGGTTCGTTGGTTGTCACAGGGTAATGTGGTAGCAAGAGTAGAATCATTGAAGGAGGAGCTCGCTGAATTCTTCAAATGTGATAACAAAACAAAGTCACATGAGTTTACTATGAAACTGTCAGACAGTCAGTGGCTTCATAAGCTGGCCTACCTGAATGACATATTCTTATGCCTCAACTCATTCAACGTACTCCTCCAAGGCTGTTTTGTCACAGTGATTGATTTCATGGACAAACTAAGGTCATTCATTATGAAGTTGGAACTTTGGGAAGGAAAGATCAAAGAAAGAAATTTAAGCATGTTTGAACACCTATATGATGCACTTGATTGAAGTAAAAACACTGGAGAATTAGATGTGGTGCAGCTTGTGAAATCACATCTTGCCGTTCCCGAATTGAGTGAAATGGAATCAAAATTGATTAGAAACCATTTCATTGTGAATGTGCACCTTCTTCCAGATAGTACGCAAAAAGAATTCTTCGAGTTGGTAAATGACTGTTACAAAAGATGCATTTGAAACTCTTCCTCTCACCAAGTTCGGGTCTAAAATGAGTGAAATTTACCCTGTTGTATCTGAAAGAGTTTTGACCTCTTCACTGATGTTCCATAGTATTTACATGTGCGAACAAGAATTTTCAACACTGTTGAATATGAAAACTAAACATCGATCACGACTGAATGTTGAGCATGACCTACGAGTGTGCCTGTCTAATACTGCTCCTCGAATTGATGAACTTGTAACAAACAGGCACAGCTCTCACACTGAAGTTCATGATTGATTGATACTTAAGAAAATATTGTTTCACTCCTGCTTGTGTAGCATCATTGTAAAATATTTGTAATACTGATGTTTCTTCTGAATAAGGTCATCAAAATTTTAATAATTTTATAATATCGTTTGCAGAATTATTGTAGTAGAATGAATTAGTGAATTACAATTATGTTCATCGTCACATTATTGGGGGTTCGGGAAGCTGGTTTTATAACTCAAGTTCAGCGCTTCATTCAGTTTGAAAGTTTAGCTGTCGTCTACTTATTTGTCTCGCTTCGGAGCTTTCCGGCGTTTAATGTAAACCGCCGGAAAGCACTAATGCCGAGGGACTTTTAGCACGGGTACTACTGTAAAAAAGTACCCTTATTTCATACATTTGAATGCAAGTTCAAACTGAGCCGATAATTGAACTCTAATGGTATTTTTCAAGTTTATTTGACTAGACGTCAGCTGTGTGTGTGTGTGTACCAATACGTTGTTCATGGATCAAAACAAAATTTGTTTGAAAAGCAAACGTGTTCAAGGGTTTTGTGTGTTCGTGAACCAAGGTATCTGTCTATGGAATTCATTGCTTAGAAAAAACTATGCAAATTTTCAAGATGATAATAATTATTCACTTTCAATAAAAAGGTAAGTCAGTAAAAAAAAAAAAAAAAAAAAAAATCGATGTTTAATCAAACCAATAAAAAGTAAGAAAAACATATTTGTGTATTTTAACTTCATATTGTTTACTTTGTCTGTATCGGATCTTTTGAAGTTTATAAAGATAATGTTCCTGCAATAGAAATGCAGGCTTTTTTAATTTGTGAAGAATGAAGTAAGATTTGGATTTGGTTATTTTATGGCATATCAACCCCTTTTGGAGTTATGTAATGCCGGATCCATGTATTTTGGATAAAGTTTTTTTAATGATTTATGTTCTTTATATTTTCAAATAATTCATAGTTTCTAATTTGTATATAAATTCGATGTAGATTCATTTGTTTTGTAGAAGTATATTTTTGTAAATAGGTAGTCCGTAATTGATAAATTCTATTTAACCCATAACGGGAATCCTGACAGGTACTACCATTCCTCCGGGTCAGAGTGGACCTGGGAGTAGTGGTGACTAAAGGGTGATTTCACATTCACCCAAACTCCTTAATTAGGGACCTTGCCACCAGATGCAGTTTTGGGTTATAGCCAAGACGGTAGAGAATAGGGACAGCTTGAGTAGTTGATACGGTTGAAATTTTATTTAACTCAGAGATGGGACCTTGACACTACTACTACTACTACTACTACTACTACTCTGGGTCAGACTCGACCTGGGAGGAGTGACTTAACACCCCAAAAATTTGGGCCACTAGATGCATTTTAAGGTCGTACACAAGAACTAAGATTTGGAGAAAGTTTGGTTTAAACGAAAGACAAGTGAGAGGGTTTTTGTTTTTTTTTGTTTTTTTTTGTTTTATCATTGTTTACATTAAATTTATTTATGCGAAGGAGAAACTCCCTCATCTAAGACAGTAACCAAATAATGTATACATTTTTGATTACGCACTTAAAGTTCTGTTATCTCAAGATATATGAAACTGATCTTTTTTTTTTCTTCTTTTTATTACAGAATATTCTCCGCCCTTCACGACTGCAACCACTTTTCACCCTTCAACAACAAGATTAAACACAAAGAAAAATGAAGAAAGAAAAAGAAAGTTTGTAACCCTAATTCTAACGCTTATATATGGCTTTCAAAAAAAAAAAAAAAAAAAAAAAAAAAAAAAAAAAAAAAAAAAAGAAACATCTCTTATCAGTAATGTACATTTCTTGTTTCTTATCTAATGATATGTTTATTCATGTTCGTTTCAAGCTCTGAGGTAAAAAAAAAAAATTTAAAAAAAGACTGAATATCATTCTAATTTCATATGTAACACATAACATCCCAAGCAAACTGCATTCACTATCTTAATAATACTATTGACCTCAATTGTGTTGAAGTCCTTCTCACTCATGGCGAAACTGCTGCACAAGCAAGGGACATTTTTTTGGTAATTGGCCCTAAGTGTCGCAAGATGAAAGAAAAGGTTACTACCAGGTGTAGCAATTACACTAAAAACAACCGTTTTTTTTTTACGGAATGAAGAGCGAAAACTCCTTTGAATGTGATAAACACTACACATAGTCTCCGTGTTAAACGAACCGACAGATCTTTGATTGCAAAAACAAATTCATCAATGAAGAGTTGGAGGGTAATCGATGTGGTGGAAACAAGATTAATTTTTTTAATTTAAAATTTTTTTTTTAACTGAGTTCACCCGAAACATGGCAAGTTGCCACTGTAGACGTAAGGGGCTACTGAGAATTAGGGTGAAATTTTATGGGGTCATTCTACATTGGAAGCTGTGCAGCTAAATGTTTGTTCACATTAGTTTTAAATATCTGCATGTCGGTACAGTTATTTAACTTCCAAAGAGACATACAGTTACATACGACGGCGGCGATGACAACAATGATTTCATGTGACGAAGAGATTAAGAGATGAACATTTGAAGACTCTGAAAGACTTACTCTTTTGGCCATTTCGCAGGATCTGCTCCGGGCAGAAATGATAATGATCATTCAGGGGTTGCTTGTCTGGCTGGATCGTCATTAATTATAATTAACACAGACGATTTTAAATTAATCCATGTCTTGTTATTTTATTACATACATAAATATTGCTGTGGAGAAGTAATGGAGAGACGGATTATTTATGATGTTACATCTTTAAACAAGTCTTCGCTCTTTTGCTTCCGACCAAAACTCTAATACACCCCGCTCTCCTGCTAATCGCCACATGACTTCTTACTTTCGCTCCTGCTATTCCCACACATACAAAATTTAACCTTATTGGACATTCTGACAGTTAATTCATATGGCTAGATTTTATTTAATGGCACCAAAGTAATTCAATATATAACAATACAAGCTTATATTTCACAAATTTATAGAAGAAAAGAAAAAGATGTCTTACCTTCTGTCAATTCTCCACCAAAAATAATTGCTTTTGGTTTGGCAGCAATAATGCAATGCAAAAGTGGTTTGTCTCGCAGATTGAAATTGATAAGAGCAGTAATGACTCCGATTTTGGAGAGACCTAACCAAAAACAGACATATTCAGGACGGCTTTCCATGTAAAGTGCAATTGTATCTCCCGGTTGATAACCAATCTTTTGGAAATAATGGGCAACAGCATTTGAATGCTCGTCCACTTGACGGAAAGTCCAAATTTTGTCCTCTATACGAAATGCAATTTTTTCCGGATGTCGATCAACAAGTTTCTTAAACAGCGATGCAATTGTCTCATGGTTTCTGACATATCTCCGAAGTTTCAATTTAAGTCTTATCAGGTGGTAGAGTGTCCTAAAAATAAAAAAGAACAAATATTATACATCGCCACATACATGGGTCATTTTCTATTTCTTTTCTATTTATTATTTTATTTTAGAGAACAAACGAATAATTATAAAAGGTACTAGGAGCAAAACCAGAGGAAATTCCATGGTCGCTTTCTTGTTTGAAATTAATTTTGTGAAGTGTCCAAATACAATGATGATTTAGTTAGTAGTTGCCTGTGAAACAATGGAAGATGAACTTGTTAAGTTAAAGACTGAGGAATGCTACTGAAAGTAAAGGCCTGTGTGGTCAATCCGTGAAGACAAATGTAAAAAAAAATCTGGTGGCAAACCACAGTGGTTAATCTTTCTGAACGTCCAATCGGGAAGCAACAGTTCAAGAACAATTCTTTTTACTTCAGTCTCCTCTTTCAACCTCACTCTGCTCTCCCTACCGCTCTTCACCAGCTCAATGAAAAGAGTACGGTTTTTGTACTACTTTTTGCCCCACCTATGCAAATTGACTGTCAACCAGAGCCATCTAGCTTTCAAATTCTCCAAACAGCCAATTTGCAAAGGGGGACAACTCAAACCACAGCCTGAGAGTGAATGTTACCAAGACCAAAATGATGATCAGTGGTTGTAGTGTTGGAAAGCTCACCAAAAGAGGAAAGTGGAGTGGAATTACAGGTAGATTGAGAAATGATAACCAGTTTGTGTGCAATAAATGTTAGACAATCGAGACAGATGAAAAGTCAGATGTGGAGAAAGTATATTAGGATGGCGAAGCTATTGAGGCTGTTCAGAAATGTTGTTACCTTGGTGATACAATTGGAGCACAGAGAGGAGCTAGTGCTAGTATGATTGCAAGAATTAGGAAGTGGATGGAGTAACTTCAAGGAACTTCTACCATTACTAACTAGCAGATGATGAACTTGCTGCTCTGGTGCTCCCACAACGTAAATACACTAGAGCAACCCGACAATCTGCCAAATCCCATCCATTCACTGTGGAGGTCCCCAGATGCCGAAGAGCTTGTTACTCCAAAAGCTTCTTGCTGCTGGACTTTAGAACTCCCTCCCTCCTCCTCCTGACGGTACTGACATGTAGAAATTTAAAACTAATGTAAACAGACATCTCACTGCACAGCTCCCAATTTAGGTTGAACCCCACCCCCCACCCCTTTCACCCTTACGTCTACAGTGGCGGCTTGCCTTGTTTGGGATGAACTATGTGAAAAAAAAGAAGAAAAAAAAAAGAAAAAAAAAGAGCGTTACCACTGTCGACAAAGGAAAGAGTGTATCAGGCATGTGTATGCAGTGTGATGATGTATGGAAGTGAAAATTGGTAAGTGAGGGTTGAGGACATGCGTTGCATGGAGAGAAATGATACGAGAATGATACGATGGATGTGTAATGCGAGTCTTAAAGACTCGCTTAGATATGATGACTTCAGCGAAAGATTAAATCTGAACAGCATAGGGAAATATATGCAGAACAGGAGACTTCGATGATATGGTCAGTTTTAAAAGAATGGATAAGAGTTCTTGGGTCAGTAGATGTAGAACAGTTAAGTTAGCAAGGTCAGTTGGTAGGGGAAGACCAAGAAAAACATGGGAGGCAGTGATAAGAATAGATTTGAGAGAAAGAGGGATAAATAAAGAGCTGGCCAGTAATAAGTTAGTTTGGAAGTCAATTTCTAAAGCCGTCCAACACATGCCAGCATGTAAAATGGATGTTAAACCAAATATGGTGATAATGATATAATAATGTGTTGTTTGATGGGTGGCTAAAAGAAAACCTTTGTCAAGCTGTATGAATAAGTGATCCGTTCCATTTCATTGGCTGATTGCATGTTTAACGTCGTATTTTAATTAAGGAGAGTTACACTTCAATACAACTCCCTGAAAAAGAAACAGAAAACTAAAATGAGTCGAACTTGTTTATTTACACTGCGTTCATATTGCAATGATAGGTTACACGAATTGCAACCAGCCAGAAAAAAAGTTTTTCCTAAACAATGCCCATCTTTTCAGACAGAGCTAAAACTAACATTGATTAGACGGGTAAAAAAATTCTTTATATGAAGAATTTTCTAAAATGTTCTTTCATCTAGAACTAATTATACAACACAGTTCATTTGCCCAATGGGATACCCAAGTTTGTCAAACAAAGGGATTTTGTACTTTTTCTTGAACGATTTTTTTATGTGTTCTTCAGTAACCAAACTCATAAAACTTTTAATTTTACTGTCAGTATATCTAAATTTAGGGAAAATAAAATCTAGCTAATTTTCTCAAAACTATTTAATATCAACAACAAAGTAGAATTATGTGTATTAATGGTGGGGGAATCATTATGCCATACATGGACAGTGTTTTATTATTGATAAAACTAATTTTAACTTCGGCATTAAATATCAACTAATGATTATTGTTTTACTGACATATCCGACTTTTTTTTAGAAGGAATGGCAATGAATAATTTTTTTATTATTTAATTATTCATCAAGAGGTTAAAAACTAGAATCACTTATCAGTATTTCAAGTTGAATAATAGAGATAATCCAAGCACACCCACCAAGAGGAAACCTGGTGACCCATTATGGACGCGTGATATGACAGTAAAACAATAGAGTCCAAAGGAGAGACTAACTTCAAGAGGCAACACCAACATTGGTTCTAAAAATTATCTGCAGGGCAACAGAAGAATCGACAATGCTGGGTTTTAATAGTCAATCAAATGTTTTATTATTGACTTTCTTTTTGTTCAATTTTCTTATCTTTTGCTAGGGATGGGGCATCCTACTGGATGCCAGACATTCACCCGTTATTTCATAGACTCAAACCGAAAGATCTTTTTAAGATTCTAACTGTCCTTTTAAGTGAAATTGTTTGTATCTCTCTTGCACTTGGTTCACTGGGTATATTCGCCAGGTAGTTTTTTAAAATTATTTTTCTTGAGCCCGGTTGCTCCTATAATTACTGGAATGATGGAGATCTTCCTAAGATTCCAGTTTCTTTTCATTCATTATCTTCTCTCTCTCAGCTCTGTTAAAGCCAGCATCATTAGAGGCACCGACTTCAACTAGGGTTGCTACTTTCTCCCTCATGTTCCATATAAATATGTTAGGTTTAACAGCTCCGTTTTCTAGGTATGTAGCTGTAGGAATTGCATAGTCATAGTGGATCGTGTATAAATTATTTCCAACTGTTTTTTGTGGTATATGTTTCCAGGACTTGCTGCTACACTGGATATTCAACTTGTGTATGTGTGTGTGTGTGTGTGTGTGTGTGTTTGACAAATTTGGGTGCTGTTATAGAAGACGCGACTGATTTCCATGATTTCACGTCGGCAACTCTCGGGCGCTTCCGCGACCTGCCTGATTGTTGCCGAGACGAAAACGGCAAGCGTTAATGGAAGACTTGCAGGCGATAATATAAGATGAATAAATTCAAAGAAAAAATACATAGATAAAAAGATAAAAACCGAACAAACTGTAGGGTGAGGAATAAAATGAATCATTTTCAATCAAATGTGTAAAAAGACAAATCTTTTTTTTGGGGGGGGGGGGGATTTTGTCAATGTTTTCTTTTTCATTTGTTTCACTGTTTTTCTTCTTTTTTTTTCTTGCTAACATAAAACAAAGAAAGAAAGAAAAATGGGTTAGGGTTCCTGTTAGGGTTTGGGCTCCCGTTCTTAACGATAGCCAAGCCCTGCATTCAAACTGCCAAGCTCTAACTGGAAGACTGACAGACGATAATATAATACAAAGAAATTCAAAGAAAAAATACATAGATTAAAATCATTTTTTTTTTTTGTGAAAATAATGTTTTTTTTGGGGGGGGGGGGTAAAATTTTGTCAATGTTTTTATAAGATAAAAGAAAGAAAAAATGATATTATTCTGTCAGCGCTCGGGCGCTTCCGCGACATGCCCGATCTTGTCGACGTGAACTCACGGAAATCAGGCACGTCATCTAGAACAGTACCCAAATTTGATATTTTTTGGAAAGGAAAGAAAAGAAATATTATATCTTGACCAATAATTGATGTATGCTCAACAAAATCAAAAGTGCACCACAAACATTTCCTGAAAAGAGTCAGATAAACAACTTCCATAGTTATTCAGTTTCAAGCACTCACTACAGCTTTTGGAACACGTTTTCAATTAATAGGGTGGGTGTATGGGGGGGGATGCTATTTTTATTTCCTATAAAACAAAAACAAAATAATCAGAGGCAAAGCGAAAGAAAAGATAACTCCGATATTTTATCAGATTACATAAAAGAAACAAAGATAGCAATTTAAATGACAAACAACTTTCAAACAATCTAGTCATAAAATAAACAAATGTTTCAATCTTAACTTTTAATAGTTATTCTTTTCTCATTATGACATATCAACTATTTGGGGGTAATTTCATGCCGAAACCTAACCCTAATCTTATTGGAAAAGATTAATAGTATACGATTAGTTGAACACAAATCATGATTTTATCCTTAGCAGGAGAGAACTTGAAGTCAGTAGTTGAAACACTGTTCTTATTCCTGAAACTTTAAAAAAATCTCAGACCCCAGAAAACCTTTTTTCATTCATTAATCTTTTGTATCTATCGTCTCAAGGGAGGCGCGAGAGCGCTCTATCCCTTAATAGAATCCACGAATGGCCTATGCTGGAAATCTCATTTCTTTGATCAATCATAACTCAAAAACCAATAAACCAAATTAGTTAAAACTTTGCACAAAATTTTTATTTGATAGGTTCTATAAGTGTGTAGAATTTCAGCATCATTAGTCAAGACAACCCAGAAAGTTCAATCATGAAATCATGTTGTACGTACGTACGTACGTACCACCCTGTATCTCATCAACTATTTGATGGATTCAGCTGATTTTTGGCAGAGATAGAGGTTCTAGGGTCTAGTTGATGGCATTTTAATTTCAGTTTACCATATACCTTAGTTTTCCAGAAAATCCCCCAAAAACTTAAAAATGACCAATATTCATGCACTTATTCATATACACTAAATGTACAAAAGCAAGGAAATTCCCAAATGTTTACACTTTTATTGTCATTAAAAGTATGACTACATATCAACCAAACCATTTCATTATCACATCACTACAGTATAAATCTCTATGCATGAGTGGATGAAGTGCGTGAGGTGCGCTGAAGAAGACTTCCTACCAGTAAAATACATAGCCCTGTTGTGCTCGTATACCCTTAATGACAATAAAAGTGTAAAAATTTGGGAATTTCCTTGCTTTTGTACATTTAGTGTATATGAATTTTCATCTTAACCCTATTAAGGCATATGATTTCAGTATACTGGCATTTTTCATGGAATATATCAATTTTAAATGGAAAAAAACTAGACACACATTCGGATTGTACACATAACTTATTTCGACCTAGATCGGTCTCATCAAATGTATAACCAACCTCATTCAGAATGTTCTGAATGCGGTTTGGTTATACATCTGATGAGACTGATCTAGGTCGAAATAACTTAAGTTTACAACCCGAATGTGTGTCTAGTTTTTTCCCCCCTTTAAAATTTATTCATGCTCTGTTTAAATGCATATTGAGCTCTCTTACTCAGATTCCCATCGAAATCATTTGAACCTGCACACTTATATAAGTCAATGTTTGTTTGTGTGCTATAAAAATCGATATGTTAAAAGTTAGAACATTCAAATAAGTTTTAATAAGGGTTATATTTGTCACAGAATCTAAAGACACTATTGAAATTTTCCTTCAATTCCATCTGGGGTCACTAGGGGCAATAATCGGTTAGGTCCATAAAATAACTGAAATATATTAGAATGTAAAGAAACGTTTTTTTGTTTTTTTTAAATAGATTTTCTTCCTTTCATAAAAAAATTTAATTAAACAAAGAATATCTCAGTGAGGAATGTATTTAAAAAAGGTTTAAACATTTAAATAATTAATTTTTATTGGTATTTTCTTTTAAATAATTAAATTTATTTCGATTTGTCAAAGCCATTTGCCATTGCTGTCTGTAAGAAACTTTTTTTTTTTTTAAGAAAACACCACTGCACTAACAGTTATTTTTATCACTTTACTTAACCTCATATTGCAAATGTTATTTTTAACTTTTCTTTCAAGGCAAAAATTGTAAACTTGACATGAAAATTGTATAGCATGACAAGTTGAGACCGATAGAAGGGAATGCAAACACAAAAAAGAAACTGATAAAAAATATCTGTAATAAGAAATGTACAGAAATTGTAGTGATAAATGTGATCTAATGGATTTTATCAAAATAATTTTAATATTAATCTTGCTCGGTTTTACAAAATAAAAAAATAAAATTTTCTAAACATTCTTAATATCAAATTTGCTCCAATTTTTGTAAAATATTAAATAACAATTTATTTTAGTCAATTCTTCAATATCCCCCCCCTTTCAGGATTCAAAAATTATTTTCCTATTATATTTTTTATAATTTTTTTTTTTTTTTTTTTTTTTTTTTTTAATATATTAATGGAAAAAATAATTTTCTTTATTGTATTTTCTATATTTACTGTAACAAAGTACCTCGTTTTTTTTTCTTTGCTGGAAATACATGGATTCTGTTGAAAACTGAATTTTCAGTAAATTACAAGCAATACTTAAAAACCTTTTTTTTTATATCTATAATTCAGTCAACTAATAATTAAACTAACAATTTACCAATATTTATCTGTATTTGAAGATTATTCTATTTTCGCAAAATTAAATTTAAAAAAATTCTTTTTTATGTTTCTGAGAAGAATTTTTTAATAAAATTTTAATTTTGTTATTTTCTAAATTTAAAATTTCTTACATCATTTTTATAAATTTTTAACTTTGACTTTGGCCATACATAGGATTAAGAGGTGAATGCCAACTTCTAAAGCTATTTAAAATTTATCCGACTCATCGAATCCACAGTTCCGTTCATAGTCTTCCTAACGGTATTACTACATAATTGAACACAACATATCGATAGTCACAGATTCCATTAAACATCCCATTAAAAAATGTTTGTTTTTTTACAACCAAGTTCTCTTGTACTGTACACCATTAACTTTTAAGGAATTAGTGAATAACAATAGTTAAAAAAAATGAATGTAATATTTATCCACGTGAGATTTCTAACTGAAGGAAAATGGCAGAGTGATTCTTTGGAGATTCTGAAACTTGAAATATTACAACTGTAGCAAAGTGCAAAGAACTTTCTTTTTTTTTTCATCTAAAATAAAACAATTTCCATAAACAAAGTTTCTTTCCAAAAATTTCCCATCTGTGAAACACATTACCATGGGATTGCTTCCCTGTGGACTACAACATGGTCATCTTCAAATCCAACGTCAATCAACACTCGGCATAAACCGTCCTCATAAATCATCAAATTTTATGAATTTCATTCAGTATTTTCAATCCTCTCATAATATTCATCATCATTCAACTGTCAATCTATCCATCTCATTAACAATTATCCTCAAATGGCAGAGATCAAAGTGTAGTATCTGTTCCGATGGATGCTACACCCCTTAGACCGGTACTGTCTTGGCCATAAGACCTTGATTCCACCGGTCTTGGGGTTTGTCCTGTGCAGTTCTAGGAGGTCCACCCTTCTAGGCTTTGCCTTCTCACCCTTTTGAAAAGTGGTTAGTTTATTGCTAATCGCCTGAGGTGCCACTACCGGAGAATGCAGACGGGGCTGCCTAGGCATTTTTTGTAGGCCAAAGTGCTCTTCCTTTAAGCTGCTGGCTTTTCAATCCCACTTTCCGACCTTGTGTCACATCTTACCGCTGTGAAAGGGTGATGATAAAAAAAAAAGAAAATTAAAAAATCAATTATCCTCAAATGGCTTTTAACTTTTGATAAGTAGCAATTCATTAGTAAAAAAAAAAATCTTTGACAACTAAATTTCCGATTTGGATTTAAAAAAAAAAATTTAAAAAACTATTGCTTCAAAAGATGATTACATCTTATATAGTAAAGTGAATTTATTCATGTTTTTAATTTATTTCAGATATAAGAAAACATACTACTACTACTACTACTACTACTACTAGTGCCTTGTTGAGCAGTGACCAACCTGTTTTATTTGAAGCTGTCCAGTGACTGATGCAATGATTGACACAAGTGGCCACTCTCTTTCCCCTTCCCAGTCAGTAGCATGTATACTCTGTAAACGAAATTATGTTAATAGCACCTGTGTTTTCTTATCATGTCTATACCAAGGCACATGTAAAATTTCCCTTTCTCTCTTCTTGGTGTTTAATGCCCGTTAAAAAGAGAAACCTACAATTTATGCCCCTGACTTTGGCACTAAGCTGATGTATCAATTGAACACCTTGTTCCAGTCTCGGCTCTTCTCTTGAACGAGGAGCTTCAGTAGTTTCAACGAACAATTTTCTTAAGGTTAATTTAACAGACATACAAACATGAATACAAATGGGCTAATATTTTGGCTATATATATATATATATATATAAAGATAAGTACTTTAATTTTTCTTCAAATGCTTATCTCATAAAATTTATACACAAAACTGTTGCTGAGATGTACAAAAATAAAATAACGAAATTAAAAATCCATGATACCAAGCAATTATTTATTCAAACTTGCTTTGCTTTTTCAAACAATAATGCAAATTAGACACCCAAGTTACTCTGGGAAGCACCATTTTTCTTGATCTTTATATTGATAAAGTTGAGCCATGAAATTTAAAACACCAAATGTATATTCACAATAGAATAAAAGCAGCTTTCTAATTACTAGTGTGTATGCGATCAATGTAATGTTCATATTGCTTTGCAAAAGGACATCTTATTAATTATTCGTTTTTATTGTTTTCTAATTCAATGATTATTTTAATCTTACCTATAACACAGTTCTATTTACAAATATTTTGTATATCATTGATAATGATTTAACATTTTGGGTGAAAAGAATCTTTCCGATCCTTCCCTGTCAATTTACTTCTGAGGGAGTTGCAATTCTTGGTTTTCTCAATTTTCCCGGGTAACATCGGGACATGGGCCGTGCTAGTATATTATAAATATGTTAATAATATACATTAACGTCTTTTGGTGTGGATATGAATAACAGCCAAAATGAGACCCCTAATCCAGGGTGTACCTGCCTCATTGCATAAAAAGGGAGTGAGCAGATCCATTGCTAATCACTTACGAAACCCTCACTTGTAGGGGAATGATGAAGGAACTGGTTTGTTTTTTTATGCGTCACATCAACTCTTAATGACAAAACAATACTTATCGTAAATGATTCGTTATATATGAATGGTTAAACATGGGACACTCACATTAAAACAATCTAAAGTCACACCTTTCCTACGTGGAAAGGGGAGGGGGGGTGATTGGTGAATGAATACCAGAACACTTTATGGAATTGGCTATGTGGAGTCCAAATCAGGGTTGCGTAGTCAACGGTCTAAGGTCTGACTTGCATTCCTAGAATTCCAAAATATCCGACTCCTTATTTTAAAGTTTTCCAATATTCAGACTGTCTGTTGATTCTTCGGAGAGTAAAAAAATCCAACTCAGACACTTAGCATTCTCACAAGTCTGACTTTGACTCCATCCCAAACCTCCAACTCCGATTCTGCAACCTTTGGTTCAAATCCCATTTCATTTGTCATGGTCATTTAGGCACTTATACTGTTGGGAAAGGTATGAACCCACAATTTCTGCCAAGCAACATGTGTTCAATAATTCACATTCAAGCAACTGCGTTTCGGTATTATATAACATGAAAAAGTGTTTATTTACCATAAAAGACCAAACGGCACAGTCTTTATTTGAATTCAATCGATTTCAGACTTTACGTAGATAGTAACAGCGGTATTACTATTAAAATAGGTTATCGATTTTCAATGTTTCAGAAAGAAAAAACATTTGCGAAATATGATAGAGTTTTGGTTTATAGACATCAACCACCACGAAACGATGTAAAAAAATCCCCAAAAAAAACAAACATTCTGAAATAAACATTTTAAAATCAGAATATTTGCAGATGATTTAACATCTTTAAAAATTGCGACAGTTTCGCATCCATATAGATAGCAAATCTCCATTACATTAAGATGGGTTTATAAGTATCAATGGCCAAGAGATTTTGTGACTAATTTGTTATGAAAGGATTAGTCACAGGTATAACGTACTCTGGAGAAATGTCAAACATTTCTGTACAAACTTTTGTAGACACATTTGGCTTAGTAACTTTGTAAGGAGGTTGGGCGGGGTAGAAGTCGCAGTACTGCGATGTTTGCCAAAAATATGTCAATTCCAAAGGTATTTATTTTCTAAACAGAGTATTCAAACAATGTCGGCTTATATATATATATATATATATATATATATTACATACACACGCAACCCCACACATGCGCAAAAACGCCAAACAATAACACATTTCCTCAAATGAAACAACACTCTTTCAAATCGAAAGACATTTCTTCAAATGGATTTACATATTTGATGAGAGCGAACCACCGCTTGAAACGCGTTATATAAAATTCTAAAATGATAAAATAACAAAATAATAAATAAATGTTGAAAAAAACTTTTTACAAATGTTGGTAGCCTTACTCCTTTACATATATACTTTTCTCTCGTTGGAACTGCACTACCCTCTTTTCTATATATATATATATATATATATATATATATATATTTATTTAGGCAAATATTATTAAATAACACAGAATGTTTTTGCTTCAATTTTCCAAATGTTTCGGTCAAATTGCTGTATGTAAGTTCCGTGGGTTTCTTGTTCTATTTTCGCGAGTACTTCCGATTTGATTCGTCAAATCATCTTCAGGCGGGGTTAGTCTTGGTTTCTTAAAAAATATGTCTTTACTGTTGAATTTAAAATATATATACATATAGAGACACATACTAGTTAACACTACTAAACTAATACAGCACGATACCAACACCAAAAGATTTAAAAATCTTGAAGCCCTCTACATAAAAACTAAACATCACACAATTAATAATGTGAATTACAAAACTAGTCATAATATTTTAGTGTCTAGCACAGTAATTAACGTTACCAAATTCTTAGCCATTAAGCAATTATACGTTTGAATCTTGAACACGCTTAGAACGTAATCACGCTCTCATATAATATCTTGATATTATAGACGCTTCTTTTAAGTTGTAAATTACTGGCCGTTATAATAAAAAAAAAAACTCAACAGTAAAGAAATATTTTTCAAGAAACCAAGACTAACACCGCCTGAAGATGATTTGACGAATCAAATCGAAAGTACTTGCAAAAAAAAAAAAAGAAAGAACTTGGAACAAGAAACCTATGGAACTTACATACAGAAATTTGACCGAAACATTAAATGGACTATTCGGAAAATTGAAAAAATAAAAAAAGTCTTATCAAGCAAAAACACACTGTTATTTAATAATGTTTGCCTAAATGAAAACATGCTGCCTAAATACACACAATATATAATTATATATATATATATATATATATATATATATATATATTTGTAGTACAAAACTTTATAATGGCTAAAGAAACAATATTTATTAATCATGATGAATAAATTAAAAAGATGAAAGGGTAGCTGACCGGTTTCGTACCTCACTCAACAGAGCCAAATATTGAGGTATCGTGTAAAAAAATATAATAAAGATGCTATGAGAAATATATATATATATATATATATATATGAAGAATGTTGTAGTTTGCTTGAAGCATTGTGAGTAATATATAAAAAGTATTGTTTGAAGGTTATGACAATGCGTTGGTTAGGTAACCCTGACGGTACATGAAATAGTAAACAGAAATGACAATATTAAAAAATCAAATTTCCGGCCTCGGCTCCTGGCAAAAAAAAAACACACACTTTGACTAGTGGCTGTATTTTATTTTCTGAAGATGAGGGCTTCCCTCGAAAATTTAAAAGGAACATACACCACCCCTACCATCACGGTTCAATAATAATACATTGGTAAATATAATAAAAATTATTGATTTCTCAATATTGCCATTTCGGTTTACCATTTCATGTACAGTCGGTGTTACCTAACCAACACATTGTCATCGCCTTCAAACAATACTTCTTTTTATATATATATATATAAAAGAAAATGGGTCGTTCATTTCAAAGCATTGCTGGGTCAGTATTATAAAATAAACAGGATATAGGCCAATCTATAGAAAACAGAACAGGATATAGGAAGTAACACCAACCACACTTTTGTTCGTGGGAAGCCCAACGATTGGCTGAGAGAACAACAAAGAATCTGATTGGTTAACTAGCTAGCCGTGTATATAAAAACACCCTGGAAAAATAACTCCATGCATTTTAGCCTGAAGATTCCCCCCCAGGGATGAAACGCGGGAGCTTCTGTGTAGCTTAATTGCCATAAATATATTTTCATAGCTTACTACCTAGCTCTACTTACGTATCAAGCACTGTTGAAGTATACTGAAAATTGATACATAAAAAAGTAATATCTATCTATATCAATATATCTAAATCTAAATCTATATCTCTATATCTAAATCTCTATATCTATATCTATATATCTATAGTGAAACTGCTTGACACCGATGCCGTTACTTACATATTTACAAAATGTAACTACATAAGGAACATTGTAAAAAATGACTTCGTAAAAAAGAAAGACGAATAGAGATTTAGTGAAACTTCTTTACACCAATGCCGGTGCTTGGGGCTTATGCCCCCCCCCCCCCCTACAATCTACGATATGGATGTCCTCACTCAAATATTAATAATTATAAACTAAACAATTTTTTTTTTTGCTTAAATTACCAAAAATAAGAAAATTATCCAATTTTAATGGCTGTCTTTACCCGGCGTTGTCCAGGAGTCATTTTACTTTCATTTTATTTTACCAAATTATTATTATTTTTTGAAATAGGATTTTGATTACGGTATCGTTGAAATTATTAATAGAACCAAATTCTTTAAAAAAAAAAAAAAAAAAAAAAAAACTACAACTAATTTTGTTACGGTAATGTTTTAATCCCTATTTATAAAATTATTGGTTGTAAACTTCCAAGAAAGTTTTCATCTTTTAATTCAATGAGGATTTTAGTTATATAAGACACTAACATTACACACACACAGCAATTGATCCACTAAGCAAATTACTAAACAAAAGCCAGAGTGCCTACAATCTGAGCCAGAGCCGCGAACAAGATCTAAACAAAAGAGTCAACCACCTGCTCTTCATGGACCTCATGCTGTAGGCTAGTTCAGATTCTGACTTAAGCCGACTCTTACAGGTTGTACATACCTTCTCCAAAGATATTGGAATTAAGTTCGGTCTGGACAAATGTGCCAAGTGCTCCCTCAGAGCTGGGAAGAAGATCCAAACGGAAAACATACAGCTTGATGAAGATACTGATATCAAAGACCTTGAAGAACAGGAACAATACAAATACCTTGGCATAGAAGAAAACGATTCAATTCAACATGCCAAGATGAGAGAAAAAATTGGCAGAGAATATATACGCCATGTTAGAAAAATTTGCAAAACACAGCTAACAAACAAAAACAAAGTAACTGCCATTAACCAATTAGCTATGCCAGTGATAACATACAGCTTCGGAATTATTGATTGGCCACAAAAAGACATTAATAGATTAGACACTAAAATGAGAAAAATGTTGACAATGTACAGAGTAATGTACAAGAACCAGTGTCTACCAAGGTTGTATCTCCCAAGAGGAACAGGGGGTATGGATCTCTCAGAAATTGACCATCAACATTGAGCCACTATTGTGAGCACCGGCCAATATCTGATAAGCTCCCAGAACCCAAACCTTATGATGGTATGCCAACATCAAGAAACCAGAGTAAGCAGAACAACCTCTATCACAAAACTGGCCAAACATTTGGACAGGATTGTCTTACAAATGAGGCAGAAACAGACAACAATCCTGCCACAGAAATAGCTCGCAAAAGCCGCCAGAAATACACAAAGACCTTCCATTCCAGAAAACTGGAAGAATGGGCCAACCAACAACGTGCTAAGTATTTCCGAGATGAATTATCCCAGGAATATATAGATAAGGAAGGCTCTGTAGACTGGCTGAAAAGAGGATCTCTCCATTATGATCAGGAGAGAATGATAATGGCTGCTCAAGATCAAGGCTTGATGACCAATGTCTTTAAAAATATGAGTGGTCTCAGCAACAATAACAAGTGCAGGTTCTGCCACACAGAAGTAGAGAGTGTGAGCCACCTGACATCCAATTGTAAGGTTCTCCTGGGGGATGGCTATTATACAATGCGACACAACGGAGTGTGTAAATATCTTCACTGGACTATTTGTAAAAAGTTGAATATCCAGTGTAGCAGCAAGTCCTGGAAGCATGTACCAGAAAGAAGAGTTGGAAATAACTTATACACCATCCACTATGACTATGCAATCCTTACAGCTACATATCTAGAAAACGGAGCTGTTAAACCTGACATCGTAATATGGGACAAAAGGGAGAAAGTAGCAACCCTAGTTGAAGTCAGTGTCCCTAATGATGCAGGATTAAACAGAGCTGAAAGGGAAAAGATTACGAAATACCAAGGTCTTATGCACAACATGAAAAGAAACTGGAATCTTAGGAAAATCTCCACCATACCAGTAATTATAGGAGCAACAGGACTAATAAAAAAGAATTCCCAAAGCTATCTGGCGAGTATACCCGGTGAACCGAGTGCAAGAGAAATATAAATAATTGCACTTAAAGGGATGGTTAGAATCTTAAAAAGATCTCTAGGCTGGAGTGTTTAAAATAGCCGGTGAATGTCTGGCATCCAGTAGGATGCCCCATCTCCAGCAAAAACGGAAAGATAAGAAAAAAAGAAAAAGAAAAAGTGAGAAACACACACACACACAACCACACACACACACGTAGCATTTGTCTTGCTGTTGATTTTTTATTTAGATAAATAATTGATTAATAATAAATACATAAAATAATGTGTATTTTTGCAAACCTTGAAAAATATTGAGTATGCTTATATCTTTTATTGGGGGCGTGGCTTAAATAATAGTTAAAAAAAAAAAGAAGAAGAAGAAAAGTAACTATATACAAGAGACTAACATTATACATACACATACAACAATGATACAAAGAGATGTTCCGGAAGTGTAGTGTTTGCAGGTGACTGTGTGTAGTATTAGTTTCTTCAATAGCTAAAATCCTCATGTATTAAAAGATGGACACTTTTGGAAGCTATTTACATTCAATAATTTTTTAAATAGACATTAAAAACAATATTAGCTTATTATGCTTCGAGTTATAACGTTGAGTCATTTATTGCAAAGACAGTGAGATTAAAGTGCCAAATTCATATTCAAAATAGATGAACGTTACCTTTTTAGTATACTGATCACTATGTGATCAGGGTACTAAGATTAACTAATTTGTATACACACTGCGACCGTCTGTGAAACACGATACCGCAGAGCTACTTCCCAGCTGACTACAACAGTCGTTTTAAAGTCCAATGTAAACCAATTCTTGTTATTCTTAAATAATCAAATTATGCCCAGCTTCAACCATTGTACCAATCATCACGGTTCACCTGACTAACTCTTTAAACCTTATCCTCGAGTGGCCTTTGAACCTTGATAAGCAGTGACTCATTAGTTAAAAAAAATAAATAAATAAAAATCAGTGAGTACCCTCCCCATTTTTTTTTTCATTACAAAATTAAATTCCGCAATAATGCATTTCAGTGAATTCATACACAAATCAGCCACTTGAATTATTCGAACTACTGTTCTCATCTTGAATGTTATTCTCACAACGTTTCGGCCGATGTAACCTCCGACCTTCTTCAGGTGCATCGTGTCAAACTCGGGAATCGATATGAAAGTTTGAACTGAACCATTTAGATTCCAGAGTTTGACAGAACCTACCTGAAGAAGGATGGAGGTTACATCGTTGGAGAGTTTGATCTGCATCCACTCTCCTATTATCATCGTCATCGTCGTAGTGCCAGTTGCTTCCCAAGAATGCAGCAGTAAACAACATCGTTAGCAAAGATGTCTGGATAGTCAGATTCCTTTCCCCAAATCGAATTCGTAGCAATGGGATGGCTACTTTTTTGTTAAATTTGAAATGTTAACTGTATCAATTTGGCCAGCTATGCAATTCAACAGAAGTCTCTTGCAGTAGAGACTTCTGAAGTTGTTGACCCCCACCCCGTTCAATTTGCATTTCTTCGAACGATTGGCAGGATTGCAATTTTGTTAAAGCATCATCTCCACCAAACGGAATGGCGGCTCTTGCAGCATGTTTTACTCATGGTGGCATGGGATTATGCTTTTACCTTCATTGCAGCTGGCAAGATATAGCCCCCCCCCCCCCCAAAAAAAGCATTCTGTCTTTAAGAAACTATTCCACAATATGTTTAATAGAAAGAAAAAAAAAATCTGATTTTTATATAAGTTTTCTAGTAGCCAATATAAAATCTCTTAACAATTCAGAAAAATAATTTTTTCACATCTTTAATCATCCAACCTGTCTGAAAACTTCAATGAAGATTCAAAAGAACATTTATAAATTATCCGTAAATCAGGAGGATGATTCAGCAGCAAAAGAGAATGTCTACATAAAGAAGCAATTATTCTTACAAATATTTCACCCGACAAAATCGTCTTCGTCACATTTTCTGTTCCGACAGAAAGAAAAAGACGAGTCAAAATTTTAATGTTTTGTTGGCTGAACTTCAGACCAATCAAACGGCCTCCTAAATGAAGTATCATAAACAAAGATAGTAACGGTCAAATATTAGAGGCAGATATCATAAACAAGGATAGGAACGGTCAAATATTACAGGCAGATATCATAAACAATGATAGGAACGGTCAAATATTACAGGCAGATATCATAAACAATGATAGGAACAGTCAAATATTAGAGGCAGATATCATAAACAATGATAGGAACGGTCAAATATTATAGGCAGATATCATAAACAATGATAGGAACGGTCAAATATTACAGGCAGATATCATAAACAATGATAGGAACGGTCAAATATTACAGGCAGATATCATAAACAATGATAGGAACGGTCAAATATTAGAGGCAGATATCATAAACAATGATAGGAACGGTCAAATATTATAGGCAGATATCATAAACAATGATAGGAACGGTCAAATATTAGAGGCAGATATCATAAACAATGATAGGAACGGTCAAATATTATAGGCAGATATCATAAACAATGATAGGAACGGTCAAATATTACAGGCAGATATCATAAACAATGATAGGAACGGTCAAATATTAGAGGCAGATATCATAAACAATGATAGGAACGGTCAAATATTATAGGCAGATATCATAAACAATGATAGGAACGGTCAAATATTAGAGGCAGATATCATAAACAATGATAGGAACGGTCAAATATTATAGGCAGATATCATAAACAATGATAGGAACGGTCAAATATTACAGGCAGATATCATAAACAATGATAGGAACGGTCAAATATTATAGGCAGATATCATAAACAATGATAGGAACGATCAAATATTATAGGCAGATATCATAAACAATGATAGGAACGGTCAAATATTATAGGCAGATATCATAAACAATGATAGGAACGGTCAAATATTATAGGCAGATATCATAAACAATGATAGGAACGGTCAAATATTACAGGCAGATATCATAAACAATGATAGGAACGATCAAATATTATAGGCAGATATCATAAACAATGATAGGAACGGTCAAATATTATAGGCAGATATCATAAACAATGATAGGAACGGTCAAATATTATAGGCAGATATCATAAACAAAGATAGGAACGGTCAAATATTATAGGCAGATATCATAAACAATGATAGGAACGGTCAAATATTACAGGCAGATATCATAAACAATGATAGGAACGGTCAAATATTACAGGCAGATATCATAAACAATGATAGGAACGGTCAAATATTATAGGCAGATATCATAAACAATGATAGGAACGGTCAAATATTATAGGCAGATATCATAAACAATGATAGGAACGGTCAAATATTATAGGCAGATATCATAAACAATGATAGGAACGGTCAAATATTATAGGCAGATATCATAAACAATGATAGGAACGGTCAAATATTACAGGCAGATATTATAAACAATGATAGGAACGGTCAAATATTACAGGCAGATATCATAAACAATGATAGGAACGGTCAAATATTATAGGCAGATATCATAAACAATGATAGGAACGGTCAAATATTATAGGCAGATATCATAAACAATGATAGGAACGGTCAAATATTATAGGCAGATATCATAAACAATGATAGGAACGGTCAAATATTATAGGCAGATATCATAAACAATGATAGGAACGGTCAAATATTATAGGCAGATATCATAAACAATGATAGGAACGGTCAAATATTATAGGCAGATATCATAAACAATGATAGGAACGGTCAAATATTATAGGCAGATATCATAAACAATGATAGGAACGGTCAAATATTATAGGCAGATATCATAAACAATGATAGGAACGGTCAAATATTATAGGCAGATATCATAAACAATGATAGGAACGGTCAAATATTACAGGCAGATATCATAAACAATGATAGGAACGGTCAAATATTACAGGCAGATATCATAAACAATGATAGGAACGGTCAAATATTATAGGCAGATATCATAAACAATGATAGGAACGGTCAAATATTATAGGCAGATATCATAAACAATGATAGGAACGGTCAAATATTATAGGCAGATATCATAAACAATGATAGGAACGGTCAAATATTATAGGCAGATATCATAAACAATGATAGGAACGGTCAAATATTATAGGCAGATATCATAAACAATGATAGGAACGGTCAAATATTATAGGCAGATATCATAAACAATGATAGGAACGGTCAAATATTATAGGCAGATATCATAAACAATGATAGGAACGGTCAAATATTATAGGCAGATATCATAAACAATGATAGGAACGGTCAAATATTATAGGCAGATATCATAAACAATGATAGGAACGGTCAAATATTATAGGCAGATATCATAAACAATGATAGGAACGGTCAAATATTATAGGCAGATATCATAAACAATGATAGGAACGGTCAAATATTACAGGCAGATATCATAAACAATGATAGGAACGGTCAAATATTATAGGCAGATATTATAAACAATGATAGGAACGGTCAAATATTACAGGCAGATATCAAACAATGATAGGAACGGTCAAATATTATAGGCAGATATCATAAACAATGATAGGAACGGTCAAATATTATAGGCAGATATCATAAACAATGATAGGAACGGTCAAATATTATAGGCAGATATCATAAACAATGATAGGAACGGTCAAATATTACAGGCAGATATCATAAACAATGATAGGAACGGTCAAATATTACAGGCAGATATCATAAACAATGATAGGAACGGTCAAATATTATAGGCAGATATTATAAACAATGATAGGAACGGTCAAATATTACAGGCAGATATCAAACAATGATAGGAACGGTCAAATATTATAGGCAGATATCATAAACAATGATAGGAACGGTCAAATATTATAGGCAGATATCATAAACAATGATAGGAACGGTCAAATATTATATGCGATTTGCTGGAACAAAACAGCAGAAAGATTGAAGAAGACATCATAAATCAAATCGACGTCACAGATTTAAACCTAAGTTGGATAACAGTCGTATTAGGAGGAAGCAAAACAACTGGTGACTGCGGCTGTACAATGTCGAATTTAGATGCCGTGTAAGCTTTATCAATAGTTCCAGCGATATTAACTCTTATATCATTATACTAATCACTGTAAATGTCACAAACTCTCATCCCTTGGTTTATTTCTCTCCTTCCTCGTCAATGACTGATTTATAGGTCAAGTATGTTGTATTTAATACTAATTATAATTTTTGAGCTTACAAGACTTGATTTTCTGAAAGCAACAAAAAAGGACAGGACATGAGCACACAGAAATGAACAATGTGTCAGTAAAGTGGGTTCCATGGATGTTATTTACACAGTTGATTGGAAAACGAACAACATCTTCCTAAACTATTAAAAAGAAGAAGAAAAAGGAAAATAGAAAAAAGAAACAAGGAAAATAGAAAAGGAAAGAAAAGAAAAAAGAGAAAGAAAGAGAGGACGAAAGGGGGAAGAAAAAGAAAGGGTAAGAAAAAGAAAAGAAAAAGAAAAAGAGAAAAAAGAGAAAGAGCAACAAAAGGGGAACGAAAGAGAAAGAAAGAGAGAGAGAAAGAAAAAAGAGTCTGGGAAAAAGAAGAAAAAAAAGAAAGAGGAAAAGAAAAGACTGAGGAAAAAGAGAAAGAGGAAAAGAAGAGACTGAGGAAAAAGAGAAAGAGGAAAAGAAGAGACTGGGGAAAAAGAGAAAGAGGAAAAGAGACTGGGGAAAAAGAGAAAGAGGAAAAGAGACTGGGGAAAAGAGACTGGGGAAAAAGAGGGAAAAACGAAAGAAAAAACCCCAAAGAAAATGAAAACAAAAAAGGAAAAGAAAAAGAAATCACGACTAAAAGAAAAATGTCAAATGAAACTGAACCGGTTGTTCTAACATTGATCAGAGAATTAGGTTTTAAGTGAGGAAAAATATTTATTTAAAAAAAATCAGAGATGACATTAAACTGTCATCAAGAGTTTGTTTAAAAACCATCATAGATGAAAAAATAATTTTTAGTTTTTTTTTTTGTTTATTTCATTAAAAATCTAATTTATTTCCCATTATCTTCATTCCATTCCATTAATTAGTTCATATGTACGAAATACAGAAACAGGAATTCTTTTACAGGTCACCTATCACAGATTCGATAATCCAACACACATTTCGAAACTCACCTCACCATTCTGCCGCAACAGTTTCGTAAGTCTACCAAATAAAAATAGTCAAAATGTTCGCTCCTAAATAGACGCACCCTATTTAAAAAACTGACAACTCTTCACCTCAAAAAATGTAAATGATGTTGAAAATTTGACAGTGGAAGCAACAATGATAAACTTTAAGTGGAGCCAACAGAATTGCCTATATTGTTTATTTTAATTGAACTCCATTTAAAAATTAATTCGATTTTTAATTAATCTTTTATTTTCTTCTTTATTAATTGATTGGTTTACAAGTGTTGCATTATTCATGGCCATAACAACAAATTATAATGGGAGTCGGATATTCCTTCTTCAGTGATCATCTCAGTGGTTTTTATTCGATATTTGAACTTCCTGCAGTGAACCAAGTGACCCTCTTCGTGTTTCCCTCTTCATAGTTCGGATGAAAATGAACAATGCTGAATATTCACTTATTTAATTCTGAAAACCATCTCCGATCAGTTTTCTTATGTGAACCTGCATGCGTGCGATCACTGCACTGACCGCAATCGTCCTATACATTGTGCCGATCCAAAGTTGCCGTCCAATCCAGTCAGTGCTGCAACAAAGAATTCTCATCCCAAGTAAAATCACAACTCCAGGTTATCAACAAGTAACAGATTTATTTGTTGGGGGTTACAAATAAAACTTGTGTTCCCAGGTTGAATGGCAGACTTGCAAAATGAGATTTTTGCCCAACCAAAAAAGATTAGTCCAATCAGCACAATCCTTTAGTTAAGAGCCCCAATTGACCCATCCTGCCTGGAGAAGCACCCAGCTCCAACTAAAAACCAAACTGACTGTCATACCCAGAGGGCCAGGTCTCCCCTCCCATCTCCTGGAATCCTTTCCTCCCGACCAGAAATCTTGGATTCCAGTCTTTCTCACTAATCACCATTCGACCACCCAAAGGCTGACTGCTCGAGATATCCATTAGAGATAACTGCCAGACAGTCTACTCAAGAGGACTTATCATAGAGACAATCTAAGGACATTACTTTTTGGTCTCAGCATGATTCTCTGTACTTATGAGGCACTTATTTCATTTCAAAGAGAAATAAGATTCTGTGTCGTCCAAAATACAAAATCAGAGATATGTTCACATTCCTTTGTGACCCCCCCTTTTTCCCCCCCTTTAGCCGAGCAACTATTATCTGCACCGTCTGCCATTCGCATGCACCACAAAAACATGCAGCCTACTGCATTTTTACACATAGATTTATAGGAACGCCCATGACCAATTTAACTACGATGTGAACCTCAGTCAACCTGATGCTTACACCGACTTTCACCAACTGCTAATTAACTGATGACTATTTAAAATTACCCCCCCCCCTTCTCTCTCACTCTCCCCCAACCTCAGGTGACCTTGCTTAACCAATCAGAAACTTTGCCATCTTTCCCGCTCCCTCCTCCCTGCTTAATTTTTTTTTTTTTTTTTTACTAAAGATTCACTACTTATCAAGGTCCAAAGGTCACTCAAGGATAAGCGTTAATGTGTATCAAGTGGACAGTGAGACAACACCGTGATGATTCGTAATGATGGAAGTTTTACAGAATTTGATTATTTAAGAGGACGGCTTAACAAGAATTTGTTTACATTGGACTTGAAAACGACAATAAAAGTCTGATGAAGGTGTTTAGTTGCTCAAATTGTTGCAAAAGCGGTTAACTGAAAAGGTGGATTACAGCGTGAAGGCAGACATGTACTGGTAGCACCCCTGCACACGTTTTTGGTATTCGTTGCTAAAACCGAGAATGACTGCAGTATGCCGAAAACTCAGCTGCCAATTAACGTGGGTGGACCGTCTGAACACGGCGCGCAGTAAACTCATTTGGAGCCTGTTCAACCCGGGTGACTGCTGTTACAAGTACAACCTATACGTGATCTCGCAAAAATCACCAATCTGGAAATATGGCCAGATCAAGGAATTTTACAAAGAAAGTCACACTAGTTCCAAAGTGATTATGGTTTTAACAAAAATAAAAAGTTAAATTTGTAAGTTTGAGAAGCCAAAACAATGCAGATATAGAAATTTGTTTTAATAAATATTTATTTATTCAAAATCAACTTAATTTTGATGATATAATGTCTTCTTTGCTCATAGAAACATTTTCTTTTCTTTTCCTTCCTTGTGGCATGGTGTCACTAGAAAAGTCTGTATGGGTTTTTCAACAAATAAAAAGTTTTAATCAGGAGGATCGCGCTGGCACGTATGAAATGAATTAGAGATTTTTTTTCTCAATGTGAGAATTGTGTTATTTGAATTTATAAGTTTTAGAAGTCAAAACAACACAGCTATATATTTTTTTATCATCGAATATTGATTTTAAATAAATAAATATTTAAAAAAAAAAAATATATATATATGCGTTATTTTGGCTTCTAAAACTTACAAATTAAAACAACACAACACTTGCAGCGAGGAACAATCTTTAAAAGTTAAATTTGTTTTTGTACTGACCACTACATCAATAATGAAATCCTGCTTGGCTTGATCTGAATATTCTACACCAACATTAGATATCAGTTCTCTAAGTAAAGAATACTTCATACCTGCATATGGAGTGTTGACTGGGGGGGGGGGGGAGGCAGTTGAGCATCACCCAAAAATTCTTTACGGATAACAGTTCACTTAAATCAGACCGAAGGATCAAGAAACACTAGCCAGTGAAAGGTCATCCTAGCACTGCGAACATATTTAAGGATAACCATATCAAATCATGGAGAAGAAAGGCAAGGATATAAAATCGACAACAGACATTTCAGTGCACCGAAATGTTCATGACTCGTGAATACGACTTGTTGGTCACCTTCATTCTTATGAATGAATCTATGGAAACCGCCAATGTCAACCTGAACAGGCGACCTCTATTTACACTTTTTTATATGTGTATATGTATATACAGGAACCCATATTTTTTTTTTTTTTTTTTTTTAATCTAACTCAGTGCTGACTACAATAAAACCATTTTGTGTTAAACTTTCCGTTATGAGAGGAGGGGGGGGGCGTAAGTAAATACTATTATGATTATATGGTGGAGTCTACTACACTGAAAGGGAGAGAAAAAAAAGAAACAAAAAACATGACTCTTCAGTTGAGGAGACATCAAATTAACGTCATTTAATTGCAACTCCCACAATATTTGGTTATCCTATTAACGGTGCTTCCACACAGAAAAGTAACAAATTTTAGTAAAGTAAGTTTATATATATATATATATATATATATAGATATTATTTTTCTTTTTTCATATTATGATAGGAGGAAGGTTTTTTTGAGTAAAATCAATGTACTATTAATTAGTAAAATAGAAAAGAAGACGCGTTAAAAGACTTATCGTCTTGACGGGGAAAAAATGTCAGATGATGTGATAGAAAAACAGAATTGTTGACCCAGAGAAACGAAACAAAGCCAAGCGATGTGTAATTATAAGTAGATATTATTTCATTTCAAAAATTTAAATTAGGTATAAAAATAATTTAGTGTTTACAAATATTTTTTTATTAACACTTCTTGTAAACTTTATTGCTTATTGCTTTCTGGTAAGGGTTCGTTTTTCGTTCAACACATTCCGGTCGATCTAAAACGTGACACTTGGCGGCCATATTGGACGAACTTGGGATTATTTACGAATTTCTTCGATAGTTCATAGATTTCAACCGTGCTTTTCGCACGTAATACTACTTGGATCTTAACTCGAAATGATTCCCTGGTTAATATTATTTAACAAAAACAACAACTTAATACCATTCCTAATGCGTATACACGTAATTTATCGCATTCTGTGTGGAAGCACCGTTAGTAGGATAACCCAATATTTTTATCCTTTATCTTCACCCATTTTGTGCGCACCTTAATTCAATCGCTCCGGTTGCAATGCATCATTCTTGCAGTATTTAATTACAACCAAAGATTTATGTAATTGAATACAGCATCATAGGCCGCATCATTTCAGATGGAACTGGTTTCCAAGGTTCAGTTTGAACTTTGTGTGCATTTCTATCAGTAATGAGTTTTCCATTACAACCATTTCTTTAAAAAGACACCGCTATAGAATAACACTTCTGTTTGGCAACATCAAATCCAATGGTTTCATTTTCTCAGATTTACTTATTAAACTACGAGCCCAAATATCCAACTGTTTAGTGAGAGGTTTTTACTGTAATCTTAAAAGTGCATCCTTTACATTTCTTTTTATAAACTTTTAGAAAGCTACAAAAATTTTTTTTATTTAATCTGTATTTATAAAGTTGGGGCTAACCAACAGTGAGATTAAAATGCCAAATTTACAATAGAAGAAAAATAGCTTTCTAATATACTGATCGTGTGTATGTGATCAACGTCATAAGATTAAGTAATTTGCATATTGCTTTGAAAAACGACATCTCATTAATTTATTATTTATTTGCTTGTTTTGTTTTCTAATTCAATGATTGTTTTCGTTTTATTATAACAGTTCTATATCTGTGTATTGTGGATAAAGGCTGAGCATTTTGGGTTAAAAAAAATATCTTTCCAGTCTTTTCCGGTCATTTTATTTCTGGGGGTTGAGCTCCTCAGTTCAAGATTGTAAATTAAAAACAAAGTACCCCACGCCCAGCAAAAGAAAGAAAGAAAGAAAAAGAAAGAAAGAAAAAAAAAGAAAAAAAAAAGAAAAAAAAAGAAAGAAAGAAAAAGAAAAGAAAAAAAAAAGAAAAAAAGAGAAAAAAAAGAGAATAGAAAAAAAAGGAAAAAAAGAAAAAAAAAGAAAAGGGGGAAAAAGACAAAGAAAAAAAAAAGAAAAAAAGAAAAAGAAAAAAGAAAAAGAGAGAGAAGAAAGAGAAAGAGAGAGAGAAAGAGAAAGAGAAAGAGAAAGAAAGAAAGAGAGAAAGAAAAAGAGAGAAAGAAAAAGAGAGAAAGAGACAGAGAGAAAGAGAACACACCCGAAAGTGCATTCACATATGGAAAAAAGAGCAACTGAGCAAACAGGTGTACAGGTATGTCCTGCCGATGTGTACACACAGTAAAACAAGAAAGCAATTGTGCAGACACATGTAGAGTAGAGACTGACTACCGGCACATGGGGGTGGGGGTCACATAAGATGAGTGTGGGGGATGCAACCAGGTATGACAGATGTAGGAAGAAGAGAAAGTTTGCATGAATAAAATAAAAAGCATGAGAGAGAATGAGAGAGAGAGAGAGAGAGAGAGAGAGAAAGAATGTGATCAGGACAGTTGCTGTGAACTAAAGTTAATTTTGTTTTCTTTCTGAAACTAGACAATTAGTGCACACCTATGGATATAAATGGCAATGCAAATTGTCAGTAATTGTCAAAAGGAAACACTGAAAAAGTCAACAAATGACACAAAGTGCAAAACAAAAAATAAAAAACTGGTTGAGTCAAAAGGAAAAAAAAAATCTCATCGTTTTCATTTTGTTAATCTTCCTTGGTTAGTTTCCTATGGAATTGTCTAATCCTTTGCAATTGAATTCTTCCCGCGTGGACGGCTCAAATCTTTCATATGACGAACAGTCTAATATGGCCGCCAGCATTTTTATAGAAGTCCATCCCAGATGGCACCAAATGGCAACTAAGGACAATTACCAAAACGTTGGCATCTAATTTACATACATGTGTCTGTAGACACCATAAACACGTATGTAAATTAGATTGCCAAAATAATAAGTCACTTTATTTCTATATAATAAAACTTCTATATAACAATAACAATAATTTAAAAGTAAAGAGACATTATTTTTAGCTATGAAGAATTCCTTAAAATTTCTTAAAATGAATTTTCGAATGAAATTAAAGTAGAATGGAGGTAGTAGTTGTGACCCAAGGAGTCACAGGTATGTCTAGTATATATACATATATATATATACACACACATATATATATATATCTCCGTGCCCTCCGATCGGCAAGAATTAACATTCTCCTACACTGAAGATTGCATAAGCATGAAACATCAATATCTGTAGGTAATACTAATAAATATTTATTTAAAAAAATGTTGGTATATATATATACATATATATATATATATAATTACAAGACAACATCGGTACCATTGGTTTCAAATCTAAACAAAGTGGAGCTATAGTTGGCCTCCTATGCCGGACCTCTTCAGCCTCTGTTTATGTCTGTCTCCTCGGAAAACTATAGGTCCCTTTGTTTGGATTTGAAATCAACAGTACCGACGTTGTCTTAATCTTTTGTAATTATATATAAATAAATATTATGCTCTTATTTTAAACCCTTTTTCTTAATAATCGAGCACTCTGCTGAAGTTCTCTCCTACAAACCTTACACATTAATATATATATATATATATATATATATATACTTAGGCAGCATTTCTTCATTCATACATGTTTGATTAAATAACAGGAACAATTCCTGTTTGTTTCTTTTTTGATTCATCTTTTCATGTTCTGTTCGAGTGTGAACAGGAACTCGCCAAAACTGCTAACATGAGTCTTCTTCAGGCACGTGAGGAGTCACGCAAATTAAAACTGATGAATTTATTAAAAGACTTGATTAAAACAAAATTTTAAAAAATAATAAATAAATTGAAAAACTAAAAAAAATTTGTTTTAATCGAGTTTCTTAATTGTTTGGTTTGGTTGTTTTATAGAGGAAAAATGTTTTTGTTTTTAGCTTTGCAGAACATGATTGAGTTTTGCAAACAGGAAAGTAAAAAAACAATAACATCAATGTTTGGTGCATTTTTGATCAGGAAGCTAGTATCTTCAGAAAGCCTGATCTGGTAGCACTAGAAAAAAAACGATAAAGAAAGACGATGATGTGTGTGAAAAGAAAAGTCTTGTATATTAGTGAGCTTTTAGAGTCTTAGCTAATGCACATAGAGTTAACAAGGTGGAATTAATTTGCTTTTGTGTGTAATGAACTATCTCAATGAAACAAGATCATTCCGAGATGATAACTGCCGATTTCACATCATGTCTTCTTCGTATGTGGTTTTATTGACATTTAAAAGGAATTGAGTTTTTAACCAATAGAAACCTCTCTTGCTCAATTCAAATCGAAGTCTATCTATAGAGATATGAAATGGCCAGAGTTATTCAGCAGCATATTCGGTTTAACATATGTAAAACAGACGTTAAACTGAATATGCTGATGAATATCTCTGGCCGTTTCATATCTCTATAGGTAGGTTCAGATTTGAATTGGGCACAGGTGTCTATGGGTTAAAAACTCAATTTCTTTTAAATGTTGATCATTCAAACTGTTTGTACAGATATAACTTCTGAAACTTCTTGGTCTTTCTCTTTCATCAAATCTTTCTTGGAGTTCATACATTAGATCCATTGCTCTTTCTGCTTCTCGTGAAGTCGGTGCTCTCTATCGCTCCAAACACTTTCTCACACCTGAGGCTATTCTCTATCTCTACAAATCTACAATCAGACCATGTATGGAGTACTGTTGTCATATTTGGGCTCGTGAATCTCTGCCCCATTTAAGGGTTCTTGATAAGGTGCAGAAACATGTATGTAATTTTTTTGGCCTACCCTTTCTTCTCTGCACCCTCTCTCTCACAGACGTGATGTTGCTAGCCTCAGTCTTTTCTGCAAATATTATTATGGCATGTGTTCTTCGAAATTATCTGATCTATTCCCCGCTTCTTTTGTTCCAGCTAGTTTGACTCGTTAGTCAAGTGTCCTCCATCAATTCGCTGTTTTGATACCTCATTGTAATACAGCTTCCTATTCCAGTAGCTTCTTTCCAAGAACCGCAGGTTTGTGGAACTCTTTCTGCTGACTGCTTTCCTCCTACCTATAACCTTGGTCTTTTCAAGACTAAGGCCAATAGGCATCTCCTGTCTTTGCGATAACCATATTTGTTCTTGTTAGCTCCTTGCATCAAGTGGCTTCATGCCTTGTCTGAAGCGATTTCCATTAAAAAAGATTAATAAAATGGAGACATATCACATGACCTGCTCATCCAATGAGAATTCAGAATTTCATTTTTTCATCTATTTCTTTCTCAATCCCTACAATGGCACCTCAGAATGCACTTATGGTTTTGAAGTAAAACTGCAGATTAAATGGTTGGAAACCAATCGAGAAATTGCAAAAAGGTAAGAATGAGCAGCAGCAGCAAACAATGCAGAGAGGCTCAGTTATCAACACCGGCGCCAACCGAATATTCGATGGGTAAATGACACTGTCATCTCAACAGTGTTATGTAACCCAATAAAACATCTGTTCTTCTTGCAACCACCTTCTCTTCATTTGATTTGGCTGTGTGTCATTTTGACATGAGAAACTGTAGACGATAACCCCGGAATGACTGGGTGAAATAAAAGAAGTTAGGAATTTTTATTTATTTTTTTTTAGTTAAAAAAAAACAAACAAAAAAAAACGTTAAAAATCATTAACAGAATGTCATTACCTTTAATAGTTAATCTTGTGATGGCGGGGTGCCATTGAAAAGAAAGAGACCAAGAGTAGAGAGCTAGACAGTGCGAGACGTAGATACACAAGAGGCAGACAGTGCGAGACGTAGATACACAAGAGGCAGACAGCGCGAGACATAGATACACAAGAGGCAGACAGCGCGAGACGTAGATACACAAGAGGCAGACAGCGCGAGACGTAGATACACAAGAGGTAGACAGCGCGAGACGTAGATACACAAGAGGCAGACAGCGCGAGACGTAGATACACAAGAGGCAGACAGCGCGAGACGTAGATACACAAGAGGCAGACAGCGCGAGACGTAGATACACAAGAGGTAGACAGCGCGAGACGTAGATACACAAGAGGCAGACAGCGCGAGACGTAGATACACAAGAGGCAGACAGCGCGAGACGTAGATACACAAGAGGTAGACAGCGCGAGACGTAGATACACAAGAGGTAGACAGCGCGAGACGTAGATACACAAGAGGCAGACAGTGCGAGACGTAGATACACAAGAGGCAGATAGCGCGAGACGTAGACATGATTTGGGCCAGCCATTTGTACATGATGCACCAATAATTTGCATTATTTATTCAGATGCACCACACAAAGTTGGTAATTCCTAACATGATGAATACGCATACGTTCACTTTAAAAAAGTGAAATTTTTTTTTTAAGATTCAATGGAGAGACTTTGTGTGGACCAACACATACATTTGGATAAAGAATGAACGCTGCACAAAGTTGAAAAGATCCAGTTTTTCACAAGGGTTTCATATACATTCAATTTTTATAATATATTTTTTTAATAAAGAGCGGAGGACTGCTCAAAATATTAAAATTTAAATTATAATAACACTTATAGAAGAAATTCATTATTCCCCCCCCCCTCACACACTGAAGTATTCGTCTATGATGGGTTTCTGAACTTTTCTTGAATTTTATAACGAAGATTAGCCGTTAAGAACATGTATTTAATATTTGATAAATTAATAGATTAACACCTTTGGTTGTACCCCCCCCCCCTTTCTACTTATAAAAAATAAAATTATATTCTACTTCTTTTCTTTAGGCGATTACATGTGGACACTGAAAAACTTGGTGGAACAAAAAAAATAAAATTTAAGAATTTATAGTGAGGGATCAGTTTCGCATATAAATTTGATGTAAAATCAACTTCCATTACCTAGCTATTTAGCACAGTAAACAAACCTTTTTTTTTTTTTGCTACTCGCAAATATATGCTCCCCCCTCTGGTCGCATATTTTTTCTAGGCTGGGAGTATTATATAAGGGTGACAGGACTACATACAATACGTAGTTAAAGCAAAATAAATATTAAAATATTATTGTTATGAATAAAATAAAAGTAAAGTACCTTATTTATGGATGTCAAGCGCGAACGCAGACCTCACAATATTTTTATAAATAAAATAAAGTAAAACCTATTTCCTTTTTATGGATGTCAAGCGCAAAAGAAAACAATAGGAAATTACAACACGGCTGCCAGCGATTAACGCATTGCATTAAAGTTCGATTTTCAAGTCTTTAAAAAATAAATTAGAATTTTATTTCAGGATAAAAATACAATTTAAGTCTGATTAATACATTTCATCCAAAATGAATGCGAAAATCAAATGAAATAAGCGAGATATTCAAATAATCCCTATAGTACAATTGAATGCCGAACGGAAACGTCTACTCGTCCGTTTAGTTTTTAATTTTAACTATTTAGTAATTTGAAAAGTTTTTTTAAGTTTTAAATATAAAGGAGGATGCAATACATGGAAGGATTCTCCACCACACTCTCTTAAAAATGGAGGAGGTAATTCCGGGGAGGACGGTCATGACAACAGAACCTATACTACACTTATAAATTCCAATTAAATCAAGTTTTTTTTTTTTTTTTTTTTTTTTTTTTCATTCATTCAAAAATGTCTAGTCCCAAGAATAATTTTTTTTATTGCTCCTTGGCTTTTTGACTAAGATCAAAGTCTGTAAATATAAACATGAAAAAATAAAAATTTCGAACCAATTTCAGATACTTTAAGTAGGACGGCCCCTAGTGTAAATGTGGTATTGTGGTGACTGAGATGATTCTAGTTAAGAGTAGGATAGACACTTTTATAACTACATACCAATGATGACCAACGATACTCATTTTCCCCACACGTTTGAGGGCCTTGTGCCTAATTTTAGTGAATATTTATTTCATATTATATATGCAAATAAATAATTCAAAGTGTAGTATCTGTTCTCTTAACATCAGCGCCAGAAGTTTTCATATAATTATCTCCCTTGAAACTAAAACTTTTAAAATGTTTTTTTTTTAATAAAATCTCCTTAATTGTATTAATAATTATAATAATATTACTATCAGTGAAAATATAAATATATAATAAAATTTGACAATACAAATTAAAAATGTATATAACAGAATATTAATTTATTAGAAAATAAAAATAAAATAAATATGCAAATGTGGAAAAGCGGATTTTGTTTGACGGAGTTTAGAGTGAGGTGACGGTGGTTAAGTGGATAACGACACGGACTGACGACCTGTGCGTGCCAAGTTCGAATCCAGTCGATTCCATAATACCACTTTCACTTAGAGATGTTGGCAACCATTATGGGGTCCATCCTGCAAGAATGCCGACAACGGAATCAAACCGGTCAACAAAGTTGTACCATTCTGATTCATATGCATTTACTTATTATATTTAAGTTTAAAGGTTTTGATATTAATATACTCAAGAAAGATTCGTATTTACTAATATTTAGATTAGATTAAATTGGAATATTAGATTAGCTAAATTATTTTGCAATGTATTTATTATGTTTAAAAAATTGCAACTGACAGACAGACAAGACGGACAAAATCCTTATTTATATAAGATGTGAGATACATTCTGTGAGATTTTTTTTGGGGGTCATGCTGAAAAGTTAGTAAAAAGATTTTTGAATTTTCAATTGAAAGGTTGTGCCTATATTATGCCTCCAAAAAACTTACAAAATACTCTGAAGTAACTAAATTTGAATTTCATAAAAATCGTATTTGAATTTTCACAAAGGGCTTCCACCCCTTTTACATAAAACCAAATGAATCTAAATATAGCCCACATTACCACCCTTTTACACCTAGCAGCTGTGTTCCCAAACTCATAATGATCAGTTAATTAGTTTATGAGTGAATCCATATACATAAAAATACATAAACATATACCAAACTTTTTATAGTAGGGGTGGGACGTAATGGGTGAAAATTTCAGATTCATGCGAATAGTATTTTTTTGTGTTCATTTATACATAAATAACACTAAACAATCAAACATTTTGAAAATTTTGCAAAATTCAGAAGGTGCGGGCCAAAAATAGCCGTTAGGGCTCCACGGGACTTAAAATCCATCATTTTTCGGTGAAAAAGTGGTTTCATGCAACATTGCAGGTCCTAAAACATCCTCAAAAGCTATGAATGGATATAGATGGTTAAATCTGATATAGTACTTTAATTTAGGACCATTTTCAGGCTGTGAAAGTGTTTTCATGAATGTAAAATAGGCAAAAACTAGTGGCCTGCACCTTCTGAATTTTGCAAAATTTTCAAAATGTTTGATTGTTTAGTGTTATTTATGTATAAATGAACACAAAAAAATACTCGCATGAATCTGAAATTTTCACCCATTACGTCCCACCCCTATTTATAGATAGAGATATGATGTACCAAAATTAAATTTAAAATTCTGAAATAGAACTTAGTATGGATTTCTTTTCATAGGAACCTGATTTTTTTCTTCTCTACGATAGAAAAAAAAAAATAGGTTAATTTTAATCCTGCTTCTGACTTCTTTTGAATAAAACCATGATCACTAAACCCCGCCTCTTAAGAAAGAAACAAAAAATAAAATAAATTCTATCACGAAAGATTACATTAGATCACCACTGGTTAGCGGGTAGTTTTTTTGAACTTTTCAAATTGTATGTGTAATGATCTGACCTATTACATAAGACTCTCAATTTGATGACGAGCAAGAAACTGAATTAAGGTTTCTTGCATAAAAAAAAATGGTTTCTAATTAATGGCATCAAAAAGAGGAAGTTGTTATTTTTGCCAGACGCTTTTCAACACGTCTACAACTTTTGATTCGAAAGAAGTAGAAATGGATTAACCCATTTTTTTTAGGGGAAGCAATTTTCTGTAATCACAAAATCATTAAACGAAATCCGTTACGTAATTTTCAATAATAAATTATTTGATTTAATAAAAAAAATTATTTTATTTTTTTACCTATCAAGCTCCAGGGGCCACTTTAAGGGTCAAAGAGATCGTCAGTTGAACGACGATCGCCACCATGAGATGATTGGAAACAAAAGGGTGGAATAGGGAGAATATTACTTAAGAGAAATCGATTATCCAAGAGGATGGCTCAACAAGTATTTGTTTACATTAGACTTGAAGACGACCATGTTGTAGTCGGTTGGGAAGCAGACTCATGCTATTTTGTTCTACAGATGGTATGTTCATGGAAGTTCCGTTTGTTTTTTGGTACAGAGAGAAAGAAAGGAAAATTCTTTGATGTGGTTGTAGCTAGACGAGTACTTGCTGTGAATGTTTTACAGGGTGGGGACCGGGGATAGGAAATCTGTCGAGCACCTACCATGAACATAAGGATAGAGTAGAGAGAGACTAGCAACATCTCTTCTGTGTGAAAGAGGCTGTAGGGACAAGATGAGCTCATCGCCCAGTAAATTGCGAAGTCGGTTTTGTACTCTGGCATCTCCCCAGATACGACAGTAGTACTACATCTTAGAATGTATCTGGCTCTTATACAGCGTTTTATCTGCGTCAGGAGTGAGTTACCTTCTAGAGTGATAGAGGAATTTGAAGAGGGATGACACAAAGATCAGAGCTAAAGGGGCCGTCATACCTCAGGCTATGTGGCATATATGGCCGACCTGCAGCTACCTGGTCAATCAAGGCTTTCACAATCATCACTCGGAATGCAGATGTAGCCATTGATGTTGAGCCTGAGGTATGAGTGTGGTGGGTTGGTTGAGAGAATGGTCGATACCGACGCGACTGTCTCAGCATGACTGCTACCTGCTGTCGGACCCAGCTATTTAGCAGCGTGCGGACAGAGTTGTAGACATCTGGCTCCCAAACGAGAGGGACAAAAATTTGTCCTCGACTTTAGAAAACTGTTTCTTTTAAATTCCATTTTCGCCATAGCGAGCACGGCACATGAGTAATCAGCAGACAACATTGTGATAACGTGCATGAGTATGTGCTCCAACTCTCATGCGACCATGGCGACTAGAGAACAGATCTCAGTGGACCTAATTCCACTTTTAAGCAGTTAAGAACCACAGAAATAAGGCATACTTGGACGGCACTCACCACCATGACAATACGCTAGAGAGCACGATGAGCGTCACCGAACAACATGAGATCTAAAAATCATAACAGTTAGACACAAGGTTGGTTTTTAATGTGGGGAAAATCCAGCTTCCAAAAAGGGGCATTCAGGTTGGGACAAAAAATTAAAATTTCTTCAGTCTAGAAGGATTTCTTATTCACTGACCGAGGACAGAAAAGATGACATGTATCAGAACAGATACTACATGTTGCTCGTAGCCAAAAGGTCAAGGGAGTCAATTATTGCTGATGCTTGAATTAACTCCCTTAGTATTAAATGCAAAAGGAAAAGCTGTTTATGCATATAAATATTGAAGCAGACACACAATGCATATTATATTAAGAATGTGGACATTCCGATCAAGAACGGTGTATTCACGCCTGTATACAAGATCACCCCCAGAGAAATGTATAGTAGACCATGCATTGCGGCAAACACGATCACACCCGGAAAATGTATGAACGTGTGCACAGTTTGCCAGGGATCCACCTGGTCACGTGATTTCAGTCTATTATTTAATCGGAAGGGGGGGGGGGGGTGATTCATACCCTTTCCCCAAGACATTAGTGAAAGTAATGCGATTGACCCGACTTAACTCTAATACGACATCCAGAGAAATCTTTTGAAACAATACCATGTTATTTATACATTCATAAGCTGTACAAAAAATACATTAATTTTGGGGAGTTTAATATTTTACTGCTCTCTCTCTCTCTCTTTTAATTGTGGGGTTCAGTATTTTTATTCCGGGTTATCTAACCAACTCTTTGATTTCAGCCCCTCCCCCTTCAGACTGGACTTTTGACCTAGTTGTTGACCTTCTTGTCTTTTACTCTACTCTTTATTTTCTTTTGATTCCCTTCCCCCCACCCACCCACATCTATTTATTATTAGTCTGCCCAACTACCTCCACATTGCTTTGTCTGGTTTAAAGGTTATATATATATATATATATATATATATATAAAAACATGCAATTGAGCTATTAAAGACTCAACGATTTCTAATCAGAAGTCATAACATTTTAATGAGGGGCGTTTCAAATTCAAAGCGAACTCATAATGGTTTATTCAATTATTTATAGTACAAGAAACTTTTTCAACATTAAAGATACATTTTTACTGTATAAAATAAAATCACCTTCATTACTTCCGCAATTAAATTGGGGGGGGGGGGGGTAAATGTAATTTTACCTGGGGAAAAAAAAAAAAAAAAAAAAAAAAAAGAAAAAAAAGAAAGCTTAATTTCTTTTTTCTTACTAGTGTTCAAAATGAAACTCTCCTTCGTCAGAGTTTTTGTGGTTTTGTTGATTCAAGGCGCTAAAGAGTCAAGGAAAATATTTCAGTTTTTTGGGTTTTTTTTTTAAATCTGAGTAAAATTACCCCCCCCCCTTCCCCTACTCCGAAAATTGATTTTCCAAAAAGGTACTGAAGATGAAATAATTTTGTACAGCAAATCTTTTTGGAAAAGGATTTTTTTTAATGTTAAAAATGATTGCTTACGATATTAGATTTAACACTCAAGAAAATCATATACCATGGGGTCAAACAAAGCGAGTGGAATTAGGTACGATAAAACTGTTTGGGAGTTGTCGAATGGCACTCATTTACCAGTCGTGTTATCATAGAACTTTTTACATGGTATCAAAAATGATATCGAGTGTCATATTGAAGTTAAAATTTGGGTATCGTGATAATCGTAAAATGGATAATTCAAATTAACACGGTCACAACGACATGCTGCCAAAATGCCAAGAACTGCATTTCCTGGTGATTTCAGCTGGAATCGAAAGACAGGAAAATAAAAACTATTATTCTAGAGAGAACTTCATTCTACAATTGTTCAGTGTTTTTCAGATTTTAAACAAAAAATATATTGAGAATTCTGTCCACCTCAATTTAAAATATCAACCGTCAGCAAAAAGTTTACCCTTAAATGCTTTTTGTTTCAAATATGACACATTCCAACAAAATGCCTATTCAACGAAAATGTGTCAAACTGCAACTTGTTTCACATCTGCAACAAACCTGTTGGCAAGTGTGAGTAGGTATTTTTTTTAATGGAAATCTCTCCAGACAAGGTATGAAGCCACTTGATGTAAGGAGCAAAAACAAAAACAAAAAAAATACTACTTCAAAGTCAAAAACTAGTCAACTATAAGTGTTAGATGGATAGATTCCGACCCAGAAAACAGCAATTCTTCCCTCTTTGTCAGAAACAGCGCTCATGGTCTGTGAGGACTAAAGGACAAAATAAGGGAAGCGAGAGTTATGAGACTGCCGAAAGTAAACCCAAGTTAGTCACTTTCTACTCTATTAGAATGATGTTGCATGAGCACACCCGCTAAATAGGTAATCAGTATCTTCGATGTCAAACAAATATAAAAATAAAGCATTTAAGGGTTAAAAGAATTTTTAAATTACCAAAATTATTGAATAAACAAAAAATGAAAATAGAAATTCTTAATTTCAAAATACAAAAACTTTTATGTACAACATTTTTCGTGAATGCAAAAAATTTCATATTTTTTCATTTTCAAATATTTCTTTTGATATAAGCGTAATTGTGACAAAGTATCCCGGGCCCCATGGGGATCGGGTACCCTGGTTACGCGCTAGTATGCATCTTGGTGGTGATGCTAGGCCCTGCGTAGAGACAGGAGTGGAGATATAAAACTAGTATATATTTGACGTAAAAACGAACTTATTCAAACGACAGGAAAGAGGTGCCGGCTGGTCTAGTTAAGCCATGTTTTTCAGTCAGAATCCATTGCTTTCCCAGGTAAGGAGACAGTTGCCAGATGGGAAGTTACAGATAATGTAAATCCATGATCTTAAAGTTAATTCCAATAATATCAATAAAACGATGTCGTTCTGTTTAACTTAGCAGATAGGCAGTTGGGCCTGTCATTGTTAATCATTAAACTCAGTGAGAGATCATCACCAGCTGTGTGGCAGAATGAAAAAGCAATTGTTTTAGCGATAACGCCAGGCCAGAAAGAAAATTCCATTTATTTTAGGGAGAGGGAGTGAGGCGCCCGCCCCCCTCCCTGAGAAAGGAAGAGACGTAGAGAGAAATATGGCAGAGAAAGGGCTGTATGACGTTAGACACCTTCAATAAGAGGAATAGAGAAGTTCAGAGTAGACAATAGAATAGACAGAGTTGAATCATCAAGAGTGTTGGACGTTCGTCTGACACGCACCAAGATGGCGTGCGTGGTGAACGGATAGAAAACCGAACAAACTCCCCAGTTAATTTGTGACTAAACAACCACTTGTGAAATGAATTGACACACAGAGAACTAACGAGATAACTTAGAAAACAACTTTTACGAGTACGGTAGACATTAATCTAATGTAAAATCAATTATTTTATTTTATTAATAATTACTCTTTCATACAAAAAAACCCGACCGAGTTGTTGAACATTGTTCTGCTTTGAATAATCTTTCACCCTCACAGAGCCAACCGATTGCTGTTCGCCCAGTGATCGCTCGCTTATATAAACAGTTTCAACGTGGGAGTGTATTTGTAGCTGGACGAGACGACAAGATCGGCGACGTCATCATCATCGCCGTCCCAGCGTAGAGGAATTTCAATCGATATATTTTTTATTGCCACTATGACGATCCAGTGCATGTGTGAGGTCGACGAGACCACCGTGCACAGACACATGTGGGGTTCATATTTGGCACTGCGACCAGGATATCATACACCTGTGTGCGGTTGACCACGATCCCCACGGTGCACACGTGTGGGGTTTATATAATCATCGTAATGTCTCACCTATATTGGCCGTGAAAGTGGCGTGATGAGTGCAGTGGTTACAAGCGTGGGCTCGAAAATGCCAGGTTCAAGTTCTGTCGGGGCTACTGCTTATGCTTTCACTAATACCCTTGGAAAATATATGAATTTATTCGTCCAGCCATGAATTAAATAGCAGGGTAAACTAGACTCTAAAGCCTTGGTTGTTCAACTAATCTAGGAGAAGGAAAACTCTGAAATAACACTTTCTTTGCTTATCTCAACATTCTTTCCAGCCGTCATAAAGTCAAGCTAAACGCTAGGATCAGCAGAGCCTTTCGGGGCCTAAGTTGAAAGACAGCGACGAAGGTCTGTGGCGAGTTCCAAGACTGCTAACCCTAACCTGCCTTTGGCTTCGAGGCAAAGTGAAGGCAGGTTTATCAAGTGAAATCAACAAAACAAGTCATGCAGACAAACTGACTCAAGTTTGATGAATAAAACTAAACGAAACTAGTGTTATTTTTTTTTAGACTAATCTTGCGAACAAATATCGTCCGCACTTTGCACTGTATTTTTTGTTTCCTTGAAACTTAGAGGATATCTGATATAACAGAATTCATGCCTGTGTGCACACAAATGTCTGACGAGTGTGTGTGGAGGGTAATTTGGCAGAAATGAAAGCGGATTTTTTCCTCTCAAAATCCTCCATGGACAGGAAATAAATCGGAGAAAAAAAATACCTATTGTGAGTTCGGAGATGGATTTGTATGCGTTTTTGTTTGGCTATTTATATGTGCATCGCAGTACATTCAAATCACCCTGCATATTTGTGATGTTTATCTCGATGATATAAGTGAGAGGCAGATGCATGAAAGGTGGAGTCATAACAAAACAGATTCTCATCATTTATACGGAGAGAACGTTTTTTCTATGATTATTCAAATTATGATTACGTCAAGAATATTTGCAGAAGTTGGAAGTTTTTTTTGTTTGTTTTTTTTTTTACAGAGTTCATAGTGTGAGTTTTTTAGGGTTTTTTTTTTTTAGCTGACTCTCCAACTCTGGCTATCACCCAAGAAGTGTCATAGGCTATGTAAAGTTGATCTAGGTCAACTCTGAAGGTCATTAAAGATCAATTACAGGAGTCGTTTCTCATAGAATTGGATGTCAAATGAAAATGTTTCATAGAATTGGATGTCAAATGAAAATGTTTCATAGAATTGGATGTCAAATGAAAATGTTTCATAGAATTGGATGTCAAATGAAAATGTTTCATAGAATTGGATGTCAAATGAAAATGTTTCATAGAATTGGATGTCAAATGAAAATGTTTCATAGAATTGGATGTCAAATGAAAATGTTTCATAGAATTGGATGTCAAATGAAAATGTTTCATAGAATTGGATGTCAAATGAAAATGTTTCATAGAATTGGATGTCAAATGAAAATGTTTCATAGAATTGGATGTCAAATGAAAATGTTTCATAGAATTGGATGTCAAATGAAAATGTTTCATAGAATTGGATGTCAAATGAAAATGTTTCATAGAATTGGATGTCAAATGAAAATGTTTCATAGAATTGGATGTCAAATGAAAATGTTTCATAGAATTGGATGGCAAATGAAAATGTTTCATAGAATTGGATGTCAAATGAAAATGTTTCATAGAATTGGATGTCAAATGAAAATGTTTCATAGAATAAAACAAAATGTAAAGCATTAAAAGATGAAATTCAATATCAGTTTTATGATAACATGGCGTTTACATTTGTGAAATCCAAGACAGCGTATTTCATTCCTAAGTTTCTTGCAAACACAAGACTAAAACTTTTGCATTTATTCATATAAATAGATAAACATTTAACATCTTTGTAATTTTCATACACCTTTATTTATCTTTTAAATACGTCCATAATAAAATCAAAAGAAAGAAATCAATTCACTTGAGAAAAATATGGCATCATTTCAGGAGAGAGACAGAGAGATAACGAGTAAGACAGCTAGCTAGCCATCCTAACCCTAACTCTCTTCACTTTTTCTCTTTTCACTTTTGTCTGTCGGTAAGAATTTTAGCGAGCGATGTTAGAAGAAAGGTTTTTAGTAAGTTACCTATTTTTTTTATTAAATCATTCTAATTAGTTATTGTTAATATCGACGAAACTATTACATATATATAGACAAAATGGGACAATGAAATTACAAATGTATAACATGAAACATTAATTTATTATGAACCGTTTAAAAAATAGTTATGCTAATGAGTCATCATCATCATCATCAACCGGTTTATTTGTTGAATCATGCCACAATTATACATACAAATAATTGTCTTTGGATCATTCGTCAGTACTATATATATATATATATATATATATATATATATAGAGTATTTCAAAATATTATGCTGCATTATTGATTTAAATAACAGTAACCAGTTTTGATGGTAATATAAGAGTGATAAATTAGAGGAACTTCCATGTTTATTCATTTTGTGGTGTAGTAGTTATAGGCTCGGCCTGCTGGGTTCAAGTTCTGTTAGGGGCTACTGCATCACCTTGTCTAATATCCCCAGGAAAAGTATGAATCCATCTTTCCACCATCTATGGATTTAATAGTAGGGTAGATAGACCCTTCTAAGCCTCGGTCGTGCAACTATTGCAAGTAAAACTGCAAAATAATATCAGTCTTCCTCTGCTTAACCCAGGCATTGTTTCCAGTCAAGAGAATTGATACATATTTTATTGCAGAAGAAGGGGGGGGGGGGGCTCAACTTTTTGAGCATTTGTTATGATTATTCTCAATGATCGTGTTTTTGAACCCGATTAAAAAGTGAAAAGAAGAACATAAATCAGTTGTGAGAATGCATACCTTTGCCTGGAATGGGCAAAACTCATTTCTGGAACTTACTCCTCCATATTGTATGAAGTATTTCTGAAGTTATGCCACGGAAAAGTTGATAACTTAAAAAACTATTTATTTGATCAGGTTGAAATTTTGCATGGTGATCACTCTTATCAAAGAGCATCAGATTCCTACATCTAATTAAAAAAAAAAATCAGAAGTTGAAATTCTGTCAAATTTTCGACCTTGACAGAACTTATCACGGTCAAGGTAATATAAGATGCGAGATTTCATTGGCTACAATATGGGCCAAGTAGTGAATCTCTACGATGAACAGAACCAAAGTTATCACCAAAAATGCAACCTTGATTTTTTACTTAGATATCCTCAAATTAAATTAGTTCTAAGTTAGACCATGACCAATATTTTGACCAAGTTTGGTGACGATTAGTCAAGTGATGTGGACACTAGGCTGTACACAAACATATTGACAAATCACAAAACTCAACCAAAACCATAACATCCTTGGTGATGCAACTTCCTGTCCACTCTGTATATTCATTGAGTTTTTGTCTCGTTCAAAAGCTAATGAGCTCAAAAGAACATTGTAATCTCAATAAACCAAGAGAAGGAACGCAGTCCGAAATATGTAAATAAATGTAAATACAATCTTATAAAATTCTTATTAGATAATGATAATAAGATTATGATGACGATGGTTTGAATTTATTTTTTTATACGCATTTTCTTTCTGCAAGTCTGCTCTTTTTTTTTGCCAATCATGAATTGTCGGCCATGATTAAATTTGACTTCAATTTAGTCCCAATTCAAAAGTAAGTTATTTAGCTTTCCTCTGCTAAAAGACAGGATGTCATCTTGCCGCTAAGTGTTGCAGCCATCACCGCCTCCTCAGCCTCGTTCTACCTTTCACCATCTCACCCTCCACCAACACCCCCTCACCCCCCCCCCCCCGATAATGCCATTTAATCACTGTTGTTCCTTCCAGAGGTTGCAACATTCATCTTATTTATTCCTTCTCTCGCTCCCTCCACCCCCACCCTGGTTTCTCCCAGGATATGCGTTTGTATGGAAAAGGTTGTGCGGAGGAAGAAAAAGAAAAGAAAAAGAAGGGAACGCAAACATAAAAGAAGGATAAGGGTGTGTGTGTGCGTATATGTGTGTGTGTGTGTGTGTAACAATAAAATAAAAATAAAAAATAACCCATCCTCGGATGGGTTCAGAAAACTTAAGTACTCTTAAAGCCTTTCATAAATGCAAGAGAAAAATGACTGAAAAGCAGACGACACAACAGAAGACCTTTAAAGATAACGATTGACGTTCAACTTGAAGGAGAGAAGATTGTAATGTTTGGAAATATAGTTGAAGGAATTCCACATTTAAGAGGTACGTGGAATGAAACTGCTTTCGGGGAAAGTTGCGATGGCATTTTGTCTAAAGAAGAAACCAGTGCGTGTTTGGACAGTAATCAAAGGGAGTTTGTTATTGTACAACAACAAAAATCTATGTATAATGTATATATTATCTCTACAGGGTGTTGCAATGAAATACCTGGAGGTGCCGAGAAGCATGGTGAAACCCTGAATGGAGGAGATCGCCACCGGACACCCCTACGTCTCCCAGCAGGACTCTACACCTGCACACAAGGCCAAGATGATCCAAGCATCGCTGCTCAACAACATTCCTTACAGCTAGTCGCCGGACTTGTGGCCGCCCTCCTCACCAGACTGAAATCCCCTTGACTATTTCTTCTGGGGTGTGAACGAGTCGAAAACCAACAAGCATGCCCACAACATGGTCAACTCTCTGAAGGCTGCCATCGTTGAGGTGTTCACTGCTATAGACAAGGACATGGTCGTCAAAGTGTGCGACTTATTTCGCGCTCGCCTTGAGATGGTCTTCTCCGCCGGTGGCGATCACATTAAAAAATAATGTAGTATGTAGCTCCTTACATCAAGTGGCTTCATGCCTTGTCTGGAGCGATTTCCATAAAAAAAAAAATAAACTGTCGGGTCTCTGCATATAAAACTTTGCTTTTATTGCTTATTTCGTTTCTTTTTGTCAAATGTGGGATCTTGCTGCAACACCCTGTATATATATATATATATATAAACATATACTTAACTTTATATAAATAGAAATTATGTGTATATGTTTACAGGATTCACTCCTAAACTAATTAACCGATCACTATGAATTTGGAAACACAGCTGCTAGGCATAAAGGTGGGTAATGAGGGCCATATTTAGTTTAATTTAGTTTTATGCAGAGGGGGGTGGAAGCCCTTTGTGAAAATTCAGATGCCTCCGATTTATAAAATTTTAACAATTAGGTATTAGACATCAATTAATAAATATTGCCCAAATTTCAGTTTCTTTTGAGTATGTTAAAGGGGTTTTAGGGGGCATAATATGGATACAACCTTCCATTTGAAAATTTAAATATTTCAGATTTGCATTAAATTTGACTCATAGTCGTGAGGCAGCAATAAAGCAAAAATCCCTGAATTCCAATTTCTTCTTAAGACCCCTTTCAGCTTAAGCCTTAAATTTTAGACATTTTCTAGAAGTAAAATCATGTAATGGATTTTGATCAAAATTGGAATAAGGATTCTAGACATAAGGTTTAGTAGGATTATATCTTGATTTTAATCTTCGTAAGAGGACATAAAAATGGTGCAAAACTGTTCTGTTTGGGGGAATTAATTTTATCTATCCTGGAACAGGTATTCTAGTATAGTATAAACTGTTGAACAAACATTTGTTAATAACTTTGCAATTAAAAAAAACAAAACAATTCAAAATGTTTTGATTAAAATAAAAACATTGTCTATTGTATTGGTTAAGGAAATAATTTTTTTTAATGATTCCAGAAAAAAAAAAATCGCCAACTCAGACTCCCCATTGCTGGTTCAAAGATGTTTCATCCAATTTTTATTTTTTTTACCCAAGTTTGTAAACACAAGAGAACGTTTTTTCAAGGGTCACTTAGACAAGAGTTTGACATGTTTATATGTATAATATAGTTAATTAACTAACAATTGTCAGTACAAAGTAATTGTGCACATTATCCATTACACTTTTCTGCTGGTAAATACCTTCCAATTAGAGAACAGACTTTTATCAGACTATTTATCTGGTTATAAAATGTGGACGACAGTGGGTTCTAAAAATAGAAATGGAACTTTTCAAATGAAAGCCGTACACTTTTCTGATAGTGTGTGGTGGGGGTGGTGGCGTAGCCAGACATTATCTAACAGGTAACAACAAGCACTCGTAAATTGCTAAGTACATACCAAGGCAGGTGGTTGTATCAATCACCCTTTTTTATTGAACAAGCGACAAGGACATTCTCTATGCAATAAAATATAGGAAACAAGAAAACACATATATATTTTTTTATTTTATTTTAACACTACATTATTGCGTCTGCTGGAAATACCCAGGTTTCGTCTGTTTGGTCATCCGGAAATTAGGAAAAATTTCAGGTTACAATGACCGAATCATAATTGTTAGTCTCCTTTAGTATGTTTGGACTCTCTCTCTCTCCCATAATATATATATATATATATATATATATATATATATATATATATTATTATTATTTCATGTATCCACATAAAATGTTATAAGGGGACATAATTTTGTATGTATCAATTTTCAGTATTTACTTCAACAGTGCTCGATACGTGAGTAGAGCTAGGTAGTAAGTTATGAAAATATATTTATGGAAATTAAGCTACACAGAGGCATTTTAGCCTGATGATTCCCTCCAGGGATGAAAAGCGCAAGCCTTTGTGTAGTTCAATTGCTATAAATATATTTTCATAACTTACTAAAACTACCAATTTCTACTAATATATATATATATATATATATATATATGATGGACTCTTTCGATTTCGACGTACGAGTGCCCCGCCAGGGGCTGCCCGCGCGTGAATTTGTAATTGCAAGGGTTGCGCAATCCTCAACAACCGCTCTCCTGAGTAGGCATTGCTTGATTCCAATGGCAAGTAGTAATACAGGACGACTGAAAACAATGCCGAGATAAGTAGAGAGCACATACAGCACCTGGTATTCCCAAATGGTCACCCACTTAGTACTGGCCAGGCTCGACGCCGCTTAACTTCGGTGATCTAATGGGAACCGGTGTGTCAACGTGATTGTGCCGTATATATAAGACCTTAAGAGATTTGATTAAAAACAACCTGAGAACACCTGGGGAAGTCGGCTGCTAAAAAATCTGACTCTTGAGTCAGTAAAAAAAAAAAAAAAAAACCTAACAAAAGTGACCGATTAACTTCTCACCTCAGAGGTCAGGAATCAGCTAAAAAGAAAAAAAAGAAAAAATTCTTAATCCAGATCCCCCAAAAACTGACTGTTGCTACTGACAATGAAAACAAAAAAAAAAAAAATTGGAGCTCTCCAAATGTGCATCTGTTTTTGCCAAAGATTGTTTTAAAACTGTCAATGTTGCCCCGTCTCCTTTTCACCGTAGTGTTTTCGCGGATATTTGCATCAAACACTTTAAGCCGATCTTATGCAAACAAAAGGAATTCGTTTTTCATGTTGAAATTATTGATTTGATGCAGGGTTTTTTTTCTCTAGATTATTGAAAAGGGGTGCATTACCGACTTCAGAGATACGGTCGTAGATTATGGAATCGGCTATACAGAGTTCAAATCCCATCGGATCTAATGTGGTCATTTACACACTCCCACTGTTAGCAAAGGTATGAACTCGACCCCCCACAACTCTTGGTAAAAATAGCAACTGGCACCCAACTAATCATATATAGTGAATCGTTTATAACAACATTTATTGTGTTTCGGATTTAAATAATCCCCCCCCCCACCACCACCACCAAAAAAAAAAAAAAATTGGTTGATTTGCCATAAAGCAGACAAATAAAACAAAACCTTTGTTTGAAAATACAGGTTGTATACCTCCATTAAGATCCAGGAACTTTCACCTCGCCCCCACCCTCACTTTCTCTTTGGGTCATGTTTTATGAAATTTCAAATATTGGAACCTGATCAATCCCCAAAGTAGAAATGGCAGAAATACTAATGGAGTCGCATAAATGTTCTTTTTAAAAGAAGGAGACTGCAATTGGGGGTGGGGGGGAGTAAGCAGTCTGGCTGTAAGACTATCCGGTATTTACTTTTAACGTGATTCTTTTATGAAAAACTATTATCAGTATTTTTTTTCTTTCTTTCTCATTAATGCAATTACAGCTCATGTGATATTGGGTAATTCAACTAACTGTAGACTTCAACCTCGACCAGATCACCCGATAACTGAAATGTATGCCAACTTAACCTTTTACCTGAAACTACTGAATCCCATTTCAGTAAAAGTTGATATTTAAAAAATTTTAGTCTTTGCAAGCTAGAATAGAAATCCAGAAAAAACTCTATTCGTATACCAGAAGCCGTTTTTAAGATAAGGGCATGTCCCCAAGTTATGAACAAAATATTACATATATTGCCAATATTATAGGGGTTTTTTTTTAGGGAGGGGGGGGGGGGTAATATTTTTTGCTCAAGACCAAATCGCAACTTTGGTGTTGTGCTGAGGAACCATGGTGGTGCAAAGATATGCTTATTAACAAGAATGTATATAATAAGTTTTCACCAATAATCAACAAGGAGAATATTGGTATCTACAGGGATGATGGTTTCATATTTTATAACACACCTCACAGAAATTTAGACAATAAAAGAAAAGAAATACAATTTTTTTTTTAAAACTTAGGTCTTGACAAAGATAAAAATGAATCTAAAAGTAAATTTTTGCTAGATATAACCTTCAATTCAAATAATGAAACATACAAGCCTTATAGAAAAACATCATATATTAATAAACTATTTGCCCACAGTTTTAAAACAAATACCTAGGTCAATAAGCTATAAACTAGCCAGCAGTATAAATATATTCTATCAACACAAAAAAGGGTACACTTATAGCTGACACGCCAGATTTCAGTGACTTGCGCCCAAGAGCTGACAAAGTATTAACCAATCAGGTTGCAGCATTTATTCGCCAAGCAGGCTATAGCAAGCAGCCGACAATATTTGCATAAAAAACAATAATTGCGTTTTATTGCAACAACAATGAATTATTATCAGCTGTGTTAGGTCGTCGGATCTCCATCCGGAAGGACTAATTCAAAAGCATAACATTTTCATTTCTTTCTTTGTTTTATGTTAAAAAAAACTTTGACAAAATTTTTACCCACTCCCCTCCCTAAAAAAAACAACCTTATTTCCACGAACAAATCAAAACATTTACATCTACACATTTGATTTACAATGGTTTATTTGGCCCACCTAAAAATAAAAATATATATTTATTTACAGTTCTTAAGCTACGGTTTGTTCGTTTTTTTCATTTTATCTATGTATTTTTTCATTGAAAGTCTTCCATTAAGCACTTGGCAGTTTCAGCCTCGTTTTCGTCTCGTCTCACCAGCTCTCAGGCGCTTCCGCGACCTGCCTGATTGTTGCTGACGCGAAGTCAAGGAAATCTGACGCGTCAGCTATAAGAGTACCCAAAAAAGAATATAAACCAGCCTTAAAAAAAAAAAACAGAGGATATGATGAGAAATTAACATTTAATAAAAAAAATAAAAACAAAAATAATAAAAACGAAATATAATCTAGTTCAATCCACCTTATAACTAAAATTGGCAAAGAATTTTACAGGATAATCGATAAACATTTCTCTAAAAACAAAATTATCAATAGCAACCGCATTAAGATTTGTTATTGTTGCATGGATAACATGACACAGTAGTAAATAAACACAATAATAAAATAATAGTAGTAGTTGTAACTAATACTATTAGTTTGAATAATAATCCCAATTTATGTAATAGTAGAATTTTTAAAAAATTACTCGTTAATGAACAAATATTTAACAGCTAATGTTATATACAAAGTAACACTAAATAATGTACAACTAGTTTGTGAGAATCAGGTATGCCAGAATTAATGTAGGAAATTATGAAATTTATTGAAGCAGACTGATAATTTTCGAAAACACGCATCAATTATAGGCATAAAGCGTGACCATATTGGAATTCTATATCGTGCTTGTGTTTAAAGAGCTATTGTTTCTTGAAGTAGCCGGGGGGGGGGGGGGAAATCGATGAACATAAAGTAAAGATAGGGGTCACAAAAAATAATTTCAAGTGTAGGTATAATCACCACATTATAATGCCACTACCCATTGAGCTGACTACTTTTTTTTTTTTTTTTTTTTTTTTTTTTTAACATGATTCACCCCAAACAAGGCAGGCCGCAACTGTGGACGTAAGGGGCTACTGAGAAAAAAGAAAAGGGGAGAAGGTTGGGGGGGGGGGGGGTCAACCTAAATTGGGATCTGCACAGCAAGATGTCTGTTTACATTAGTTTTAAATTTCTACATGTCAATACTGTCGGGGAAACAGAGGCCAGCAGCATGAGGAAAGAAGCTATTTGAGCAGAAGGCTCTCCGGCATCTGGGGACCTCCACAGTGAATGAATGAGATTTAGTTGATTGTCGAGTTGGTCTAGTGAATTTACGTCGAGGGGGCACCATAGTAGCCAATTCATCGGAGCATAATCCATTGAAGTACAAGGATGCTACATTGCGGCGATGGGACAGGGACTGAAGCTTGGTTGACAGTGAGGGACCTATTAGGTTAGCGACTGTTTTTTGGACCTTGTCAAGGAGGGAGAGACTAGTAGATGATGCACCCACCCAGATGTGACAATACTCCATGCATGGATGGATGGTGGCTTTATAGAGATACAGGATAATGTCAGGTGTGAGGAGTTTACTAGCACGGTAGAGGGAGCCAACCTTCTTTGCGGCAGCCTTGGCAATATCTTCAATGTATTTGTTCCAATTCATGTTACCTGTGAAGGTTAGGCCGAGGAGTTTGAATGATGAACTCTCAGGTAGGGTGTTATTTGCCATGACAATCAGTGGTTGGAGAGGTTTTTTGTAGTTATTGAAGGAAAGGAGCTTTGTCTTTGCAGCATTAAAAGTTACCAACCATTTATGACCCCAATCCACTACAGCCTGGAGGTCATTTTCTAAAGATTCAGCCATTGCCTCGGATATGATCGCATCTGTTTTGCCAACATGGCGAGAGTCGTGGTGTTGTCAGCAAATAAACCAATCTCAGACTCTATGTCATCAGGGAGATCGTTTATATAGATCAGGAACAACAAAGGTCCAAGGATAGATCCCTGGGGTGCACCTGCATTTATGTCATGTTGCTTAGATGTCAATGAGACGGTGATGATCAGCTGTTTATCATGGAAGCAAAGCATTCGCCCATCGTAACACTACACTTTGTGTCACGTGAAACTGCAGAAAATTTTATTTAATCAATGAATAAAGTAATTTACATCGCGAATAGAATAAAAATGATTTCAAATGAATATGGATTGAATGTTTAGAAAATTGTTTCAAAATCAAATTGATAACCAATTTGGGTGACATATCAAAAGATGTTGCCCAAATGTTACAAATTTGGGTGTGGCATGTGAATTTTTTGTTCATAAAAATCTTTGTTTTTTTATAATCGGAGATCCAGGGAAAAGCTTAATGCTTACGTATGAAAATGTCACAAACAGCCTAAGATGGAGTACTGCTGCCACATCTGGGGAGGTGCCACCTAGAGCACTCTTCCTCCCCTTAACAGAGCGCAAAATATACTCTGCAATCTGGTGACGGATTGTCTCTTCCCTTCGCTATTTTCATGCTAGGTGCTCAAATCTCTGGTTCCCCCTGTAAAACATTCACAGTAACGACTCGATTTCCTACCGCCACTGCCAATAACCTTTCCTTTCTTTCTGTGTACCTAAAACCAAACGGAGTTTCCATGAACAGTGTTTCTTTCCAAAAACGTCCCATCTGTGGAACACTACAACATGGTTGCCTTCAAGTCCAATGTCAACAAATACTTGTCGAGCCGTCCTCTTAACTAAACAAATATTTCCATTTTCCGTCCATCATTCTCAATCCTCTCATAATATTGTTCATCATCCAACTGACAATCTCATTAACTATTATCTTCAAGTGGCTTTTCGCCTTGATAAGGAGTGACCCATTGGTATAAAAAAAAAAAATTTTAAGACGTTTTACGTTGAAATATTTCAAGTATTTAAAATAAATAATTTATTAAAAAAAAAAAAAAAAAAAAAAAAATTGATTGGCTTTCAAAATTCTTCTAAATTTTTATTCAATATTAAAGTTTTCAAGTGTGATTTTCTTCATTATTAAAATAAAAAAATAAAAAGATGTGAACCACTAATTGCCAAAGAAAGTAACCTCCCTTTACCGAGCTAGAAAACTTCTTACACCTGACAGTATCCTATATCTCTACAAAGCCACCATCTGCCCATGCATGGAGTAGTGTTGTCACATCTGGGCTAGTGCACCGTCCACTAGTCTCTCCCTCTTAGACAAGGTCCAAAAAAGAAAGAGTCGCTAATCTAATAGGTCTCTCACTATCCACCAATCTGCAGCCCGTCTTATCGCCGCAATATTGCATCCTTGTGCCTGTTTTACAAATACTCCAATGGAATGTGCTCCGATAAACTTGCTGTTCTGGTGTCCCCTCGACGTAAATACACTCGACCAATTCGGCAATCAGCTAAATCCCATCCATTCACAGTGGAGCTCCCCAGATGCCGGAGAGCCTTCTACTCCAATAGCTTCTTTCCTAGAGCTGCCGGCCTTTGGAACTCCTTACCTGCTCCCCGTTTCCCGACTGTACCGACATGCAGAAATGTAAAACTAATGTGAACAAGCATCTCGCTGCACAGCTCTCAATTTAGGATGACCCCCTAAACTTTCACCCTAATTCTCAGTAGCCCCTTATGTCTAGTGGCGGCCTGTCTTGTTTGGGGTGAACTAAGTTAAAAAAAATAAAAAATAATTGTGCAAATTGGAAAATTTCTTAAATACTTTGTTCTCACCTGGAAACATTACTCGATAAAAAGTAAAGATAAAAAAGAAACAACAAAAAAAATGCATTCCTGTCCCTAAAATGAGATTTGTTTTCTTTTCATCTATTATTTAAGTGATGAAACATAATCTGAGACATGTATTTACACGCACCTGTAGCATGACAACACGTTGGTGCAGGCTACTTTCAAAACCGCTCCCCTCCTCATCCGAGTGAAATATTATGCTCCCAATTTAGTCAAGCAAAACGAAATTGTAAGATGTTTTTTCTTGCTTTTTTTTTATCATAGTTTACACCAAACAAGGCAGGCTGCCACTGTAGATGTATATGCTACTGAGAATTAGGGTGTACGGTTTTTTTTTTGGGGGGGGGGGGGTCATCCTAAGTTGAGGTGTGCAGCGAAATGTCTGTTTAGATTAGTTTTAAATTTCTGGATGTCGGTACTATCGGGAAAACAGGGAGCAGGTAGAGAGTTCCAGAGACCGGCAAGACGAAGAAAGAAGCTATTTGAGTAGAAGGCTCTCCGGCATCTGGGTACCTCCACAATGAATGGATGGGACCTAGATGATTTTCTGGTTAGTCTAGTGTATTTACGTCGAGGGGGGCACTAGAGCAGCAAGTTTATTAGAGCATAAACCATTGAAGTATTTGTAAAACAAGCACAAGGATGCAACATTGCATTGATGGGACAAGGGTTGGAGCTTGGTGAATAGTGAGGGACCTATTAGATTAGCGACTCTTTTTTGGACCTTGTCTAAGAGGGAGAGACTAGTGGATGGTGCACTAGCCCAGATGTGACAACACTACTCCCTGCATGGGTGGATGGTGGCTTTGTAGAAATATAGGATAGTGTCAGGTGTGAGAAGTTTTCTAGCTCGGTAAAGGGAGGTTACTTTCTTTGGCAATTAGTGGTTCACATTTTTTTATTTTAATAATGAAGAAAATCACACTTCATAAAAGGAGCTCACGGTACTGTCTTTCTGTGATGTACGACAGTGCCAAGTGTACTTCGATTGACCTGCAGACAAGAATTGACTTGCCATCTGACGTAGCAGAGACTGCCATGTGATAGTAGAAAGATACACATGTAACTGAGAGTGCCATAATGCGCAGGTGAAAAGATCATTTGAGTAACTTTTCTAATCTGTTATTCGTCGCACAAAGTATATCCCGTTTAACAATAGGGTTTTTGAAGATTAATCTGATTGCAAGAAACGTTTACTTTTCTTTCGACACTAGTTAACGTTTACGTTTCTTGCGACACTAGTTAACGTTTACGTTTCTTGCGACACTAGTTAACGTTTACGTTTCTTGCGACACTAGTTAACGTTTACGTTTCTTGCGACACTAGTTAACGTTTACTTTTCTTGCGACACTAGTTAACGTTTACTTTTCTTGCGACACTAGTTAATGTTCATATTGCCTTAGCTTTTAATTTTCATCATGTTTTTTTTGGTTTTTATTACGGAGTCACCACTTATCAAAGCTACAAGCTACTCGAGGATAACAAATTACCATCTCGTTAGAAGTTTTAAAACTCATTTGAGTCGATTAAGACTTATTCCAAAAGAAATCTAAAAACGAGTCAGCTTCCTTTCCAGTTCAAAACCTCTGGAATATTATCCTCCTCATCATCATCATATTCGGTTTTAACATTCGTTTTAAGTTGAACATGACATCAAAAATCTTACTGATAGATGTAAAAAGATGATATCGAAAAATGGGGACTACATTAGCGATTAATGATAATTAACCCATACATTAATTACACGGATTCTAATGGGGTAACTCCACAAAATGAAAACATTTCTGAACCCACATATTCAGTCAAAGGAGAGTAGAAAGTGACTAACCTTGGCTTTACTTTCAGCAGCCTTATAACTCTCGCTTCCCTTATTTTGTCCTTTAGTCTTCACATTCCATGAGCGATGTTTCTGACAAAGGGGAAAGAATTGTTGTTTTCGGGGTCAGAATCTATCTATCTGACACTTATCGTTGGCTAGTTATTAATCTTTAAGTAGTATTTTTTTTTTTTTAGCTCTTTAGATCAAGTGGCTTCATGTCTTGTCTGGAGCGATTTCCATAAAATAAATTTAAAAACTAGGGTCTACTATCAGTGTTTGCTGTAGAAGGATGTTATTTTATTAAATGCCAAAAAGTTTATTTTAAATTTGGTGATTATTGGACGGATGAGAATTCTTTATATTTTCCTATTAAGTTTTCTAATGTAAACAATTAGATTTGTTTTTTGTTTTGTTTTTATTTTTATTATTCATTACTGATATTTTCAATAACGATAATGACCAGATGTGTTTTTGTGTCTTTCCATCTAATCACTACTAAACATGATGTAACAGTTGACAATGAAGGGTGAATGGGACGAGAAGTGGTGGGAGGAGGAGAATAGGGTGAGAGTATGTATTAAACGCAACATTCTCATAATCTGAAAGCTGCGAGTTCAATCTCTGTACAAAGCAGTACATATTAATTTTTTTTTATTCAATCACACCCAAGAGTAAATTCCACTAAACAATATCCGAGAAAAAACTGGTGATGCAAATAGTTGATTGTTTGAATGTAAACAAATTTTATTGTGAAAATATAAAAATGTTTTGCTTGAAAAAAATGTAACATTTCTCTCCATTTTTTATGGTTTGGTTGTTTTGTTTTACGGCATATCAACCCTTTCCTGGTTATTTAATGCCGACTCCAGCCATTTTAGTAAAAGTTTTTATGCTCCAATTTTTTTTTTATACCTTCAAATATTTATTCAGGGTGTTTGGTTTGGTAGTTTTGTAGAGGATTGTTTTTTTGTGCTTTGCAGAACATGATTGAGTTTTGCAAAGGGAAAGGAAAAAACAATAATATCAATGTTTGGTGCATTTTGGGTCAGGAAGCCGGTATCCATTTTTTATGGAACAGATACTGTTTTTTTTTTTATATAATACACAAACACCAGGTAGTTATGTTAGTATATTATAAAGAAAACATTATATAAATAACATATCACATAAAATAATGTATAAATAATATATATATAATTATTTTTTAAGTCATTTTTTCTGAAGAGGAATTGAAATGGGTAAATGGTAAATGTCCTTATTTATAAAATTGATGAATTAAAAATAATAAAACTTGCATAAAGATAGTTTTTAAATGTGCATTTATTCTTAAAATAAGAAAAGAAAAAAGAATTGTTCATTGTAAAAAATGAATAAAAAGTATGTGTGAGGGTGGGGCTAAATAGAAATTAAATATTTTTAGCAGTCCAAAAGAATACCCCCCTTTTAGCAGTCCAAAAGAATAACCTCCTTTTTAAAATTCAATTACAACATTTAGCATCCCAGCAAGTTTAGTAAAACACGTCATTCTGCCAGTTTCATTTTGAATTTTGGGGATTTTTTTTTTCTGATGAAATAAAAATAAAAATAAATTACTTCCATTATTTTAGAGCAGAAACTCGGAAAATAACAAGAAAAATTTTAAATACGCCCCATGGAGTATGAGATAAGAGAAAAAAAATGTTAAATTGGTTCTTCAATACGACAGGGCGCGTTCAAAAATACATGTTTTCTTTTGATTTAAGATTTTAGGAGCACAATACTTAGATTCTTAAGCTTTCATCCAAGCCAGAAATTACTTCCTAATCGACAGTTTAAAGGCTTAAAAATTACTTTCGAATTTTGAATAGTCACAAAGTAAACACAGTACCAGCCATTTTAATTCATTCAAAAATAATGGCCGGTTTACTTTATGATAAGAAATCGATCTGTCATCACTGACCAGTGTCTGGTCGGTACAGATCACAATGAATGGGTCAGTACTGTTTGTTGTATTTGCAGATTGTTAGTCAGCCTTCCTTGGCTTGCAATGCCACAGGACCAGGTTTTATATACATACAACACCTAAATGGTCAGCCATCTAAAGTTTCAGATTATTTTATGATACCAAGGTGATTTTTAAACCTTTAAACTGTCGATTAGAAAGCAATTTCTGGCTTGAATTAAAGTTTAAAAGTCAAGTATTATGGTTCAGTTGTGTTTGTGCTCCTGAAGTCAGACTCCTAAAGCATCAATTTTCGAGCACGTCTCTGTCGTAAGTAAAGAACCAAAAAAATGCAGTTAGTGAAGTTGTTTATAACTCATGAATGAAAAATAATCCTATAGGATTATTTGAGATGAAAAACAAAAACAGCTTAACCTATATATATAATAATATTATAAATTAAAGACCCCTGCCCCCCCCCCCACTGTACTTTCGTAATCAATAGCTTTTTTACTACATAAAAAAATATCTACTTCATCAGTGATTTACGGCAAATATTGTTCCATGTTGTTAAAACACCTATCTCAGTCTCGCTTCGACTTGCTGGTCACTCCTGGAGAAGCAAGTCCGAATAATCCAGAAAATACAATTATCAATTCTCATTTAAACATTCCGATTAAAGCATGGAATAAATTAGTTTTACACAATTGATCAGAATCTTTATTTGAATTTCTGTTTTTAAATTAAAAAGCGTCTGTATAATAGGGGTAAGCGTTAAAAATGACGACATAAACAGAATTCGATGACAAATTGTGTATAGATGGTTTTATATTGTTGTTGATATTTTTATATTATTAAATGAGGAACCATTTTGAGTTAAAATCTATGGTGCTTTCACAGATTAGGACCCACGCTAACTTTGCCCCTGTCGTTAGGGTTACGGTCAGGGTGGAGTTTAGTTTTAGAGATAGGGTTAGGGTGGAGTTTAGGGTCAAAGTTAGTGTAGGGCCTAATCTGTGAAAGTACCAAATCTATTTAGGATTACGCATGTAATCGGAAGAAAAACACGTTTGAAATGTGTAAATATGCTAAAAGAATCGAGATTTTAACAAAAAGAAACTGGAGCCATGTTGTTTTTTTGTATCGCTCAAGACGAAAAAAGTATTAAACGTTTTCCCCCCATATTACTACGTAATACTAAATTGATTTTAACTTCAAAACGTTTTTAATGCCATAATCTATTTTTTTTAATATATTATCGCCGATACATTAATTTTATTCGAATTTTTTAAAGAATCTGTTTATATCGTCAATCTTAACGCTTACCATAATATTAATGAATTAATTCTTTTTTATGTATCTCAAACTCAGCACGTTAACACGACGCGACATCAAAATAAGAACAGATGGGGGGGGGGGGCATTTTCTTCAAAGTTTTTATTCCTAAACAAAAGTTTAATATAAACAAACAATTTTTTTTTTAATTTCCAAATTGAATTTTATGTGTAAATATAAGATTTATAAACGGATCCCGATCTGGACGTTTATTTCTTTAAAAAATATAATAAATAAATAAATAAATAAAACTAAAAGAGATCCATGAATGAAAATTGTGGTTGGTGAAGTGAATGGAATAATCGGTTTCATGGATCACGTGATCACATTGTTGTAAAGTCACCGTTCAGTGTTCACATACGGGATTTTATCAAGCATCGTGTCCGATATATGTATATATTAAAATTTAGTTAAAATCATATTTATTTTTTAAATGTGTCCTTTTCGATGTTCGTTCACGAATAATATATGCATATATATATATATATATATATATATATATATATATAAGCTGGCTTTGTCGGCTCACTATCGCTTCGCTACTTGAAATACTGGTAAAAAAATGTACATTAATTTAAAATAAATATTTTATTCATAACTTTGTTGTAAACACGAAACCAAAATTTTCACGTTTATTTATATAGATTAAGATAAACATTAACATTTTGGTAATTTCGATACAAACTGTGACTGTAAGTAAAGAAAAGAGAAAAGAATGAAAATAAATCAATTTGCCTTTTCGCTTGCAATTCAGAAATAGATCGCAACTTGGTCCCTCTAAAGAAAGGAACATTTGAAGACAAATGTGAATACGTCTAGGAAATAAAGCAATATTGTGGAACAGGACTATTTGTTATATTAAAAGTAAAACAATCCATGAATCAAAAAAGTAAAAACAATAACAAAATGCAAATTAGCTAACCTTACTACTGATATTGCATATACACAAGCAGTATATAAAAATAGATGGTGTTTTTACTGTTTACTACGTAAATCTGAATTAACTTGAAAAATAGGGCGTTTTGACATTCCCGTTAATGCGGGAAAGTGGACCCAACTTTCGCATTTAGTTATAGTCCCGTCGCGACGTGTTAACGTCGAAACGCTGGTTGAAATGATCTGCGTACTAACCTGCTTATATATATATTTATATTAGTTTTTTTAATATAACAAATAGTTGTTTCGCAATATTGTTTTATTTCCTATACATATATTAAAATTTGTGTTCACATGTTCCTTAGTAGTAGTAGTAGTAGTAGTAGTAGCAGCTCACTTGCCATAAGTATATATTTCATACTACTACTACCAAGCTCTGCCAATGCATTAAGCACCGTTGAAGTAAATACTGAAACAAAAACATTATGATGTCGGGAAAATAACCCCCTATTAATTTATTACTGAAAAATATAATTTTTCATAAAAATAATGGAAATAAGAAAGTACATCGCATGAGGTTTCATTTAGAATTCAGTAAGGACGTCAGCATTCGCCACCAGCTTCTCAAGCCACCTGGTAACCGCATTAACTGATTTCACTGTTTTACAAATTATATGATGAATACTATGCGAGGATTGAAAATATCCACATATCACCCACGCAAAACAGCCGACCCATAAACGGTGAGTCCTCATATTCCATGAGCGATGTTTCTGACAAAGGGGGAAGAATTACTGTTTTCAACCGTCAATCTTTCCATCTCAATAAGCCTTTCGCCTTTATAAGTGGCTACTCATTAATAAAAATAATAACAAAACAAAAAAGGGGGGGTACTTATGAAATCGGTTTATGCGGCGCTGCTCGGGTCAAAGACAGAAAAATAATTAAAAATATGCTTATATTTTTTTTAAATAGGATTTTTTAAAGAATTCGTTTTAGTTTTATTTTAATATTTAATAGTAAATAAAAAGTACATTTATCGAAGTTACGTGTAGACGAGAAACACGCACACACGCAAGCGCGAGATCATGCGTTTTAGGTTTATTAATACCAAGATATGGATAAAATGCTATTTGAATAACTCATTTCAGATTTAGAGAATGAAACGTGAAAGAAATTCTTCGTAAAATGTCTTGTGCTCCGACATTCACATATGCTTCTCTTTATCCTCCAAAAATGTGACTAACTTGAAATATACGTGCACGCCGCCGACTACTATCAACTAAATTACAAATTTAAATGCAAAGACGTGAACTCGTGCAGAAAAAAAAAAAAAAAAAAGAACTTAGTCAAAAGTATGAGGAATTCTATTTTCTTAGAAAAATAAAAACATTGGTAGAAAACTTACGGTGCTTCTGCTATTTCACCCTGACATTAAAATCTTTAAAGAAATGTATCAAATTTGTTATGTAGTTACGTGTTAGCTTAAAATAAGATTGTACAGAAAAAATTACGCAAATTCATCCAGTATTTATTAAATTATAAAAAAAAGAAGAAAAAAAAACGATCTTAAGTTTCGTTAGACATTTTTACTTATGAAATAGACAAGGGAGATAAACCAGTAAACACAATTTGAGTTATCAAAAATGGCTACCAAAAGATAAAATCGTTTTTTTTTTTTTAATTTTTAATTTAATAAATACTGGATGAATTTGCGTAATTCTGGGTGTACAATCTTCTTTTCAGCTACTACGTAAATACATAACAAAGTTTATACATTTCTTTAGCTATTTTTTTTTTTTAAAGAGAGGCCTAAGATGTCGGGCCTAAACAGCAGAAGCACCAAACTAATTTTCAACGATCTGATCTCAATCTTTAATTTGTATTATTCGGACTACTATCCGCAACGTTTCGGACGATGTAACCTCCTTCGTGTGGATCTTTTCAATCTTGGGGACCTTCGGGTCGAATAGTAGTCAGAATAATCCAAATACGAATTATGAATCTTCATATAAAAAAATTCCGAAGTAAAAATTTTAACAATTTTAAAAAAGAAAAAAAAATGTATATTGTAATCAAAATTGTTGTCATTTGTTTTGTAATAAAAAAAAAATCTCATCTACTCTGAGTCGATATCTTCCACAATTTTGTTTCTATTCACAAAAAGAACAACAAAGTTTTAATTGTGATGCTATTTTTTTTTTTTTTTGAATTTTCGTATAAACTTGTCTTATTCGACATAAAGATGGAATTGGACGAATGTTTGTTGAGACCAAAATCATTCAAATATTACAAGGCTTCTTCGGTGTTCATTTCTTTTTAGTTTCTGTTAATGTTGAAGTCGCGTAACTTATTTCCCACTGACTAGTAAGTAATTCTTCAAAATGCTTTAAACTTTTACAACATTTGCTCAAAAACTGAGAATACGAAAAAGTGATAGGAATTCCATGAATGAAAATTATTTACCTATTTTTTTTTAATTGTTCAGTGAATTAAGACTAAATTGTTGACAAGTTTTGATCAAATTTTATGAATAAAATAGATGGCGTAATTAGTTTTCTTAGGAAAACTAAGATTTAGATAAATTCGATTATTAAAAAAAAAAAAAAATTAAACAAGAGAAATTGTTAGAATGAATTTTGTAATACACAAAAATCCTTTGCCTTCGTGTCAAAGTGTAATATCTGTTTTGTTCTGTCCTCAGTCGAAGGAGGAGAAGTTTCACTATGGCAATTATTTTTGTCTCGATCCAGGATGTCCCCCTTTCTTAGGGAACAGGATTTTTATCCATATTAAAGACGGGCCATGTATCTAACTCTGCCCTCGTGGGGGGACAAGTAAATTAGGGACTAGTTGTAAATGTAAAAAAAAGAATAAACCAGTGCGTAAAATCAAAATAAACAGGAAATCACAAATAAGTAAAGAAAGTGTTTAGAATATCAGAAGGGAAGGGAGAAAGCTATGAAAATGTGCAGCCAATAATTATATAATGTTTATAGAACGAAACTATTGCGTGAAATGAAATACGACCAAAAAAAAAATGTTTTTATGGTAAAAATAAAAATTAAAAGATTTAAAAGTTAAGGGTTTAAAATAATAAATAAAAATCGCCAGGAAATCAAGAAAAGGTCGCAATAAAAAAAAAGGGTAAAACAAGAAGAATGATTTTTTTTTTTTTTTTAAGTAGAAGGTCGGAGTTGTCGAAGTAAACAAGAACATCTCACATTGAAAATGCAACGATAATAATAAATGAAGTTGAAAAAGAAACTGACCATAGATCTCGTCCGAAGGTGTTGCAGACCACCCAGAGGTATCTCCATCCCCCTGTGACGACGTAGGCCCCAAAGAGACCGAGTCCGGCCAGGGAGACGGGAAAGTCGCCATAGCGAACGAGGAACACGCCGAGACCCGAGAAGGCGGCCAACTTCGTGTACATCTTGTTGTGCTGAAGACGATGGACACAATCCTTCAGAAATGCCGGTACGTACAACAATACACTCTCCGATCGCATCCTATGACGTTGGTCTAGTTATCAGGCGTTCGATCAAAGAGCAATGTGGGCCATTACTGAACGAACGCATACATATTTCTATTAAATTCTTTTCCTCTTTAAAGCATAGACACACAACCGGTGAAAATCAGGGAGATAAGAGTTTTAAAGAACCCGGACTTTATACATCGAAAGATAAATATATTGCATCAGTTGATAATAAGGCCTGTTTGATAAAGGGTTTCGACAAGGATTTACTCTTTCTGAGTTACAATGGCTACTGGATTGGAGTTTAGTCCGGGATTAAATGCTATTCCGTCTAAGCAATAAAGTGAGAAGGCAATTAAGTCATTGCTCACCGCTTCAAACACATGTTTTATAACCTCCTTTAAAAGAGAGCGAATAGCGATTATTATTTGACTTCACTTCGATTTCCTCTCTCACTTTCACTTATAGTTTCTGAATTTGATCTCTCATCGCCGGACAGTGTCTGATCGGCGCAGATCACAACGAATGTCCCAGGATTGTTTATTTAGCTCCCCCCTTCCCTCCCACATATACACTGCAGCAAAAGGTCGGCTTATAGTGGGGGAAACCCAGCTCTCCCCAAGGAGACACTCTGGATGGGTGCAAAATTTGCCGTGATGAGACCCGTTAGGATTTCAACAGTAGGGGTAGTGCACGGCAGCACTTTTACCCACCGCCCAGGCCACCGCCCATTTCGTAAGGTAAATAATTAATAACCAAAAAAAATGTATTGGGGGTGGGATATATGCTAATTGTTAATACGGAAGACTATTCTGTTTATAAGTGACTGCGATTGAGTCACGTGAGCCAAAATGCTGGCGGCGGTGGGCGGCCTTGGTGGTGGGTAAAAGTGCCACCCGTAGTGCACCTTAAGCGCTCTGCAATAAACCTATCCTTCCTCCTTCTCAAGGAGAGTGGCCTCATAAGATCGAACAGAACCATACGCCACTCTGGCATGAGCCCGAAGGCCTATGTCAGGTGAGTAAAAGACTTTTGGTAAAAGTTCAGAATAGTTAACATTCGATTATAAAAGCTGGTCTTAACAGTCTTAGCATAGACTGTTAAGACTGTTATAATATTGGTCCCCCGATTTATAAAATTGGGGGACTTATGTTTTGAGACATGTCCGTCCGGATTTTTCACCGCAACCATCCATTGAATTTCTCTGAAATTTTGCATGAAGTTGTAACTTTGGTCAGGTTAGAAAGTGACATTCTCCGATTTTTGAAAAAAAATCTGGTTAGCCCCCCAGGGGGTCAAAAGGCCCCGAAATGGCAAAAAATGACATTTTTTGCCCATAACTTTTCATCCATCCATTTAATTTCTCTGAAACTTAGCCAAAATATTGAGGCAATTGTTTCTAATAGAAAATAAGTATCGCTGACCTTGGAAAAAATCTGGTTCGCGCCCCCAGGGGGCCAAAAGCCCCCAAAATGGCAAAAAATGATCCTTTTCTCCCATAACGTTTGATCCATCCATTCAATTTTTCTGAAACTTGGCCAAAATGTAGAGGCAATTGTTCTGGATATAAAATGAGCATCCTTGACCTCAGAAAAATTCTGGTTCGCGCCCCCAGGGGGTCAAATGAGGGGTCAAAAATGTCCCAAATTGCCCAAATTTATTGCATTTTACACTTGCCACATCGAGTCATATACAGAGGAGGACCACGCATGCGCGGCTTGTTATTTATGAGAACGAAAACGTCAAACGTGCGATTGTCAAGAATTTCTAACAAAGAAAAAAAAGGGGGTGAAGAAAAAACGAATAGTCATCTAATAGCTGTTACCAAAGGCAATAAAAGTTACTTTTCTACCTACCTGGATCATTTTTTTTTTGTGTGCGTTTAAAGTATTTAAAAATGCTTTTATTGATATTTAATTTTTCCTTAAAATTTAGACTTACATTTCGCAATGGCTGCTTCCAGTTTCCGGAAACCACCGAAGTCTGTAACTTTTTTTTCGTCATTTTCTACTTTTAATTAAGAAGAAAAGTAAATTTTATTGCATTTGGAATATTTATTTGTTTGTTTGTTTATTTCACCCTAAAAGACAAAAAAAAAAACAGACTTCTGTGGTTTTCGGAAACTGAAGGCAGCCAGTGACGGCCATTGCGAAATGTAAATCTATATTTTAAGAAAAGATTAAATGTCAATAAAAGCGCTTTAAAAAACTTGAAAACACAATAAATGATCCAGGTAGGTAAAAAAAGTAACTTTTATTGCCTTTGGTAATAGTTATTTGTTGACTATTTGTTTTGTTTTTTCTCTGTTGGAAATTGTTGACAATCGCCGTCACACGAAATTAAAACAAACCCATTTTATAAATGTTACTCCGGCCGTTCTTACACAGGAGAAACAAAACCGGTTGTCACTATAAATAGTGCGAGTCACCAGAGACACAAAAGCAGACAAAGCACAGTCTTGTAACTGTCTAGCCAAGTGCTAGTCACTTTCTTACTTTGTTAATACACTTGTTAAACCAACCCTCGACTTGACTTCCTTTATTTATTATTTACTGTTGGACAACTTCACAACAATAAACAAACAACGAAATCCATTTATTTTAGTTACCTACATTTAGTTACACCGTTGGGTGTAGGTTAGAGAAAGTTGAACAGTGTCCGAGTTCAGAAAAGAATTTAAGCAAGAAAGTTCTTTGACTGCCGAAAGTCTATGAGCAGTTTATCTTCAGGCAAAGATAGTCGGTGCTAAGAGGTCCAGTGGATAGAGACAGGAGAGAGAGAGGGGGTGTCCTTCTTCGTTGCTTCTAGGAAAATCTTTGATGACTGCTGCGATTTCCAAAGGGGTCTAAAGTAGTCCTTCAGGGGACGGATGAAATTAATGCACCATGGAAGCTGATTGGTCAGAAAAAAAAAAACAGATAAACACGGGAAAGACTTTTAACTGATTGTAATATTCAATCGTTTATTTTCTAATAATAGTGGAAGTAGATAGGCGTCTACATAAGATGTTAACGAAAGTTCAGTTTTGGTTCATGGTAGCACAAGTGCGGTTTCAATGTTCTCCATGATAATAGCAGTAGTAGTGATGCTTCGAAGTTTGTTCGTCATTGCTTTTGAAGAATAATATTTAACAAGATTATGGAGAGGTGATTGTATTTCGTCTCGATGTTCTCTTTGTCATTTTCTCGCTAATAATATTGGAAGAAAATTATCGTCTGCTCAATGACAAAGAGATTTTGTTTGAAGCAGACTTTTGTTTTGACATGCATCTTGAAATAGAAGCAATAGTAGTAGTACGTCGATAATTCTCAGTCATTTGTTTAGGATAATATTGTATGCGCTCTAATCACAAATAGCCAGCTCGCATCTGCTGAGAGAAATGAGATATTTCTTAATCGTTTGGGTTTATCGACTCACTTTGTTGTTGATGATAACGGAGTTGTGGATTATCCATTTGTCGATAGCTAATTCTCAATTATTGATAAGTTAGAGTTATCCGTGATATTGATGACCGTGGATTGTCTTTAATTGTCGAGAACCCTTGGCCCAACGGCCAGCGTTAATTTGGGTTGTTCGCTAGTGTCTGAGTAGTCGCGTTTCAATTGACAAGGATCTGTTTGGCAAACTGTGGGTCTTGTCCCAGATGACAAGGGTCCATTTAGCGAGCTGTGATCCTTCTTTTGGGTGTGCTTAGGTTTTCACTTATATATAGATATTTGACAGGTGCTCGGCTCCCAAGGCGACTGTTTCTGGTTGGTTGAAGGGAATACTCAATTTTGATTGGTTAAATACTTAAATTTTGATTGGTTATTTAACCAATCAAAATTTAAGTATTTAACCAATCAAAATTGAGTATTCTATTTTTCTGCTGTTTTTTGTTGTTTTTGTTTGCTCAGAATCAGGTTCTATCAAGAAGACATTATTTATTAGTTAGAAAAACTTAACTCAGAATGAGATCTTGCCAATGATTGTGTAACAGTACGTACTGGTCCCCGGCTTGCATGGCCATCTGATAAATCATTTATGATGTCATAAGGGAATGATATCACAAAGAGATGATGTCATCAACTTAAACAGAGTTGCAAGATCCTTTATGACTTCACAAAAAGATGATGTCATAAAGGGATGATTTCATCCACTTAACAGAGTTGCAAGACAGCAGATAAATCATTTATGGTATCGCAAAGAGATGATTTTTTTTATTTACTCCCTCCCACAGCGGTAAGATGTGACACAAGGTCGGAAAGTGGGATTGAAAAGCCAGCGCCCGAGAGGATGAGCACTTTCGCCTACAAAAAATGCATGGGGAGCCCTGTCGACATTCTCCAGTAGGAGCGTCTCAGGCAATGAGCAATAAACTAACTCCTTCTCAAAGGATGAGAAGGCAAATCCTGGGAGAGTGGACCTCCTAGAATTGCACAGGACAGTACCTCAGACTGGCGGAATCAAGACCCGAAGGGCAAGACAGTACCGGTCTACAGAGTGAGCATCCGTCGGAACAGATACTACACTCTGATCTTGGCCAAAAGGCCAAGAGAGGAATATTTTTTTTTTGTTTACAGGATAAATCCTTTATGATATTACAAAGGGATTGCTTCATCCATTAAAACAGAGACCATAGACGACTCGTACCCTTTCAGAAGATCTAGTTTATTTTAAATGTCACTAAATTCATTTCTTAGTTGCTTGTACTATTGATTTTTAAATATTTTTATAATAAAATTAGCAAAAGTTCTTAGAAAGGAAATTTAAAACTTAAAAAAACCCAGACAATATGCCTTTATAAACCATGTTTAAGATGGGAATATTTTTATTAAAAACCAATTAATTTTTTTATCTTGACTTTTTTTTAAAATTAATTTCGGACAATAGCATGTCCATACTCAGAGAAAGAGTGTTCGTTTGTCAACAAAACTAAAGATTTTACCATTTTTTTTTTTTTTTCATAATTAGTAGGGTCTCTTCTTCGGGATGTTGTTGAAGCAGCAATGAAGGAACATCTCTTTATATGAATTTTTAGGAGCACGTGGACGCTTATAGGATAATAAAATTGGCAAAAGTTCTTAGAAAGTATCTTTTAAGAAATTAACATTTTTTTCTATTTGAATTTTCGTTTTAATTATTTTTTTTTTTTGTAAATAACTTAAAAGTATCTATTCGGTCTTAGTAAGATATCCTCCTAGGCATTACCTCCTCCTTTCGGTGAGTGGGTGGGTTAATTGTAGGGAGGTGCATGAATAGGGACTCTGAGATAGAGGCTTCCACTGGCAATTATTACTATTTTTTTAATTGTTATACTTACCAATTTATAATAATAATAAATAATTAGGCTGATTTTGTATAACTGCTCGTGCTGATGTTCGGACAACATTGTTCGGCTATCGACTACCTCCACTTGTCCAGCCATTGAATCGACCAGCCCAGATGCCATTAAACACCAGAACTGCACCCTGGTCATCACACTCGACCAACCCTCTCTTAATTAAGCCCATTAACCAACGTCCCTTTTTCTTGACCAGACATTTGCAAGTTATCTGTCCTTTTCAGGACAAACCCTGTCCTTTTCAGGACAGTGTCACTTTCAGTCTGCCGAGTTATTCTTCAACCTCAGTGTGACGTCTATGCTTGACCAGCATCGTCAAAGAAATGACCAGACCTACTGAGCTATTCTTCAACCTCAGTGTGACGTCTATGCTTGACCAGCATCGTCAAAGAAATGACCAGACCTACTGAGCTATTCTTCAACCTCAGTGTGACGTCTATGCTTGACCAGCATCGTCAAAGAAATGACCAGACCTACTGAGCTATTCTTCAACCTCAGTGTGACGTCTATGCTTGACCAGCATCGTCAAAGAAATGACCAGACCTACTGAGCTATTCTTCAACCTCAGTGTGACACCCACACTTCAACCATCATTGTTTGAGAAGCAAGCTGACCAGGCACTCAACAGCAACATACCTGTAATGCCAGCGACTGAACCATTCATAATTGTACCATCTGGTCAAAGAAATATGGCTACTTTTTATATGCAATTTTAATCCTTGTGTTTATCATCTTTCTCTGCCCATTGCCATATTTTCTTTGTGTCCAACAACTTGTCAGACCAATCACAATAACCGACCCCTGAAACATCTTAATAAAGCTAGCTATAGTTTTATAACAATTCTGTTCCATCAATAATTTAATGACCAAATCATACCGTAATAAGTAAATTTAACTTTCAAAATCCTTTGTAAAAAACAAAAACAAAAAAAAAACACATAGTTTTAAAAAAAGTAATAAAACGTCTCATAGGTAACGCCGGGTAGGTATAGCTCGTATTAAATAAATTACTTTTTTGGTTAATTTGAAAATCTGGTGTTTAATCGATAGAACAGGAAACTTTGTTAGTTTGGTCACTTTGAAAGAATGGATGAGAGTTCTTGGGTTAGTAGAATGTAGAACAGTTGAGGTAGCAGGGTCAATTGACAGAGGAAGGCTGAGGGAAACATGGGAGGAAGTGATAAGGATGGATTTGAGAGAAAGAGGGATAAATAAAGACCTGGCCAGAGATAGGTTAGTTTGGAAGTCAATTTCTAAAAGCCGTCCAACACATGCCAACATGTAAAATTGAAGGTTAAACAAAAGGTGGTGGTGGTGGTGATGATGATGAGATTGGATAAAAAAAATTCTGTCAGAAAAATTCCAGAGAGAAGGGCCTTCAATCTTACAAAGTCTTCTCCAAAAAGATAAAAGAAAAAATATATAAATTTGAATAAAATATCATAAAAAATTTATTAAACAAGCAACCAAATAACCTAATTCTCTTAATTACTAGCTGCATCTACTCGGCGTTGTTCGGGAGTCTTTTTATTATTTTTTTACTATGCTGTTTGTTTGTATTTATTTCGGGGAGGGTACCAAATTATTAATTTTTTTAAAAGAAGATTTTGAAACTTAAATTTAATTATTATTGTGTTAGAAGAGGCAGCGGCAATGAATCTTCTTTTTATGTATCGACTCTTTATTGGATAAACCTGAAATCAGCAGTTTCCTTCAACCAATCAAAACACAAGAAATATTAATTTCCAAAATCTCACACATAGTATAAAAACCCAAACACAGCTTTTTTTTCTCTCTTTCTTCCATTTGTATCACAGACAACAAGTGCATATGTCGCAATCCAGCCAAGCCCCTTTATGAGGGGGTAGGGCGAAGGACCCCATCGACAAGCAGCACATGCATAACGAGAGACTTTTACAGACTTCTAAACACAATGCTCAGTGAAGCACACGCATGCCACTCAACGAACACACTTTTACATGAATTTATAGACGCACACAACTCTCTCACTAACAAAAAAGGCACGCTATTTACATACACGTAAACGTATATGGCACCAGCTGAAATGAACACACATATATTCTCTCACTAACAAAAAAGGCACGCTAATACACACACGTCATCATGCCTATTCTCATTTACACACATGTAAATGTACACGGCGCTTGCCGAAACAAACATGTATACTTAAAAAACACCTTCCTTTCTCCAGAACGTTCTCAGACTCTTTGAACCCTCATTCTTTACAAACACTTATTTAGCACTAGCAGGGCTACCCGGCGTTGCCCGGGGCGAAAGTGCAACATATTTCTATTAAAACTTCCATCTCTCTATCCATCTCTCTATCTTTCTCTCCTCCCCCTCCTCCCCCCCCCCTTTCCTCTTCTACCCAACCCATTTCTCTCTCTGGACATACACACACACAGACAACTCCTTTTTATAGATTTCTCGAGGCATAAGAGAAGTAACTCTTTGATTAAAAAATCAGAGTTACTCCTCTTTAGTTAGTACATAAAATAAATGAAAAACCGACCTCCCCTGACGAAATCTTCTCTAGTTTAGGGCCAATGAATGAATATTTTTTTCTAAATTTTAGATATCATTCATTCCAGGCGATGCCGATCAAGAATATACCAACTTTGTGGGCCTTGTTTTGGAGTTTTTGCTGGACATACACACATACACAGACAACTGGCCTTTATATAATAGATTGTCTAAATTAAGGTGTCAATAAAAATGAATTATTTTGTGCGGCTAGACTTTGTCATTCTTTCATTCGATAATGTCTTATCAGCAACAACCGTATTGTTTTGTCATTATTATTTGAACTAAATAACTAATTTTCTTAGGTTCATGTTGTTTAAATCTCTATTTATAAAATTATTGGATGTGAACAGTTTCCAAAACTTTCAATCTTGTATTAAAAGATTGGAAGTTTTGGAAACTGTTCATATACAATAATTTGCTAAAGATTTTCAGGCCAGTTTAAATGACTTTCTATTCGATAGTTGAAAGGCTTTCAAATTCCTTTCAAATTTTCAAAAGCCATATAATAATTTATTCTTTTTTTTTCAATTATTAAAATGGCTGACTTGCTTACGAAGAAACCGAAATGCATTCTGTTGGATTTAATTTCATGAATTATTTTTTTTCAATAGAATTATGTTTTATACTTACTGCTATTGCATTTTTGATTTTCATAAATATTCGATTAATAGTGAATAAAAAATAATAACTTAAAGTTACATTGATACGATAAATACACAGACATAATAGAAACATTACAGACTTTCGTATGTGGTGCCCATAAAAAAACATAGGGGCCACTATATTACATCAGAATAAGATGTTATTTTCTTTCTGGCTGATTTTTCAAAGCCATTGGACATGATCTGACTGGTTGGCCATCTTTGCATGGCCTTTACAAACCCTGATGCTGCATTGTCAGGAGCCTCTCCTGGTAGAAGTCACATAGACTCCCAGAACAGTCCAACATAAAGTAAATAACATTTACTTATCTATTCCCTATGCAGTCTCTCTTAAATCCAAATGTCTTCAGTGAACTAATGTTTCCGTTCTAATCGTTTGGGTTTGGTTATGTATAAACATATCTTTTAGACACCTTTAATGAGTGTTCAGTGCAAACGCAGACCCCACATTTTTATCATAAAAGCAAGATCGATTCTTCCCCTTTTTAGGACCGTTCTACATTTCTTATTTCATGAACGTTTTGACTAGCAGTCAATTTCTATTACAAATTGTTTATTTCACCTTTCATTACCTTCAGGGTTGATCTAGATATGGCTTACTGATCACACTCCCGTCATAAGATATTTTATTATTCCTACTAAATTTGGTGGAAATCCAATTAGTAGTTTCTCAGCTAACAAACAGACAGAAACTTCATTTTATTTAAGAGGATTGAAAATACTTCTTTTTTTTTATGGAAATCGCTCCAGACAAGGCATGAAGCCACTTGATGTAAAGAGCTAACAAGAACGAAAGATGATTATCGCAAAGACAAGAGATGCCTATTGACCTATTTGGCCCCAGTCTTGAAAAGACCAAGGAAAATAGTCAGCAGGAAGAGAGTTCCACAAAGCTGCAGTTCTTGGAAAGAAAATTATATATAAAAAAAAAATTTATATAAAAGAAAATTTTATAAAAGAAACGACCCCCACCCCCGATTTGAAATGAAACAAGTTTTATTTTGAGTTAAGACGGATATGTTGGGTTTTATTTTGAGTTAAGATGGATATGTTGGGTTTTATTTTGAGTTAAGATGGATATGTTGGGTTTTATTTTGAGTCAAGACGGATATGTTGGGTTTTATTTTGAGTTAAGACGGATATGTTGGGTTGGCCAAAATATTTGTTTGTTTCTTTGCTTTTTTCAGTTTATGGGGAACCTAAACATCAAGTTTAGAAACATCAATTCATTTTCCACACTTGATTTGGAAGTCTTAAGAATGTCTGTGATTTGTCTAGTTGTCAAACGGCAATCTTGTTCAACTATGGCTTTCACTTGGTCACTGTCGATCATCTTTGGCCGGCCAGAGCAAGGAGCATCTCTCACTGAAAAATTTCCTTTTCGGAATCGAGCAAACCATTTCTGGCACACCCGTTCTGTAACAGCATTCTCCCGATACACATGGCATAACTTTATGCAGGTTTCTGTAGCTTTTTTTTTTCCTTTTCTGTTGTAAAAAAGCATCAGATGTCGGTAGTGCTCTGCTTGATCTTCCATTTCAAGGCCTGAAATACAAGCAAAAATGTAAGAACTCCTCTGCTCGGAGGCTTATTACACACTGACATCAACATACTCGCTACAACAAATACAGGATTTGTAGAATAGGAATATAAAACGATCTTTAGTAGGTCGAAAAGATGACATTCAAAAAACGAATGGACTTTTGGGGCAACCCAATGCATTTTTGTTGGTCTAATTTCATAATATCATACTTTCTAAGTATATGAGGGTACAATATATCCAATTGTTTCTTCCTCCCTCCCTTCAACTATGCAAACAAAGTTGCAGTGGGCACTCATGGGTAAATCAGTTAGTAGTGATCAGGTTTTCTAATAAATTTATCTGTTTGTTAACAGAAGCGTAAATGAGGTTAACAATCAGGACAAACTTGTGAACCTTCCATTCAAATTAAATGACAATTATATTTATTTATTGAAGAACAGCAACAACGAAACCTTCCTCTCTATGCTATTGTTTAAACGTCAATTGATTTTGCTGCAAAAATTATTCAGATGCAGGAGAAAGTCAACTCATTTGTCTTTGCTTTGATATTTAAACAGTCAATGACTACAAAATGTCTGTTTAGAATGTGGTGAACACTACAATTAAGGTACTCTCTCTTACTCTTTCTTTCTCTCTTTGTTTAACCCTTCTTCGCCTCTGAAGGGAGAAACTCGCGAAATCTCGCCTAATCACGTTGGCCGGAGGTTTCTGACCAATGCGCGGCCGACAGGTCAGCTCGGCCGCACGTGATCTTAAATCTATAAAGAAGGGGACGGTCCTTTCCTCTTCCTCTCTTTTTCCCTCAGCGTCTTAAGAAGAACGCACCAAGAACTCTCGGCGATTCCCCCCCACCCCCCACCCCCACCAGCTCGAACGAGCTGTGTGGAGGAGGGGGGGGGGAGAAAAAGGTAATCTTTCTATTCACAATCTTTCAATTTGACGAACATTTCTTCACAAATGATCAATTACAAATTAGCCACACAAAAGACATTCACATGCTCGCATATATACACTTACAAGTACGAACTAAGAACTCTTTAAAATGTTTCAAATATTAAATAAATTGTTTTGTTAATAAAAATGTTATTCCTTTCCTTTTTTATTAACCATTATAAAAGGCCTATTCGTATATGTGTATAGCTTCCTAATTCCTTCGCTTTCTTTAAGGTAAGTTTAAATAATATTTTCTTCCCTTCATCTTGGTTGTCTTAAACTGTTTTATTTAATCCCCACGTGGTCCGATGGTGGAAGCCTAACGGTGTAATAACATGCAGTTATAAATGTCATCTATTACACTACCTATGGTTGGGGGATTCATTATCGCAAAACCATTTGTCCGAAATCCTTCGCGACTGTGGTTAAAATCCAAAACCCCTTTGTTCTTCTTTTGAATCTCCCGCCATTAAACAAACACTTCCACCCCGGCCATAAGAACAGCGATTCACAAACCTTTTTTCTCTGGCCGCATTTTCGAAACAAAAATGTGTTTGTGGCACAACAAATTTTTGGTTGATAAAAAATTGTTGTGGAGTAATACACCCCCCCCTCCTTGCCAGAAAAGAACTATAAATAGTGTGGATTTGTTATTTGTTATTAAGAAAAGAAAAAAATGTATAGTTGATTTCCAATCTTGTATCAAGTGTGTTGAGAATAGGACTATAGGATTGACATATATTCCAATCCTATTACTTGACCAAAGGACGTGGAAGAAAAAGGGGTTGCCGCTTCATACTGATGTTATCAATTTCATTTAATAATCACCGTGGAAACTGTTCAAAGGAAGAAATAGATAACATTTCAATAGAAAAGTAAACGCAAGAAGGAAATGGGTAAATATCGAGTAAGTTCTTAAAAGGAGGAAAGTCATAATTACTGTGTTGCCTCTCTGCTATTGGAACTATTATTAAGCGCAGTGAATTCTAAGTGCCCTGTGATTGGATGAAAATCAGCCAATCACAGACCACTGCTTCAATCTCCGCAGAAAACCCAGGAGAGCGCCTTTTTTTCGAAAATAATGGTCTCTTTTCTCCAGCCTCGCAGCCGTCAACAACGTTCTTCTCTGCTGTGTCAGGTGAGAGCGGGCTCATGCTTTTTTAGCGTATATAATACGCGCGAAGCCCTCTTGATGTTCTCAACTACTCTTCACAGCATGCTGTTACAAGGCAACTGGCATTTACAGTGAGTCCGCAAAGGCACTTCTTTTGCAAGCAACATTCTATTTCTTTATTCTCTTTTTCATCTATATAAATACCCCTTCTTTATCTACCCAAGTTGTTTGTTATCTCTGTTTTTGTCTAGTCACGTTTTTATGCCACCAACTTTTCTTCCAGGGGACTACAGTCTTCGTCCTTCATTTTAACGGGAAAAATCCCAACACTGCCAACAGTAGTGAAAATGAGGAGGGAACGCTATTTGTCCCTTGATCCCATCCTCAGTTCCTGTTGAGTCTTTTGGTTCACAGTAAAATAAGGGCTGCAGAAACTGATAAATAGGGGTTTATAATGAAGTTATCAAAACTATTCCAATAACTTGCTATTGTGGTTAAATTAACGACAAAAATATGTATATAATAATAATGATAATAATAATGTATAATTCACTAAAAGTGACTGTTACAAAACATACAAGCCACGCCCAAAAATTATATCTGAAAAAAATAATTGGATTTTTCGTACAAACTGGCTCACAGAGACACATTTACAAAAAAACAAAACAAAAATAGCAGTCATGTCATCTGCTTAAAAATATGTCCGCACGATCGGAATCAATTTTATCATGTAAAAAAAAAAAATCATTCTTTTGGAGCCAATTGCTAAGCATTTAAGACTAAGAATTTGAACATTCACATCGTAGACACAGTGAACTTGGCAGTCTACCAACACATATTATTATGCTCAATTAATCCCCCCCCCAATTATTCTCCGCTTTTTGACGCTTGAGAGAAGTGAACCTACTCACACACTGTCATATGCATTCGCACGCTGACAAAAAGCAACACACACACTATGTCTACTCCTCTCACACTGTGACACACATAGACACACTGTAGAAAACAAATATATACACACGTACACTTATAACTCTCATTGTCTTCCTCACACTATAATATGAGAATTCAACTTTTCAAATGAACATTTACTCGCACAAAAATTACTTCAACCAATTGTAAATTTGTTTAAATTTATTGTCTTTTATTCAACATTCGTTTTTACTCATCTTTCAACACTTTATTACGATTTAATTGTCAGTGTGAGCCTTGAATCAGACAGTGTTTACCATGTTTCTTTTTTGTGAAGACGTTCTTAGAGTGTGGAATTTGACTATTCATAATATGTGAGTGATTTTGTTTAATTTTTAAATTTTGATCTGTTTTTTTTTTGCTTCTTTTAGGTTGTTTAAGATATTATTTGGGCCGTTCTTTTGAAGAAAGTTTTCAAATTGTTTGCTTGGCAACAAGATATTTAAGCATGCAGAGATTATCCTACTAGAAACACTGAAACACGTCTATCAAGGCTGGAAGATAAGAGTTTAAGTTGACATTAAAAAATATCACTGAAGGATGTCAACGAATAATAAATTTATGCAATTACACTGCAAAAATTGAAGAAGAGATATTTCACACATACACTCAGATGAAAAAAAGGAACATGGTAGAAGATTTTTTCAAAATTAATCCTTGTTATGGATGCAGTCAAATAGACAGTTGAGTCAAAATTCAGTACAACGTTAACATCTATACTACGCTCAGCTTCCCCTGCCCCTTTGAAGGTAAGGGACGGCTAATCAATTCTCAACTCATGCACGCACGCACTCATACGTTTATGCACCCTTACGAAAAGCAACACACATAAATGCCTACACTGTCGCACGCATATACAAACAGGGCTAAACACATTTATTTTATTGCTAGTAACATTTCTCACTGAACTTTCTATGATACGAGAACTCAACGTTTCAAATGAACATTTACTAACAAACTTTCAACCAATTGTAATTTTGTATATATATCAAAATATTGTGTTAGTTAAACATGTTTCATCTCTTTTATTCAATATGCATGTTTTCACACATACACTCAGATGAAAAAAAGGAACATGGTAGAAGATTCTTTCAAAATTAATCCTTGTTATTGTATATATATCAAAATATTGTGTTAGTTAAACATGTTTCATCTCTTTTATTCAATATGCATGTTTTTCTCTGTCTTGACTATTTTCAAACATTTTATAATTTAATTGTCAGCATGTTAGAACAATTTCTAAGACGCAAAAAAATCAACACCTTAGTGAAGTTAAGGCCCATACAGCTACAGGTTTATATAGACTGGCTAACATGACCTCTAAAAAAGCAATGATTGGCTTATCTGTTGGCCAATCAATGTGACCCTTAAAAGGACAAGGGAGAAAACCACTGACCAAACAATGAGTGTTATAAATTCCAATATACAAAGCTTATAACCCCAAATCCAGTTTTTACACGAGTAGCTGCCGTGAATGGCACTGAATAACATCATTTTACTTTCCGTAATTAAATGCTATTGTTAGTCATTTTGATCATTCACGGGTTTTTCCTAATTGTTGACCTCATTTTCGTCCATTTTGTTAATATGTTGATTTAAAAGACTTTATTCGTTTGTTTTATAATATTTTAATTGGTCGTCCATTTTATAAATTATCAGTTGAAATGTGGATCAACACTTGGTCAAAGGTCACGACTTAAGAGTAAATTGACTGTCCCATAATATGAACTTTTTAAAAAACTACAACTAGTTGAAGTACGCATTTAAATTGGGTAAAAGGTAAAAACGTATGGATACATTATAATTTGGCTGCCCATAAAATACATTTAAGATCTCGTCTATTCAGCAATTATTAAAACTTAGATACTCAGACAATTTTCTTTTATATAATAAATGTCTGTGTGTGTCCAGCTAAAAGTAAAAAAAAAACTACACAAGACACACCTACAAACTGATATATTCTTTTTTCACCATTGCCTCGGACAAAACATAGGCACTTTTTTAATATTACTTCTTAGGGGGTCAACAGGAACAAAAATAGTCAGGAGAGGGTTCTATATTTAGAGCAATTTTTAATGTTATTATGTAGCAATTAGTCAACGATTTTTTTTTCTCCAATTGCCAGAGAAAGTGAGAGAGGGGATGATAGAGAGAAAGGTGTGGATAGAAGAGAGGGGGAGATTGAGGAGAGGGGGATGAGAAGAGAGAGAAGAGAGAGATGATAGAGAGAGAGAAAGATAGAGAAGTTTTAAAAGAAAGATGTCACACACACTTTTTAACTCTTCTATTTTGTTTCCCTTGTTCCCAGGCAACGCCGGGTAATCATGCTAGTCTTAATAAATTAACAAAATTTTTAAAGTAACATTTCCTTTTTGAAGAAATGACTTGCTAAAATACACATCTCTTAGTCTGTTATCCTCATCTTGATTGTTATTATATTCACACATTTCGACCGTTGTACTCTACACCCTCCTTCATCTACCTTCCAAGAATTTTGATGTTTTTTTTCAACATAGTTCACCCCAAACAAGACAGGCCACCACTGTAGACATAAGCAGCTACTGAGAATTAGGGTGAAAGTTTTGGGTGTCATCCTAAGTTGGAAGCTGTGCAGCAAGATGTCTGTTTACATTAGTTTTAAACTTTTGCATGTCGATACAGTCGGGGAAACAGTAAGCAGGGAGGGAATTCCAGAGTCCAGCACCACGAGGAAAGAAGCTATTGGAGTAGAAGGCTCTCCGGCATCTGGGAACCGCCACAGTAAATGGATGGGATTTAGCTGATTGTCAGGTTGGTTAAGTGTATTTACGTCGAGGGGACACCAGAGCAGCAAGTTCATCAGAGCACAGTCCATTGAAGTACTTGTAAAACAGGCACAAGGAAGCAACATTGTGGCGATGGAACAGGGGCTGGAGCCTGGTGGATAGTGAGGGACTTATTAAGTTGGCGACTCTTTTTGGGACCTTGTCTGAGAGGGAGAGACTAGTGGATGATGCTCCAGCTAGACTAGATGTGACAACAATACTCCATGGATAGTCGGATGGTGGCTTTGTAGAAATACAGGATAATGTCAGGTGTGAGAAGTTTACTAGCACGGTAAAAGGAGCCCACCTTCTTTGCAGCAGCCTTGGCAATGTCTTCAATGTATTTGTTCCAATTCATGTTACCTGTGAAGGTTAGGCCGAGGAATTTGAATGTTGAACTCTCAGGTAGGGTGTTATTTGCCATGACAATCGGTGGTTGGAGAGGTTTTTTGTAGTTATTGAAGGAAAGGAGCTTTGTCTTTGCAGCATTAAAAGTTACCAACCATTTATGACCCCAATCCACTACAGCCTGGAGGTCATATTCTAAGGATTCAGCCATTGCCTCGGATATGTACACGTCTGTTTTGCCCACATGACAAGAGTCGAGTGTGCTGTTGTCATCAAATATACCTATCTCAGACTCGATGTCATCAGGGAGATCATTTATGAAAATCAGGAACAATAAAGGTCCAAGAATGGATCCCTGGAGTACACCAGCATTTATATCATGTTGCTTAGATGAACAGCCATCGAGGACAACCTGGATCTTTCTTTTGGTTAGGAAGAGTCTAATTATATTAAATATTTGTTCAGTAATACCATATGAGTGCAGTTTTAGGAGAAGCCCTTTGTGCCAGACCTTGTCAAACGCTTTGGATATATCAAGTGCTACTGCCCTAGCTTCACTTCCCTTGTCCAATGTATGATATATGCATTCAAAGATGACCGTTAGGATATCTGCAGTAGATTGTGTTTAGACATCCATACTGATGGTCAGAAAGAAGTTTAGCATTAACTAGGTGCCGGACTATCGCTAGATTGATTAATGATTCAAAGATTTTAGCAAAGATCGGGAGTAGACTGATTGGGCGATAGTTTAGAGGATCATTTCTATCTCCAGAATTCTTGAAGACTGGTACCACAGAGGCAATTTTCCAGCTATCAGGGAAGCAAGATTCAGCAGGGCATTTGTTATAGAGTTTGGAGAGGACAGGGGCCAGTTCAGCAGAGCATTTCTTTATTACTATCACAGGTATAAGATCAGGCCCACAAGTTTTTGAGGTATTTTATGATGTCTCTGACCTGAGATGGGGTAATGACCAGATTCTCAAGTGTGGCTTCAGTCCGCAGTGGGAATTTAAGGAGAGGGTGGTTTGCCAAGTCCAAAGTAGAGTTTAAGGCGAAACGCTGGGCAAGTAGTTTTGCCTTATCAGTTTCTGTGCAAATGACATCATTGTGGTTCGATAACGGGAGAATTGTTGATTGTCCATTGTTCATAACACTATTATGGATTTTCCAGAAATTGCGAGTACCTAGTTTCTGTATTGAACCACAAGTAAGACTAATCTCGTTTTTAGATTTTTTTTCGGAGGTGGTAACATAATATCTCATAGCTTTACTAGCTTTCTGCATTATTCAGACATACACGAGCTGCCTCAAGAATTTTATAGCTCTGATAACGAAGGGTGACAGGGCGTTTTTTTTCTTTTTGTCAGTTTCTATTTAGAACTTTCACAGTAATTTAACAAAATAATTTATTCAAAATAAAACATTTTTTCGAAAATAATACCCTGGTAGTAGACTCTTTCTGCTATCTCAGAGATATGCTGAGTGCAGATGGTGGATGTGAACTCAGTACGGCCACAAGAGTGAAGGCAGCTTGGGCATATTTTCGTGATAACATCACGTGCTATCCCTCTCTACGTCTGGGGTAAGTTGTTGTATAGCAGCTGTGTGAAGAGCATCATGATATATGGCAGTGAATGCAATGACAGATTCACAATTAAATGAATCTGCAATGTGAAATTTGACCAAACCCAACACATCAGTTCAGAAGATTTGCTGAAAACACTACACTTGCCGAGGATGGCAGTTATCCTAAGGACGAATAGATTATGCTTGTATGGTCATGTGGAACGTTCATCCTCCTGGATAAACCGTTGCAGAAGCATGGATGTCTTAAATTGGAGGAAGGTAGGCCAGCCAAGGAAAACTTGGAAGCAGTTGATTAGACAAGACCGTACAGTTTGGAGACAGTTTCCCTGTTTAACCCTGAGAACTCGAGAGTGAGCTTGCGAAATATCAAAAAACGTCGGACAAGGGAAAAGTGACATTTGTCATGCCGGCATCTGTTTTAGACTCGGCACACATAAAATAAACCGGATGTTTAATCCTTGAGTGCTTTAATCCGTGTGACAGAAACCAATCCGTGTGCACATCGTAACTCAATCCAACAAATCAAATTTCATCAAAGCATTATACCAGCAGCAGCCAGCAAGACTCTGGGCTCATTCGAGGCCTTTGGCTAAGATGAAAGTGTAGTATCTGTTCCGAAATATACTACACCCTATAGACCGGTATCGTCTTGGCCTTCGGGGCTTGATTCCGCCGGTCTGTGGGTTTGTCCTGTGCAGTTCTAGGAGGTCAACCTTCCCAGGCTTTGCCTTCTCACTCTTTGAGAAGGGGTTAGTTTATTGCTAATCGTATGAGGGGACCCTACCGGGGAATGCCGACGGGGCTGCCCAGGTATTTTTTGAGGGTCGCAAGTGCTCTTCCTCTAGGGTGTTGACTTATCAAATCCCACTTTCTGACCTTGTGTCACATTTTACTTTGTGGGAGGTAGATAAATACCATTCGAGGCCTTTACCCCTGCCTCAGCGCTTGGAACCGACTCTTCCATCACCGCCGACCGCACCTCGCCACACAGACCTTTGTCAGACATCACGGCACCCTTTCTCCACTATGATGATGATAATCCAGCAGCAGCTATCAAACTGTCTGTCTTAGGACAAGCAACTTTTTTACCATACTATTATTCAAACAAGCCTCCACTCCTTGCTTCTGCTCCAGTTCACTCCTTCATGCAACGCCTGCTCCAGCTTACTCCATCCATCTCCTTCCTGCAGCTCTTGCTCGAGCCCACTCCAACGGGTTTTGCTCCGATTACTTCCTGCAGCACCTCCTTCTAGTGGCTCTTGCTCCAGCTTCTTTGAGCGCCTGCTCTAGCTCCTTCCAGCAGCCCATTCTCCAACTCTCTCCAGCATGGCATTCTCCATCTCTCTCCAGCGCCTCCTGACTCAACTCTCTCCAGCAACGCCTTCTCCAGCTCCTTCCAGCAGCTCTTACTTCAGTTTCCTGCAGCTCCTGCTCCAGCTCCTTCTAGCGGCTCTTGCTTCAGCTTCCTGCAGCTCCTGCTCCAGCTCCTTTAAGCGGTTCTTGCTTCAGCTTCCTGCAGCTCCTGCTCCAGCTCCTTTAAGCGGTTCTTGCTTCAGCTTCCTGCAGCTCCTGCTCCAGCTCCTTTAAGCGGTTCTTGCTTCAGCTTCCTGCAGCTCCTGCTCCAGCTCCTTTCAGCGGCTATTGCTTCAGCTTCCTGCAGATCCTGCTCCAGCTCCTTCCAGCAGTTCCAGCTTCTCCTGCTTCCAGTGACGTCATTCCTGTTGTTCCAGCCTTTCCTGCTTCCAGTGATGTCATCCCTGTTATTTAAGCTTTTCTTCCAACGTTTTTACCTTTATAGTAAATAAACGATTCTTTTTAACTGTTCATCTGATTTGTCCATTCTTCTTTGCCATTGCTGTAATTTGCCTGTGTCTACTTTCTTAGTTGTAAAACCGATCACCCTGATGACCGGACCCTGCGACACATTAAATTAATAGAAAAAAAAGAAGAAGAAGAAATTTAACTTTTATATTGAACTGGGATATAGTCCAATATTTGTTTGTTTACAAATTTTCATAATTTAATGAAACAAAAATGAATCGAAAAGTGTGAAGGAGTTTGCAAACGCTTTGACAGCATCTCTCCGCTATACATGTTTTCTAAAACAAAGAGATAAAACGGAAACGATAAAGTTTGGAAAGACATTTATTTGGCGCCAACCTAAAACGGTTTGCTCTAGTTATATTGCGTTATTAAAAATGCATACATAGTTCCAATAAAGTCTGTAAAGGATGTGTATGGCTGTGCACATGGGGGTTGAGAGGAAATGTCTGACATACCTTGGATTCTCATGCATGTGCTATGTGCACATGTTTTCCTTCGTTTTCATCTAGGGTCACATGAGGCAGTTATCGGCTAGATCCATAAAAGAACTAAAATATATTAGAACGCAAAAAAAGTACATCACTTTTTATAGCAGCCGATTTCAGCGCACCCTACCATCGCGCAAATGGAGATAATTAGGTCTAAAACGCCCTCTGGTGAATGCATGTGTAAATGAGTGTAAAAAAGGTTTGATTGAGAAAAAGGGTTTTGAAATCTGTTTTTATATGCATGTTTTGAATATGTGGAAATGTCACTTTTCTAACAGATCTGGTCTGTGTTCTTGTATTTTCTTCTAGTGCGATGTATGCATTTGGAGTATTGGATTCCTCCATGGTGTCAGAATCGGTGTAGTTGCCGTGTTTTTTCCACTGAAGCAGGCTTTAGCCTGTCAATGGGAACAGTGTCATTTCTGCCTTTTTTTGCGATGGTGAACATTTTTCTGCCCTTTTAACCCTGGTAGTGTGGTTATAATGGTTTTTTGACTGCATCGGCGCAGACAAATACATATTCACTATCAAAAGAGTGTTTTGGGGGATCTAAATTTGTCTTGATGCTTGCCATATAGGGGTGAAGTGTAATTTTCACATCCTTACGTTTAGGTCCTGTACAAATATAGTCATAGGGTGTACATCATCTTTATTGTCAAAATATTGTCTAAGCAAAGATAATATTGTCCTGGAAACTACTTTAGCTGGTGTGCAACCTACATCTTGTTTGACAATGTTCCTATTCAATAGCAGGACTAAAGGCAAATTATCAACAAAGTTAGTTGTGTTAGGTCTCATTGAGAGAGATGTTTTCAACTATCTGTGAAATCACTCCACTAAGCCATTGAAGCAGGGATGGTATGCTGTCGTTTGTATATGCTTGGTGCCTAGAATGAGGATTGAATTCGATGAAAAGCTTTAACTAGGAACTGCGTGCCCCTAATGACTGCGGGTACATCATATGTGGTTCTCCACTCTTTCAGGATGGTTTTCGCCACTGTGTCTGTTAAAATGTCCGTTAACGGAATTGTAGTGGGCCAACGAGAAAACTGATCGACAATTGTTAGCAAATAGCAGTAGTTCTGGCAAAGTGTCAACAGTCCAACGATGTCTGTGTGCTGATAAGAGAATCTGATGTCTGGGTTGCTAAATCTCCCAAAGGGGGAGATGGTGTGTCGTGAACTTTTCAACGCTGACAGTTTATATAGTTGCCAGTCCAAAGTCTGACATCTTTGTTCATCCCAGGCCACACATAGCTTTTGCTGATAATTTTCTGGGTGGCTGAGATAAGAGAGTGAGTGAAAATAATTAAATATGCGTTCTTGCATTGAAGGTTTGACATAAGGCCAAAATTTCGGGCGATCCTAAATTTAAAGTAAGTTTCTTGGTACCGTACATTTGGATTTTTTAACTGTTTGTTGCCTGCAGTTAGAATGTGGAAGGGATAGGTTTGTGACCAGGTGGTGGTGGGATAGCACTTATCTTTGCATGGTGATGTACATTTGACTTCTACCATCCCGATGATCAAACGTTCGTTGATTAACTCCACTGAGGACTCTTCAGGTCAAACACCACAACCAACAACAGTGCAGACCCACTTACACTCATCACCTTCAACAGTGCACTCACTTGCATTCATCTAAGATAAAACCATGGTTGAAAACTTTGAGTTGTCTCCCCCTTATTTGACTCTTCAAAATTAAAAATTAAAAATTTTTTTTTCAGCCCTACGATACATAAGCACCAACATTTCTTTCTTCCTTATACTAACGTGTTGTTTGTTCTTTCCACTCAGCAGCAACCTTGTCTATTGTACCCCTTTATGGAAAATAAAACAATTATATAGATTAACTATCGCATAAAAATGAGTCTTTTATAAATTAGTCAAATTAAAAAAACACACCTTTCTTTTTATAAATTACAATTTATATTTAAAATCACAATTTTTTTTTTTAGTATATAAATTATAAGTGGACAACAATCTAAAGCAAGTCAGAAAGAAAGGCTTGTCTGTCGCACCTTCCATCTCTAGAGACAATGGTTACCCTTCTGAAACAAGGGTTGCGCAATCTCCAACCACACTTCTCTTGGCACGGCATTGCTTAAGTCTAATGGCAGAGAAAAATCGAAGACATCTGGAAGCAATGCTGAGACAATCGGTGATACTGAGATTCCAACGCTAAGCATTGAACATGCAAAGCAAACCGTCATTTATCCCCGCAAAACTTATCAATCGTCAAGGCATATACATACATACATTATTTATTTATTTATTTGTTTTCATTTAATAAAGTAATTAATTTATTTTTTAAAACTGTTGTAAACCATGTAATTTAGGTTATAATAATTAATAACTCGTAAAACAAAATGGATGACTTTTCAACAGAAAGGTTTAACAGATTTATTAAAAGTGAAATTAGAATGAAATGAGTTATTTAGCCGCTGTAACGCGAGATGAAATATGAGACAGTCTGATCCGTGGTCAATGTTTTCTTTTCACTCCCAAGCCACTCGACAAGGGGCGATAACTCTGAAATGGTCCAAGGGACATAATTGCGTTTTCTTTAGTTATCCTAACACAAACAAATGAAAAAAGAATTATATAAAAGGGGACAATGTCCAACGTAAATGACCTTTCATTTAAATGTAAGAGCAAATATTAAATAATAGTTAACTAATAAAAATTGAGAAAGAAAAATGGGATGGCAAATAATAACTAATTAATAAAATGTTTCTTTCAAAACCAATATGCAAGTATGAGGAAGTTTCATTGGATGTATTGCTGGCTTGGCAGGCCGAGAGCAGGCTCAAAGCGTTTCCACGAATAGTGGCAATGAAGAGGCATTCGTAAAGCAAATTCAATTCATGATGGTCGCCGGTGTGGTACGTCATCAACAGACCAAGTCTGTTGAGAAAGCGAGCAGTCGTCTACCTCTGCAAAACTGATTAAAAAAAAATTAAAAATGTGCTCTTATAGATGACGCCCATGTTTCCATGACTTTGTGTCATCAACGTTTGGACAGGTCTCAGAACCTGAGAGTTGACAAGGCGAAAACAAGGCGAAAACTGCCAAATGCTAAATTGAAGACTGGCAGCCGATAAATTATGATGAAGAAAATCAAACTAAAATACATATATACAAATAAAGAGCGAACAAACCATAGCTAAATAACTGTCATTAATTGGATGTTTATTTTTGTTTTTGTTTTTGTTTTTTGTCAAAGAAACCATTGTTAATCAAATTTTTAAAAATAAAATGTTTTTTTGTTTTTTTTGTGCACCAGAAAGTTTCAAAAGATGCTTTTGTTTGATTTGTTAAGCAAATGTTTGTTTTTTCATTTGTTTTCAATGTTTTTTTTTACATTTAAAAAAAAAAAACTCAATTAGTCCTTTGGGAGATTCAACGAGCTGACAGAGATTAATTTTTTGTTATTGAACGCGATTAATTTTTTCAAAAAGTTATCGGCTGCTTGCTGTAGCCTGATTGTCTAATGCCTGCTGCAATCTGATTGGTTAATAGTTCTGTCAACTCTCGGGCACTTCTGAGAACTGCCCGAACGTTGACGACGCAAAGTCACACAAACATGGTGTGTCAGCCATAAAAGTACCCCAAAAAAAATTTACCTCCCCTCCAGGAGGTTAGACACAAGATCAGGTGTGAGTTTTAAAGAAAGTATTTATGTGGAACAAACTGGATTCCAACCTGGCACAGTTAAAACTGATCAATCATCAAGGCATATATGTACATTTCAAATTGACTCCACCAAAGAAACCGATAAAAATCGATCATTTTATAAACAAGTTAAATTTAAAACCCATCAGTGATAAAAATCTTATCTATGGCTCCTTCCTTCTTCTATCGACAATAGATAGTGTAAAACTTCTCTGAGTGTGGCTAAACCAACACAGCCGACTGATCATGAAGCTTTGATATATTCAGCCACACCAACAGGGTATCAAATCTGATATGCTGGTTCTGATCTGACCCCACATTGCATATCCATCTGATTATTGCTCTGTTATTATACTGAAAACGGGATAGTGAAGGTTTGGTGGGTGCCCAGCACTCACCTCCATACGGCATCATGCTCTTAACACAGCTGCTATTTCGGGTGTCCACAAACTCGTTTTGGCTGATCGTAAATTGAAGTTGCATGAGATAGCATAGGAGTTGACTCTATCAGAAGACAGCGGTGTATTCACTATTTTGCATGAACATTCGTCAATCAAAAAGCTGTGCCCAAAGTGGGTGTAGCGTTTGCTCATAGTTGATCAAAAACAACAACCCGTCGCCCATTCAGAGCATTGTTTGCAACTGTTTCAGTGCAACAAAATGGACAAAATGGATGAAACATGGATCCACCACTTCACTCTGGAGTAGAATCAACATTCAGCTGAGTGGACAGTAACAGGTGAAAGCCGTCCAAACCGACCAAAGGTGAAAACATCTATAGGCAATGTTTTGGCCTCCGTATTTTGGGATGCGCAAAATGTTCATCAATTACCTTAAAAAAAGAAAGAACCATCAATAGCGAATATTATATTTTATTATTGGTGCATTTGGCGAAAGAAATCACCAAGAAGCGGCCGCAAATAATGAAAAAATGTACTCTTTCACCAAGTTAATGCAGCTTATCATAAATCGATCGCAATGATAGTAAAAGTACATAAATTGCACCCTCTTCTCCAGAACTGACCCAAACCCTAACCCTAACCCTAACCCAAACGCTAACCCAAACCCTAACCCTAACCCTACCCCAAACCCAAACCCTAACCCAAACCCTAACCCTAACCCACCCCTTACCCAAACCCTAACCCTAACCCTAACCCTAACCTAAACCCTAACCCTAACCCTAACCCTAACCCTAACCCAAACCCAAACCCTAACCCTAACCCAAACCCTAACCCAAACCCAAACCCTAACCCACCCCCTTACCCAAACCCTAACCCTAACCTAAACCCTAACCCTAACCCAAACCCTAACCCTAACCCTAACCCTAACCCTAACCCTAACCCACCCCCTTACCCAAACCCTAACCCTAACCCAAACCCAAACCCTAACTCTTACCCAAACCCAAACCCAAACACAAACCCTTACCCTAACCCTAACCCTAACCCAAACCCTAACCCTAACCCAAACCCTAACCCAACCCCTTACCCAAACCCTAACCCTAACCCTAACCCAAACCCCCAGCAACTACTGACTGTTTGCAGAAGAATGCTTCAAGGAAAGAGATATGACTCCAATGAAGAAGTGATATTGGAAACTGAAGCATATTTTAAGGCCAAAGACAAATCATTCTTATGGAAAAAGACGTTCTACAAAATGGCATCAAATTGTTAGCGAACCATTGGAATTACCCGAGAAGGAGACTATGTTGATGAATAATGTCGAATTTTGTCTAAAAGTTGTTGTTTATTAGTTAGGCCTGGGACTTATTGAATGATGTGTTATGGTTAGATTGCAGAAAGGATTGTGAATTTTATTAAAGAATCCATGGGTGGCATTTTTTAGGGTCACCCTATATTTATGGAGTTTTGCTAAACAGGGAATTAACATTTACTATTAATAGCTGGAGTACGCACTTCAGAATGATGTCATAGCTTTCAATAAGTTCAACAGGGTCAGACTCGAAAACATCGACTGCTATGGAGAAAAGTATTTGAAAATAGATCTTACACAGCTGAAGTTAAAGGCAGAGAAAAGTTTTTTGCAGAGTAAATAAATTACTCAAATTTGTGGTGTCCGTACAATTTAACCGTGTGTTGATTATTCATATGTTTATTATTTACCAGCAGGACCTGTGTCCTAACGTTGCCCGGGGGATCACTATGTGTGGATGGCAGTGGGAGGGGATTTTTGTTGATGCTCCTTCCACAATGAAAAGTTTATATTATTTTACTTCTTTAAATGAAAACGTTTTTTTCTGTATTTATTTCAAACAGGAAAAGCAAGTTTTGTCCTGCTTCAGCATCATAATGCATATTTCATTTTAGCAGAAATCGGTGATTGACCCATTTTCTGGTGACTTATTTTTTGCGAAAACGTTTTATTTTCAGATGAATTAAAGAAAAAACAGAACAAAATGACTGACAGCATCATGTTTAAGTTTTAAATAAAATGTTCGTTGGTCTGTCATGGTTAAGTTTGAAAATAACACTTAGGAGTGTAAAAGCCACAGCTAAGAGTATATATATATATATATATATATATATATATATATATATATATATATATATATATATATATATATATATATATATATTAATTAAGTTCAAATATTAACTAAATGGACAAAAACAATATTTTTCAAAAGTGCTCAATAATATATATTAGAGCTTTTATATTAAATACTCCAACTATGTTTATTTTAATATATATATATATATATATATACATATATATATATATATATATATATATATATATATATATATATATATATATATATATATATATATATATATATGTGTGTGATTTTATGAAGGCTTACCAAAGCATTCCTTTCAGGACACCAATGATCACCATTAAAGATATTTTTTCTTACAAATATTATTTATTCAAATTAAATGTTTTTCCTACACGTGTTTCACTACCAAGCAGGTACTTGCTTGACAGATCATCAGGGAAATTAAATGTCTGGAATACGGGTTTCAACTGCCGACAATACACAATGTGGCGTTGCAATAGAGCGGTATCTTAAATGATTTAAGACATTTAATTTCCCTGATGATCTGCCAAGCAAGTGCCTGCTTGGTAGTGAAACAAGTGTAGGAAAAAACATTTAATTTGAATAAATAATATTTGTAAGAAAAAATATCTTTAATGGTGATCATTGGTGTCCTGAAAGGAATGCTTTGGTAAGCCTTCATAAAATTACATATAAATTCTCTGTACTCTGTAATCGAGTATCATCGAGCTTGTTTTTATTGGAACAACCCCGGTCTTCACTGAATGATCTATTTTATAAGTGAAAAAGATATATATATATATATATATATATATATATATATATATATATATATATATATATATAGGCAAACATTGCTAAAAATAACAGAATTCGTCTGTTTAATTAAACATTTTTTTAGTTTTTCAATTTTTCTGATGGTCTTTTTTGTATTAAAATCAAAAGAATTAATAAATGTTCCACAGGTTTCACATGTTTCACGAACGTTTTCGATTCTTCGTCGAATCATCCTCACGTGTCAAAAGCTGGAGAAAGAAGAGAATTTTAAAAAGACGCCGGAGAAACGCGCATCGAACGTTTTCTGCATTATTCCAGGAAGTCATTGGCGATTTTAAATTCAGCAACACTGGATGGCATCACAGAACAAAATCGCATTACATTAAGCATTTTAAAATGTTACCACTGGTCTCATATGTGATGTTGTTAATTTTAGGTTGTTGTGTTTTCGAAGCTATCTACATAAAAACTACATCGCATGGCTTTGTGGTTCAAGCATATTTAGCACTTAAGCGACGACCGTCAACGTCGATGCGGTTTTTAAGTGTCTTTTAAAAGTTCACCTTATGTCATTGAACGCTGTCCCGTGGAATTGCATTGTGAGGTGGAAGAGACCTCAGTAGCGGACGTATGAGTCACCAAGTATACTCGTTTCTAGTTGAGAAGAGTCTAGAGATGCTGAGAAATGATGCATAAACTCTTCTGTGTCTATTTTTGAAATGTTTTTTTGACGACTTTACTCGTCCTACTCTGAAAAAAAAAAAAGATTGGATGAAAACAAATTAACTCGTCAGTGTCGGGTCAAGATGTTGAAAGTGGGAATTCAGAAGTCTATGACTAAACTCTAAACGTTAAACAAAAAAGAAAACCCAGTTCGGTTCAATTCCTGTAAAAGCACAAAAACCCTCTGTGTAACTTTGAGCTCCAATGAACAAAGAATAATTCTGCTCACTGCAGAATCTCACTCGACACTCACTTCACCTTCTCCTGATTTTCTTCTCTTTTTATTAGCAGATTTTCCTTCAGTTAATTCCGCTTAACCAATCAGAAAAAAACATAATCCGCTGGCTGACTATTTGTCGTCAAGGCGAATCAACGTATTATTGTGCAGCAACCAGTAGATTTGTTACTTCGAGGTCGCGAGTTCAATCCTCACTAGAAAACTAGTAAGCCAAAACTTATTTCCCTTTCCATCTGCAAGCCAGGCAAAGGCGGACCCTCTTACTGCGGGGATGAAGTAAGTCCGGGCCATCTCCACCGCTCGATTCTGGTTCAAGATCATCAATTCCGCCACACTCTTCCCTGATCTCCGGATCACACAAATGACAATGCGGGCGCGGTCTTTTGTTTCGGGTGCTCCTTCAAAGGGGGAGCGGTTGAACTTCCTCTTCCTCAGAAGCGCTTCCACTAGACGAGTCAGAATCTGCTAGTATGCCACCGACATCCGAGGGATTATCTGGTGAACCTGACCTTAAGTAGACCGGCCTCTCACTATCCTCAGAATTTTCCTCTTCCTCGTCGGAGAAAGGAGGCGATCCTACATAAGGGCGATCTCCACCACTTGATTCTGGCTCAAGATCATCAATTCCGCCACAGATGTTAAAAGGAATATAGCCACTAAACACTTACTTAGTAGTATTATCTGTCGTGTGAACTAGTAATTCAATCATCGCGTGTTGATTTAGTAAGAAAAAAGTAGTTAAAAGTGCAACTCGTGGGCGTTTGCGGTAGAGAAATGCGATTGTTTGATTGTAAAAACAAACAGCAGGAGCGAGCTTGACATGCTTGTATAATGATAGGCGGGGCCAAAACAAATGTTTTGAAATCAGCAGCAGCAGCAGCAGGAACAAGTTGTAAAATAGAGTTGAGAACGGCTCAGAAATGCCTAAAATTGATGTATAAACTCGTCTCTGGCTATTTTCTTTCTAATTATATGTTTTGAACGAGTTTACTCATCCCACTCTGAAAAAGATAAAATGTGTGAAAATAAGTTATCTCGTCCTAGCGTATTTACTTTCACATACCAGGATGCAGTGACGAACCGGAGGGGGGCCAATGATAGGAGAAGCAAAATGCCCTCCGGTCGTGACCAAGATGCACGCATTTGAAATGTTCAAAATCTTTTTGCACCTATTTGCTAAATGTTTCTATAGCTCCGCCCAGAAAGTTCACGGCTAAATATTTAACAGCTTGGGGGACATTTTTTTTATTGCTGGCGCCTTGGCCTTGTCCATTCAGGTCACTGGTCACTGCGTATATCGCTTCAGAAATAATTAATATTTGTATTTTTTCGGTTTGAACTTCTTTAAACCTAGTGCTTTGAAATTAATTGAATCTATTTGAAAACTTATGAGAAAATTTGAAAACTTATGACTTCTAAACTATCTCTAAAATAGCTATTTTCACTAGGCGTGCTGGTTTAGTGAGATAAACTTACTCAGTTTTATTTGGAAATATATGTTTAAAAATAATTATATTCTTTTTCCTGAATAAATCCCTAAAGTTTCATTAAAATTTGATAATTATACCTGATATCTTTTAAATATTTTCCAAATATCTCTGGTTAATAGAAACATTTGTCTTAATAATGACACAAAAATTGTTCTAGGTTTTTTAGCTGGAATCAAAGTGTAGCTTTAGAGTTATGAATAAAATAAAATTTATCAACATTTTAGGGATATTTTAAGTAGTATGACTTCTTAAGTAAATGTGGTATTGTGGTGACTGCAACGATTCTTCTCTAAGAGTAGAGTAGACAAATAGAGTAGACAAAGGGATGACCAACGACATCTATATCACCCTACAGTTTTGATGGCCTTGTTCCTAATTTGTTAAAATATATACTTTTTATTTTTTCACAAAAAAATAATCTTGTTCCCAATTTGTTAAAATGTAAATTTTTTTTTTTTGCAAATAAATAATCCAAAATGTAGTATTCAAATGAAATTGTTAACATTATGTGTATATATATTTTTTAATGGAAATCGCTCCAGACAAACATGAAGTCACCCGACGTAAGGAGCTAAAAAAATACTACTTCAAAGTCAAAACCCAGCTAACACATTTGCAAAATAGCCGGCCTTCAAATAATGCCAGACACATGGATGTTGAAATGAAAAAGATTCACCAAAGTTTTCAGCTGAGTTTCTGTTCTTTTAACTATCTTAAATATATTTTGGCATTTTTTACCTTGTGTTTTTTCATTTAATTTTGAGTTTCAATTTACCCTTTTTTCTCTGTAGCCTTCTTTGTATAAATAGTTAACTAGTTTTTCTCAGTTGTTACCCTACTGGTTGTCTATCTCTTATCTGTACTAACTTGTGAGAGGGAAACATATCTTCAAACTTCTGTTCCCTCTGATAAGTGTACAGTGAACTTTAGCTACACATATATATATATATGTGTGTGTGTGTGTGTGTGTGTGTGTGTGTGTGTGTGTGTGTGCATATGTGGATGGAAATTTTTTTCTTTTACCTGCGGGGGCTCGGAAATAACTGACTAGTACACGGGCGCAGACTATCCTCTCTCTAAGTGTTGGACCCGTAGACCTTGTCAGGTCATCTATCTAAGAGAAGGAAAACTCTGATAATAAAACCTTGCTACTAACCACTTACGTGTTGGCAGCAAACCGTTGGGGAGGGAGGCCTCCTTAGTCTTCTCTTCTCTCTATCTGAGCAACTTGGGGAAAGTTTTTTGTCACTAAGTCCTACATGACTAGTCTGGGTCGCTCTTGTTCCGACAGGTTGAGGGTACAGGTTAGACAGCTTCTCTGGCTGCTGTTTCCGACTGGTAGTTAGGTAGTGCTAAGAACGGCTGCTCCATTAAAAGTTGCATAATATCGTGAGTAACTGTATGTGCCATGTCGCGCATGGAAAGGGACCCTACAGTTATCCCGGTGAGCTTTCCCGAGGCCACAACCCCCATGGACCAAGTCACGACTAATGGACTGGTTGTGTGAGCTTATTGGCACCCAAAAAGCACCTACTCTGCCCTCCACACTCTATCTCAAAACAAACCTTAATTTACAAAGTAAAAAAAAACAAACCTAAACGAGACACCCAACTAAAAACATCTTCGCCTCTGCCCTTGAGGCTCGCATTCACAAATATCCGAGGACTTAGAACCAACATTAACGACGTAGAAACCTTTCTCCTGACAAACTCCCCGGATATCCTAGCGCTAAGTGAAACGAACCTTTAATCCTCAATCTCCTCTTACCACTTTGACATGACTGATTACCTCTTACTATACCGTAAATACTCTGACAAACATATGCACGGGTTAGGAGTTTATGTTCGGAACACCTTCCCCTTGACTAGAGAACATAGGTTAGAATCAGATGACCAAGCCTGCATGTGCTTTAGATTGACCTTACATCACAGAGTTAGTTACTTATATTTCTTATACAGTTCTCCCTCGACCCAGGACTGTACACTGCTTGACTCTGTTTCTGAAAGATTAGATAGAGACTCTCACTCGACTCGAATGCCCAAATACATGTATTTGGGGATTTTAATGCACACCACCATGACTGGTTGGGATTCTCCAGCGTTACTGATGCAGCTGGGAACTCTACCTTTAATTTCTCCTCAGCTCACGACCTCTCACAGACTGCCACTTTCCGATCCGCTTTCCTGATCGTGTGGACCAGCAAGCCTCACTTCTCGACTTGTTCTTGACCTCATTACCTGAGGCTTGTGTGGCGAATGCCCATAGCCTGCTCGGAAACTCTGATCACGTTGTGGTAATGATACTTATCACCTTAAAAACTCGTCCAAAAGCTGAAGAGCCGTTGCTCAAAATGACGAGAAACTATGAGCAGGCTGATTTTGAATCCCTCATGGATCACAGAAGCGACGCCCCATGGGGTGAAACCTTCTCACTCCCTGCTGATCAGTGTGCAAATGAGCTAACCGAATGGGTCAAAGCAGGCATTGATGCTTATGTCCCCATGCAAAAATTCTTCAGCAAACCCCACTCTCCTCAATGGTTCACCTCAGAATGTGCAGCTGCTATTACTGAGAGCCAGAAGGCATTCTGAAAATTCGGCCGCCATAAGTCAACTGTGAATAGACAAAAACTTATAGAGGCAAGAATGATTGAAAAGTAGTGATAGATGAAGCAAAGAGAAGGTATACATTGTCACGACGGGATCTCCATTGGGAAACGACGGAAACGCACATGTGCCAAAGATAATTAAAAGAAAAATAAAAGTCCGGAAATTGGCTCATATGATGATCCCAGGTTCTATAATCAATGACAGAACGCGCGGGGGGATTTCTCCTGGTTAAGACCGCATAAGTTAGAAAGAAAGCGAAGCATGCACAAAGACAACAACACGAACGCCAAGGTAAATTATAAACAATATTTATTTATAGATACTGTTGTAGGGTACAAATCACCCCTATTGGAGAACTGATGGTATCAACCAGGTATAATAAATACCACTGGTTGCAGAGACTCAGAAGAGACTTTCATACCATGTTTTACCGCATGTTATGAACCCGTTCATCTCCTACCACATTAGTGGCGTTCTGTATTGCTTTATGATAAATACATTGTTATATTTTAACCCTGTCACTATTTGTGGTTTATTTCTTTGTGACCCCTAGCACGGGTCTACAACAGATACTAGAAAGGGGATAAATATATTTATAAAAACAAAAACAAAACATTAACATGAAAACAAAAGTCTATTATAGAAAGGGGGGGGAATTGTCTATCGTAATCTTATGGCAGCAGGATTCATTTCCACACAAATGTATACATATATATATAGCTCTGGAGGCAGATGTCCGAGGAGAAAGTAATCAACAAGTTGTTAACTTACGAACGAATATCTCGTTCATTTGGGGGTTGGTGTTCCTGGCAATTCGTAGTAGTCACGCGTCTCTGCGTCCTGTCGTTTTCATTTCGTGAACATGTATTTTGGGGATTTCTCAAGAGGGGGGTTTTGTCTCTCACTGAGGTTCATACACATTTTCCTCGGGAAAACAATTCCAGGCCGTTCATTCTGCATTCTGTATTCTAAAATGAATATCTCGGGAGAAGCGTATCTCCCGGCTTTCGTGTGGGTATTTTAAAGTATCTCGGGAGAAGCGTATCTCCTGGCTTTCGGGTGCCTCGCACGAGGTTATAATCTCATTTCAAAAAGTCCCTGCCTTTCGTGCGGCTGTAGTTGGACGTGTTCACCTCTTGACTGCCCTGTCATGACTCATCTTGTTCTCGGCCTTTTGGCTAAGATCAAAGTGTAGTATCTGTTCCGATGGATACTGCACGCCTGTTCTGTGCAGTTCTAGGAGGTCCACCCTCCCAGGCTTCGCCTCCCCTCTTTGGGGAGGAGTAAGTTTATTGCTTACTGTCTGAGGCGCCCCTACCGGGGAATGCCGACGGGGCTGCCCAGGCAATTTTTAAATGGCCAGAGTGCTCACCTCTCGAGCGCTGGCTTTTAACCCCACTTGCTCGACCCGATCTTGGGTCACATCTTACTTGTGGGAGTAAGATAAAACTGGCCTTGTGCCTAACTCCGCGAGGAGTAAATAAACATCCCTCTTGTGCGGCTGTACTCAACGACTGTGATTCCCCCTTCCTCGCGGGCGGTTAACTTCCTTTTTTTTCCCTCTTCTTCTTCTCCTTCTTCTTTTTGGTCGTGTCGGCTAAAAATAGATATGAGCACAACGGGCTTTGTTGCTAGTTCCAAAAGAGGGATGAAAAACGAACCCTGCCTGAACATATATGTATATAATCTTACCGATGCTTTCCGCGGTTTCTTACTTTGAATTTTGATCGATCTCCCTTCGTTTGTAACAACATAAATAACCAAAAAATGACACAAGTGGACAAATAGAAGAAAAAATGGTGCAAGGAAAAAATATAGATGAAAACATCACAATGACTTTATTAAAATCTTGGATACAATACATAAAGAGAAACCATAAGTTTGTCAAATTACAAAGAAAATTATATCTACATTTAAAAGTAGACAAGGACCCTAAGCTACTCCCGCCCCCAAGAGGAATTGGGCGAATTTTATGAATAAAAGGAGGGGGTGAATTTTATGAATATCCCCCCCCCCCCTTCCCGGTACGCCGCAGCCAGGACGTCTTCAAATTAGAGATACTTTTGCTTTCCATATTGTCTTCCTTGTGTTAATGTCTTTATTTCAACTTTATCTTTTGTCAAGATATATGTTTTGATTCAACGAAGTATGTGATAAGCTACTTAATTTATTTAGACAACCTATTTATTAACCGCACAAAGATTAAGGAGGCCTGATACACTCTTATATTAGTCCTACTTGAATGAACAAATCACATATACTCAGGATATTTTTATATTGCAAAAACCTTAACATCTCCACAAGGTCTATCATAAATCTATTCTAACATTGTCTGTCTGTGTGCCTGCTAACTACATTTAGACATAGGATCTTGATATTTTGTCCAGATTAGGGAGTTGTGTAAGCAGCAGCAGCGAATGTTTTATTTTGTATGTATCGACTCTCGATGAGACAAAAGCTCAAATCAGCAGTCTCTTTCAAGCAATCACAATGCAAGAAATATTAATTTCAAAATATTTGCGCATAATATAAAAACCCAAACACAGTGGTTTTCTCTCTAGTTCCTCTTTTCTTTCAGATAGAACATATGTGCGCAAGGCACAATCCTGCATAAACCTTTTGCGGTTGAAAAGTCTCGGTAAGTAGCACAGACATGATGAAAGACATTTACGAACTAAAGAACGCACGCACGCACACACTCATTCCCTAACAAAACAGAGGCAACTAATAAACACACACATCTACAATGCCCATTGATTTTACACACACGGTCACACGTAAACGCACATGGCACGAATTAAAATAAACACGTTTACTCAAATTCTCCTTGCATACAAAACAACTTATCTTCACTTGGAATGTTCTAAGACTCTCTGAAGTTTTGTATTCTACAAACTCTTTATCTTTCCTTGTCTTAACAAGTTGTCATTAAAAATTAATTGTTTTTGTATGGGTCGATTTTGTCATTCTGCTTTGAAGAAGACTGTGGTGGTCGAAATTAGTGTTGGGGCGATTAATCGGAATCGGAATCGGGAATCAGAAAAATCGGAACCTTTTTCAGTATCGGAATCGGAAAAATTTGATCCTAATTTCCGATTCCAAAAACGATTCTTTTAATTTTTTGTTGTTGTTTAAAACTTACTTTTCTATTTTTAGTACTAGTGATAAAACGATAAACACTTATGGATTTTAAACTACCAATAAAATTAAAATTTATAGACTATAATAATGGATTTAGGTAAAAATGGCACCGAAAAAAAGGCCCGATAAAATGGCGCAGGCAAAAATGACACGAGCGGACAAATAGGAAAAAATTGTACAAGTGAAAACTATAGATGAAAATCTCACAATGAGTTTATCAAAATCTTTGATACAATACATAAATAGAAACCATTAAGAAGTTTGTCAAATTAAAAAGAAAATTATATCTACATTTAAAAGTAGATGAGGACTCTTCGCTAAATACATGCATGGACTGGAACACGTGAAGAAAAACAACACGTCAAGGTATCACGGACTTTGAGGAGAGGACGAGGGAAAATGAAGAGGCATGACAAAGGAGAAGAAGAGAGCGGCGTGAACAACCTTGTCCGCTTCTCTGTAAAGATTGTTTGCAGCTTTTCCACCGTAGACTGGGCCTTCGAAGCCACATCACTCATAAACATTAGTAAAGTGGATATCAGACAGATGACAGAACCTGATAGTTGGACACGAGTAGGAGCCAACGATATATATATATATATATATATATATATATATATATATATATATATATATATATATATAGAGAGAGAGAGAGAGAGAGAGAGAGATAGAAGAAATAAGAGTGATAAATATGCGACGATTGTCCAAATTTATTTCAAATTTCAATTGTTCAATGCAAGGTGTATTCAGTAATAAACTAGTGTTTATTATTCTTTCCTTAAGCCAAGGCTTTTCAAAGATCGAAATCTTATCATCAGAGGAGAAATACAGATGGATAAGTTGGCTTTCGAAAAAACCAAAGTTCAAATATTTGAAAAATATGAAAATTGATATTAAAAGAATTTTTGTTAAAAAAACGTAGTGAATGAAAAGAAAAGTTCCGTGAAAAAGATATGCAAATTGTCCGGGTGGTAAATTTCCGTTTAAAAGAAGTCCGATGAATTGTAGAATGAGAAGAAAAACTCTTTGCGTGGGAGCACTAGCAGTTTGGAGAAAGTGCTCAAAATATAGGTAAGTCCAGACGCACTTAAAGGGGGTTGAGAAGAGAGAAACTGGCCATATATATATATATGTGTGTGTATATATATATATATATATATATATATATATATATATATGTGTGTGTGTGTGTATATAATATATATATATATATATATATATATAATAAATGTATTAAGAAGTCTTAATTCCACACAATCGGACTTTTCTTTTGTGTCCATTTTTGACAAAGGGAAGATTTTCACGAAATATCAAATCATTCCTAATCATCATCCAGACATCACACACAGCTAACACCATACTTGATGTTTATATAAGATTGAAAAGAAAAATAAATAGATAGTTGTAAGTCCTCACCTTCGATTGCTTATTTTTGTTCTTTCCAGCTTCTCATCAATCCGGCTCTCTGCATTGCCTTCAGCCTTCTTGATACATTTATTACAATTCCCAGCAATGCTTTCAGTAAACTACAATTCTGTATTTTTATATATATATATATATATATATATATATATATATATTGTGATACGACTGGGTGCCCCAGTCCCTTTATCACACCGCAAAGAAATTAATCTGTTTCAGTGAGCAAGGAAAAGTATCTCCACTCTAAGAGACTACTCAACCGGAATAAGTGTTTTCAGAACAAAAACTGAAGTGAAATAAAATATATTCTTCGTCATGGTGGAAAGAAAAAACGAAAAAGTTGGCTAATCCGATTCAAGTATTGATATGTAAGACGGATTGCTATTTGGGTCTGACTTTGAAAATCCGACAAAAATAGCATATTTATAAACTGTGAGCCGAGTTGAACAAAGTCTATAATTTGGAGCAGTGTGTTTTTTTTTTACTTAAAATTTTTTTTTTTACTTTAATTGATCCCAAACAAGGGGGCACATTGCCACTGAGACGTAAGGAGCTTCTGTAGATTAGGGGCCCTGATTTATAAGGGCCATCCTAAGTGAGGAGTTGGGCAGTAAAGTCATGGAAACAGGGAGCAGAGAGAGAATTCCAAAGGTTAGCAGTTCGAGGAAGTAGAAAGCTCTTCGGCATCTGGGGACCTCCACAGTGAATAGATGGGATTTAGCTGATTGTCGGGTTTGTCAGGTGTATTTACGTTGAGGGGGCACCAGAGCCACACGTTTGTCGGGACACATTCCATTGAAGTGAAACAAGCACAGAGACACAACATTGTGGTGATGGGACAGGGGCTGGAGCTTGGTAGATAGTATGGAACCTATTAGATTATAGACTCTGTTTTTGACCCTGTCTAGGAGGGAGAGACGAGGTGATGATACATTAGCCCAGGTGTGACAACAATACTCCATGCATGGGCGGATGGTGGCCTTGTAGAGATATATGATACAGGCAGGTGTGAGAAGTTTTCTCGCACGGTAGAGGAATCACATTTTCTTTGCAGCAGCTGTGGCAGTGTCTTCTATGTATTTGTTTCGATTCATGTTATCTGTGAATCTTAATTTTAATATTAAAATCGGTACTCTTGTAGATGACGCACCATGACGCACGATGTTTCCGTGACTTTGTGTCCTAAACGTTCAGGCAGGTCTTGGAAGCACCCGAGAGTTGACGAGGTGAAAACGAGGCAAAACGAGGTGAAAACTGTCAAACGCTAAATTGAAGACTGGCAGACGATAATAACAAACCATAGCTAAACAACTGTTATTAATTAGATGTTTATATTTATTTATCTACTTTTTGGTCAAAAGAAAACTTTGTTAATGTCATTAATTCGATGTTCGTTTGTTTTTGTTTTTTTCTTAACGAACTCACTGTTTTAAAGCAAATGGATAATTTTTTTCCAATCCTTTTTTTTTTTTTTTTTTTTTGCCTTTTATGACAGTTTCGTGGTTAGGTTTTAGGGTTACGGTTAGGGTTACAGCTGGTCCAAAAGTTTTCTTGTGTACTGGTTCTGTTTCTGGCAGAAATCAATTAGTCGTTCGGGAGATTCAACGAGCTGATAGCGATGATAGAAATTCATTCTTTGTAATTGAATGCGCTTAATTTCTTCCAAAAGTTATCGGCTGCTTGCTGTAGCCTGATTGTATAGTGCGTGCTGCAACCTGATTGGTTAATAGTTTCGTCAACTCTCGGGCACTTCCGAGACCTGCCCAAACGTTGAAGTCATGGAAACATGATGTGGCATCTATAAGAGTACCTTTAAATCTATATATCGAAATTACTAACATTAATTTATTTTCATTCTTCATCCCTCTGGCATACTGTTAGATGCTTCACCATCGCAATATAACCCTAACCCTAATCCTTCACCATCGCAATATAGAAATTACTAACATTAATTTATTTTCTGTTCTTCATCCCTCTGGCATACTGTTAGATGCTTCACCATCGCAATATAACCCTAACCCTAATCCTTCACCATCGCAATATAGAAATTACTAACATTAATTTATTTTCATTCTTCATCCCTCTGGCACACTGTTAGATGCTTCACCATCGCAATATAACCCTAACCCTAATCCTTCACCATCGCAATATAGAAATTACTAACATTAATTTATTTTCATTCTTCATCCCTCTGGCATACTGTTAGATGCTTCACCATCGCAATATAACCCTAACCCTAATCCTTCACCATCGCAATATAGAAATTACTAACATTAATTTATTTTCTGTTCTTCATCCCTCTGGCATACTGTTAGATGCTTCACCATCGCAATATAACCCTAACCCTAATCCTTCACCATCGCAATATAGAAATTACTAACATTAATTTATTTTCATTCTTCATCCCTCTGGCACACTGTTAGATGCTTCACCATCGCAATATAACCCTAACCCTAATCCTTCACCATCGCAATATAGAAATTACTAACATTAATTTATTTTCATTCTTCATCCCTCTAGCATACTGTTAGATGCTTCACCATCGCAATATAACCCTAACCCTAATCCTTCACCATCGCAATATAGAAATTACTAACATTAATTTATTTTCTGTTCTTCATCCCTCTGGCATACTGTTAGATGCTTCACCATCGCAATATAACCCTAACCCTAATCCTTCACCATCGCAATATAGAAATTACTAACATTAATTTATTTTCATTCTTCATCCCTCTGGCACACTGTTAGATGCTTCACCATCGCAATATAACCCTAACCCTAATCCTTCACCATCGCAATATAGAAATTACTAACATTAATTTATTTTCATTCTTCATCCCTCTGGCATACTGTTAGATGCTTCACCATCGCAATATAACCCTAACCCTAATCCTTCACCATCGCAATATAGAAATTACTAACATTAATTTATTTTCTGTTCTTAATCCCTCTGGCATACTGTTAGATGCTTCACCATCGCAATATAACCCTAACCCTAATCCTTCACCATCGCAATATAGAAATTACTAACATTAATTTATTTTCATTCTTCATCCCTCTGGCACACTGTTAGATGCTTCACCATCGCAATATAACCCTAACCCTAATCCTTCACCATCGCAATATAGAAATTACTAACATTAATTTATTTTCATTCTTCATCCCTCTGGCATACTGTTAGATGCTTCACCATCGCAATATAACCCTAACCCTAATCCTTCACCATCGCAATATAGAAATTACTAACATTAATTTATTTTCTGTTCTTCATCCCTCTGGCATACTGTTAGATGCTTCACCATCGCAATATAACCCTAACCCTAATCCTTCACCATCGCAATATAGAAATTACTAACATTAATTTATTTTCATTCTTCATCCCTCTGGCACACTGTTAGATGCTTCACCATCGCAATATAACCCTAACCCTAATCCTTCACCATCGCAATATAGAAATTACTAACATTAATTTATTTTCATTCTTCATCCCTCTGGCATACTGTTAGATGCTTCACCATCGCAATATAACCCTAACCCTAATCCTTCACCATCGCAATATAGAAATTACTAACATTAATTTATTTTCTGTTCTTCATCCCTCTGGCATACTGTTAGATGCTTCACCATCGCAATATAACCCTAACCCTAATCCTTCACCATCGCAATATAGAAATTACTAACATTAATTTATTTTCATTCTTCATCCCTCTGGCACACTGTTAGATGCTTCACCATCGCAATATAACCCTAACCCTAATCCTTCACCATCGCAATATAGAAATTACTAACATTAATTTATTTTCATTCTTCATCCCTCTGGCATACTGTTAGATGCTTCACCATCGCAATATAACCCTAACCCTAATCCTTCACCATCGCAATATAGAAATTACTAACATTAATTTATTTTCTGTTCTTCATCCCTCTGGCATACTGTTAGATGCTTCACTATCGCAATATAACCCTAACCCTAATCCTTCACCATCGCAATATAGAAATTACTAACATTAATTTATTTTCATTCTTCATCCCTCTGGCACACTGTTAGATGCTTCACCATCGCAATATAACCCTAACCCTAATCCTTCACCATCGCAATATCGAAATTACTAACATTAATTTATTTTCATTCTTCATCCCTCTGGCATACTGTTAGATGCTTCACCATCGCAATATAACCCTAACCCTAATCCTTCACCATCGCAATATAGAAATTACTAACATTAATTTATTTTCGTTCTTCATCCCTCTGGCACACTGTTAGATGCTTCACCATCGCAATATAACCCTAACCCTAATCCTTCACCATCGCAATATAGAAATTACTAACATTAATTTATTTTCATTCTTCATCCCTCTGGCACACTGTTAGATGCTTCACCATCGCAATATAACCCTAACCCTAATCCTTCACCATCGCAATATAGAAATTACTAACATTAATTTATTTTCTGTTCTTCATCCCTCTGACATACTGTTAGATGCTTCACCATCGCAATATAACCCTAACCCTAATCCTTCACCATCGCAATATAGAAATTACTAACATTAATTTATTTTCTGTTCTTCATCCCTCTGACATACTGTTAGATGCTTCACCATCGCAATATAACCCTAACCCTAATCCTTCACCATCGCAATATAGAAATTACTAACATTAATTTATTTTCATTCTTCATCCCTCTGACATACTGTTAGATGCTTCACCATCGCAATATAACCCTAACCCTAATCCTTCACCATCGCAATATAGAAATTACTAACATTAATTTATTTTCTGTTCTTCATCCCTCTGACATACTGTTAGATGCTTCACCATCGCAATATAACCCTAACCCTAATCCTTCACCATCGCAATATAGAAATTACTAACATTAATTTATTTTCGTTCTTCATCCCTCTGACATACTGTTAGATGCTTCACCATCGCAATATAACCCTAACCCTAATCCTTCACCATCGCAATATAGAAATTACTAACATTAATTTATTTTCATTCTTCATCCCTCTGGCATACTGTTAGATGCTTCACCATCGCAATATAACCCTAACCCTAATCCTTCACCATCGCAATATAGAAATTACTAACATTAATTTATTTTCTGTTCTTCATCCCTCTGACATACTGTTAGATGCTTCACCATCGCAATATAACCCTAACCCTAATCCTTCACCATCGCAATATAGAAATTACTAACATTAATTTATTTTCATTCTTCATCCCTCTGGCACACTGTTAGATGCTTCACCATCGCAATATAACCCTAACCCTAATCCTTCACCATCGCAATATAGAAATTACTAACATTAATTTATTTTCATTCTTCATCCCTCTGGCACACTGTTAGATGCTTCACCATCGCAATATAACCCTAACCCTAATCCTTCACCATCGCAATATAGAAATTACTAACATTAATTTATTTTCGTTCTTCATCCCTCTGACATACTGTTAGATGCTTCACCATCGCAATATAACCCTAACCCTAATCCTTCACCATCGCAATATAGAAATTACTAACATTAATTTATTTTCATTCTTCATCCCTCTGGCACACTGTTAGATGCTTCACCATCGCAATATAACCCTAACCCTAATCCTTCACCATCGCAATATAGAAATTACTAACATTAATTTATTTTCATTCTTCATCCCTCTGGCACACTGTTAGATGCTTCACCATCGCAATATAACCCTAACCCTAATCCTTCACCATCGCAATATAGAAATTACTAACATTAATTTATTTTCGTTCTTCATCCCTCTGACATACTGTTAGATGCTTCACCATCGCAATATAACCCTAACCCTAATCCTTCACCATCGCAATATAGAAATTACTAACATTAATTTATTTTCATTCTTCATCCCTCTGGCACACTGTTAGATGCTTCACCATCGCAATATAACCCTAACCCTAATCCTTCACCATCGCAATATAGAAATTACTAACATTAATTTATTTTCATTCTTCATCCCTCTGGCACACTGTTAGATGCTTCACCATCGCAATATAACCCTAACCCTAATCCTTCACCATCGCAATATAGAAATTACTAACATTAATTTATAGTATAAACTTACTGTGGGCCCTTTCAATTGGCGGGGGGGGGGGGATTATTTACCCTAGCAGATTTTCTTTAATGTATGTATATCTATTGTTTTCATTTTACTTCAGTAAGTTCTCAGAAATCAAGGGGCCCTTTTCTGGGGGCTAACACTTGAATTCTATATGAGATACATAGATATCTGAATGTTCAATCAATAAACCCCTCTACCTCTCAAAAGTTGAGTTAGTAAAGCAGTGAAGAACACTAATTTTCTTCTCCCCTGAATTGGTCACTTAATTGGTCACTTAATTAATTTATAAATTAATTGACCACTTAGTTAAATTATAGTTTATCTTTTTTGTGGTCCTTTCTGAATTTTGCTGGATTTTTTTTCTTTTCTTTTTAACATAGTTTACCCCAAACAAGGCAGGCCGCCACTGTAGACGTAAGGGGCTACTGAAAAAAAAGGGTGAAGGGTTTTTTTGTTTTTTTTTTGGGGGGGGGGGGGGGATCAACCTAAATTAGGAGCTGTGCAGCGAGATGTCTGTTTACATTAGTTTTAAATTTCTGTTTTCTTAACGGTACTGACTACCGTCAATAAAACAGGGAGCAGGCAGGGAGTTCCAGAGTCCAGCATCATGAGGAAAGAAGCTTTTGGAGTAGAAAGCTCTTCGGCATCTGGGGACCTCCACAGTGAATGGATGGGATTTGGCAGATTGTCGGGTTGGTCTAGTGAATTTACGTCATGGGGGCACCAGAGCAGCAAGTTCATCGGAGCACAATCCATTGAAGTACTTGTAAAGCAGGCACAAGGAAGCAACATTGCGGCTATGCACTGGAGCTTAATGGATAGTAAGGGACCTTTTAAGTTGCCGACTCTTTTTTTGACCTTGTCTTGAATTCCAGGACAAGAATTAATCTGGTCTGGTGGAGTATCCAGCCAAATACTGTTACTTGAGGTAACATCACTAGAAGGTGTACCTTTACTCGTATGAGGCAGTGCATAGACGTGTCGAGGAGATCTTATTTGGGCTTCGAATACTATATTATTTTGAATATTTGGTCAGGGTTTACTTGTAGGGTGAAAATATCCTCATGTCAGGTTGTCCTGACAAACCCTTATACAGAGAGACTGAAGACACTCGAGTGTCTATGCATGCATATATGTGTGTATAAATATATGGTTGCAGCTGTTTGTATATATATTCCTTTCGTATATATGTAAGTTACGTATAAATGTTTGTGTCCTCACATATATGTAGTTGTGCCTCTGTTTTGTATTTTTTGGTCCCCCGATTTATAAAATCGGGGGACTTATGTTTTGAGGCATGTCCGTCTGTCTGTCCGTCTGGATTTTTCTCCGCAACCATCCATTGAATTTCTCTGAAATTTTGCATGAAGTTGTAACTTTGGTCAAGTTAGAAAGTGACATTCTCCGATTTTTTAGAAAAATCTGGTTAGTCCCCCAGGGGGTCAAAAGGCCCCGAAATGGCAAAAAATGACATTTTTTGCCCCATAACTTTTCATCCATCCATTCAATTTCTCTGAAACTTGGCCAAAATGTGGAGGCAATTGTTCCTAATAGAAAATAAGTATCGCTGACCTTGGAAAAAATCTGGTTCGCGCCCCCAAGGGGGTCAAAAGCCCCCAAAATGGCAAAAAATGACCCTTTTCTCCCATAAC
>OY744516.1:223032044-223122044 GCA_963556195.1 Sepiola atlantica
AAACACATACTATCACATCTCAACACATACTATCACAGACCTAAACACATACTATCACATCTCAACACATACTATCACAGACCTAAACACATACTATCACATCTCAACACATACTATCACAGACCTAAACACATACTATCACATCTCAACACATACTATCACAGACCTCAACACATACTATCACAGACCTAAACACATACTATCACATCTCAACACATACTATCACAGACCTAAACACATACTATCACATCTCAACACATACTATCACAGACCTAAACACATACTATCACATCTCAACACATACTATCACAGACCTAAACACATACTATCACATCTCAACACATACTATCACAGACCTAAACACATACTATCCCATCTCAACACATACTATCACAGACCTAAACACATACTATCACATCTCAACACATACTATCACAGACCTAAACAACTTGATATATGTGGGGACAAAATCAATAAGTATGAAAGTAAAAAGAAAAAAAGAAGACAGGTCAAAAGCAGGACCGACAAAGCCTGGATGGGAAATCAGACTGGAAACCCAGATCAACAAACTTCGAAAAGAAGCTAAAACCGTAAACAAGATAAAAGAGCAGAAATCTGAATCGCAAGAAAAGACTAAATAAGAAACATTATCAGCTATATAATCTTTATTTTAAACTTTGACTTCATTGATTTCATGTGTTCCTGCGGTTTTTATAATATTTCTGAGTAACATATTAAATAGTTTGCTCTCTTGTAAGATTAGATTTATGTAAACTATTCTCTCTGCTACTGAATTATCCCCGTGTTTAATTGATATACTATGGGGATACCTGAAAAAAAAGTTAATTTCAAACACAAAGAAAAAGGGGTTTGTATAAGTGCAGAAATTTAAATCGTTTACAATAGGCATTCCTCTTTGGCATGAAATAACCACAAAAGGATTGATTTGCCATTAGAGAAATAAAACCTCATTATTCTGTGCTTGTCCTGGGACAGGTATTCTAGCTCATAACGAAATAAGATGTTGAAAAGGCAGGTCAAATAGTTGCCTTTCTATGAAACTGATCAGAACAATCAGTGTCCTACACTTTGACATTTGTCTCATTCCCCAAACAGCCGATAAAGAGTTATCTCCCTTCCTTTCCTTTTCTTACTGCCATCTTCTTATCGCTGTCTTCTTCTGTTGGCATTAACACATCACCTGACCTATTCAAGGCAACTGACTCTCAAAATAAAAAAGTAAAAAAAAAACATTAAATTTAAACTTAGTCAAATTCATATAATAAAATTGCCAGACAAAAAATTGTCTGTCTGTAGCAATTCCCATTCAAACATAACTTTTTAAAAAAATGTTATAATTTTAAACAATTTTATTCAATTAATGTAATGACTAGAGATGGGACGATTCGGCACTTCTGCACTTTAGGGACGGGGCGAATTTATTTGTTTTTGTTTCAGGGGAGCTACAATAGTGTAAAGGGGCAGACAACCCTCTTTTTTCACTTTTAGTACATAATTTATCCGAAAATGGACGTGAACCCCTGAATATGCGCATTTTTTTTAAAAACTTTTTATATTGTAAATAAAGACTTTGTGTTTTATTTTTTAAACTGTAAAAAAATTTTTTTTTAATCTGTTAATCGAAACAAAATAACTATAAAATTCGTTTTGAAAAAAAAAAAAAAATTCTGTTGATTTTCACAAATTTTAATTTCAATAAATGTTAATTGAATTTGCGTCAGTTCTTATTTATTTATTTATTTATTCCCGATTTAATTTTGATAATAAAAAAAATGATACTCAAGGCATTCACGTCCATTTTCAGAGAAATGATGTACTAAAAATGTATTAATACTGAATAAAAAAGAGGGTTGTCTGCCCCTTACACAATTGTAGCTCTTCTGAAATCAAAACAAATAAATTCACCCCGACCCTAAAGTGCAGAAGTTACGACGAGTACAATATTTTTCTCGATTTCGATACAATTACCGATTCCGTTCTAAATTCCCAATTCCGATACAATTACCGATTCAGATTTCGATTTTTTTTAAATCTCTAAGCTATAGACTTCTTGTTGTTGTTGTTGTTTTTTCAATTTCTGGATTACCGTAAACCCCCATGTAATATATGCATATATTTTCGCAAATGTAAAAATACGTTTGTGGGGTTAGGGTTAGGGTTTGAGTTTTACTGGTCGTTTAGAATCAATAAATATTTATCATTTTATCATAGTACCAGCAATGGTGAATTTTGTTTTAAACAAAAACAAACAAAAGCAATTAAAAGAATCGGAAATTAGGCTCAATTTTTTCCGATTATGATACCGATTTTGATATCCCAAAAAAAGTTCCGATTTTTCCAATTCCAATTAATCGTCCTTACACTCGTAATGACCAAACGATACAATATATAATTTCATTAAACTATAGGGTTGACATTTGGCCCAATCCTATAGAGTTGACTGACCGACGGCGTGTGCGAAAACACAAGCCACACACCCAAATTCCAGCTAAAAATAACATTAGAATTTTGTTTTCTAAAAAACCAGCTCCCAGCATCAACTTAGCAAAATTACTAAAAAACAAAAATGGCTCTCATGTGAGGTGCTCTCATACGTCCGCACTTCTACATAAATGGTGACCCAGGTCGCTACAAAACTTCACAAAAATTTGATTGAAATATAAAATAAGAGAAAAAGGATCAGCATGCAACAGCTGTGTCTATTTTGTTATTAAAGAAAAAAACCCTTAAAAGTATTTATGGGATTTAAATTAAAACATTTTGTAAAAACATCTTATTGCTTATATTGTAAAATCGATTTTTTTAATAACATATATTCCTTCATTGAATTGTCTTAAAAATGTAAATATTTTCTCACAAGAAATTAACTTCTAAAAAAATCAGAAAGAGGGGCTGGGGGTCAATGAGCGAAACCAGACTGAAAGTAAAAGCACTCCTGGGCAACGTCGGGTAAATACAGCTAATAATTTATAGATATCAGTCGCATTACTTCTAATTTCATACAAATAGAAGCACTAGTGCAGTTTAGCGATTCGAGTGAATTTAATTGTTTTCATTTCTGAAGAATTACATCCGTGACAAGGGCAGACCATCCCAGAATTTATTGAAGTCATTATGAAAAAAATGTGTAGTATTTTTTTTGTAGACGAAAAGTTTCTTTTCAATAAATTAGTTTTTTTTGGAGAATTTTTTTTAAACAGAAAATTTCTTTAAGAAATTACATTTTTTGAAAACGAAGTTTCTTTAAAAATTTGATTTTAAAAAAATTATTTTGTTTTTGAAAACCAACAGGGCAAACAGTTTCTTTAAGAAATTATAATTTTAGAAAACGAACAGTTTCATTAAGAAATTAAAATTCTGAAATGAATGAAAACAGTCATGTGTTTTTTATTTTGAAAAATTTCAGGATTGTCTGCCCTTGTTGCAAAAAGTAAATCTTCAGAAATGAAAACAAATAAAATCGCTCGAATTGCTAAACTGCACTAGTGCCCCAATAGATATATCTATCTATCATTATATACTAAGAAATATATTCTTCCTAAAAATAAGATGATTTCAAATTCAAAGAAAACAATTATAATGAAATGTTGACATTATGTAAAGATTTTCTGTGAAATTTGAAGACGGTAGAAAATTTTTACAAAAATTTTAACTGATAAAAACATTTTAAAATGACAATAATTTTGTTTCAATTATTTATGTATTGAGAAACTCCATCCACCATCATGACTGTAATATTAATGATAATGTCTGTCGCACCTGAAAAAGAACTTGAGAAATCTCTTTCACAGACGATACCTGGCAGCTTCATAAATAATTTTAAAAGATTTATTCTCATTAAAATGAAAGATTTTTAAAAAATTATTGTTCAGATTTTTTTGCTTTCACAATGCAAAATGGAAAAAGTAGTAAAAATTGAAAAAAATATTTTTTAATAAGATTTTTCTAAATGTTTTTAAAAATTAAATAATTTCTGAAGGAGTCCCGAAAGTTTCATTAAAATCTGATGCTTGTTTTTTTAAAATATCCAATTCAACGATTTTTTTAATGTAAAAATGTGCTTCAAATATTCTATTCATTATTTAATTTTTTGACATAATATGTAAACATTGTATGACGTGTCACAAAAAGAAATGTGTTGTTGCTAAGCGTGAACAATAATTTTCCGGATTCAAATGGAAATAATAAAAAAGTAAAAGGAAGTGGTTATCCGTTCCTGGACCTCATTTTGGGTTCGAAAGAAGATATCAATGAACATAACATGCTGAAGAAATAACAGTGACACAGAAGATTGTATAAAAAATATAATTTAAAAAAATGGTTATTAATAAAAACAAACACAATAAGATGAGGAGAGAATAAACAAGATAATGCGAGGGGAAAAAAGAATAATGTTCTGACTTGGGGAAAATAAGATTTTGGGGAATAAAACAAATTCAAAATGTTAAAAGGTTTGCATGAAAAGGGAGCATGTTTTAGCTTTGAATTAACAAAGTGTCTGTGAATGAAAAGCGATTCTAAAGGTACTTATTTTTTTTAGATAGGCACCTGTCGATTGAAAAATTAATATTTCTTCAGAAAGAAGATGAAATGTTCAATTATGTAGTTGAGATGATCGCTGACAGAGTTCGAAGAACACAATCTTCATTTATATATATATATATATATATATATATATTAGGCCTGTCTAAAAAGTATCCGACCTTAGGCTAGAAAAAATATCTCAAATACGTGACAGGGTTGGGACTCTAATCCCCTTGTACTTGCACACAATAAGCCCACCGATCCATCCACTGCCGGAAACACCTCTGGAAGTCTTCTTTTGGAATCGTGTTCATCTCCGCCATCGTATTAGATTCAGCAGATGTTTGGAGAAGATGCGATGTGTAACACAAATTAAGGAGTGGTTCAACCGATTCAAAAAAATGGTCGCACATCAGCGGAGAGTGACCAGCATTCTGGCAGGTCCCAAACTGCTCGGAGTGCAGCTGTTGTTGAGAGGGTGTGAAAAAAGAGATAATGCGGAACATGACGGCGGAGATGAACACCATTCCAATAACAGTAAACCGTTTTGGTGGTAATATAGTTGTGATAAATGAAAAAAACTTTCATATTTATTCATTTAGATATACAATAATCATAAGTGTGGGATTTCTGGGATGAAGTTGGTTTCAAGACAAGAGGTCTAATGTTTTCTCTTGCTGAAAATTGGGTTTTTCAAAATGAATCTTGGGCGTTTTTCTCAAAGACTAGTTTCAGCTTCGGGCTTTATACAAAGTTCAGTGTGTCTGAGGTGATAGGATCTGAAAGAAAGAACTTGCATTGGCTTTGACTTGAAGACGGTGGGACGAGAACTGACAACTTTTTGCTAAGTCCTAAATGTATGAGGAATGTGGCTCGTGTTCTTGCTAGTTTGATGACGTTTATGGTCATCTGGTATTTTTATCAGGAATCTGATTTTAATGAAAAATACTAAGGACATTTTTGAGGAAATTATTTAATTTAAGCTGAACTGCATTTTATTTTGAAGTCTAGGCACTTTAGCACCTGGCGAACCGAAATGCTTTTGGTCAGTGTTTGCGTTTTGTTGTGAAATAGATGTTGGGAACATGAGGAGTTTGCACCTTTATGTCAAAACGCACTGCTTTCCCAGTTAATCTATTAACAATTTTCTTTGCCTGATTCGGGGAGGGAATGGGAGGATAGAAAAAAGGGTATTCTTTTCATGTTTATAGAAAAAGGAAAGAGATATTTTGGTGTTTATACAGATCAGGGCACATATAAAAACCGCAGTTACACAGGTGAAAAATCGCAGTTACACAGGTGAAAATCGCAGTTCCAAATAAATTAACTAGAATACTCTTTGATATACTTATGTATCAAACAAAAATATGTATATACACTAAAAATTAGCAAAAATTATGGAGTCGAATTTTAATTAAAAATAAAAATCAGTTCTATTGTGTTTTGCCGAACCGCCATTGATACAAGCGGAATTAGGGGGAAATAACTCAGTCTGACATATAAACAAGTAATAAATGAATGGTGGTCGGCAAAATACGATAAAACTGATTTTTATTTATTTATTTTTAAAATATTTTCCTAAGTTTTGGTGAGTATACTTACTTTTGCCTGATATGTAAGTGCAAGTTCTTGTTTGGAAATGCGGTTTTCATATGTGCCCTGATCTATATAAACACCAATATTTTTTTAAGCTGGGAAAAAACTTAATTAAGTAGCTTTTTTCAGAGCTGGGAGAAAACTTATATAAACCTCTATCTCAATGCTTCATAACGCAATCAATAGAGAGATCAATTATCAAGTTATTGGCTGGCGTGGTGACATGTGTGAGGAAGGTCTATAACAGTGTCAAAAATAGTATATATCAATTGGGGTTTTGAATACCTATCTAATAAAGAAAAGTCAGTTGGATTTTTTAACTTAGACCCATATAGCATTGCATCTGACAAATCGACATTTGATTAGCGATTTTTTTTATTTTTATCGTTGCAACATGTTCTTTACACTAAGAAAAAATGTAATTTTCTTAAGTTTCTTTCAGAAAATACTATTCCCACCAGGAATTAATAGATGTGAAAGTTTTTCTATCTATCCTAACTTCAAAACCGGTTGGGCTTATTTAATTCTAATGATACAAGAATATTTTGAAATACTGCATATATAGGAATCTCCAAACTCCCTCAAACAAATCTCGATATTGCGTATTTGTAATTTTTTTTAATGTTTCTAATAAATTAATATTCTTTTATTATACATTTCTAATTTGTATTGCCCGATTTATTTTTTTTATATATACGCAATCGTTTTATACATAGTACTATTATTATAATTATTAATAAAATTAATTAAAGAGATTTTATAAAAAAGGAGCGTTTTCAAAACTGTTTTGGCATTTAATTTTCAAGGGAGATAACTGACATGAAAAATCTGGCATTAGTAAAACTTTGTTGAGATGTGGAGAACAGATACTACACTTTGAATTATTTATTTGTAGAAAATATAAAAAATTTACATTCAAAACAAATTAGGCACAAGGCCATCAAAAGTGTGGGGTAAATGAGTGTCGTTGGTCATCCTTGGTCTAAAGTGATAAAAATCTCTATCCTACTCTTAACTAGAATCGTCTCAGTCACCACAATACCACATTTACTCTATAGGCCGTCCTACTTAGGATATTCTCAAATTAGTTTGAAAACCACCTTCTTTTCTTTTCCGAGGAAGTTTTTTCAACTTTTTTGTTTTTGAGGCGCTAAATTTTTTAAAACCCTAACATAACTTTGCATGCTTAGAGCTGAAATATTTTGGATACTCATCTAATTTTTCACGCGCGCCACTGTCGTATGAAAGAGGTCCCCATTTCACAAACACACACAGACTTAACGAGAGAATTCAAAACATTAATAATCATGTATTAATTTTTCGATTTACGTACAAAAACAATTGTTTTAAAGTAAAAGGCCGTCATATCCGACGTATGTAATTAAATAATGAGAAATTATGGTGCTTCTGCTATTTCACCCTGACATTAAAATATTTAAAGAAATGTATCAAATTTGTTATGTAGTTACGTGTTAGCTGAAAATAAGATTGTATAGAAAAAAATACGCAAATTCATCCAGTATTTATTAAATTATAAGAAAAAGGAGAAAAAAAAAACGATTTTACGTATCTGTTGATATTTCAGCTTTTTAAGGAGACAAAGGAGAAACTTGATTTTTTTTCAGAAAAAGTCAAAATATAAGAAAAATGCCGACATAAAGATAAATTTTTAATTTAATAAATACTCGATGAATTTGCGTAATTTTTGGTGGAGTCTTCTTTTCAGCTACCACATAAGTACATAAAAAAGTTTATACATTTCTTTAGCTATTTTTTTTCTTAAAGAGAGGCCTTACATGTCATTGTGAAACAGCAGAAGCACCCATAATTCATTATTTCGATCTAATATATAACTAAATTGATCTAAATGACAAATATATACCCCATCACTTTGCACATAATATCTATTAATAATGGAGATTATGTATCTGTCTGTCTGAAGCCGAAACTATATTATTAGTTTTGATCGTTCTCTTTTCATATCTACTTATCAACTCCTATATATACCCATTCCAAAACTTCCCCAAACATCACGCGTCTTTCAAATTTACCTAATTAATTTGTTTTAAAGTTTCTAATAAATTAATATTCGCAAATATACTCATGATTGTTTTTTTCAGATTTCCAGTTGTATTTAAAATATTTTCCTCAATAATAATTTTAATAAAAATTATAAATAGAATTAATTAAATCTATATAATTGAGTTACGTAATTAAATTAGATTGTAATTGAATATGATGGAACAGCCGACGTCCACTCCAACATTTGGTTACCTGCCTTCTGATTATTAAGTATAACGTTCTATCTAGTTCAAGAAATCCACAGGTGTTAAAATGACGTCAGATTAGAGAGAGAGAGAGGGAGAGAGAGAGAGAGAGAGAGAGAGAGAGAGAGAGAGAGAGATGGATACAAGACAGGGGCGCGTTATTTGATTAATAACATGCAAACAACACATTTTGAGATTTATCGTACCAGTTGCTCAAAAATTATATATTTACTTTGATGTTTTTATTAAAACGTTTTGGGTTGTTTTTTTTTTAATCTTATTAGAAATTATGTTTTTAAGCACAACTTTTTTTAATCAAATTGTTTAATTTAAAAAATAATCGATTTAAAAATTACTATAAAAAAAAAAAAACACATTTTACTGAGCAATTAAATAACTGAATTTAGAATCGTGTTCACTGTATTTTATTTTGTTAATTGTTGATTTTATTTTGGGTACACTTTTTTTTCGATTTGAAAACTTCAAATATCATTATTTGTTTTACGACCTTAAGTGAGTTTAGGATTTTTTGTTTTACATTTTACGCTGTAAAGGGTAAATTTTGTTTAAAAACTATGTTTTTATTATTCCGTGTTTTATTTATTAATTTTATGATTTTGTATTTTTCTTTTTTGTAAACAAACACATTTTACTGAGCAATTAAAAAAAAGAACTAGCAAAAATATTCGACCGAAGAGAGCATATATTTGCTAGTATTATTTCATAGTTTTTTTATTTTCAGAATTTTTTAGATGAGGGTTGATAATTTGTAGAATTTGGTATATTTGAACTACTGTTCTCATCTTGGGTGTTTTTATCACAACGTTTCGGCCGATGTAATCTGACCGTCTTCAGGCATACTTTGTCGAACTCGGGAATCTTGACGGAATTTCGAACGGAATCCTTTATTAAATCCACGGAGGTAGCATGCTCTTGTTCTATCTGCCATGACTGGGAAGAAGTCTGCAGTAATTCGCAATTCTTCGTATTGTAGGATTGAACCTTCAACCTTCAGATGACTGTCACTTAGAACTGAATTATACTTAGTACTATATACATTGCACCACGGGTCCTTGCGGACTTACAATACAAAGATTTCAGAAGTTGTAGTAAATCTTTATTTATTTAGTATTTTTAAATTTATTTAGTATTTTTTTTATTTATTTAGTATTTTTTTATTTATTTAGTATTTTTTAAATTTATTTAGTATTTGTTTTATGTATTTAGTATTTTTTAAATTTATTTAGTATTTTATTTATTTATTTAGTATTTTTAAAATTTATTTAGTATTTAAAAAAATTTATTTAGTATTTAAAAAAATTTATTTAGTATCTTTTTATTTATTTAGTATTTGTTTTATTTATTTAGTATCTTTTTATTTATTTAGTATTTTTTAAATTTATTTAGTATTTTTTTTATTTATTTAGTATTTTTTTTATTTATTTAGTATTTTTTTAATTTATTTATATAGTATTTTTTTTTATTTACTAAATTTTTTAAAGTAAGTTGGGTTAGGAAGTACTTTACAGCTCCATCTTTAGTCAGCCAACATAACGACGAATTATGGGGATTGTACAAATCTTGATACAAAAATATGGTGAAGGCTGGTGATGAGTAAAAGCTAAGTATGGAGGCGCGGAGGCAAGAAATGGTAAAAGAAAATGTGGAGGTTTATAAATAATAATCGGTAATGGTTGAATAAAAATACGATTAAAATTAAATTAAAGATTGAAGTAAAAATTGGGAGAAAACTACAAAAATGAAGGAAATAAAATATTAAAACATAGAATATGAGTAAGTGATAGGCACAGCAGCAGATTCTTTAGCAGAGGTGAGAGTAGGGAAGTCAGAGAGTTCAAAAAGTGGAGGGATACTATATATTACATAAATATTAACATCCACGGACATGTGTTTCGTCTTTTGAAGACTTAGCAGTGTGGCTTTATCTAACCAATGCACCAACCCCAAGGCTCGAATTTCAGTCGCCACTGACTGAAAATCCAGTGTCCTGTATCATCCAGATTGCCAGTAAGAAAAGTTTTACTGCATTTAATTTTGATAATCTGTTTCAGTAGAGGATTTAATTCGTTCAATATATATTTGAAGAAATAAAGATTTTTTTTTAATTTTGTAATGTAGATAATATCCATACTTTTGTTGAAGAAAAAGCAAATTGGTTTCAAAGTAAGTTTTATTTGAACTTCTATTATTAACTTCTTACTATTGTTGCCAAAATGAATTATAAAAAGTGTAAATTCTTTGTTGGTAAAAACTTGTTGAGCTAATTGCGGCTAATTAGAACAATTAAAATAGAGTTTTTTTTTGTCAAACTCAATCCCAAAACTGGGGAATATCTTAGCATGTATTTTATATGATTAAAATATGTAGAAAAAAGTTTTAAGGAAACAAGCGTTAATTAACTCAGCTTTAGTATAATAATCGTTATACTAAATGAACCAGCCAGTGTTGCACGAGAACCTCTCCATGTTGTACTCTTGAAGACCATAAGAAAAAAATCAAGATATTCCAAAGTCTTAATCAAAAAGAATAACAAATAATTCATTAGAGATTTCATTTTTATCTTTTTTTAATATGTACATCACATATATATTACACATACACATTTAAAAATAAAATAAAATCAATGACTCCTTTAATGATGAGCTGCGTCAATTTTGGGCCTGAGAGCTGCCATTGTTATTAAAATGGCTTCCTAGAAAATAAAAAGGAAAAAAATAAATTAAACAATAATTATGTTTTTTTGGTTGTTTTTTTTTACAAATTCATGGCTTCATCAATATCAAGGTCATAAAAAAAATTACCCCCTCCCTGTTCCATCATATGTCTGTTTTACCAATGATGTCTTTTGACTTTGTGGTTGTTTTTATGTTGGCTGTTAAAACATGTGTATCTTCCAGCAAACATTTATTAAAAGAATTAATAAATTGGTGAACATAGAATAAAAAAAAAATGAAACAGATAATTAAAAATGGAGTGAGCTCGTGGTATAAAATATTAAATAAGTCAATTGCCTGAGGAAATCTGCGATTGAAGCATGATTGCATTTGACTTGCAACATACTTTCTTTTTGTTTTAATTATTATAAGGTTCTACTGACATAAATACTGGAAAAATACCCCCCCCCCCAATATCTATTCAGTATAAATTTTTATGCATACAAACATTTGCTACAGATTTGCAGATATGTTTCAGTTCCAGCTGCAAAGCAGCCAAGTTTCTTCAGGCCAAGTCCTTAGTATGAAAGCAGAGAGGAGAATGAAAAAATGTTCAGAAATGTTACAAGCGGCATGATCATATGACATGGGTTTTATTTAATATTATTTTCAATAGCATATTCAATAAAAATATATTAGAATTAAGCTCATCTACGGCTGAGTTGAGTTTCTACTGTTTCAAACGTAGTCTCTTGGGACGTTAAACAGAGGTTGTCAGCATAAATAAACCGCTCAGTGTTCTGGTCCATTGGTTAGCAACCGGTGTAGATGTTACAGTGGTTAACGATGCGGACTGAGGACCTGGGTGTGCCGTGTTCGAATCCAGTTCATTCCACAGAGACATCAAAACCCACACCTGACCTTGTGTCTAACATGCTGGAGAGGTGGCCCCAAGGAAGTCTGCGAATGCCATGTCTTTTATCAGTTCGAGAAGGTGGTGGTTTACAGTGTCATATGTGGCAGACAGATCAACAAAGATGGCTTTTATTACCAGTCCTTTTTGATATGCTGAGTAAGATTCATAAGTTGGCTTGTTGTGGATTTGCCAGTCTGGAATCCTGCTGGTTGTGAATAGTTCAGCAACTGAGGCCAACCTGTTAAGGATTAGGTGCTCAAACAGCTTAAATGGGTGGCATAGCAAGAGATTGGGCAGAAACTCTTTGCATGCGTTGGATCTATGCCAGGTTTGAGAAGAGTGATGTTTCTTGTTTTTCTCCACATCTTTTGGATGTTTCTTGTCAGCATGCAGTTGTTCATCAGCTCAAGGATCCATTTTTGGCAGAGATAGAAGTCCTAGGGTCTAGTTGATGGCATTTTAATTTTAGTTTACCATACCTTAGTTTTCCAGAAAATTCCAAAAAACCTTAACAATGACCAGTATTCATACACTTTATTCTATATCTTATCAACCATTTGATGGATTCAGCTGATTTTTGGAAAAATACGACAAAATAAGCAAACGATCACTTTATAAACTAACCTCTGTTCGTATCGTACGGCTGCCTTGATTTGGGCAAGTATTCAGATAAGAATGGAAAAGATATTTGGGATCATCTACATTAAGATTATCATCCGCATCCAGACTTGCTTCAAGACCTTTGACACCACCAAAAATAATAACGGCATGCCTAGAGAGAAAAAAGAAAGAAATTAAAATTTAAAAGTTTTAAAAGTTACTCATTACAAAAAAATGTCCTTCTTCAATATGTCAATAAACACTTGTCATATAAATGGTGAATCATCAGTTAAAAAAAAATGGTCACTATTTTACGATTTGGTTGCTTCATGTTTTTGTCAGATTTGTTAAAATTCAATTATTCAATTTTTTTTCTAAAATCCCATAATTTATTAAACCTTTCTCATTTCCATTTAAGAAATTACAGAAGCCTGAAAATTATGTTCACGAAGAATGCAGATGTCAAAATAGTGACTAGTTCTATGCCTCTGTAGTCAGCTATTTACAACAGTAAAATTATGGCTAAAACCCATAATGCTATCATATATTAAGTAAAATTTTTAATCAAAATAAAAACTTTTTTTTTGTTATCAAAATGCATTAAGATTTTAACAGTTTATGACTATTAAAGTATCCACCTCCAAGATTTGATTAATTAAAAAAAAATAATAAAACCATTTTGTACTTTGTTATATTGGGACCTGCACTTAAAGAACCTCGGTGTCGGTGCTTTCTGGTGTTTTATGTAAAATGCCGGAAAAACCTAAAGCGGTTAGTCGATGCAAGAAAATAGATAACTGATTGAAATGAATAAGCAGACGACATCTAAACTTGGTAACTGAATTTTTGACGTCTGCAAACGAGTCTGCCCAAACCCTACTTCCTAACCCTGCCCACACCCTAACCAAAGCAACAATAATAATCAGTAAAAAAACAAAAAAAAACAAAGAAACAAATAAGTTTTGTAAAAATTAAAAAAAAAAAAAAAAAAAAAAAAAACACTTCATTAATTTTTTAATTTAAGTGATTCAAATAAGTGTTTAACTTATTTGAATAACTTATTTCTTTGTTAAAAAAATAAATATTTATTTCATACAAAATTATTTGCTGTAACTTTTTGGCTTGTTTTTTTCCCGCTTGTAAATCCAGCCTCGTTTGTGCTTTTTTGGACGCAGATAAGTCAAGGATTTTTCATTTGGCACTGTCTGGCATTTTATGCAAACATCCGGAAAGTACCAAGGCCGAGGCACTTTTAGTGTGGGTCCTAATGTAAAAAAAAGCACCAACCATTTTTTTTTTTTGATGAAGAGTGAACTGAGATTAATGACAACTGAAGGATGACTCCGCTCGCACCAAATCCCCTTAATTAGGACCTCAACACCGGATGTAGCTTAAAGTCATCCCCAAGGTCAGATTAGGATAGAAAGATGGATTTTAGGGTGGTTGAGTGAGTGTGGGGTGAACACCTTGCCTAAGGGCATCCAAGACAGTTTAGTGTAATGCGTAGGACTACATTGCAATTATAGAAGTAAAAGCAATTAAAGTGTTTCTAAAGTTAAACATTTATATTAGCAGCCGTTTACAACGGTATATCGACACGTATGTCGGTAGTGACAGTGATATTGACGTATAGATTACAACAAAATAAAAATATATAAACGTGTACAAACTTGAATTTTTTCATTTCAAAACAATCAACGTTCGTTCCTCGTTCAGAAGTGCCAATTATTGCATCATATTGTCCATCATCATAAGGACATTCAGTAAACACTGCACTCAAACAGTTGGCCAGACGAACTGTGTAACCCCAGTAGATGCCATTTTCTTTACGAGGAGTTGAATACGATACAACCTTGCCTTTCAATTTTTCCTCTGAAAAGAAATTAAAAAATTGTAAATTTGGAAATCTAGCAAAAAACAGAAGATCTTTTAGCAAATGAATAATCGTGATATTCAAAAGGGGTTGGGGTTGGGGGTTAGTGTTAGAGGTTATGGCGAATGAAAAATTGTACTCTATTCAAATTATGGCAAAGACACAGTTTATGCTTTATTAAAACTAAGTTTAAAAGACAGTCCCCCCCCCTATAAAACATAGAACTCATCTATCTACCACCACTACAAAGAACTTTCCTTTCTTCCTCTGTGTACATAAAACCAAATGGAACTTCCATGAACAGAGTTTCTTTCCAAGAAACTACGCCATTTTTTTTCTCCAAAATATTTTTTGTTTCTGTTAGCTATAAGCATTTCTAGCTAAAAAATAATGAGACATTTAGAATGGATATATTAAAGAGAGAGAACTTGTCAGAGTTGCTTCCCTTGTGTTCGATTTGAAGAGTTACATCCCCTTGGCTTCCAACAAGAGACAGACATTTTGTGATAATGTTATCGTTATCAGCTCCCATTATAAATGTCAATTAATTAGTAAATTTTCTTCTTCCAATTGTAAAAAGTAAATAAATAATTAATTCTTGACTATATTAAATTTCCTCAGTCAAATTCTTTATCATAGTTGTGTTTGTTAACTCAGATTCACATATTCAAAGTTACACCCAGTCAAGCATCATTCAATAATCACGACACGGTCACATCAGTTTCGAACGAAGGAAACTAACTCTATTGACGAATACAGAGTTACGTTTAATTTTTTTAAAGATGGCGTCTATAGGAAAATAATTCTGATCTGGACAAAGTATTTTCTGGAAAGAATTAAATCGAATTACATTTTATTGTTCTTAACAGCATGATGTGGTGATCCACCAAAAGAACTGACAAACCAGAATCAAATATTGATTTTGTAATGAAGGTAAAAAAATAAAGAGAAAGAAACTGACTTTACTTTATATATTAGATTTAATTCATTAACAGCCATTGCTTTTCTTTACCTTTCTAGATGTCCAAGTTTGACAGCACATAGCATTTTTTGTAAATCTTGGCAATTAAAAAAAAAAAATCACATCTACATCGTATAAAATTATGCGATGAAAAAAATATACGCCATCATAGATGATTTTTTTATTAAAAATAACTTACCTGTTACCCGACTCTTCATTTTCACTGTTACTCTCATTCCATGAGAAATAACTTTATCAATTTCTACTTCCTGTTTAAGAAAAAAAAAAATATTAATAAAGAATTGAATGATAATTTATATTAGCCCTTAAAACATTATATAGTTTCAAATACTTGTGCTTTTTTTTTGCATAGAATTAAAAAACAAAAACTTTTAAAAAAACCTGTTCAGAAAAATATAACCATCTTTTTCTCCTATGACATCATTATTCACAATAAGAATAAAGTATTTATGGGTAGAAATTTTTAAATAACATTAAATGGTAACATTTAACAATGGATTTTTTGGATACGACTCCCAGAGATATTGCGTAGTGGTGGTGGTAGGGATGTTGAATTTGATGGGATCATGCCTTGCTGTAATGCCACCTGCGGGAAGTGAAACAATCTCGGCCTCTCTTCCGGCTTTAACTTCAGTCATACAAGACATACTATGTTATCACTCCTGATGGGAACGGTGGAGGTCTTGGACTGCCAAAAGTGTTCAAGTTGGTAAAGGATAGGCATCCAGCCGTAAAATTGCCTTAAATACAATGTCTAGTCGAAATACAGCAGGAAAAAAGAAAGGCAGTGCCAGTACCCCTAATGCTGCTGGTAATGTCTTGGGCTTCGTAGATCCCAGGATGCATGGATCTTCAGGGCCTATGGATTACATCAAGCCTTGCCAAGGAGTGGAGAGGAAGACTTAGATTTCGAGACTAGACAATCAGGCCCCACCCTCATCAGAGGATTAATTGTGGCCTGATTCAACAAATAAACCGGTTGATGATGATGATGATGATGATGATGACAAGTCACCTCCGTCCCTCACTCAGCCCAGGTGAAGTTTGGATATATAAAAATATGGACAATTAATACTGTGGTCCATGCATGATCTTTTCTCTGAGCTCAGAAAATTAATAAAAAGATCAGAATCATAGAATCTGTCTTGTGGTTTTTGCATCCCAAATGACCATGTGGGAGAAAATAAAGATGGCCGACTACAGAAGATGGCATCTAATTGTAAATATTTGTAAATAAATGTGAATTTATTGAATCCATATTGATAGAGTTAGGGTTAGAGTGATTGTGGTATTATGGTGATTGCAAGTCTGATAGACAAGTAAAAGTAATCAATATACTGAAAGGAATTGTTGTATGGGTCAACGAACAGTGGTTGTAGTGATGATGATGATAGCCCCTATCATCATCATCATCATAAACACTACAACCACTGATCATCATTTTGTTCTTGGTAGCATTCACTCTCAGACCTGTACTTTCCATAGCATTTAACAAATAGTCTAAGAATAAGATTAAGATAGTCAGGAAAAACCCAAAAACCCCTTCCCAAAAACTACAACGGTCCTAAAACCTAATTATTATTTTTTACAAGAATAAAAAAAAATAAATAAAAAAAAAAAAAAAAAAAAAACATCTGCAAAATTTCTATCATGGACCTGTAATGACTAACGAGAACAGACGTAACTTGGGAAAGCTTTATTCAGCACACAATGTCGGTACAGTATTAGTGCTACTATTTATAGTGGTTAGTAGAAGCAGGAGAGTTCTCCAAAGGGGAGATAAGTCAGAGTAAGGAAAGTTACTCGTAATTATTCATTACAGGACCCTCATCAAAGAATATGTTGAATAGTCTATTAAATCCAAAAAAGAAAAATAGACAATGAAAATACTGTAAACAGCATGGACACAAATGAAGAGGAAAAAAGAAACTTAATGTGAAATGTTATAAAAGAAATTATTTGTTTAAAAAAAAAATTAGTCTTTTTTAAAATGAACAAAATCCCATTTTATCAAAAAAAAAAATTTGTTTCAACTTTTTTTTTACTCTTGTCTCACACTTTCTTGAACGCATCTGTATAATTTCTATTAAGTTCAAATATCTTTTAAATATCTCATCTGACTGCTCTCAATACTGTTCATGAAATCTATTCTTTATACAAAGATCATAAAATCGGTCAATATTATTTTGAGAAACTATTCACACTCATGCTTATTCCAGTAAGTATTCTCTTTTCAGAAAGAAAGGCAAATAAGGGAGAAAAAAAATATTAAGTTATGTAAAAAGTGATAGCATCGAGGTAACTTTAATTATGCCGACATAAATTTTACCTGCAAAAAAATACATTATTTGATTCACAGAGCTTCTGTTAAAAAAGTATATTTATTCATACAAGTGTTTTACAGCAGTAATATAAATTCTAATAAAATTTGGGTGCTTGTGAAATGTAGGTCTGAAAACATTTTTTTTCATCTTTAAGTTGAAAGAGTCAAATAAGGGGAGATTAAATTGAGAGAGTCAAATAAGGGGAGATTAAGTTGAGAGTCAAATAAGGGGAGATTAAGTTGAGAAAGTCAAATAAGGGGAGATAACTCTAGTTTCAAGTTTCAACCACGATTTATCCGAAAATCTGAGGAAGTAGATTGTCTGAACCAATCAGTGGACAGCTAAGAAGTCAATGATATTCAAACAATATGGCGGCTGTGCGCCGGCTTGTAGCTGGCTGCTACACCAAAACCAGATTAAAAGTTTTCCTCATTATTTCTGAAAAGTAGAAATGGCGTAAAGAGATTGACATGAAAAACATACATTTTGAAAACACCAACGCAGAATTATATTTAAAGTGGTGACTCAGATCCGATTCACACGTGGGAATCTGAATGAAGCCACTAAGACATCAATTAGAAAAGAAATAGAATATGAAATTTTCTTATTACCTTTTTTAATCCTACATCGACTAAACTTCCTCTTCCAGCCTTGATGGGTTTGTTGAGCACAAGTCCTTCACGATACAAAGAATCTTCATCATGTCGCATATGATGTGGACAGTCAAGCGGATTCAGAAGACCTGCAAGATTAATAAACAGAAGGTTTCACTGAATATTATTACCCTCATAATTGCAAAACTGATATTATTACATATATCTACTCTTGGTATCATTTCTTGGCCTTTTGGCTAAGATCAAAGTGTAGTATCTGTTCTGATGGATACTGCACCCCATAGACTGGTATTGTATTGGCCTTCGGGGCTTGATTTACGCCGGTCTATGGGTCTGTCCTGTGCAGTTCTAGGAGGTCCACCCTCCCAGGCTTCGCCTCCCCTCTTTGGGGAGGAGTAAGTTTATTGCTTACTGCCTGCGGCGCCCCTACCGGGGAATGCTGACGGGGCTGCCCAGGCAATTTTTAAGCCCCACTTTCCCGACCCGACCTTGGGTCACATCTTACTTGTGGGAGTAAGATAAAAACTGGCCTTGTGCCTAACTTCTGGAGAGGAGTAAATCAATACTCTTGGTAATAGAAGTGAAGAATTTCAATGCAAAACCAAAAACCGATCTTGTGCAAACAAAACGAAATTTGCATTCATGTTGAAAATGTTCAACTAATAAATTAATATCATTTTAAGCAGGACATTTTGATATCACGTGAGATTAGATGAAAATTTCCTGTTTTTTTTCCCTCAAAATTATTCAGACATTATTTGAAAAGTTGCCAAGTAAAACTAGTTATTAAGAAAATTATTTTTTTCTTTTAAATTTAAAAACATTTCACTGTAAAATATAATTATTTTTATTATATAATGTAATTATTAGAATGTGTTTTTAAACATTATTCAATCAAAAAAGAAAATATTCAAATTGTTAAAAAGTTCTTTATTGGCTCAAATAAACAAAATTTTAGTCAATCAGACTTTCCTCGGGGCATGCATAGTATGAAGATTATTGAGGCAATTTATGAATTTGTGAAAAAGTATTACTTTTTTTCATGAATTGTCTCACACCAATCTCTATACTATATACCCTGAGGAAAGTCTCATTGACTGAAAAACTTGTATTTCTATGCTTAGACCCAATTTCGTGATACGTGTACGATTGTTTGGGAAAAACAACAACAAAAGAAATAATTTTGAAATGTGATGTAATTATAGAAAATTAATTTTTATGTTTAATATTTATGATTTAATCTAATGTATTTTTTACTCATCTTAATTTATTTAAGTCTTATAATGTATTTGCATATTACCGATTCTCTAACTAGAGATTTTACAATTCTTCAATTAGATTCGTTTGGTTTAGTTTACGGCATATCAACCATTCTTATTCCAGTAGCTTCTTTCCAAGAACCGCAGGCTTATGGAACTCTATTCCTGCTGACTGTTTTCCTCCTGGTCTTTTCAAGCCTAAGGACAATAGGCATCTCCTCTCTTTGTGATAATAATATTTGTTCTTGTTAGCTCCTTACATCAAGTGGCTTCATGCCTTGTCTGGAGCAATTTCCATAAAATTTATGGGTTATTTAATGCCGAATAAAGTTGTTAAATATAATTTTATAGTTGTAGGATAATTATGTTATGTTGTAGGATAATTATTTATATTCCTAGAATACATTAGTCTCTGAAGACATTACTCTTAAAGATGAAATTAAAAAAATTGAAATAAAATATTTTTGAACAGTCCAACTACTTTAATGAGATCTAAGATTTTGGTCCGATTTGTGTCTTTAAACAGGTCATTTAGATTTTTTGAGTTGTAGTATTAACTTCGGCTTTGTTGCAGATCCTGACAGTCTATTAATATGTTTGACTGTATAAGATTCTTGACATGATATACACATTGGAGACTCTTCAATTTCCAATAAATGTTTGTGAGTGATAGATGTATGTCTACTACACCCTCTTCTCTTCTTGCTTTTTTGTAACCTAATGGTCACTCTTAAAAATTGACATGTAATTAATCAGCAGGATGGGAAAAACACTGCATTGCTACAATGCTATTTCGTCGTATGGACCACTTTTGGCTGCACATTCTCTACACCTATTCCCGTTGAATTAATTTCCTGTGGAGATATCTAAAATACAGGGTCTATGCTAACAATCTCCAAACTATTGCTGTGCTAAAGAATAAAATTTGAACAGAGATCAAGACAATTCCCTATGATATGTTGGACAAGGTCATTATAAGCTTAAATTTGCGAGCAGCTACAGTGATTCAGTGTCCAGTAATACGGTCCAAATGTATTTTAATGGGAAGACCTGCAAATACAACCGCCACACTTTGCCCATGATAACCCCGACGTTATCTATTATATCTTTTTCACAAAATGTTCAAATAGCTTGTACATTTTGTAAAACAAAATTAGCTTTTAGATTGAATTTAGGGGGAAACAAAGAATGGCCGCTGCTATTCATTCTTTCACGACTTCTCCGTTTTTATTTACTACATTATTCGTCCATCTTTGTTTCAGCTCCGCTTTCTTTCTTTTCTATCAATTCACATTTCGTTGACTTTTGAATTCTTTGTGTGTCTTTTATGGTTTTATTCTTGCTTGTTACCTTTTGTCTTATCGTAGACCAATTAAATCGGTTATGTTTGAACGGATGTAGGGTTCATCGACTGGATACCGCAGCAATGAGAGTTCTCTACTTTTTAGCAGAATTCCGCCTTTTGTTTTTAAATTAAAAAAAAAAAGAGGATTTCAGCCTTTCTCTCTCTCTCTACCTGTTTTTCTCTCTTTCTTTCGTCTTCCTTTTCCCTCTTATGACAGTTCTCTCTGAAAATGTTAATTTTCCCATTAAGGCCAAGATTCCAAACTATTCATGGAGGGAGTAGGGGAGTTAGATAACTTGTTTCATCAAAGAATGACACCCTGTCTCCTTCCCCCACATGTGGACTTGGTGTCTTAACCACAAACTTCTTTATATCAGACCTAAAAACACCCTACTTCCAAATAGTCAACATTTCAACCATTCGCTCGATAACATCAAATGCTTTTTAATAGACACTGAATTCCCATCATATGAAGCCTTGTCTAGAGTAAGAATCTAGGACAAAGACATATACTAATTATTTTACAATACACATTAGAAGTGTCCACTAATTTTAGGTCGCCGCGACCCTGTATATAAGCTACATCAAACATTCATTATATAATTTACACACACGTGTACAAACACACACAAATGAAAACACACACACACAAATGAAATGGATTTTAAAACTAAACACATAAATCAAGACTGAGCTGACCTCTGTCCTCTCCAAACCCTACAACAAATGCCTTGCTGAATCTTGCTTCTCTGGTAGCTGGAAAATTGCCTCTGTTGTACCAGTTTTCAAAACTCTGATGAAAGAACTAACCTGCAAAATTATCGACCCATTAGTCTCTCCCCGCTCTTCACTATAACCTTTGACTCATTAATCAATCCAGTGATAGCCCACCACCTCGAAAATGCTAAACTTTTTTTCTGACCAACAATATGGATTTAGGCAATCCTGTTCTACTGAAGATATTCTAACGGTCATATCTGAACGCATATACCATTCATTGGACAAGGCAGGTGAAGCTAGGGCGACAGCGCTTGATTTATCCAAAGTCTTTGACAAAGTCTGGCATAATGGTCTTCTCATGAAAATACATTCATATGGTATTATTGGACGAATATCTAATATAATCAGATCCTTCTGAGCTAAAACAAAGATCCAGGTCGCCCTCAATGGCTGTACATCTAAACAATATCACATTAATGTGGGTGTGCCCCAGGAATTGATCCGTGGACCTTTATTATTCCTGATTTTCATGAACAACCTCCCTGATGCAATCGCGTTCGAGATAAATGTATTTGCTGATGACACGGCAGTCTATTTTCGTCATGTAAGCAAATCGAATGCACACATATCCAAGGTAATGGCTGAATCCTTAGAAAATGATCTCCAGTCTGTAGTGGAATGCGGCCAAAAAATGGACGACCACATGTAATGCTCCTTTCCAACCACCAATTGCTAATCTGCTGCAAAGAAGGTGGGCTCCCTCTACAGGGCTAGAAAACTTCTCACACCTGCCGGAACCCTCTACCTCTATGAAGCCACCATTCGCTCAAGCATGGACTGGTGCAACAACCACTAGTCTAGACAGGGTCCAAAAAAGAGCCTCTAACCTAATAGGTCTACCAAGCTCCAACCCCTGTCGCCGCAATGTTGCATTCCTGTGCTTGTTTTACAAGTATCTCAACAGAATGTGCTCCGATGAACTTGCTGCACTTGTGCCCCCTCAACGTAAATATCCCCGACCAACCCGTCAAGCAGAAAAATCCCACCCTTTAACTGTAGAGATCCCCTAGATGCCGGAAAGCTTTCCACTCTAATAGCTTCTTTCCTCGAAACGCTTGTCGTTTGAATTCCTTCCCTGCTTCCTGTTTCCTCAACTGTACCAACATGCAAAAATTTAAATGTAATGTGAATAAACATTGTGCTGCACAACTCTCAACTTAGGATACCCCTATAAATCTGGCCCCTAATTTTACAGCAGTCCTTTATGTATCGGTGGCAATGTGCCTTGTTTGGGGTGAATTAATATGTACAAGTGTTTTACAAAAAAGAAAAAGAACACGTTTTACAAATATTTGTAAATTGAAAACAAACACGATAGATGTGCATGCATTCATATTAAGAAAAAAAGAGAAATTCTTTCTTAAGAATTTCACACAAAGCGAACATGTTAAGATACAGAATGGCGATCTAAGAACATTTGAAATGAGTGTTGTACAAAGTTAAAAATATCCAGTTTTTCATAAAAGTCGCAGATTCAATCAATTTTTATAGCAAAAAATAATTCTTTGATGAGCACCATTCAAAATATTAAAAATTGAAACTTAGAAATTAAATTTATGATTATAACTATGATTTTATGTTTTTCATAAGGCTATTTTATTTTTCTAAAATCTGAATAAATTCATCATTTTTTGCTGAGAAACACACATATACAGTAAGTCTCTATTCGGTCTTTAGAGACAATGGATACCCCCTGTAAGTCTATTGTGAAGCAAGGGTTGCACAATCACTAACCACACCTTTCTTGAATCGACACTGTTTGATTCCACTGGCAAAGAGAAGTCAAGGACAACTGGAAACAATGCTAAGACAAGCAGAGAGCTTCCACATACACCACTTGGTATTCACAAATGGTCACCCATTTTAGTACTGACTAAGCTCGATGTCACTTAACTTCAGTGATCTAATAAGAACTGGTATGTCAACATGATTATGTTGTATATATATATATATATAAGATAAATTACGAGAGTAAAAGCAATAATTATTCTTGGCGATACTATAGAAAATTAAAGCGAAGTCATGCGATACATATGCATTTCAAATACAACATGCAAGTCTTCCTGAGGGCAATAATTTCAGTGTTGTGCTCTTTTTCAGTCAAGTTGCTACTGAATGCTGTGATGGAATGCAGTAACCCCCCCCCCCAAAAAAAAAACAACACTCGACATTAGATGCAACAGATCATAATGCGAACTGTTTAAACAAGGGTTGTTTCGATGCATAAATATATTAGTAAGAAGCAACTCTTAGTCAAGGAAGAGGGATCCATACTTAGATATATAAATTATATAGTTAAGATTAAATTCTCGTCGTCGTCTTCTCTTCATCTACGCGTATGATAAAGAATTCCAGTGACAGGTCAGAGCCTACACAATTAGTCTCAGAACACACAGAGTGAGAAAAGCAGCTAACAAAGGTAAAGCCTGTTACATGAAATAAGGAGGCAGGTGAATGTTCGTGTTTAATGAACATGAATTCTATCATCGGAAACAAAATACAGCAAAAAATCCCTTAAAAAAAACTATTTCTCAGCTCACTTACCTGCATACTGAAGATCTTTATGTTTAGGAAAGAGGAACTTCCGAAGATATTGGGGACATTCAAGATACTGTAAGATCCGTCCGAGCTGGATGTTAGCATGTCCTTTCTTTCTAATTCCATTATAATTTCCTGCAATATCACTGAGGAAAGAAAACAGAAAAAAAATAGCAGAGAAGAATAAGAATTTAAAAAATGAGAAAAAAAAAAAAAAAAATTGATGTTCAAAAGTTTTAAAGTTACACCAGTAAAACATTAGATTATCACACAAATAGGATTTTTTTTATTGCATCATCATCATTCATGTCTGTTGGCATGAGTTGGACAGCTTTGTTTTTTTGTATCCTGTGTTAGTGTAAATTCAGGATACAATATTTTTTAAATAAATGACAACATTCAAGGTATGTTAATGGTAACATTTCGGTGCTGGTACAAAAAAGTGTGCGTATTAAATTATCAATATCCCCCCCCCAAAAACAGCATTATATACTTACGCAGCAGATTTAAATGAGTATCGTCACCAAAAAGTAGGAAAAATTATCGAGTAAAACTTTAATTATAAGCAAAATCCATTTTTTGGGGAACAGTCGATTGACATGTTCGATGGCCGCCATCTTAAGGTAACCGGAAACAATTATGCCAAACACACTTACGTCCCCTGATTTTGTTCCACAAATCTGCGGTTCTTGGAAAGAAGCTACGAGAATAGGAAGCTGTATTGCAATGAGGTATCAAAACAGCAAGTTTACCTAACAAGTTTAAATTAAACATAAACTTACTCGGCTCTGGAAGAAGAAGATATCAAAATGCTGTGACTATCAATAACAACCAACCCTGTAAAGTATTTATTTATGAAAATCAGACTTTTACACTTCCAGATGACCCAAATAATCGATACATTTCCACCATCTTTCCTGAACACTAACTCTAATGATAAAAAAACAGAAGTGACAATGAGAATATAGGCATAGAATATAAAATATCGATGCTCATAACTGAGGCGTCCATAAATTTGTTAGAAAAACAGAAGAGAAATGCAGATGAGAAGAAGAAAAAAAAACTGTGGAAAGTAATGAACGAAAAAAACAAAAAAAGGACAAGACAATGAGAGTACGTGTACATGCCAATGTTGTTGCAACCCTGGTTGGGTTTGAGCCCGCTTTTTTCCTCATCTGCGCCAGTTCTCGAACCATAGCGGCTTGTGCACGGTCACATAAGATGACTCACCAATGGTGATGCCACCATTGAAGGCTGACCACCTGTAGACCTCAGCCAGGTCCTCCTGTATGATCGCTGCCCACTGATACGCTTGTGCCACCCATGCAGGTCGGGAGGATTACCATCACAAATTAATTCTCCCTATGAACGACGAGCTGCATCCTCAAAGAGAATAGAAAGTAGACCTTGGCTTTACATTCTGCAGTTTCGTAACTCTCGCTTCCTTTATTTTGTCCTTAGTCCTTACATTCCATGAGTGATGTTTCTGACAAAGGAGGAAGAATAGCTGTTTTCTGGGTCGGAATCTATCCATCTAACGCTTATCGTTGGCTAATTTTTGACCTTGAAGTAGTATTTTTAGCTCCTTAAATCAAGTGGCTTCATGCCTTGTCTGGAGCGATTTCCATAGAAAAAAAAATCATCGAAGACATAACTGCAACAGGACAGGCTGCAGATTGAGGTGTTAGCGGATAACAGCCGTTGAGACATGGTCAACCTGCCAGTAACGTAAAATGCGGCAGAGGCAGTCATTGTCAAAGACTTGCAATGTATATGACAACGTAACTGCTGGTTTCGTATTGCTAGACTGGGCTGATGTTGAGGAGAGCAAGAGTAATGTACAACATTATAGAGTATTAGGACTGGAACTCAAAAAAATCTGATTGCAAATAACTGATGGTTGAAAATTAGCAGATGGTTATGAAGCCACTGAAAAATCCTGTGGGTCCAAGTGGTGTAATTATTAGAACCAAGTTGAGGAAGCCAGATTAAATAAAGTTCAGCAGTCAAACATGAATTGGAAAGTTAAGGAGTGCATCAAGGAATTCTGAGGGAGAAGATAGCATTTTTTTTTTTTTTTTTTTTAAATATCTACAATTGTTAAATGAATGAAAATATTTCACCTGTCTTCACTTGCACTCTCATCAAAGATGATGATTTCATCGATGTTGAATACAACTGCTGCTCGGGCAATCTGCAATCAAAACACAACAGTAAAAATGGATCAAATAATACTTAGCAATAATCAATCATCATCCAATAAAAATGGAAATGATATCGGACATTTTGTTAAAGCAATCACTTCAAATTTGAAAGTTTTTTTTATTTTTTATTTTTTTAAAGAATTTGAATAAATAAGCAAAAGAAATTCAGCAGTTCTTGAAATTAAATTAATATTTAAAAATTTATTTTTCATGTCAAGACTAAAACTTTGCTGCAAGTTGTTGTAATTTAATTTGAAATAAATGTAATAAAATTAAAAACTAATTAAGAGTGTTCCAATTTTTTTTTTTTTTTTTTTTACTTAGTTAAATGTTTATTTTGAAAAATGAAATCTAAAATTCACGTTAAAATGCAAGAAAGGCTGTGCACTCATTTAATCAAACACCAGAAGCAGCATTTATGCAAAATGCTGCTTCCATCTTGTACTGCTACACGTGTAAAATAATTAGATCCGCAATCATATCAAGCTTAGAGAGTGATATATGTTTACATGTTATAAACTAATGAAATCCGAGAATTCATAAATTTTGTGATACAATGGGAAAGGGCGTAGAATATAGCGGAAATTGCTCTCCGGTAGTGAAGTAAAAAAGAAAGTTGTGGCGAAAAAAAAAAGAAGACCGTTCAGTTCTCTTTGGTTGGATATGCAAAACGAGGCAGGTGTTTTTGGAGGACTTCTTCCCTTGATTCGACAAGGGGCATGTTAGGGAAAGACTCATAATGTGTCATCCTCTACAGAGGAATTTAAAGAAAAATAAAACTAAGAAAAACATTAAAACCCAAAAAGATAATGTGTTATCATATACTCGCTGGCAACATGTATGCTGAGACTGCTGCGGAGAGACACCAACATTATGTAGTCTGCTACTTCATCGTCAACATGTATGTTTCTACTATAAAAAGAGAGAGAGAGCCTATACTCACTGCTACTACAATTCACATCAGGCATCATATCTAGACATGCTGATCGTTTGTTTACATTTCGAAGATTCATCTGCTATGTTACATAAATAAAAATAAAGCCCTGAACTTACCTGTCCTGCAAGATACGTCCGTAGTTCATAGGATTGAGCATTGTCCAAAATTGAACCCGGTAATGCAATAGAGACGGTGTAATTTCGACCTGGAATATTTCAGATCAGTGAAAAATATTTAATGTAAAAAGTAAAATGTACAAAGTTATATAAAGTAGGATTCAAACATCTAGTAATATCATCAGCGTGCTATTATTTTCATTCAAATGTGTTTTTTTTTAAGTTATAAACATTTTAAGTTTCATATTATAACAGCATTTACTTAGGTTTAATTTGGTTACATTTTCGTCTTGATTTTTTTTATACACCCTGCTTAAATACCTTGGACATTTAAGCTGTAGTATTTTCACATTTAAATATGTTTTTAAAAAAACTATAAACATTTTAAGTTTCATATTATAACAGCATTTACTTAGGTTTAATTTGGTTGATTTTTCGTCTTGAATGTTTTTTAAACACCTTGGACATTTTAAATGTAGTATTTTCACATTTAAATATATTTTTTAAAAAAACTATAAACATTTTAAGTTTCATATTATAACAGCATTTACTTAGGTTTAATTTGGTTGATTTTTCGTCTTGAATGTTTTTTAAACACCTTGGACATTTAAAATGTAGTATTTTCACATTTAAATATATTTTTAAAAAAAACTATAAACATTTTAAGTTTCATATTATAACAGCATTTACTTAGGTTTAATTTGGTTGATTTTTCGTCTTGAATGTTTTTTAAACACCTTGGACATTTAAAATGTAGTATTTTCACATTTAAATATATTTTTAAAAAAACTATAAACATTTTAAGTTTCATATTATAACAGCATTTACTTAGGTTTAATTTGGTTACATTTTCGTCTTGATTTTTTGTATACACCCTGCTTAAACACCTTGGACATTTAAGCTGTAGTATTTTCAAACAAAAAAGCCTAATGTAAAATAGTTTCATTTTGTTTTGCGTGTTGTATAATGTCATTGTTGTTTTATGGTTTGACACCATCAGTAAAGCATTTTCAGATGCTCATTAGTGATCCTCAACGAACTGTCTTGAAATAATCCCTGTCCATCAAATAACCAGCACTAGCATCATGGGCAGGCCTTTACAAATCGTGAATGCGTTTAGGCAAGTGTATATAGCCCTTGTACTTTGCTATACAATGTAGGTATTCTATTTTTTTATATAGGTTCCTTTGCAGTTCATGTATGTCTTACATTATTAGGAATCGACTAATCTTTCGTATTGCATAGTTATTCCCCTTTTTTTGTTTTGGTGATGATATAGTTCAAAATTTAACAAGAAAAAATAGAGAGTAAACTGAATGGATTAAAAAGTTATCCGTCTGATTGTTAAAGATTTGCCCAAACCAGATAACTAGTTCAAGGGAAGTAACTTCACTCACTTGAATACCAAATACATAAAAATATTATTTTTAGACTTCTTCATTCGTCCAATTATTAGACAACAAAGATTTCTGTTAATTTTAACTGTTAAATTTTTTCTATCCATTTATGCAACTTAATTATCCTATAACATAAAACCACTGCAGAGGGGAATCTGAAAAAAAAAATCCAACTAAGCTAATTAACTCTGGCTCAAGAAATGTAACTGCTATGCAATTAAGAAAGCGTATTCATAATTTTCTGTGGGTGAAAAGCTGTATGGAGATGAGGACTAAAATGTTTTAACTAAAAAATCGAATTTTATTTTCTTATATTTGAGCTCTAGTATTTATTGGCTATTTTTATCAATAGTAAAAAATTACCATCAAACTTTCAGCCCTTTTTTGTGTGACTTTAAAGAATAAAATACAAATATATATATAGAGAGAGAGAGAGAGAGAAATGTGATACTTAGAAGGCAATACAATGCAGAGGTGTGACGGATAGACACAAGTTGGAGCAAATAAGACATATAATGGTGGAACAAATGAATTAGTTTCACCCTTAATACAATGTATACATACATATATATATATATACATTTATTTATTTATTATTATTATTTTTTTTTTCACAAACACACATATATATATGTCTATCTACACAATGTTACAATGTTATGTAATACCTGTATCAAGATGGTCTGGTGGAAATTCCGTATGATATAATATTTTTTTAAATATTTCGGGAACTCTTCACTTTTTCAGAACCATGCTCAACTCAAGTTCAAGCGTATGGTTCTGAAGAAGGGAAGAGTTCCCGAAATATTAAATCATACGGAATTTCCACCAGATCATCTTGATACAGGTATTACATAACATTGTAACATTGTGTAGATAGATATATATATGTGTTTGTGAAAAAAAAAAAAATAAATAAATAAATATATATATATATATATGTGTGTATGTATGTATACATTGTATTAAGGGTGAAACTATTTCATTTGTTCCACCATTATATGTCTTATTTGCTCTAACTTGTGTCTATCCGTCACACCTCTGCATTGTATTGCCTTCTAAGTATCACATTTCTATATACTAATAAACAATGCTTCAAGCAAACTACATAAACCTCTTATATATACATATATATATGAAAAGACAAAGGAAAAATAATAAAACACAGGAAGAAATGAAAATCAAATGAGAGATTGACCGGGTTCGTTCGGATCAAAGGATGTCTTCAGAAAAAATTATCAGAACGAAACTGGTCAATCTCTCATTTGATTTTGATTTCTTCCTGTGTTTAATTGTCTTTCTTTTCTGCCTTTTCATATATTCTGTTTCCACAATATTTCATTTTATGATATATTGCGTATTTTATCGTCATATATATATATATATATATAAGTGGAGAGATGATAAAGATAAAATATTATCTTTAAAATAATCCTATCAAGAAAAGACAATGCTCAATATACGAGATAGAGCAATTATAAAATGAAATGAATGATGAAAATAAAAATTGAAAAAAAAAAACAATATTTATTGAATTATTAAGTAAGTTTAAACAAGGAATATATCAAACTGTTTTTGCCTTTCCTTAATCCATGGATTTTCAAAAATGCAAGCTTTTATCATCAGAGGAGATCATCAGGATAAATTAATTGAATTTTTGTGTATTTTTATATACTTTTTATATTTTCAAATCTGTGCTAACAGTAACATAATTTTTACTGATTTATTCCAATGATCTCCTCTGATGATAAAAGCTTGCAGTTTTGAAAATCCATGGATTAAGGAAAAGAAAAAAGTTTATTGATATATTCTTTGTTACTTGATTCGATAAATATTGTTCTTTTTCCAATTTTTATTCTCATCATTCATTTCTTATATATATATATATATTTATATGTATATAGGTGTAATCAGTCAACAGAAAATCATAAGCACACAGTTGAAGAAGTACAATAATAATAGTGAATAAAAAAACTGAGAATGAAGAAAAATTAAATAAATGTGCAACTTACAATTTTGTGCCAAATTTATTAGACGATTTTAGAAGCAAAGTAAAGTAAATCCTAATTTCAGTTTTTGTTTTTTTGGTATAGTCTATAGGAAATTTTCAGGAACCATTCCCTTCTTCAAGCCTTCTATGAGGTGTGAACAGAGTTCTTCAAAATGACGAACTAAAATCAATATTATTTTTTTAATTATTTCACAAACCGGCCACCAAGAATCGCCTCCCAAGGTCATATATTCTTGTTGTCTGTTTTACACACAACACATATCTACACAACATATATATAAGATCATACCTGTTTCACTATTTTGTTGTATTTCTTCACTTTGGTTTTTCGTATTGGAATTAGTTTGGCTTTCTTTCTCAATTTGCTCATTCTTCTCCTGCATCTTTTTTTCTTTGATTCTTTTTTCCGCCATTCTGATCAGCTTTTCTTCCTTTCTTTTTTTCTTTTCGAGTCTGTCTGAAGCAGAAATACGATTTTTCATGAAATTATCATTTGGAGAACAATTTACATAATATAGTAAAATAACAACAAATAAAAAAAAATCTGTCTATAAAGGAAGAGAATTATTCAAAATTTTCAACATCTTACTTATGTGTCTGTAACTGAAGCCTATCACTACCCGAGTCACAATTCTCTTAATTTTAAAAAAACTCTAATTCAAATGATTTTATTTGGAAATTGTTAATCACAAAATAATGTTTATATTATTTATACTGTTCACCTATTAACTATAATTTAACATCATATTTAATTTATACATGCAGCAAAAAAAAAAAAAATTCACCATACCATTCATTCTGTGAACTGTTGTTCACAGAATGAATGGTATGGTGAATTAATGATTTTTTAAAACTGATTTTAATCATTAATTTTTGAGTATTTACCAATTTAAAATTCTTATATTATTTATATATATAAAATAGTAACAGTGTGTGTATGTGTCCGCCTGATCTTTGTGTCTTATGTTCCCCCAAACCGCTGCACAGAATTGCTTGAAAATTGGCATGTGGACTACTGACCTCTCAGTAAAGGTCATAGGCTATATAAAAAATATATCACTTCAACGCTGGGGGTGCCCGGGCGGCACCCCCTCCCTCGACTGAAAACTGTTTTCCCTTAGATTCAAATGAAATTTGAACCATAGGTAAATGACCAAAAATGATGTCTATTCCCAAAATTTCAGCAAATTTTGATGATATTAAGAGGGTTCTCGAGGTGGGGGTGGGGGGGGGGGGACACACAAGCCGCCCTTCCCCCCACTGAAATTTAAACCATAGATCCACCGAAAATTCAAATAGGTCCAATTTCAATGAAATTTATACCTTATTAAATACATATTAAATAAGGTATAAATTTACATATATATATATATAAATGTGAGCAGGAGAAGCCAGCTAGTTTTTATATATATTCAAACTAATTGCATAGATACACCTTAATGGAAATCAATAAAATAGAGAAATAACTCATTTTATTATTTAGTTAAATAAAGTGAATTAATGACTAATCAAACGGTTCATTAAAAAATATTACCCTTTGTGTAACACACCTTGTTTTATATAAGTTTATGGTAATATTCATTGAATAAATTTAAATATTTATTCAATTGCAAAAGCAAAAATTAATAAGTCATTAAAAAATTGAAATAACTAACATTTTACTTATGTAGTAGTAGTAGCAACCAGAGAAGTGCAAGCAAGAAGTGTCAGCAAGCAACAAAACAGACTAGAGAAAATAGACACTAAAAGTTTTTTGGGTTTTTTTGCTTCCCTTTTTATCACTTATTCATATTAGAGTTAAAAGATTTTTTTGTTTTTTTTCTTCCTTTTCTTTTTATCACTTATTCATATTAGAGTTAAAAAAAATTTTTTTTTTTTTTTCATCACTTATTCATATTAGAGTTAAAAAAATTTTTTTTTCTTCCTTTTCTTTTTATCACTTATTCATATTAGAGTTAACAAAAAATTTTTTTTTCTTCCTTTTCTTTTTATCACATTCATATTAGAGTTAAAAAAATTTTTTTTTTCTTCCTTTTCTTTTCTTTTTATCACTTATTCATATTAGAGTTAAAAAAAATTTTTTTTCTAGTAATTGTTATGAAAGTAAATTACGGTGCTTCTGTATTATTAGGGACAGATGAAATTTTCATTTTTAATTTAGAAGAGTCAGTTGAAAGGGAGATAAGTCAAACTGTTTTTTTTTTGTTGTTGTAAACATAACCGACAAGGAAAATCCAGAGAACTAGCAAGAAAATAATTTTTGAAAAGGGTACTCATGCAATTTACGAACCGGGCTGAAATATAATTTAGACAGCCATTCTTAACGTGGTTGATTAACTAATCTGTTTATTAAATTGTTAGGTGAAAAATTACAAAAATCAGAAAAATGCTTACAGCGCTAGCTCTAGTATGCAATTAGCCACTATGCTTTGATTACAGCGTTAGGGTTTATAGACCTTTTTCTGGATTGAAACCTTACGGCTAATTTCCATAGCAGCCATCTTTGTAATTTCTCTGAAATTACAAACATATTCGAATCGACCATACAAAGAAAAGAAAAATGAAAGTTTCCTTTCTAAAATACTACCAAAAGTGTAACAATCTCTCTTCCCTGGTTGCCTGGGGCAAAAGCTGTCTCTTCCCTGGTAGTCCCCTCCCCATTGCCCCAGTCTCACCCCTCCCCTTCTAGGCAAAAGTGTAACAATCTCGCTCTTCCCTGGTTGCCCGAGGCAAAAGTTGTCTCTTCCCAGGTCGTTTCCTCGTTCCCCCTCCTTCGATGTATATTTAGGTCACTGTTAAAAAAAACCCAAAAAACTCTGAGAGTTGACTGGGATTGAACCATAAACACAGAACCACGGAAGCGAGTATAAAATTTCCCGAAAAATAGGTCACTTAAACGAAGTCTGAAGCTGGCATGCGTTTTATGCACGCATGCGCAAATCGTACTATCTACTAGAATGCGACCAAATTTAGTGACCCTCTCTGTCATGAGTCATTTCTATACAAAGAAATCAATGTTTTTTTCCAATTTTTCGATATTAGGCATCCGAAAGCTGGAGGATTCAGAAAATGTCAACTTTACGGTGTTTGTCGCGTATCTTGGGAGCCTCTTCCAGACATACAAACATACATTTCCCCTTCATATATTAGATAAAAAACTTACTTTTGCATTTCCATTTAAATTCCTTATTATTCTGCAAAAGAAGAAAAAGTTGGAATGTGAGAAAAATACTATCATAACAACAACAAAAATAAACAGGACATTTGTGTCTACTCTCCAGTAGGGTATGAGAACATCATTTTTTCTGAAAAATATGTTTTTACAAACTAAAGCGTGCCCACTTTATTACTTGTGTTGCGTAAATTTATTTGTATTGGAGTAAGATTTTACCTGTACTGCAGCCAGTATTCCGAAAGGGTTTATTCCTATTTCAGTCACCTAAATTATTTAGAGTGAAATGTTATTTGACATTACTCTCCAAAAAACTTATTTTTACTTAAACCCGGTTTTAGTAAAAAAAAAGGGGGGGGGGGTGGAGGGGGTCTATAATCAGGGCCCTTAGATGCACAGTTTCCTTTATTTTTCCGAAGACTAACATTCACATATTAAAAATGAAGACTGATGAGTCTAAAGAGTGCTTGTCAACTAAAGAAAAACTAGTATACTTTAGATTCTTTTTTCATATTGCCACTTCAGACTCTTAGGGTTATGTTTGGGTTAATGTAGGGCATGTTGTTTTTCTGCTGAAAAAGCAAAACAAAAACAAAAGAAAATGCCCTTCATTAACACAAATGCGAAACCTAAATCCGGGGTGGCAATATAAAAAAATAAATAAAAATCTACAAAAAATTTTTTTTTTAGTTTTTTTCATAAAAACAAAAACATAGACATGCAAAAAAAAATGACAAACTGCGCGTGGAAGGGTCAGAGTTAGGGTTGTGATTATGAAATATTTTTTTCTACCAAAAATAACATTAAAAACACTAAGTTATAATAGGGGTGGGACGTAATGGGTGAAAATTTCAGATTCATGCGACTAGTATTTTTTTGTGTTCATTTATACATAAATAACACTAAACAATCAAACATTTTGAAAATTTTGCAAAATTCAGGTGCAGGCCACTAGTTTTTGGCTATTTTACATTCATGAAAACCCTTTCACAGCCTGAAAATGGTCCTAAATTAAAGTACTATATCAGATTTAACCATCTATATCCATTCATAGCTTTTGAGGATGTTTTAGGACCTGCAATGTTGCATGAAACCACTTTTTCACCGAAAAATGATGGATTTTGAGTCCCGTGGAGCCCTAACGGCTATTTTTGGCCTGCACCTTCTGAATTTTGCAAAAGTTTCAAAATGTTTGATTGTTTAGTGTTATTTATGTATAAATGAACACAAAAAAATACTACTCGTATGAATCTGAAATTTTCACCCATTACGTCCCACCCCTAATGAAATTTTCACCCATTACGTCCCACCCCTAATGAAATTTTCACCCATTACGTCCCACCCCTAATGAAATTTTCACCCATTACGTCCCACTCCATATGAAATTTTCACCCATTACGTCCCACTCCATATGAAATTTTCACCCATTACGTCCCACCCCAATGAAATTTTCACCCATTATGTCCCACCCCTAATGAAATTTTCACCCATTACGTCCCACCCCAATGAAATTTTCACCCATTACGTCCCACCCCTAATTATAGCAAGTTTCAGTTGCTTACACTTGGCTAGTTTGAATGCAAAAGGCACGAGAGATCAAAGTCATGCCGTTGGTGTTCTGCAAGATTTTGTGTCCCTTGGAATAGCTGGAGTCGAGGAAACCCACTACACTTCGTCATGCGATGGCAATTTAACGAGTAGAGGGCTTTTCTTGCTTGTGAAATACTTTTTGCCGTGAAGGTGAAAATTGTCTATGCAGGTGAGGTATACATTCTGATTGTGGCTGATGTCGCAGTGAAAAGTTTTGGGCTGTTGCGGTTCATGCATTTAACTTGGCTCATGGAAGAGTTTCCCTTTTTTTGGTTGTTGGATGCGTTTTTCACAAATCCAAAGCAATTAGCATTAATGGATAATTGGAATGCCATCCTTGACCCCAAGATGGATAAAGTCAGGAGTTAGAGGATGGGATAAGTGTGAGAGCAGTCGGTCTGATCTGATGGCCATGTTCGATCTGATCAACAAAGTTCATCTTGATCATACGGAGGGGGGGGGGGAGATATAGATCTGGACCAGTAGTGAGCCTTGTCATTCAAGTATCTATTTGGTCAGAATGTTAGTCAGGAGAAACGATTTAGATTTTTTATTGTGTTATGAATTCCACTGGTTTGGGCATTCAGACCATAAATTGGTAATGGCCCATTTGCAGTTAAGTAATAGGCCTAAGCTAGCTGAGTATTGGAAGTACATTACATCCTTATTAGCGATAGACTTTTGTGAAAAAGTAAAATTACTTATGTTTTTGAATTTTAGAGATGAGAATGGATAATTTGTATTATTTGTATTATTCGAACTTGGATGTTATTCTCACAACATTTCAGCCAATGTAACCTCAGACCTTCTTCCAATGTATCTTGCCGAACTCAGTAATCTTTCCGTTGTCGAACTCGGGAATCTGTACGGAACCTTGTATTTAATCCATGGGGATAGCTTTCTCTCGCTCTGTCAGCCACGACCGAATAGAAGTCTTAAATAATTGGCAATTGTATTCTTAGTATCGTCCGTACTGAGGATTGAACCTTCAACCTCCAGTAGACTGTCACTTAAAACTGATCATTACTTTAGCACGTTATCGTTGCGGACCCGTTGCAAGATGTTCTGTTCAAAATTCCCGAGTTTGACAAGATACACCTGAAGAAAGACGAAGGTTACATCGGCTGAAACGTTGTGAGAATAACACTCAAGATGAGAACAGTAGTTCGAATAATCCAAATGACTAAAATTACTTATTCAGTGGGCGCAGTTACTGGGAGCAAGTAGTTTAGGGTTAGTCTAAAAAAATAAAATTAGAAGCTTCTCTATCAAGTATAGCCAGCACATCAGTTGGCCTAGGCGATGTCATGGGGGGAGAGGCGCTCTAAATGCAGAACTAGCTAAGACAGGGCTAAGTAAATGCTGTTATAATATTAAACTTAAAATGTTTATACCTTAAAAAACCCAACACATTTGAATGTGAAAATAATAGCAGCTGATGATATTACACTTTCATCAAAACCCACACCTGACCTTGTGTCTAACCTCCCGGAGAGGAGGTAAAATAAAATACTTAAGTTTGAAGAGTCAGCCATAGAATACACTCCACTCGAGGTAATGTGGTAAAAGAGCAATCGCTCATGGATTCTTCATTTTTAATTTTAATTTTTAATTCATACAAAAAACTCAAGATGAAAATACAACCAAATTAAATCTAAGTATATGCTGTTATAATATGAAACTTAAAAAAAAAAAAAAACACATTTGAATATGAAAATAATAGCATGCTTATGATATTACTAGATGTTTGAATCCTAATTTATATAATTTTGTACATTTTACTATTTACATTAGACAGGGCTAAGTTGGCCTAGACGATGTCGTGGGGCTCTAAATGCAAAACTAGCTAAGACGGATCTTCAATATGAGGTTAGCAAGTGTTATGAGGGACAAGTAGTTATGGCTAGAGTACAGAAAGTATCCAACGAAGCTGTGAACCTTGACACAGATGCACATAAAGAGTTATGTTACTATTCAGATTGGTATATCTAGAAGGTCATGGTTTTGGATGAACAGACGTTGTATCGAGTTGAGATAGATTTCAGGAGCACTTTTAAAATTGCCCCACCCAACTGCCCAGACTTCCTGTCCAGAAATTTGGCAACTATTTAGTTGACTCTTCACTTCAGTGCAGCTAGTTGCGAAAGCAGCATTACATTAGAGTGCGTGGTCTTCGGTTGTTATTTCGATTCATCGAAACGTTCCTTATGCCAGCTGTTCACGTTATGAATCCAAAGGTATTATTTATTTCGAATTTAGGTAAAAATGGCCCAGGTAAAAATGGCACAAAGCAAGAACAGAGCAGTAGATCCCAATCTTTTTCTCAAGCGACCCCAATCATGACTGTAACCTCATTAGTTTTAACTGTATATGTGTTATTATATATTACGAGTTGTTGTATAAAGTTAAGGTTTTAATTTTTTTACACAAGGGTAAAAGCAGCATGGGCGAAATTTTATGTGCTGTCGCCTCTGATATATTCACGAGCTGTCCCCCTCTATACCCATGGTAAATTGTATAGTAGCTATGTCAGGAGAGTAATGTTATATGGCAGCGAATGCTGAGTCCTCAACCAGTCCTCTCTTGCAATGACAGATTCATGATTAGATAGATCTGCAATGTGAAATCTGATGAAAACCAACACATTCGGTCGGTGGATTTGCTGAAAGCACTACATTTGCCCAGCATAGAAAGTATCCTAAGGAGGACAAATTGGTTACGCTGGTCATGGAGAGCGTTCAGCCTCCGGGATAAAACATTGCAGAAACATGAATCTTAAATTACAGGAAGGTTGGCTGACCAATGAAAACATGGATGAAGTAATTAGACAAGAACATACAGAGTGGAATTTGGAGACGGTTGATTCGTTGAACTTGCAAAAATATCATAAAGCGTCTGAACCCTGAACAAAGGAAATTAAACGAATATATATATATATAGATAGATAGATAGATAGATAGATAGATAGAGAGAGAGAGAGAGAGAGAGAGAGAGAGAGACGTTTTAAATGTAAGTATAATTTTTTTTCATTTGACAAACTTTTAATGCTTTCCCTTGATGTGTTGTATCCTAGATCTTGATAAACTCATTGCGAGATTTGCATCTATATTTTTCCCCCACTTGTGCCATTTTTACCTAAATTCGAAATAGAATAATACCTTTGAATTTGTAAGGTGAAAGCTTTTGTTGTGTAGTCAAGTTGGAGTTGTTTATACTGTTCGCGAAAATAGTGCAACCACTATTAATATACATTTATATGTGCATATACATTAGTGTGTGTAACATTACGCATTTGTAGTACCTGAGTATGGGCTTCCATACACACCACATATTTGTAGTACCTGTGTATGGGCTTCCATACACACCACATATTTGTAGTACCTGAGTATGGGCTTCCATACACACCATATATTTGTAGTAACTGCGTATGGGTTTCCATACACACCACCGGAACAGGAAGTAGTCCAGGTGACTGTTATTAAAGCTTGATATATGCGACACCATTTGTAAAACAGTTTTTAGTGGATTAAAGCTTGGCTTCCAAGTAAGAAGTATTTTTGTGTTAGTACAGTGTGTTTAGATACATATTAATGTATAAAAGTTTTCAGCTACTGCTAAAATGAAAGTACAGCAGCTGTACACTAAACCAATTGCGTTGATGTTGTCACCGCATTTACGCAGGAATATCCATATTTTATTAGTTCTAAAAATAAATCTGAAAACTTATTTTTATATTTTTCCTTCACTTGATTTAATGCCTGCATTTGCTTTCACATCATTCTACAATGAATCGATCAGCAGGTTATTCACACAACCCTAACCCCAACTCAATAACCACACACCATTTCTGTTTGTTAGGTTGTCTAAGGTTGTTTCACCTATGGTTTGTTTCTAGGCTTTTCTGAGCTGCTTTCGCAGACACGATTGAGCAATTGGTGTATCATGCCGTTTGCTTATTTAACTCGGCTGGAGTGGCTTCCCTTATGTGCCTTCACAAGTTACCAGACTTTGGCTGGAGTTCAGATCGTGACAACAGATATTGTAAATGATATTTTTACCTGTGGTTACCAACAGTATACCGGTCTCTGATTATTCTCAGTCTCAATTTTAATTACAAATGAAACGGATAGAGTAATTCGTCCAGAATGATTCAACACTGAGACTACAGCCCTATCAGCAGAAGTATTTGAAATTATTAATGACAAACGACTACACCTCTGTTATAAGAACTAGATGCAGAATACATTAAGCTCAGAAATATATAACCAACGCCAACTCATAACTATGAAACGGCAACCAACGCAAACAGTAGACTCCTGTTGGGAAACCTTATTAAATCATGCAATTTTATGGCTGTGAGTGCCGAAGTAAATAAAAACAAATATATGAGGAGAGGGGATTTTATGAGCGGTATCTCCTCCTCCTACTCCTCAATTCGACAACGATTTATCGAGAAATCGTCACTAACTTTTCGAGAAGCATATGAGATGGCAAGATCTCTTGAACAAGCGGAAAAACAATCTGCTGCTACAACCAGGAGAATATGATTTCAGTGCCAATAATCTCTTAAGGAGAAAATGTAAGTCTGGCTGTTACACAAAAATATATGAACCCGAAGGAAATTTGTTTCCTTTGCGGGAATTCACGTCATCCGCGTCGCCTCTGTCCAACTCGTGACTCCAAAAAGTGTTTGAAAAATGGACATTGAACCAAAGTCTGCAGATCTTCCGTATTAACAGCGTTAAATGAAGACTCTGAATTCCCTAGCCTCGTGTGACTAGGACGAGAAAAAGACATTACATTTACTAAGTGTAAAATAAATGGGTGCACTGTCGATGCCATTGTAAATTCTGGTAGTATAGGGAGTTTTATTAACAATACTGAAAAAAAAAAAAAAGAAATGCAACATTAAAATGATTCCAAAACAAAAAACAATATCATTGGACGACCCTGACATGCGTGCAAAAATTGCTGGAGAAACTAAAGTCAATATCTCCCTAACATGATAGTGGAGGTGGGCTCCCTCTATCGTGCTAGTAAACTACTCACACCTGACATCATCCTATATCTCTACAAAGTCACCATCCGCCCATGCATGGAGAATTGTTGCTACATCTGGGTTGAGGCATCATCCACTAGTCTCTCCTTCTTAGACAAGTTTTAAAAAAAGAGTCGCCAACTTAATAAGTCCCTCACTAACCACCAAGCTCCAGCCCCTGTCCCATCGCCGCAATGTTGCTTCCTTGTGCCTATTTTACAAGTACTTCAATGGATTGTGCTCTGATGAACTTGCTGCTCTATAAAAATACCCAGCTTAAGTGAAGAAAGTTTTTTTTTTTGGGGGGGGGGGTCAACCTAAATTGGGAGCTGTGCTGAGAGATGTCTGTTTACATTAGTTTTAAATTTCTGCATGTCAGAACCGTCATGAAAACAGGGAGCAGGGAGGGAGTTCCAGAGTCCAGCAGCACGAGGAAAGAAGCTTTTGGAGTAGAAAGTTCTTCGGCATCTGGGGACCTCCACAGTAAATGGATGGGATTTGGCAGATTGTCGGGTTGGTCTAGTGAATTTACGTCGTGGGAGTACCGGAGCAGCAAGCTAAAACTCCGCCAGTAAAATCTATGGTTGACGATTACGAAACAGTACCATACTTTCTTCACTTAAGCTGGGTATTTTTATTTATTACATTTCATTTGTAAATATTTAAAAAAAAAAAAAAATTTAAAAAAAGGACAAGCAATAATTATCAATAGCGTAGATTTTTTAAATTGTTTGTTTGTCTTGTGTATTCTTAAAAATAAAGAATTAAGAACCTTTCCATATGTATTATTTGTTTAAAATATATTTTAAAGTTTTTAACTAAATCTAAACACGTGGTCAGAAATTATACTTCAAAGATATAAACAAACTTAACGAAAACTCTTATAATTTCTTCGTTTAGTTATAAACATAAATAAACAAAAATATTCATATAACAGAAAACTTAAACAACTTACATTCGTAAGATCAGTTTTCATACGTTTCGAAGAATTTTCCATCTCGATTTTTGAAAAAGAGAACGGGATTGGCAAAAATCGGTGTTACGCTTCAGTTCGTCCCGTCGAAAATTATTTCCGGTTATACCTAAAGGAAAGTACTCTCGTTTATGAAAGCGGGTTTACTTACTAGAAATTAAGTCACATTTATCAAAGGTCATGTTCTCAAATATTTTTTAGAATTATTGTTCTAATGATGTTCGCTACGTGATATATATCTTAAATTTAAACAAAACAATTTATGACAACGTCAGTACTTTCCGGAACTTCTCCCTTCTTGCACCCTTTAATATACTCACCGCTGACTTCCGTTTTTATTCCGTGTTTATGTTTTCTTCTTTTGGTCTCTATCGAGGCCATCATTAATCAGGCCTGATCACTGAAAAATGACGTCATGCTAATAGGTAGCAAGCGAGATCTGTCGAACTCGAACAGTCAGACTGCCGGCAATGAATGAGAGCTTTTTAAAATAAGCATTAGAAAACTTTAAAAATTAAAATTTAAAAAAATGCATTTAAAAAAAGAAAAAAAAGGAACACGATTCGATTTATACTGAAAGTGAACTTTATTCAATATAAAAAATAAAAAAAGAATTCAAAGTGAATAGTTAATTGTTTTAAGTCAAAATATTATCAACCTATTATTTGTTGTGTAGAAAATATTGTATGTTACAATGTATCTAAAATTACGTATGTTTTTAAGCAGAATACAATCAAATATTGTAAATTTAAGGCAACAAACGAACAATAATTAAATAAACATTTAAGAATTTATTTTTTAAAGGGGACATGTTTACGGACCGGGCTGAAACAATATTAACGTTATAATTTAGAAAACCATTCTTAACATGGGGAGGTGGGGAGTTGATTAACTATTCTGTACTTTCACCTAACAATTTAATAAACAGTTAATCAACCATCTCCCCATATTAAGAATGGCTTTCTAAATTATTACGTTATTATTTCAGTCCGGTCCGTAAACTGCATAAGTAACCTTTTTACAATTTATTTTATTACTAATTCTCTGGATTTTCCTTATGAGTTTTTGGTTACAAAAAAAAAAAAACATTTTGAATTATCTCCCCTTTCAACTGACTCTTCTAAAATAAAAATGAAAATTTCATCTATCCCCAATAAATTTTTTTTGTTGTTTTATGTAAAGTATTAATTTTTTATGTACACACGCCTCAGTATATATATGTAGCAGTTTACTACAGGACGGCACACTGACGCCATATTGTTTAAATATCGATGACTTCTTAGCTGCCCGCTGATTGGTTCAATCAGTGGCCTTCTCTTTGGCAAATCTCGGATGGGTAGCATAGCTATATAAACACTTGAGCGCCATCCACTCTTTCTCTTTTTCTTCTTCGGCACAAGAAGCCAAACACACATCACCTTCTCTGGGGACGCAAGATACAGCTTCCCTTTGGCCCTGGGTTCGTCTTCGACAAGAAGACAAGAAGCCAAAATGGCTACTACCGCATACATGTGGAATTAATATCCACTCTCTCTTTTTCTTGCCTCTCTCGACATGTAGATGACTACTATACCGGGCTACCTAGCTCTGGTTACTTCGACACCGAGAAGCCAAAATGGCTACTGCCTCATATCCGTAGACTTAATATAACACACACACATAACTGCTTACATGTGAACTGACTTTCACACCAGTGAACAGACACACATACTTACATGGACACATGGATGCGTTATGAACTATTTTCTCTTCCCTACTAATGGGAAATTATAGTAATGGACTTGTAGCGGTCATAAACAGACTTATTTTCTCCCTCCGAAAAATGTCCCCATTTAGTGAGCTGGTCACACACGGACAAATCAGCCTGCAGGGTGCATTGATTCTTTCTGTCGGTTGAAGAACTACTTCAGCCCCTTTGGGAATCACGAGCAGCCAGCAGAAGGACCCCGGCAAGCAACGAGGAAACACTTCTTTCACTCTATCTCTTACCCCTGTCCACTGGATGCTCACAGCAAATACTATCTTCGCTTGAAGATAGTTGCTGACAGACCTCAGGAAGCTCTAAGAACTCTTAATTTCCTTTTCCTCTCTACCTATACCAAACGGTGGTGGTGGTGGCATTATTATTATTATTATTTATTTATTTATTTATTTTTTACTCACTAGGAGTTCGCACACAGATCATCGCCAGTGATTGCTCACCGACAACAGCGCGTGGTATTTCCTGGAGTTTGAGTAACAGCAAGCCTCCCCAGATTTCCAGCATTCTTCACCTCTTTTCGATAACGATGCGGTATTGCAACAGCCGCTTACCATTGATTTCTCGCTGGTAAGGACAATTAGTCTTCTCTGGGATTTGGGTGGCAATAAGCCTCACCAAGGTCCCAGCATTCTTCACACTTTTCCAGTGGAGGTCTGGTTTGTGCTGTCCCTCCTCGGTCTTCTCATCCTCCTCGACCCTCTACAAATATTTTGTCTGGTGTCAGCCTAGGCCGGCATCATTTTTTATTTTTTTAATCATTTCTTTTTTTTTAATTTAAAATTTTATTTTAATTTTTTTAAATTTAAAAAGATTTTTTTGGGGTGTGGAGGGGGGGTTAGGGGATAGAGAAGGGGGAGCTTATGGTGTTTCTTGTAATTTCTGCTCCTTGGTTCATTTTTGTGTGGTGATAGCTGAAGCCAGTGTAATTTATTGGGGGGGGGGGGATTATAAAGTGATGTTTCTTGCAGTTTCTGTTCCTTGGTGCGGGTTGTGGTGTTCTTCGTGTGGTATGGTTTTCTCCCTGTTGTAAATTCCTTGTGACTGGTTACCCTTTGTAGCTTATGCGGGTTGGTTTCCGCATTCGAGGATTTTTCTTAAGATTGCAGTTGTTTTGATCATTGCCGTCCTTTGTATGGTTTCGATGGTCCCTTTGATTCCAATTTCTCCCAGTCTTTTCTCCAGGTTTTTTGGCATTGTTCCTAGTGCTCCTACGATTATTGGTATTATACTAACTTTCTTCATGCTCCATATTCCTTTCAGTTCTCTGGCTAGTTCTGTGTATTTACTTCGTTTTTCCGTGTTTTTGATCTTCACTCTGTGGACTGCTGGAACGGCGACGTCTACGATTTTACAAGATTTTTCCTTCTTGTCGATTATAATAACATCAGGTCTCCTTGCTTGTATGAGTTTATCTGTTTGTATATCCATATATCAGAGGATTTCGTGTTTTTCGTTTTCCAGTACTGTTTCTGGTTTATGTTTGTACCATTTGTCTGCGTATTCGAAATTCAATTGTTTGCACAGTTCCCAGTGTATTACTTTCCCAACACAGTCATGTCTGTTCTTGTATTCTTTTTGGGCAAGTTTGCTACATTCACTTATTATATGATTTACTGTTTCGTCTCTTTGTCCACACAGTCTACATTTACTGTTTTCCTGGGTTTTATCTATTTTAGCTTTAATGTAGTTTGTTGTTATTATTATTATTATTATTATTATTATTATTATTATTATTATTTACTCACTAGGAGTTATCACACTGGTCATCGTCAGTGGTCGCCCACTGCCGACAACCTGTGGTATTCCCTGGAGTCCGAGTGACAACAAGTCTCCTCAGGCCTCCAGTATGCTCCACCTCTTTTCGTTCATCACCGCTGATGACCTTGCGGTAATCGCAACAGCCACCTACCAACGATTTCCCGCTGATAAGGGCCATCGGTCCCCTCTAGGGCCCGAGTGGCAACAAGCCTTCCCAAGGTCCCAGAGCTGTCCGCACTTTTCCAGTGGAGGTCTGGTTTGCGCTTTCCCTCCTCGACCCTCTGTCCATAATTTTTGTGGCGTCAGCCTATGCTTGCGCCTCATTCGTGTGGTTGTATTTTCCCCGGTTCTGTTGTTTTGTTCTCCATTCGTTGCTTATGTGGGTTGGTTTCCGCATTCGAGGACATTTCTCAGGATTGTAGCTGTTTTGATCATTACTGTCCTTTGTATGGTCTCAGTTATCCCTTTGATTCCTATTTCTCCTAGTCTTTTCTCCATGTTTTTGGGGACTGTTCCTAGTGCTCCTATGATTATTGGTGTTATACTGACTTTCTTCATGTTCCATATTCCTTTCAATTCTCTGGCAAGTTCAGTATATTTGCTTCTCTTTTCCGTCTCTTTGATCTTCACTCTGTGGTCTGCTGGAACGGCAAAGTCCACGATTTTGCAGGATTTTTCTTTCTTGTTGATTATTATCATATCCGGTCTCCTTGCTGTTATGGGTTTGTCTGTTTGTACATTCATATCCCATATGATTTTGTGTTTTTCGTTTTCTAGTACAGTTTCTGGTTTGTGTTTGTACCGTTTTTTTGCATATTCGAAATTCAGTTGTTTGCACATTTCCCGGTGTACTTCTTTCCCCATGCTGTCATGTCTGTTCTTGTATTCTCTTTGTGCTAGCTTGCTGCATTCACTTATTATATGATTTATCGTTTCGTCTCTTTGTCCACACAGTCGGCATTTGCTGTTTTCCTGGGTTTTATCTATCTTTGCTTTAATAAAGTTTGTCCTAATCGCATTGTTCTGTGCGGCCGTCAGCAGAGATTCCGTTTCTCTGTTCAGGTGTCCTTTTCTTAGCCATGCCCAGCTGTTTTCATTGGCTTCATCGCTTGTGAGTCTTATGAAGCGTCCATGTAGTTGTTTTTCTTCCCACTTTTCCTTTCTTGTCTTTTTGTTTCTGGGTTCAGTACTTCCGGGGTTGTTTGTTGGGCTGGTGTCTCTTGCTGTGGTGATCAGTCTTTCCGTGTTCTGGATTACATATTTCTCCATCTCTTTTTTGGTGTCTTCCACACAGTCTTCTATACTTACCAGTCCTCTACCTCCTTCATTTCTTTTCACGTAGAGTCTGTCCGTGTCGTCTTTTGGGTGCAATGCATTGTGCATAGTCTATTATTATTATTATTATTATTATTATTATTATTATTATTATTATTATTATTATTATTTTATTTTATTTTATTTAAAAAAAATTTTTTATGCCTCCTTGGGCATCTCCCCTTTAACCATCTTCTCAATTCAACTATTAAAAAAATAATGAGACTCTTAGTACAGTATCGATATCCAGATCAAATTCTGTTAAATATTTAATTTGACAACTCTCAAAAGTGCCCTCTCAATTTCTCTCTCCTACCACTTTCTCTGAATTCATCCAACCTCATCTTAAACTGATCCACGCTATTGCTGTTCTTAATCCGATCTGGCAACTTATTCCAAAAACATATTACTCTGTGAGCAAAAAATCTTAACTGGTTAACAGATCTAGTTTTTGAAAACTGCCTTCCAGATCTAGGAGAAATACTAAAAAAATGCCCACCATAGTTAGAAATGCCATTAATTATCTTGAAAGTCTCAATCATATCACCTCTCATTCTTCTCTCCAGCAAAGTAGTCAATCTCAATTTGTCCAATCTTACCCTGTAACTACACTCCTTTACTTTACTTATTAGTTTTGTCACCCTTCTTTGTACGCCTTTCAGTTTCAATATTACATTCCAATTTCCATGTCTAGTCGCTAGAGCCCAGGTCTGGGTGCAGTATTCTATATGAGGTCTTATTAGAGCTTTATATATCCTTAACACAACATTTGTCTCCCTCGAAATAATATTCCTAACCATCAACCCGATAATTCTATTTGCCCTCAATACAATGGTTAAAATATAATTATTTGCCCTAAATGTATTATCAAACCCCACTCCTAAATCGCACTCTCCATCTACTTCTTTGATTTCTCTGTTGTTTAGTACATATTCAACTCCAACATTCCTGGATTCTACATGTAGTACTTTACATTTGTCTAGGTTAAATCCATATTTCCAAATGTCCTCCCAATATGATAATTTATTTAGATCCATCTGTGTTATTTTCCTTTGATAAAGGTCTCACAAGTAGTTTAACATCATCAGCAAACAGTTCTATTTCTGAATTTATATTATTAGGTAAGTCATTTATGAATATCAAAAACAACAAAGAACCCAATACTGAACCCTGCGGAACACCGGAGGGTGTAAGGAGAGATGATGAGTGGATGAAAGGGATTATTCTTTTATCTTCTTGTAAAGAAATGGAACAACGAAAAGTATTTCTGTAACTATAACAAAAAGGGGTTTTATTAACTCAAGGTTACCTATACCGTTTGGTATAGGTAGAAGAGAGTGGGACGGTGTCCGTCTGTGGAAGAGGAAGAATATAAGAGTTCTTAGGGCTGCCTGGTAGTAGTCGTCGAGTGAGCGACGGTGGCAGGAGAGAGAGCGTTTCCTCGTTCCTCGCTGGTGCTCTCTGCGATGTGTCCAAGCTGGTGCCAGGAGGTCGTCTCATCTTTTTCCTCGAACCCTAAGGGGACATAAGTAGTCCCTTAGGGAACTAACGATATTACTGCGCCCTGTGATTTGATTGGACAAGCCAGCTCACAGGGACAGTGATTACGCATTCAAAAGTAGTCCCTATTGGTGACTTCTACATAACCCCCTGCTTAGGTTGAAAGCCGACAGGAAATAAAAGGAAGTGTAGCAGTGGGAAATAACAAAAATACAAAATTTGTCAATTAACAATTGTTTAAAAAGTTTTTTTTTTGTTGTTTTTTTTGCTTTGCAGGGAAAAGTCTTTTCTGCAAGAAGTATTTTCAGGAAATGTTTGTATATTAATGAAAAAATATATATATATTTTTTTTATTTAAGAGTTTGTCTTCTTTTTGAAAAAAGTAATTTTGGAGAAGTGTGGATCCTTAATGTGAGAAGTATGTTATGAAAAATAGTGTACAAGGCTCATTCTATATATAGACAGTTTTTAGACAGTTTTTTGGGCCAATGTACTCGTCGACCACTACGTGTTGTGGTGACATAATTTTCTTTATGTGTTTCTAAAAGTAAATGTGTATTTGCAGTTGTCTGATGCACAGTAGGGGGAATATGGGGCTCAGGTGTTCCTGCGTTAAGAAAAGCTCTTTTCACCCTGTCGATGGATACGGTGTCTTTTTTGCCACCAATGTCAAGGGTGAAAAGTTTGTCAGTGCGTGAAAGCACACGATAAGGACCAGAATAAGGAGGAGTAAGAGGGGCTTTCATAGAGTCTTTTCGCACAAAAACATGAGTCCACGAGGAAATGTCTTTAGGGACTGAAGATTTAATGGTCTGTTGCCTAGGGTGCATAGGTGAGAGCTCATTAAAGTAAGCTCGCAGTCTGTTTATATGCAGAGCTGTATCTGTTGGCGTTAAATCTATCGGGGTCAGCATCTGACCCGGCAACGATAGAGGTAGTCCATAGACAAGTTCGGCTGAAGAGTATCCGAGGTCCTCTTTGATCGCGGTGCGACAGCCAAGAAGGACAACAGGTACGTACTTGCTCCATCGCTGCTGGTCAGGATAAGCACACAACGCGGCTTTCAATTGGCGATGGAAGCGTTCTATCATCCCATTGGAAGCTGGATGATAGCTGGTCGTACGGGTACATTTAATCCCTAAAATCCTGGAAAGTTCCTGGAATAGGTGGGATTTAAACTGTCCACCACGGTCGGTGGTAATAGTTGCGATATCCAGCCCGATATAAGGGCTCGCACTACGGATTCAGCCGAAATGTCACTTAGAGGGATTGCTTCAGGAGATAAGTAAATCCCTGACTGACAGGCCATGGTCCAACCAGATCAATATGAACATGGCTGAACCGAGCGTCTGGAGTGCTGAATGTTCCAAGGGGTGCACAGATATGCTTATGCACCTTTGACTTTTGGCAGGATACGCAGGAACGTGTCCAGGCAGTGATATCATGCCTCATATTTTGCCAGAAAAATCTAGCTGAAATCAGCTTCACTGTGGCTTTGAGTCCGGGGTGTGCCAAATTGTGAAGGGTATCAAAAACAACCCTACGATGAGTCAGTGGAACAAAAGGGCGAGGTGAATCTGTTGAAGTGTCACAGAAGATCTGCGTGTCCGAAGTGGGCACAGGCAGGTATTTGAATTTGCAAGTTGCAAACTCAGGTGACGACAGATCCAGAGTGTCCAGACATGGCTGGTCTAAAGCCATCTGTTGTAGATCCATATCCGAAGGTGAAGACAGAGAATTTATAGGAAGGCGGGACAAGGCGTCTGCCGCCACATTCTGTTCACCAGATAGATGTCGGATATCGTTAGTAAATTGCGAAACAAAATCCAAGTGGCGAGTTTCGCGAGGAGAATATTTGCCCAGCTTAGCACGCAGTGCGTATGTAAGTGGACGGTGATCAGCGTAGATCACCAATTGACGGCCCTCGAATGAATGCTGAAAGTGTTTCACTGCAAGGTACATTGCCAGTAGTTCACAGCCAAACGTGCTGTAACGTTGTTCTGCCGATTTCAGTTGTCTCGAAAAGTATTCGAGAGGTTGCAGTTGGCCTTGGTGCTGCTGTTGCAACACTGCACCTACAGCTGTGCCCGATGCGTCAACGACCAGTGAAAACTGGGCATTGGACACAGGGTGTGCAAGTAAGGATGTCGTCGCTAGTTTTTGCTTCACTTCATTGAATGTCTTCAGCTGAACATCATTCAGTGAAATCTGCTCGTTTTTCTTCTTCCTGTTACGTAACAGATCGGAAAGAGGAGACAAGAGATCTGCGCAGTGTAGGATAAAACGTCTGTAATAATTTAACAGACCCAGAAAGTGCCTTAGTTGGTGAAGTGAAGTGGGTGGTTGAAGGTCTTGTAGAGCTTTAACCTTTTCAGGCAAGGGAGATATGCCTTCAGGGCTGATAATGTGGCCCAGGAAAACTAGTGACGAAGCACCGAAAACACATTTACCAGGGTTAATCCTCACCTGGTATTGCTGAAACCGTTCGAACAGTAGGCGGAGATAGGTGACATGTTCCTCAAGTGAGGCACTTGCCACAAGTATGTCGTCTATATAATTATAGACGAAGTCAAGATCTCGCACTACTTCGTCCATGAAGCGTTGAATGGTACTAGCCACGTTTCGCAAACCGAAAGGCATAGTCAGGAATTCAAAAGCTCCAAAAGGAGTTGTTACCACCGTTTTGGGTATATCGGCCGGATTCAGTGAAATCTGATGGTAAGCCTTTACTAAGTCCAGTTTGGAGAAGGTCTTACAACCGTGCAGAGACGAAGCAAAGTCCTATATATGTGGGATTGGCTAACGATCAGGTAACGTCATGGCATTGAGTTGTCGATAGTCCCCAGTCGGACGCCAATCTCCGGAGCGCTTCGGAACCATATGCAAAGGGGAAGCCCAAGGACTGGACGAGGGGCGTATAATTCCCAGTTGCAGCATATGGTTAAATTCCGCCTTCACCGCTTTTAGTTTCTCTGCAGGTAAGCGACGAGGGTGTGAGAACACAGGAGCTCCTGTGGTCTCAATATAATGTTTTGTTGAGTGAGTTGGATTGCTCACAACAAAATTAAGATTCGTTAACTCTGGGTAGGAGTGGAGTAGGGTCTGGTATGGGTCATCGGTTGCGGCAATAAAGAATACTGGGCTGACAGATGGGGTGTTTGATTTAAAACCCGGTACGGAAAGTTCCGTATTAGCATCTATCAGCCGTCGTCTGCGCATGTCCACTAATAGATTAAAGTGGTGCAGAAAGTCCGCGCCCAGAATGGGGTAGGGTAAATCCGCGACTGTAAAGACCCACGTAAAGTCTCTGTGCAATTCCAAGTCCAAAGAACAAGAAATTTGACCGTACGTGGGAATAGGGGAGTGATTTACAGCTTGCAGTGAAATGGGCGACACTGGTGGCTTTTTAGCTAGTAGTTTCAGTGGCCAAATACTGCAAGCGGCCCCAGTATCAACCAAGCAACCGGCTTGGGATATTGAGTCCCTAATGAAATATGCATGGTTATCATGAGAACCTAGTGGAGACCGTGCCGTGCTTGGGTCCCCAGAATTTAGTTTCCCTGGTTAGGGAACGAACAAGGTTGTTTACACTTATGTGCTTGGTTGCCATAGCGACTGTGGTAGTAACACAATCCTGGCTTATTTGAGTGGCGATGGTGTGGGGACGACGAACGATTACGATGTCTAGGCGATTGAGATCTAGACATGCTTAATTTTCGCATGTTTCTCTCCAGTCGCTCTATCGCAAGGAGTATGGCCAATGTGACCTGTTGACTGCTGTCTCCGGCGTTAGCAGATAAAGCGCTCATTTTTTTTTTTTTAATGGGACCCCAGACCAAGAAATCTAAGTTAAATAAAAATTGAAAACATCGTCATGGACACACATTTCAGAGAGAAAAAACGAAAGATGAATTGTGTAAGTGTAGAAAGCCAAGAAGTTAAAAAAAAAATAATAAGTATGTATTTTTTTTTTGGTGACAGAGGGGATAGATATATTTGAGTGTATGTATTTGTGTGTAAAAGGGAAAAAACTAATGTACTTACTCTTTTAAGGGGCCTTTAAAAAAAATTATTCGTAAAAAACAAGAGTCTTTTTTTTTTGTTAAAGGCAAAAAGAATGCTTTCTTTCTTCGTTTGTTGAGTTTACTTTCTTCGGTTGAAGTCAAAAGAATTGGTCAGCGCCATTTTGGAGGGTGGATACGTCGTGGCGTCGAAGAGTCTGACCGTCTAAAGTTGTTTGAAACTTGTTTTAAATTTGGAAAAAAGTTTTTCTTTTGTTAATAGTTTTATATTTTAAGGTATTTTGAAGTATTTCTCTGTCAAGAATTCGTTCAGTTAAAGACAGAAAAATATTTTATAAAAGAAAAAGTTTCTTCGATCCGAAGTACGCCTTTACTGTGAAAGAGAGAAAGAGAGAGAGAGAGAGAGAGAGAGAAAAGAAGGGATTTCGGTAGTTTTTTTCTATTTTAGTGTTAAAAATAACCGTCCTTTTTTTTTTTTTTTTTAAACTCTTAAAGAGAATTTAAAAAGTTTCCGAATCTATCAAGGTTTAAATTTTTTCTTTTTCTGTTTACAAAAACGCGGAGTTTCGTGTCTTGAAAATGAAAAGAAGCAAGTATAGAAGGAGTTGCCTCCTCCTGCGATAACTATTCCTTAAATAATGTAAACAATCATTAATCACAATTTTCGTTGGATTTTGGTCCAAACTTAATGAGCGTAAGTTTAGATATTTATGAAAGAAGTGCAATTTTTGCCATTTTGGAGGACCTTTTTTTTAGTCCTCCAAGATGCAAACCAAAGTTTTTCCTGGGGTCACCCGAATGTAAATAAACATTTCTGTGCATTTTGAGCAAAGGATAATGAATGAAATTTTAGATAATTGCAAATAAAATTTTATTTTGAGGCATTTTTGCCCCCTGGGAGACAAATCAGTTTTTTGCAACAAAAAAAAATCTAACTCAACCAATTTTCTGCGTTCACAGTCATACTAAGACTTAGTACAAAATTTTGTGAAAATGAACACTTTTTTTTAACTAAAAGACTAATGGAATAAATAGCTAACAGCCAAGGGCAAAAATTGGATCAATTATACTTGAGGCACGCAGAATCAGAAAGAACCAAAAGGGCACATTTTGGGTTGACACCGATTTCTTTTACTTCCGGTTAAATTTCAAACAAAACAGCATGCACACTTGCTATCGCAGATTTTTTTTACAAAACAAAATATTTTGTAAACTTTGAAGATTTATAAAATAAAAAAATTGGAGGGGGGATTTTCCATACATTAAAAACTCCGCTCTTGTGATGGGGTAAGTAAATAAGGACACTATTTCTGCAATATTTATTTGTTTCGTTTGTATATTATAAAAAAATTTGTAAAAAGTATAAATTTCAAACATTTTATTTTATTACGCTTGTAAATAAACCTGCACAACATCCACTTATTTTAATGTTTTTTGTTTAAATTTGTTTCATTTGTTTATATATTTTGGTAACTTTTATTAAAATTAAATTTTCTTTTCTAAATCTCTAAAGTTTACAAAACAAAACATTTTGTAAAAATATCTGCAAAAGCAATTGTGTTGTTCATAATTTAAGTATTGATTTACTCCTCTCAAGAAGTTAGGCACAAGGCCAGTTTTTATCTTACTCCCACAAGTAAGATGTGACCCAAGGTCGGGTCGGGAAAGTGGGGTTTAAAAATTGCCTGGGCAGCCTCGTTGGCATTCCCCGGTAGGGGCGCCTCAGGCAGTAAGCAATAAACTTACTCTTCACCAAAGAGGGGAGGCGAAGCCTGGGAGGGTGGACCTCCTAGAACTGCACAGGACAGACCCATAGACCGGCGTAAGTCAAGCCCCGAAGGCCAAGACAATACCAGTCTATGGGGTGCAGTATCCATCGGAACAGATACTACACTTTGATCTTAGCCAAAAGGCCAAGTAAGTAAAAGAAAAAGACACCGGTGTCAACCCAGAATGTGCCATTTTGGTTGTTTCTGATTCTGGGGTATCTCAAGTATAATTGATCCCATAAACTAAGTGTTTTCTGATAAACATCAGGGAGCAAAAAATCATCATTATGGACGGCCCTGCCTTCGTAAGGCATCGGCGACTTTGGCCCTCGACATTGTCCTATTATTTATTGAACGAAATAGTCCCATTGCATTCCGGTTTGTCCACCTACACATATTGTCCATAAACTTATATCTTGGCCTGCCCACTGGCTTACAGCCAGGCACTCTACCAGTAAGAACTAAATGTTCGAGTTCTTTGTGTGTGTGTGTGTGTCTCTCTCTCTCTCTCTCTCTCTCTCTCTCTCTCTCTATATATATATATATATATATATATATATATATATATATATATATATATATTGATTTTATTCCATTAGTTGCGACAAAACAAGTTTTGTTTCATTGGCGCAAATAGCGACCAACTCATCGGGCTAGCGATGGAATTCAAATGGCATACGTTTTAACTTTAAACCTCCCACGCAATAATTTGAAACACGACTTGTTGGGGTCCTCCCCCCTCCCCTCTCATACTCCATGTCACCGTTATAGACAAAGCCCCAACTCTGTCCCCCTCCCCCTCCAATGTATTTTCAATTTTCAATCTCCCGTTAAGGTGAAGTTAAAACGTATGCCATTTGAATTCCATCGCTAGCCCGATGAGTTGGTTGCTATTTGCGCCAATGAAACAAAACTTGTTTTGTCGCAACTAATGGAATAAAATCAAAAAATATATATTTTGCTCTGAATTTTCATTGAGCACTCTCATAAACCCGGTTTCAACTTCCTTCGGATTCATACCCCCTGGATATTTGTAACAAGTTAATTATATATATATATATATATATATATATATATATATATATATATATATATATATATATATATATATATATTAAAGTGAAATATTTTGAAAATCAATAATCGTGCAAATTTTAAATGAAAAATTCATTTATTTAATTTTTTTTTCCGCGAATTTTCGTTGTAAAACAACCTTGTCAAGCGAGACTGTCTTATAGTGTTTTGTTTTTTCTTTTGGTGGTATTAACCCTGAGGGGTCGAAAATACGTCAAGTTCTTACGACGTTATATATAAATGGCCAATAAAATTCATTTGTTTTTTCATTAAAGACTGCGTTAATTGCCCAGGTTTGTATCCAGATTGCCTCCACACCTCCTCATTGGTTACATGCTGCTTCCAGTTGATATTCAGCATCCGGCGAATAAACCATGTCTTCACGCAAAAAAGCTTAGTTTCTAATTAAGGACATATAGTCCAAATCTCGCATCCATAAAGTAAAATGGACCAAACGTACGCTTGAAGTATCCTCAAACTGAAAAAAAAGATGTAAATAAAAAATTTCTAGTCAGTAACAGTCGTATCAATTGAAGTTGTTCATGACCATGTCACTGCCGCGGAGACAGCAAAAAACGCCAAGCTGTTACCAATACGGGTTCCAAAAAATCTTTTTTTTAACAAAGAAAAAGGAAAAAGCGATAATGAACCAAATCGAGAAAAAAATGAAAAAAAAATGTTATAGCAATAGAAACTTTATAACTATGGGGCGAATCCAGAAGGCGTGTTTATATATTTTGGTTACTTTTTTTAAAATTAAATTTTCGGCACTTCTGCAGTCTTTATGAAGCAGCGGATTTTCTGTCCTTCTACTGAAAATAAAGGGAAGTAATTCAACCGGAAGTGACTTATTTACAACCTAAAAAAAAAAATGCAAGACTGATTTTTTTTTGGGTAACAATTAACAATTTCTTTTTTTTATTATATGAAGTAAAAAAAAATTTAAATAAAAAACCCTAACCCTAACATTAAGAAATCAGGCGGTGTGCCTGTAAAAAATCTATTGTTTTTTGCAGCTGGTTCCTCCGTGAGCATTTCCAAATAAATCCATCACTTCCATTGTGGCTTGCCATCTGCATCTGTCTTTGACATGACGGACATGTCCGACTGCAAGAAATCAGGCGATGTGCCTGTAAAAATCTATTGTTTTTTGCGTCTGGTTCATTAAATTACCAATGTCGCGAAGATTCAGCTCATTTAACTCCATTTTCTAAAAACTAAATTCTACTTCACCTCCCGGTAAATTCAACTTCCGGTGAATTATGAATGAATGGTACTTGGAGAAAAAAAAAAAACGGAACTCTTCAATTTCGATTTCTTAATCGGCAGCTGCTTCATAAAGACTGCAGAAGTACCAAATTTTCTTTTCTAAAGTTTACAAAACAAAACATTTTGTAAAAATATCTGCAAAAGCAATTGTGTTGTTCATAATTTAAGTAAGTAAAAGAAAAAGACACCGGTGTCAACCCAGAATGTGTCCTTTTGGTTGTTTCTGATTCTGGGGTATCTCAAGTATAATTGATCCCATAAACTAAGTGTTTTCTGATAAACATCAGGGAGCAAAAAATCATCATCATGGACGGCCCTGCCTTCGTAAGGCGTCGGCGACTTTGGCCCTCGACATTGTCCTATTATTAATTGGACGAAATAGTCCCATTGCATTCCGGTTTGTCCACCTACACATATTGTCCATAAACTTAGATCTTGGTCTGCCCACTGGCTTACAGCCAGGCACTCTACCAGTAAGAACTAAATGTTTGAGTTCTTTGTGTGTGTGTGTGTGTGTGTGTGTGTGTGTGTGTGTGTCTCTCTCTCTCTCTCTCTCTCTATATATATATATATATATATATATATATATTAAAGTGAAATATTTTGAAAATCAATAATCGTGCAAATTTTAAATGAAAAATTCATTTATTTAATTTTTTTTTTCGCGAATTTTCGTGGTAAAACAACCTTGTCAAGCGAGACTGTCTTATAGTGTTTTGTTTTTTCTTTTCTTCCTCCTCATATTGGTGGTATTAACCCTGAGGGGTCGAAAATACGTCAAGTTCTTACGACGTTATGTTTAGTCCTGGCGATGTTATACGCTGATTGGCGCTTTTTTTTAAAGTAAGGAAAGGAAATCAACATCTTTGAAGTACGGATTATAATGGGCACTTCTGTCGTATATATGAAGCAGCTGCCGATTAAGAAATCGAAATTGAAGAGTTCCGTTTTTTTTCTCCAAGTACCATTCATTCAGAATTCACCGGAAGTTGAATTTAGTATTTAGAAAATGGAGTTAAATGAGATTAATCTTCGAGACATTGGTAATTTAATGAACCAGCCGCAAAAAACATTAGATTTTTTACAGGCACACCGCCTGATTTCTTAGGCTTAGGGTTAGGGTTAGAGTTTAGGGTTAGGGTTTAGGGTTAGGGTTAGGGTTTTATATAATAAAAAAAAGAAATTGTTAATTATTTCTTGTTACCGAAAAACAAATCAGTCTTGCATTTTTTTTTATGTTGTAAAAAAATCACTTCCGGTTGAATTACCTCCCTTTATTTTCAGTAGAAGGACAGAAAATCTGCTGCTTCATATATACGACAGAAGTGCCTTATAATGTATTAAAGTGAAATATTTTGAAAATCAATAATCGTGCAAATTTTAAATTAAAAATTCATTTATTTAATTTTTTTTTTTTTCCCGCAAATTTTCGTTGTAAAACAACCTTGTCAAGCGAGACTGTCTTATAGTGTTTTTTTCTTTTCTTTTCTTCCTCCTCATATTGGTGGTATTAACCCTGAGGGGTCAAAAATACGTCAAGTTCTTACGACGTTATATATAAATGGCCAATAAAATTCATTTGTTTTTTCATTAAAGTCTGCATTAATTGCCCAGGTTTGTATCGAGATCGCCTCCACACTTCCTCATTGGTTACATGCTGCTTCCAGTTGATATTCAGCATCCGGCGAATAAACCATGTCTCCACGGAAAAAGTTTAGTTTCTAATTAAGGACATATAGTCCAAATCTCGCATCCATAAAGTAAAATGGACCAAACGTACGCTTGAAGTTTCCTCAAACTGAAAAAAAAGATGTAAATAAAAAATTTCTAGTCAGTAACAGTCGTATCAATTGAAGTTGTTCATGACCATGTCACTGCCGCGGAGACAGCAAAAAACGCCAAGCTGTTACCAATACGGGTTCCAAAAAATCTTTTTTTTAACAAAGAAAAAGGAAAAAGCGATAATGAACCAAATCGAGAAAAAAAGCAAAAAAATGTTATAACAATAGAAACTTTATAACTATGGGGCGAATCCAGAAGGGGTGTGGAATGAAGGGAAAAAAGGCTGACCGGCAATCTTAGATTTTTTTATTCAAATATTTTTCAGCGGTGAAAAAAAAATCAAACGAATCGCAATATAATGGGACTTTAACAAAATGTGTGAATATGGTATTTAGGAATTATAAATGGTGGCATACAGGCTGATCTTAACTCATGGGTGTACGCAATAAAAGATGCCGTTTATGACCTCTACAGGTCATCAGATTTAAACAGGCACCCTCTTCTAAGGATGTGGGATTGATTTTAGTCAAGTAAATCATTCCTTTCTTAATTAGTTTCTGATCAGACAACATGAAACAGTAACTATTGTATAGTCTATTTATGTAAGAAAACTAAAAATTAAAAATACATTAAAAATAATGAGACTGCATATTTCCACCTGACAACGTAAGGATTGACAAAAGTCTTATCTTCATATTGTATGAAGAATTTCCGAAGTTATGCCATGGAAACTGTCGTCATCATCATCATCATCATCATCATCATCATCATCATCATCATCATCATCATCATCATCATCATCATCATCATCATCAACAACAACAACCGGTTTATTTGTTGAATCAGGCCACAATTAATCCTCTGATGAGGGTGGGGCCTGATTGTCTAGTCTCGAAATCTAAGTCTTCCTCTCCACTCCTGTCTTTTGGCAAGGCTTGATGGAATCCATAGGCCCTGAAGATCCACGCATCCTGGGATCTACGAAGCCCAAGACATTACCAGCAGCATTAGTGCTACTGGCACTGCCTTTCTTTTTTCCTGCTGTATTTCAACTAGATGGGATAAATAAGTGAACTAGTCTGGACAATAAATACAACTACGAACAGTCGTATTTATTCGAGAAATGTATGCAATATGAACAAGACTGAAAAAGGCCTGAGTACAGTGCTAATGATTTTACATATCGGCTTCTAGTGTAACACATGTAATTACTGTTACATATTGAATAAATAATAATTGCATACTTTGTAAGTTGCATAAGTGATATGATCAAAGTTTCTTTTTCAGAACCAAATTTTCAGGTGTTAAATGCATACATTTTAATGAATATTCAAAAATGTAAATTAAGTATGCAATTAAAATGAAACAGTTGTTTGCATATTCCCTTTTTGATAAAGAAGAAAAAAAAAAGGTTTGTGCTATATACTGGCCTCAATTATTATGCAATGTTTTACCAGTTCTGAAAATTTTATGAAAGCTTTTAAATCTAAACAATATGTTGTAATCAATTCTTGTATTAAAAAAATATATATATAATATTAAATCTGTACATTTGGCAGTGAAAACGTTTTTTCAAACTGATGTGTAACAGACAGAAGACACAGTAGTATGAGGGATTCGATTGTATTCTGTTAAATCCTATTGGATTATCTGTAGTTACTATTATTTGTACAAGATATGTACGTTGGAATAAACCCTACTATTTTAAGACCTTTACACTCTGGTTATTTTGTTATTTATAACTACTTACCAAGTTTTATCAGAAACGTTGATAACTCAAAAACTATTTATCTGATCAAGCTGAAATGGTTATTGTTATCAAAGAGCATCCATACATCAGACATTACGGCAGCACTCTTTTTCCATTATGACGATGACAATTCGACAGTAGCAGCAATCAAACTGTCCTTCTTAGGACAAAAACAAGCAACTTTTCTACCATACTACAATGCAAATAAACCATCACCTTTTTTATGCTGTCTGCGTCCGTAGATGTCTGTCTCCTTCTTCAGCTCCTTCCTGCAGCACCTGCTCAAGTTTCTTCCTGCAGCTCCTTCCAATGGTTTCTGCTCCATCTCCTTCTAGCAGCGCCTGTTCCAGCTCCTTCCAGCGGTTCCTGCTTCAGTTCCTTCCAACAGACCCTCTTCCAACCTTCGACAACATCCACATAGACCGGACCTACCTGAGGCATCTCATTACACCTCAGGGACAGCCACTTCACTCTCCGTGTGACATCATCCCATGCTGCTCATGTTCCAGTTTCCTCATTCCTGTCGATCCAGCCTTTCCTGCTGTCCAGGTTCCAGTTTCTTCATTCCTGTCGATCCAGCCTTTCCTGCTGTCCAGGTTCCAGTTTCCTCATTCCTGTCGATCCAGCCTTCCTGCTTCCAGTGACGTCACCAATCCTCTTCCTCCAGTTTTTCTCCATCATTTATTCTTGTACTTTTGGTGCAAATAAATACAACCTCTATTTTACACTGTTCATCTGCGTTTGTCTTCTCTTCTTTACCATTGCCTTATTTTTGCCTGTGTCTACTTTCTTAGCCGTAAGACTAACCACCCCCGATGTCCGGAGTAGCGGCGCTGCCCAAGCATCATACCAGCCCTGCTCAAGCATTGGCCAAAACTCACCAAGTGATTGGCCCCTGCAACAGAAGCGGTAATAACTCGTGATGTATTTAGCAGTTAATGTCAAGTGCAATATTAAGACACATAGGGAGGATTATTGAACAACTTATAAAGAAAATTTTAAATTCAGTTTTGCTATGAATAATTTCTGTGGATCTTTTTCGTAAAAAGTCTTTGGTTCAGAAGCTGTTGTCTTTTTTTTTTCAGTCTGTTTGCCTCATACGTTGAGTGAGGACGTCTGTCAGACTTCGGCAGAAAGATGTCCGCATGGTTCGAGATATTTACAGTCTTCCTGCTTTGTACTATTTCTACCAAAACCTGCCAAAAGTGGGTCGTGCTCATTACAATATTTTGTGGATTCTTCCAACACACCCTGACAAGAAATAATGTCAATATAATTAAAGGGAGATAACTTATATTTTTATAAGTTTTAGAATCAATTTTATTTCTTTTTGTTTACGTGCATATGTGGACGAGAATTTGGTCTCTATTAAAATGCATTTGATGTTATCTAGTGTGCGTTCTGTTTGGTTGAAATGTTTGGCTATTTGGAAGCAAGTTGTTTTGTCTGATACTAAGCTTGTGACAAAACGCAATCCGGACGAACACTAAAAAGCAAATGGCATGAATTGCTACTCTCTTTCTTTCTTTGCTTCGTTGGAGATACGCTTTCCTGTTAACGCACCAAAACAAACAAAGGATTTCTCACAGAAACGCGTTAGCTCAGTATATTCCAACCAATCAAAAACTAGCACGTCGGTGTTAAATTGGTAAACGATGCCCCTATAAAAGAACGAGGAGAGTTCGCAGACAGACCCGAGAGACGGACCTTGAAGGAACACACAAGAAGACGTTCCACTCTAGCCCGGCCTTTTTGACTAGGGCGACAAAAAGGAAACGAACACTTCAAAACTCAACAAGCTCTCCTTGCCTCGCGCGCACCTACTTACATACACAGTGAAGAACAAGGTAACCTTCACACACACACACACACACACACACACACACACACACACACACACACACACACACACACAGTATCACATTGCAACTTCCGCACATACATGCTCCATGACTCATGCACATACGCATTTTTAGCTTCTCGTGTCACGCTTATTCCATGAACATTTCTAATAAAGAACACAAGCTGAATAGACTTTACAAAGAACATTTATTCATTAAAACTAACCTATATATTCCTGTAAAATTGTCGTTTTATAAATGTTTTGTTGATTAATCATGTTTTATTTCAATTTTTTATTCACAAAACTCCATTCATGTTTAGTTAGCACTTGCTAGCTGGTGACCCAAATGTTTCTCCTCTACCATATCCTTCCTTCGCCATTTCATTTCATTTCCATTTATATTTACTATGCATGTCAAGCAAGTTAGCAGGGGCCACAAATATATGCTCTCTCCGGTTGTATATTTTTGCTAGCCTGGGAGGATGGTATCATGACGAACGAACTTATACTAAACTGCCTCTTCCAAAGGAGGTGGTAATGCCTGGAAGGATGTTATCATGGTGAACGAAAATATACTACACTACCCCCTTCAAGAGGAGAATGTAATGCCTGGGAGGATCGTATCATGTCAACAGAACAGATACTACAAGGAGGAGGTAATGCCTGGGAGAATGGTATTATGACAACAGAATAGATAGTACACTAACCCCCCCCCCCCCAAAAAAAAGTGGATATGGTAATGGCTGGGAAGATGATATCAGATGGTATAATAACCACAGAAAAAATACTACACTAACCTCCTCCTCAAAAAATAACATTAAAAAAAGTCATAGCAAGTTTCATTGTACACATAAAACGCTAAAATGAAAGTCGATCGGGAAAATATAGTCGCCATCTTCATAAATAAGTCCAGAGAGAGGCTAGCTTAGGATGTACGATAATTCAAATAAAAAATTTTCTAGTTAAAAATCCTTGCTATAACTTACTGTTGTTTTGGCTAGGAAGTAAGTATAGTATCTATTCCGATGGATACTGCACCCTATAGACCGGTGTCGTCTTGTCCTTCGGGGCTTGATTCCGCCGGTCTGTGGGTTTGTCCTGTGCAGTTCTAGGAGGTCCACCCTCCCAGGCTCTGCCTCCCCTCTTTGGGGAGGAGTAAGTTTATTGCTTACTGCCTGAGGCGCCCCTACCGGAGAATGCCGACAGGGCTGCCCAGGCAATTTTTAATGGCCAGAGTGCTCACTTTCTCGGGCGCTGGCTTTTCAAACCCCACTTTCCCGACCCGACCTTGGGTCACATCTTACTTGTGGGAGTAAGATAAAACTGGCCTTGTGCCTAACCTCCTAGAGAGGATATAAATTTTTATAACTTACTGTTGTTGTTGTTGTTGTTTTTTACTAAAATATGGTTTAAGTAAAAAAAATAAGTTGTTTGGGAATAATGCCAAAAGAAAAGCCATTGTACACTCTAAATAATTTACGTGACTGAAATAGGAATTAACTGTACATGCAATGCGACTGTGACTCAAGGGACGCGTCCAGGTGTTTCTGATTCCGTCATGTGATCGACAGCAATGACCCCCCCCCCCCCCCTTCTATATGACAATATATGATATTAGCCAGATTAAAAACAGAATCGTTAAAACTGTTGACAACATGTAAAAACAAAAGCCCTTTCTCCGGCGAAACACATTTTATTTAATCGTGAGACTGTTGCTTTGTTGGTAGCGTAACTTAAAAAATAAAAATAAAACAGCTATTCGCCCGGTAAGTTGACGTGGAGAGCACCTGGTTACAAGATTTTAAAACATGACGTCATCGCCAGCTGACGTCATGATATAATCTGCAAAATTATAAGATTAGGGCAGACACCGCTTTTATCTATAATTCCGTCTTTTCTTTTTTACTTGCGTTGCCCTTGGCTTGTTTCAATTCAATTGTTATTTCCTCTTCTTTTTTCTCTTAGTACGAATCAGTTTTTTTGTTGTTCTTTTTTCTTTCTTTCTCTCATAGTTAAATTCCTTTTTATTTTCATCCATTTTTCTTTCTTCTTCTATCATTTTTATTTCCTTAGAACAAAGGAAAATTCTTTATTTATTTATTTATTTATTTATTTATTTATTTATTCATTCATTTACACAACCAATTTTTTCTTTCTTTTTCAATTTGCATTGTCAGGACCGGCGGGACAGTTATAAAAAGTGGAAGGGGGCTCTCCTAAAAAGTGAGGGGGGCCGGTTAAACACATGCGTATATAACTTCATTATTGATGACCGTAAAGTGGGGAGGCCAAGTCAAAAAATGTGTGTGTGTGGGGGGTGCCGCCGTCCATGATTGTAGCGTGGCTCCTGGCTTGGCTATGGTATAGACGAAGGTCACGTCTTTGGAAATGTACCAAGAACCACGAGATACATATCGATAACCCCGACGTTCTATAAATACCTCACCAAATTGGTTGACCTCCGATATTGAACACACAAAAACGAACACAAACGCTCTTCTGAAAATAAAACATTAAAAAAAACTAAATTAGCGAAGGAAACTAACACAGAAAAAGATGTGTGTGAGTTCTTATAAAAATATATATTTAAGTATATACTTCCTATAATATCCGAAAATGTTTCAAATTGCAAGCTCAATGAGGTTGTATTACAAGCTTCAGAGCATATATACTTTATAGTTGCATAGGAAAAATCAATCCAAAACCATAATTTTCATTTATTGTTTTCATTTCTTTATTTTCATATTTCGATGAATACCTGTATTTCTTCATGTCACAAAACAAAATTTTTTAATCTATTTTTTTTTAAATTTAATACTTTTTCTTATGTGCGCTTCTAAATTATAATAATGAACTTTGTTATAATTTCTTATTATTGCTTTTATGCAGATAACAACGGTAAGTTTGAATTAATCTTTTTTTTTTCAGCGGATAATAAGTAATAAATGCCAGGCCAGTTCACTAATGAATTAGATGCTTTCATTATTGTGATGTCATAATGATTATTGGTTCAACTCAATTAGCAATTGTTACTAATATTTTCACCAAAACAAAGTCTAGGTGACTCAAGGTGAACCTGGTCACTGATACTGTGGCGTCTTGTTATTTGTTATTGTTTTAAATTATAATAAAACAAATATATTGTACATTCTCAAACTGTAATGCCTAAAAAACAAGTGGACTAGACTGAAAAATGCGGACGCATGTGTATTAATATTCTTAAATATAAATCTGGAAAAGTACAGGACAAGTGGAATGAACTCTTAAAATATTGAAGCTGGAATTTAGATTTGAAGAATTAACTGTAGATTCAAATTAGCAATGTAACAAGAATAATAAACAATAGTGAATTTGGTGATTCATTAAATAAAGTCTAATTTGCTTAAAGCATCATTCAAAATGGGGAAAAAGCATGAACGATTACTCTGTTAACTAACTGTGCCAGAAAAATAAAAAAGTTTTGACTGTAATTCAACTTCCAACCGATTTTCGTGCAACCCACTTTCTCTCTGCCTTTCTCTCTGCAATCCAAATCGTTTCTCCCTGCTTCCCAGCTGTCCTCTTCATTTATAACAGCTGATATCCACGTATGCAATTCAGATACCACCATAAAAACCTGCACCTATGAAGAGATGCTATTTTTAAAATCTGCAGACACGACATGCGAAGCACCTCATTCTTTTTCCAGCCAGTGAGTGTTCATCTTTATTGCCACACGCCCCTCTGATCGTATGATCACATAAATGACAGATGGTGACAGGTCGCTTTATCTTAGTACTTCTCCGTAGTGGGACAGTTATTTCTTTCTCTCTTACATCAGATGTACCAGGACTTGAATTGGCAATGGAATAAGGCAGCTCAACCAAGGAACGTCTGTCTTCTCCATCACTTTCAGATACAGAACCACTACTACTTGTATTGGAATCTGGTTCTCTCCATTCAGTACTCTCTGATGATGTGTCATCATTGTCGTCCACTACCAGTGCTAAATTGAGACGTGGGTGCATGTCTCCTATATGTCGAGGCGTGCCATTGACGATCACCGACTGTGGACTAAATTCTGACGTGCGACGTCCTTGTGGATTTTTCACCCGAACTGTGTCCCCTTTTTTATAAAGTACAGAGATCAGAGATGAGGCACAACATTGACTCCTTTCACTCTGATCTGGTATGAGTACAACAAATTGGCAGGTGCTGATGATGCGAACACATCATCCTTGGGGTTAACGTTGTATCAATACACAACCTCTATAACAGGGCAGCTCTTTCGTGCAGCAATCTGCTTCACTGTCCTATGACACCTTTCTATAATACCATTTCCTGATGGCCGGTATGCACAGCATAGTCGGATGTTTACACCCCACTCGTTCAGGAACTGCCTGAATTGTTGACTGCAGAAGACAGTGTCATTATCAGCCAGAATCTCGGCTGGGGGGGCCACGTTAAAAAAAACACTGATTCTAATTGCCGGATCACATGTGCAGTGTCTTGCTGTTGTAGTGGCCGCCAGATTGAAAACTTGTGGGTCTGTGGTGTTTCTTTGGTTCCCTGGGTCTGGTATTTTAGACGACGGTCGCGTCTTTAGGGATTACCAAGCACCACACTAAACAATTAATTTTGTGTAGGTAAATTGAGACCGATTCAATAACAACATATATGATTGGCAAGGATCACCAGTTAGCGAGTGCTAACTTTTAACAATGTAATATTGTTAATAAAAAAAGGAGAAACTGTAAAGTAAAAAGAATAAAGCTTTTATATATAAACAATTTTACAAAAATGTAAAATATAACAATAAAGTTTGTGCAGGATAGAAAATGTTTGAAACGACACGAGCGTTAAATTCGTCTTTAAAGTTTAGTATGCATGTGTGCGTGTGTGTTTTCTTGGTTAAGCATGTTATTGTGGGGAAGACAGCAGGCGTGCTTAAAAGTGGATCTGGGGTTCGCACTTCAAGTCGGGTGTTTTTGTTGTTGCTGTCTTCATTGATAGCGAGGTGAGTTATATTGTTGTTGCCAAGAAAACTGATTTTTCTCCGATAATTCCCTGGTTTTATAAAAGTTTATTTCTCACCCACTTGTTCAAAACATGTGTGAACACTTTTCTGAGTTCACACTTTGGCCACATCTGTTATAACTTATTTTTACGAGCCTGACCGCTAGATGATCCCCTCTTCAAGAAGAAAGAAAGAAATAAAAAGAAGAGGAAGAAGAGGAAAGAAGAGAAGAGAGTAAGCCGAACGAACCTAGAAAGAAAAGGGGTAACTAAACAGGCTAGCACTTTCCTTCAATGCCTGTTCATCCCATCGATCTATTGATCTGCCACAGGTCCACAATCACTCGATGTCAAAAAATGGCAACCAATGTAGTGTGTGATGTCCATGCCTAGCCGGTTCCATACCTCCTGCACACTGAGCCTTCCCTTTTTCCATTGCACTAGAGCTGGGTCTATTGTCTGGCATTCCTCACAATTCCGAATAACTGCCTTTACTGCCGCTTTAGATGCAGACAAGTTGATTCTACGCACAAAATATAATGTTCGCCTGATTCCAGGATGTCCACTATGTTGATGAATTTCATTCAGCTGTATTGGGTTCAGGTTTCCTGTGGCAAAAGCACACACTGGCTGTGTTGGTTCAACCTCTCTCTTCACATCATTGAGCCACCGCTGTGGAACTCTCGCCAGGGAGTCTGCTCGGTTCTGGCCAGATCTTACTAGTGCTATATCAACCGAAATGTCGTACTATTTCACAAGTGAGATTATCTTGCCCAGTCTCCGCCTTATGAGCATCTCACTTGCAGCCTTTAAGCATGAGGTTTAGTCCTTTTAGTACAGCATCCAGCTCTGCCACGTTTATATGTTGGGTATCCTTTGTTGGTCGCAACCAGCATGCATCCTCGATGATGACTCCATTGGCGTCAAGAGCTACACCCACAGCAAGCAAGCTTGCGTCCACCCACACATCCAGTTCCTTTGTGCCCACGCACCATTTTCTTCGGACGGGATCTGATTGCTGTACACGGGCAAGTGTATCTGCTATCATACACGCCAGCGGAGCATTGCTAACCTTGTCATCCCAGTCCTGTGTAACAGTTGTAGCATAACGTTTAATAAAGCCTGTCGCCACTCAAAGCCATCCACACACTGGAAAGTGCCCCACCAGTTTATCACACATGGAGAAGATACATCTTCGTGTCATAGTTTTTGGCATATCCACAGAACTGCTTCCTCACCGCCATCGCACTTAGTCATGCTCTGCCCAAATTTCTTATCCCAGCACTATTTTTCATTTTTTCTGGGTCCTTACTAGTAAGTCCATACAGGTCCAGATGCTTTCTTACGGATTCTGCCGATGCCACATCCTCATTAATATATATATGTCATCAATATACGCCAACGTTGCTTTCCTTATCTTCTCATCCTGGACTAACACAGCCTCGAGCACAGCCCGCATTATAAGAGGTGCCACATTTAAGCCAAATCCTAACCTGGTTAGACAATATCTTTGTCCTTTAAATATGACTGTCTGGTACGGCCAGAGGGATCTCTCAACATGGATCTGTGGGTATGCCTTCCTGAGGGTCAGAATGGATACATTCGTTCCTTGCTGTCTCCATTCTCGCATTTTCTCTGCGCAAACATCTGCATCGCCAGTGAATGCATCAACATAGGTGTTTAATTCACGATAGTCCATCACGGGACGCACCTTATTTTTATTAGCCTGTAGCACAGTCATCAGTGGTTTTAGTCCCTTGGGGGAGCCAAACTCCTCCTTATTATATGACAACAACCAACCGTTGTTTATCCAGGTCTGCAACTCGCATTCATAATCTTCCCTTAATTCATTAGACATTGGATATTCAGAAATCCGAGTTTCCAGTTTCTCTGGTGCACAACCCACTGACCATTTCCATGCTACAACCCATACTCTCTTCCGTTTGTCAAATTTTGCAACAAAATCAGACTCGTTAATACAAAGTGCCTCCCCAAACTCCACACTTCCAGATTGTGTGATGCGAACGCCACCGAGTGCGTTAATGGCGTTCAAGCCAAGTGATATATCGAATTCAAGCATAATCAGCACGTTGATTGTGGCAACGTTACCAGTCTCTGTATGAATCCTAATAGTGCCATTTCCGCAGCAGGCCTGCGTAGCACCGGTCAATGTAGTTACTACCATCTTCTACTTTGACCAAAACCGACATAGCTTTGCACTCAAGATAGAAGGTGAGCACCCAGTGTCGAGGAGAGCCAATCATGGTGCATTATCAACATAGATGGTAATGACAGGTAGCGCCAAGTTCACATTTTGACTGAGGAATAGACTGGCGCTGATATCTCGTTCCAAACTTCATTTCCCGGACAATCTATTACCAGATAACATCGTTGACGAGTAGTCTGCCTCCTTTGCATGCAGTCTCTCGCAAAATGATTAGGGTCGTTGCATTTGTAACATGTATAATCAGATCGCCCCATGCCCACAGGTGGTTGAGTGATTTGGGCAGGCTGTGTCGCAGCCACAACTGGTTCCTCCACTTCAGCATTGTCTTTCATCAATGCTTGAGCTCGAGCTAACAGCTCTTCTAAGATCATATTGTCCACCCTAGAAAAGGACCGCAACAGCCTTTTCACAGGGTAGGGAAGTCCTCGTACAAACACACACACTAGCACATTATCTGGTATTCCTCCAAATAGCACTGACAACTTCCGCAGATCTGCCAAATACACATCTACAGTCTCACCCGGACGCAACACACGTGCCTCGAACTTCTCATACGTTGTAAATCTGTCATCGGCAAAGGCAGTAAATAGAGCTCCCTTAATTTGTGCTGCATCGGATTTTTCTTCTTGAGTTAGTTGCTGGTAAACTGCGAATGCTCCCCCAGTTAGCCGAAGTGGGATGACATTTTCAAGCCGCTTCACTCCAGATAAGTCACACACTAATTCCACCTTCTCAATCCATTCAACGACTGCCCCAGTCTCATCAAACTCAGAAATTATCTTTAGGTCAAAACGGCTGTCCATTTTAAGCCGAGATAGCTTGTTAACTAACTGTGCCAGAAAAATAAAAAAGTTTTGACTGTAATTCAACTTCTAACCGATTTTCGTGCAACCCACTTTCTCTCTGCAATTCAAAACGCTTCTCCCTGCTTCCCAGCTGTCCTCTTCATTTATATCAGCTGATCTCCATATATGCAAATCAGACACCACCATAAAAACCTGCACTTATGAAGAGAAGCCCTTCTTTAGCCTGCAGACACGACATGCGAAGCACCTCATTCTTTTTCCTGCCGGTGAGTGTTCCTCTTTATTGTCACATACTCTTTACCAAATTACCTCGAGTGGATTCTGTGGCTGACTCTTCTCAGCAATGGAATTTGCCTGTATTTAACAATGTATCCATACTGCACAGGTCAGGAAATTTTGATTTTTTTTGTGTTATATGCAAAGCACATGTGTTTTTTATTTTAATTTAAAAAAAAATTAAACCAAACTCTGACATAATTGAATTACATTCAACTATTCCAAATAGTTAATTTTTTTTTTATTTAAAAACATTTTGTTTTACATAGATCACTCCAAACAAGGCAGGCTGCCACTGTAGACGTAAGGGGCTACTGAGAATTAGGGTGAAAGTTTTGGAGGTCATCCTATGTTGGGAGCTGTGCAGTGAGATGTCTGTTTACATTAGTTTTAAATTTCTGCATGTCAGTACAGTCGGGGAAACAGGGAGCAGGGGGAGTTCCAGAGGCCGCCAGCTCGAGGAAAGAAGCTATTGGAGTAGAAGGCTCTTCGGCATCTGGGGACTGGATGGGATTTAGCTGATTGTCGAGTTGGTCGAGTGTATTTACGTCGAGGGAGCACTAGTGCAGCAAGTTCATCAAAGCACATTCCATTGAAGTACTTGTAAAACAGGCACAAGGATGTAACATGGCGGCGATGGGACAGGGGCTGGAGCTTGGTGGATAGTGAGGGACCTATTAAGTTGCCAACTCTTTTTTGGACCTTTTTAAGAGGGAGAAACTAGTGGTTGGTACACCAGCCCAGATGTGGCAACAATACTCCATGCATGGGCGGATAGTGGCTTTGTAGAGATATAGGATACTGTCAGGTGTGAGAAGTTTACTAGCATGGTATGGCTCTCACAAAATGTTGCGAGAGGATGCCAATATGACGACATGCCATCCCAACGCTCAGAGACCATATTTATTTGGGGGTCCACATGGTCTGGTTCCTTTATAATAGAAGGGCCTTGATTAATTAATGGTTTTTGATCCCTATATTATTAAGATAAATATTATTATTCGGGTCACAAATCATTTTAAGGGGAATGCAATGAAGAATTTATATTTTTGGTTTACTTAGTAATTTGTGACCTATTTGCGTTACGAAGAGAATATGAAATATCGGGATTGTTAGTCAACCACGTGGGAACCGAAAATAGCAAAGATCAAACTTTTGGAAACAAACAAAGCAACGAAAGCAAAACATTATTATTACAAGGAAAAACGAAAAGGGAAACATTAATAATTAACAAGCATTTTACGAGCGACACAATTTTTATTTTATGTTAATGATGCTAGTAAGAATGAACTGTTCATCTGGATAGTTCGTTACCATAGTGTCCTTTGTTTTGTAGAGATCGTGAGCCATAGATTTTTTCTACGAAACGCATGCGCGTGTGTGTGCGATTGTTGGAAAGTTGCGTATGTCTATTTGTGGCAATGTGTGTGTTTGAATGTGGTTCTCTATCTGTAAGGGGAAATTGAAAATGGTTACATACTTTTTGACTTTTGCCTCACCCCTCCTCGATCGAGGCGGGGGTGACGACCTCCCTGTGTGCTGTCGGCTGGAATGCAGAAGAGAAAAGAGAGAGAGATCTGTTGCTCCTTTTACAGGGTCTGAAGTCTTGCGTTGGTCAAACTGATGTGTCGTTTCCTGATTGGCCGAAGTTTTCAGCCAGTGTGTTTCCTACGATATTTCCCCTTTCTTTAGTCAGAGACAAAGAAAGGGTATCAATCAATGTCGACAAAAGAAAAGGAGTTGAAATAAACGCCATTTGCTTTTTGATGTCCGTTTGGCACCTTTGTAGCTCCTGCTACAAACTCTCTCTAATTGTCAGCAGCATTTTGTTCCAACTTCTATTTTTTAACTTTTCCTAATTGTAGTAATTTTTGCATTTCTTTCAAGTGACAAATAGATTTCAAACAATGTTTAAATTTTTCAAAAGATTTTTCAACTGTATTTCAAAAAGAAAATTTTAACATTTAGTGATAAAGTGATAAAAGTTTAGTGATCAGGTCACTAAATTTTTGAGTCACTAAATCAAGTCAAAAAATCAGTTAGCCTAACTTGTTAATTTGCCTAAGTCATAATTCTTTCTGTTTACTTGGGGGTGACTATTTAGACGAACTCTACTGTATAATTAAAGAAAAAAATATTTTGGCTGGTTTATGTCATTCTTGTGTTAATCAAAATACCAATATCTAAGAAAGAGCCAAGAAAAAAAACCATTGCATATGTCTGCCATTTTAGCAACCTTGTGATTAAATGTGATTTTATTAGTGTACATATTCTTCTTCAAATCTCAATTCCAGCTTCAATATTGTAAGAGTTAATTCCACTTGTTCTGTACTTTTCTAGGTTTATATTTAAGAATATTAATACTGTTGGAATTTTCTACCAGCAATTATGTAACCCCTTATATATTCTGTATTGTATTTATATCATATTGTATTATATTTATATATTTTGTATCCTATTTTATATTTACATATTTTGTACCCTGTATCATATTTTGATATTTTGTATTTTATACTCTCTATTGATTTGCTCTCGTACTTTTGATTTTGTACGAAACTCTGTGTAATTTATATAAAGTTTAAGGCCAGCTCTTAGAGACTGACATCAAGGATTCTGGTGCCAAATTCTCTCTTTTGGAATTCAGCCAGCTTTGGGAGTGGACGTGGTTCTCCAGCTCGAATTCCCTAAGCGCTTCCTTTCTTAAAAAACACTGAGACTGAAATTACACACAGCACTTCATTACCGCATTGAATCAAAATTCAACGCGTTCATAAGTTTCGAGAATTTAGCCGCTTTCAACTTTTTCTGAAGAAGGACGAAGACGTTGTCGACTTTGTCAAGATTGTTCACGCAGCATTGGCATCGGAAGCTGAAGTTGTTGAGTTTGAGATGTTTTATTTACGCAGCGTTGGTGTTGGAAGAACATTTATTCAAAGAGTATTAAAGTCTTTAAACTGGCGAAAGCTGTTTGTGTCTTTTGAGAATTGTAAGCAGCAGGTTCGAAGAACGGTAAAATCCAGGAACTATATATATAGAAAATGATACAAAGTCCATTTCTAATACATAAAACAACTTTATTGATTCTTCCTCATTAGTATGTGAACAAAAAGGAAACGGGTTAGTATGTCCATAAGTATGGACGAAGACAAAAGTAAAGGAAGTCTGTAAAGAAGGGGGACATTGTCCCTCTCTTAGGTTTCAGACACAAAATGAATTAATAAAACCTTTTTAACAACGAAAAGGGTTTTATTCACAAAGGTTACCTATTAAATTTTATAAAGGACGGACGGTGGCACCGGGGGGGGGGGCAGGGGGGGCTTGAGCCCCCCCCTCACCTTTTGACCCCCCCCACTTTACGGTCATCAATAATGAAGTTATATATGCATGTGTTTAACCGCCCCCCCCCCCCACTTTTTAGGAGAGCCCCCCCCCCCCCACTTTTATAACTGTTCCGCCGGTCCTGTAAAGGATGATATAAATTGTAACCAACATGGCTTTGTTCATGGTAAATCAACATTATCTAATATTTTGGAAAGTATTGACATCATAAATGAATATTTGATGGAGGAGGATAGTGAAGATATCATATTTGGATTTTAGCAAGGCATTTGATACGGTATCTTATTATCGTTTACTAGTGAAAATGAAAAATGTTGGTATTACTGACAAAATGGTAAATATTGTGAGGGAGTTTTTGAAGGATAGAACTATGAAGGTAAAGATTGGCAACAATTATTCTGAATCACAGTACATACCCTTGTAGCAGTCACCAATAGGGACTGCTTTTGAATGCGTAATCACTGTCCCTGTGAGCTGGCTTGTCCAATCAAATCACAGGGCGCAGTAATATCGTTAGTTCCCTAAGGGACTACTTATGTCCCCTTAGGGTTCGAGGGAAAAGATGAGGCGACCTCCTGGCACCAGCTTGGACACATCGCAGAGAGCCCCAGCGAGGAACGAGGAAACGCTCTCTCTCCGCCGCCGTCGCCCACCAGCAAGGAACGAGGAAGCGCTCTCTCTCCTGCCGCCGTCGCCCACTCGACGACTACTACCAGGCAGCCCTTAAGAACTCTTATATTCTTCCTCTTCCTCAGACGGACACCGTCCCACTCTCTTCAACCTATACCAAACGGTATAGGTAACCTTGAGTTAATAAAACCCCTTTTTGTTATAGTTACAGAAATACTTTTTGTTGTTCCGTTTCTTTACGAGAAGATAAAAGGATAACCCCTTTCATCCTCCTCATCATCATCTTACAAATGGTGACCCGACGCTAAAAGAAAAAAAAACAGACCTTCTGATATACGAAACGTAAGGAAAAAACGGAATATAAAATAACAAACAAAAAAAAACCATCGAAAAGTTATTTCTGCGACGAAAAGGTTTTAAAATACAGCCCCACAGTGACAAAAAAACTCTGTCGTTTAAAAAAAACAAAAAAAACAGTCACAAACTAATTTTGTCAAAAATTGAGCCATGTTTTGATAGAAGCATAAAAGAAATGTAAAAAAAGGGCATTTTAAAATAGTGAAGAAAAGGAAGAGTTTGTTTGAAGTAGCAGCGGCAGTGAATGTTGGTTGTACATATTGGCTCTTGATTGGACAGAAGCTCAAATCGGCAGTTTCTTTCATCCAATCAACATGCTTGAGATATTCACTTCCAAATGTTGCACGTAGTATAAAACCCTAATCACAGCTTTTTTCCCACCTCTTTCCAATTTCATTCCAGAGACAACACAAATGTGCCCAACATAATCCACTCGGCCTCTTTGGGCTTGAAAGACTCTCAGCAATAGCACGCACATGACCAGATACATTCACAAACTTCTTTACACCTAGCGAAACACACACATGCCGCACACCAAACTCAAATACACAGTTCATACATACACATTCTCACTAACAAAACAGGCATGCTAATATATACACACACATCTTCATACCTATTCCATTCACACAAACGTAAACGCATACGGCGACAGCCGAAATGAACAGGTGTACTCAGTTTCTCCTCACAGACAAACAACAGACAAAGAAGAGTTCTTTTTAAGTATCTAAGATTTACCAATCTTTACTAATATGAGAGAGAGAGACTTATGATAGATATTCACACTGATACAAAAGTAACTGAAAGAAAAAGCTGGAGAAAGAAGAGAATTCTGTTCTTTCTCCAGCTTTTTTGTTCATTTGCTTTTGACACCTGCAGATGATTCGACGAAGAATCAAAAACGTTCGTGAAACCTATGAGACATTTATTCATTTAAAAAAAATTTTAATACAAAAAAGACCTTCAGAAAAATTGAAAAAAATAAAAAAAGGTATAATTAAACAGACGAATTATGTTATTTTTAACAATGTTTGCATAAATATATATATATATATATATATATATGGTACTGATATCGATCCTGAACCACTTTTCGTGAGATTCGACTCGGAAGCATTCGGCTGTCCTATGCAAACGCCCGAGTGTTGACGAGCCGAATGGTACCAGACGACAATTTTGATATGGTGCTGCGTCCTGTGATTGTAAGTTATATTTTCAAGAAATTTTCTAAAAGAAACAACAACAAAAAAAAACAAAACAAGCAAAACATAGTGAAGTTACTGTTATCAAATAAATATATATTTTTTTATTTTGATACGTTGCTGTGTCCTATAATTTTTAGTTATAGTTGCAAGAAATTTTTTAAACAACAAAACAAATAAAACAAGCAAAACAGAGCGAAATTACTGTTATCAAATAAATATTTTTAACCCTAACCCTAAACCCTGACCCTAACCCTAACAACAAAACAAGCAAAACATTATTATCATAGGATGCAGCACCGTATCAAAATTGTCATCTGGTACAAATCGGCTCGTCAACTCTGGGGCGTTTGTGTAGGACAGCCGAACACTTCCGAGTCGAACCATCACGAAAACTGGTTCAGGATCGATATCAGCACCATATATATATATATATATATATATATATATATATATATATAAAGAGGTGTACTAAAAGCGAACTTTTAGGAAAGGTAAAACCCTATTGTGAAGAGTATACAGCTCAATATCCAGGATAGAGCAGGTAGAAATGAAGAAGAATGGAAAGGAATTAGAGAAAGCAAAAGCCAAATCAAAATTCAATTCAAAAGTTCAAAGCAAGGTATATTCCGCAAAAAGGCAATTTATTCAAGTTAAATTTTCCTTAAGCCAGGCTTAATTTTAAATCTTGGCCATTGCCAACTTATCTATCCCAGCGACTTCCTCTGATGATAAGATTTTGATCTTTGAAAAGCCTGGCTTAAGGAAAATTTAACTTGAATAAATTGCCTTTTTGCGGAATATACCTTGCTTTGAACTTTTGAATTGAATTTTGATTTGGCTTTTGCTTTCTCTAATTCCTTTCCATTCTTCTCCATTATATATATATATATATATATATATATATATATGACCATGGTTTAATATATATATATATATATGACCATGGTTTAAGCGAGGCGGTTCCAGCCTAACCCTAACCCTGCTACATCTTTGTGATAGAATTGTCTCATATTAATTTCCACCTCCTCCTTTTGAATTAATGAATTGCCCGCTGCCTCTGGTGGTGGTGGTGGTGATGGCCGTCGTCTTGAAGAAAAGTGCTGTTGCCTTGCATGCTGCGTCTACTGTGAAAGATGAAAGATAGCAAACAAGAGATCACAAATCCGGGAATGCTTGGTTGTAAACAAATAGTTGGGACAGTTGACTAATCCATGTCGCCGGCTATGTAGATGGGTCGTTTCACCAGTCAATCACTGACAGCATTTGTGTAATTAATCATAAAATAAGCAGATTAAATTTGCTTGTGCATCAGCTTGTCTTATGCACATGTCGCCTTCTTTCTTGTGACATCCTGTTCTGCTTCCAGGCATTCTGTTGTTTTCGACCTTTGAATCTGCTGTTTCTGTTTGTAATTCCTGTCTATTTTTGAAGATCTAATGGCGCCTTGTTTATCCCCAGTTTAGTATAACCCAATCTCTGAAGTACCCAGATCAAATAGCTTTGATTCAATATATTTGAACGACAAATATTTTAAATGTCTGACCAGAGTTTCAAGACTTGAAACTCATTATCATATTGAGTTTAATGTCTGCTGTAACGTTTTCGATAGCCAGTTTTTAGCTTCAGTATTATTTAGCTCTGTAGTTTCTACATTGACCACTTTTAGTTACCATACAACCGAGGATTAAGCCTACCTATCTTTATATATACTAGTAAATAATTTTGCTTGCCTGGGAGGGTGGTATCATGACGAATGAACAGATACCACACTATCCTTCCCCCACAGAAGGTAATGCCTGGGATGACGGTCTCATGACAACAGAACATATACTACACTACCCCCTACAAAGAGGATGTAATGCCTGGGAGAATGGTCTCATAACAACAGAACAGATATTACACTATCTCCACCTCTGCCACTCCCAAAAGAGAAAGTAATGTTTGGGGGATTGTATCATGACTACAGAACAGATACTACACTACCCTCTCCCTGAATTGAGCATTGAAAGATAGTACATTAGTCTGAAATATTAGTAAACTGAATTGAGCATTAAAAGATAGTACAATAGTGCATTAATAGAAGTACTAGTATAGTTTCGGCTTCAGACAAATAACAAATCTACTTATAATATAACGACGACATTCTCTGTCTGGATGTCTGTCTGTCCGTCAGCAGAATTTTTTCTAAATGTAAGAAACTTATTTTACATTAGAAAGAAACTTGACGCTGACACTGGAAATCGAAACCGCAAACCTGAGGCCTACAGTCTTAGTCGTTACTGACTGAGCTAACTGACTAAATTTATTAAAGTCTTTCAAATTAACTCACTTAAACAATTCACTGAACCCGCTCGGTTGACTGTGGAACTCTTCAGTCACAGGAGGAAGAGACGCGGCAGTCTAGCTAAAATATCCTCCCTGCGGTCGCATATTTTAGTTAGTCTCTATTAGTAATAGATTTATTGATAAACTTAGCATACAATTATTTATAAGTTTGATACTATTGATTTTCAAGACATGCAAATTGTCAGACAAAATATCAACCTGTCAAGCATATAATACAAGACACATTATTCTGGTATCATAGACTTCCGAACTGATGATAGACACACTTATATTTCGTCTGTCTGACAATTTGTGATTCTACCTTGAAACTATTGGTATTGAACTCTTAAATAATTATATAGTAATTTTATTAATAAATATACCACTTAAACCTGTAATTGAGCCCTTTACTTTAATTTCTCCACAGCGGGGCATCATGATTCATATCTAGATATTTGGATAGAGGAGAGGGGGAGAGAAGGGAAAAGCAGAAAACTAAAAGTTGAAGAGGAAATAAAAGAGAAAGGCAAATAAGGGTAGCTAGGTCAGGAGGTTGTGAGATAGAAATTTTCTCTGATGATCTGTTTCACTATTTGTAATCTGAAAATATCTCATTCTTTCTTTGAGCAACAAGAGCGTTTTTGTCATCAATTAGTTTAATAGCTCTTTTATGTTCATATATCCTTTTGTCCAGTGTGCGCTGCATTTCTCCGATGTAATAATTGTTGCTGAGTCGTTTTGCAAGGGAGTTTGAAAAGTTGGTTGAAGCAAATCGTTTTACAAGTAAGTCTAGAAAAATGTAAATATGTCAAGTGAGTCTGAACTGTTTGAAGCAATGGGTGCAAGTGAATCTTCACTCTTGTTGGGGACATTGATTGCAAGTGGGTCTGCAAAGTTGTTTGAAGTGATGAGTACAAGTGAAGCTGCACTGTTGTTGATGCTCATTGTTTAAAGTTGATGAGTCCTTCGTCAAGTAGTTAATCACCGAACATCCAGTTCTCGAGTAATTAATTAGCACATTGTGTCTGTACTCTTTTTAACTGGTGAGACTTCTTCCATGGTGATGTTGATGTCGACTTCGTTGATCAAAATTCTGGTCATATTTTTGTACTAGATGAGTGTCCAGAAGTAGTTGGTAGTGAAGTCCTTTGTTGGAAGGGATTCTTAATCCTCAAAGTATGAACGGAAAGCTCGTTCATGCATTTGGTAGTATTTAAGGCAATGACTTATTATGTTGACAGTTGTTTCAGCAGGGTCATTGTTCGAAACCATGGTGGGTCAAGTCGATTTTTGTTGTTATGTTGAGAAGCAGCAGGTGTACCAGAGGAGCTGATACATCGGTCGATCGCGGATTTGTTTGTGCGTTTTGCGATGTTCTCTGTCCACTATCTGCCTGTGTATCATGTTGGGGTCACCATTTGTTGCATCGGCTAATATATGGAGATCAGTCTTGTAAATGGTGGTCCCAAAAGAACAAATTTACGAAATATCAGAATAGCCACTTTTATTTGACCAGAAGGTAGAATTACAAATGGTTAGATTCAGCCACTTGCATCACAGGAAAATTGGTGTTGAGTGTCTGGTCAGTTTGGTTCTCTAATGATGATGGTCAAAGTATTGATGTCGCACTGCAGCTGAAGAACAGCTCTGAAAATCTGGTTACTTTTCCAATGATGCATTTAGGTGCGGATGATGCATTTAGGTTGAAGAACGGCTCAGTGGACTGAAAGAGGGGTTGCCTTGGGGAGGACAGATTGATTGATAGTGTTGTAGTTTTGTGAATCGTCCTGAAAAGAAAAGAGAGTAGCAATTTTGCTTTTTAATGTTCGTCCGTATCGTGTTTTGTACACAATAAATAGTCCCTCACGAGTAAGTGGAGCTCGACAGGCAGTACATTGTTTAAAATATTTTCTTTTTTCTAACTTCAGCCCTTTAGTTTTCTCGTTCTCAGCAAAGTCTTAGATTAATTGAAAGTGTTGTAGTTTTGTGAATTGTCCTGAAAAGAAAAGTTTGTCTTGAGAAGGACAAATAGGTTGCAAGAGACTGGTAAGAAAAAAGGGATGTCAGTGTGATGACTAGGATGCAACTATGGAGTTAAATGGCATCTGGGCAAGTCGAGTCAGTTGTTAGACAAGTGAAGGTAGTCGATAGTCGGGCGGAGTCACCGGGAACACCAGCAGGAGCAGCTGATTGAGTCAACGCTGAACCAGCACGACTAGTAAACAGCTGGACAAAGTAACGGCAGCCATCACCATAGCAGCTTACCATGTGGACAAGTTTAGTTAAACTGCAACAAGTGTCCTATTGTTAGAGACAAAAATAGGCCAGTAATTTAATATGGTTCCGGGGCAGTAGATGAGATGTCAGCCGATGTGTGAAATGTGATCGACAGTGTTCCTGGGACCTTGTACAGATTGCGGGACGGGAGGATCAGTGCCGAATAGCTGACCTGAGGGTATTATCTATTCACAAGGCTGCATAAATTCGATAGTTTCACAATCAGGTAGGAAAGGTGAAGGTTACGCTAACTAACTGTATCTGATTTGCTACCAAAAGGGTTGGCAGCTGTAGATCGCCTGTGATAATTCTCCGATAAGAGCATTTCAGGCGCCCGGCAATAAAGAAATCCTCACTCCGGACAAAAGAAAGTCACGTGGTCGACCATAGTTGAGGGAAACGCAAAAGCTCCCTTTTCATTTGCTTGTGGTGAACGAGACCCGAACGAAGCTAAAAAGCAAATGGCTTGAATTGCTACCCTTTTACTTTCCCTGTTTCGTTGCGATACACTTTCCTTTTCACTCACGCAAAGTAAGGGTTCGTAACAGAAACGTTTTGACTGAGAAATTCCAACCGATCAAAAACTGAAAAGTCGATGCCAAAAGTAATAAACCAACGTGAAATCGATAACCCCTAGAAAAGAACAAGAAGAGTTCGCAGAGCCTTTTTTTCATCAGACAGACCCAAGAGACTGACCTTGAAGGAACACCCAGAAAGTACGCTTCCACTCTAGCCCGGCCTTTTTGGCCGGGCCAACAAAAAGGAAGCAAAGACTTCAAAACTCAACAAGCTCTCCTTACCTCGTGCACACCTACTTACACACACAGTAGCAGAACAAGGTAACTTAAACACACACAGTATCACATTGCCACTTACACACATATACGATCTATGACTTACACACACAGTAGCAGAACAAGGAACCCTTATCCACACACACACACATTACCACTCAAACGCACTAACAAATATAAACGTATACATCTTTAGCTCCTTGTGTCTGCCTTAAATAATGAACGTTTTCTAACAAAGAACACGAGTTGAATAAACTTTGTCAAAGAACATTTCTTCATTAAAACTAACCTGTATATTTGTAGCAGACTGAAATAGGATCTATTGCTTCTCGTCCGCTGTGAGCAAATTGGTCATACACTGACCAATCGGCTTGCAGGGTGTATTGATATCAACTGTCCCCTCATGGACTATTTTCTACCACCTGGTTAGTTGAAGAATTCAGAGAGAGAAATCGACCAGTAACGAAGAAACATCTCTCTCCTGCCTTTCCACTGCATCGTTCCAGCAGCAGCCATCTCCACTGGGAATATATTTGCTGACGATCCGACAGCATCTTTTCTTCACTGGGACACAGTTCCAACCCTCTGTTAAATAAACCCTTTTTTGTTGCCTGTTACTCGGTTGTTGTTCGTTCAATTCATTTCGTGCGATAAATGTAAGGAAGGTATCGGATTAACATCCTAATATGTTATTAGTTCTTTCTCTGTTAACTCAGCCCTTCTTCATCTCTAAAGAAGAAGACAGGGCCTATTCTCGCCAAATCACGCTGTCAGAGGGTCCGGCCAATAAAAGACCAACAAGTCATGCTTGACCACGCGAGATTTTGAGTGATATAAAAGAAAGAACGCACTTCCTCCTTCCTCTTTTTCATCCCTTTTCCTTACGACCAGCGACTAAGACGGTCCCGTCAACAGACTCCTAAAGCATGGGGGCAAGAAGCTGCCTGCCACTGTCTTACACTTACTACATGCCGTCTCCCCCTCCCTCCTCACCGGACACAGGACAAATAGTAAGCTTAAACCTTTTCTTTCTTTTCTCTGTTTTAAGTACCGTTTAACACAAATTCCTACCATTTCGTACACTGCAAAAAAAAGGGTAGAGAGACGGCTCATTTTCTCTAATATACGCGCACACCAAAACACGTGTGCTTTCCAAAAACAAACTTTAAAAGAGACATTTTATACAAACAGTAAAAGGGACATTTTCCTGTACACAAAACTCAGACTTTCATTGAGAAATTTATACAATTTAAATGAACCACGTTAAATAAATTGTTATGTTTATATGAATTTTGAGTGCTGGCTTTCTTACTTTATGTGTTGGTTACTGGCGTATTTTTACTCGTTCTTTCATGTTTAACGTTTAGAATTCGTTAGTACCCCCACAAAGGCCTTGTGGTGAACACCACAATTAAGGTACTCTCTCTTACTCTTTTTCTTTCTTTCTTTGTTTAACCCTTCTTCGCCTCTGAAGTGGTGAAATCACGTTGGCTGGAGGTTTCTGACCAATGAGCGGCCGACAGGTCAGCTCGGCCGCACGTGATCTGAAATATATAAAAGAGGGGACAAGTCCCTTCCTCCTCCTCTTTTTCCTTCAGCGTCCGGAGACGAAGAACACACAAAGAACTCTCGGCGATTCCCCCCCCCCCCCCACCAGCTCGAACGAGCTGTGTGAAGGAGGGAGGAAGAGAAAGGTAACCCTTTTGATTCAAGAAATCTATATATCAATTTGATGAACATTCTACAATCTGGTAATCTTTCAATCCCAACGAACTCTTATGTCTTCAACACATATTTCATTCTACACACAAAAAGACATTTCAACACGCATCGCATCATACGCCCCAATTATGAAACTTATACTCTCTTTTAAATATTAAATAAATAAATTGTTTTGTTAATAAAAATGTTATTCCTTTCCTTTTTTTTATTAACCATTATAAAAGGCCTATTCGTATATGTGTATAGCTTACTCATTCCTTCGCTTTCTTTAAGGGAAGTTTAAATAATATTTTCTTCCTTTCTTTTGGTTGTCTTAAACTGTTTTATTTAATCTCCACGTGGTCCGATGGTGGAAGCCTAACGGTGTGATAACATGCAGTTATAAATGGCATCTATTACACTACCTATGGTTGGGGAATTCATTATCGCAAAACCATTTGACGACATCCTTCGCGACTGTGGTTAAAATCCAAAATCCATTGTTCTCTTTTGAATCTCCCGCCATTAAACAAAGACTTCCACCTCGGCCATAGAACCAACACCCCCCTTCAATTACATATTCCTGTAAAAATGGTCGTTCTATAAATGTTTTGTTGATTAATCATGTTTTATTTCATTCTTTTATACACAAAACTCAGTTCATGTTTAGTTAGCACTTACCAGCTGGTGACCCTAATATTTCTCCTCTCAACTCTCCTCTAATATTTCCATATCCTTCCTTCGCCATTTCATTTCTGTTTATATTTACCATGCATGTATTAGATACAGCAATTAGGATAGGGATCACAAGCTACAAGTAAGAGATGGCGCCACTTACCCTTGATCCTCACTTTATAATGCCGAGTGTTTAGCAAGGGAGCATCAAGTACCATTTTTAAAAAGTCTTTTGTATGACTCGACCGAGGATTGAACCCTGATCTCCCAGCCAATTAGCGAACACTCTAAATCCCGAAGGACGAGGTAATGCCTGGGAGGATTGCTTCTTAAGACCGTGGAAAACCATACTCCACTCTGATATAATCCAGAAAGCGTCTAGTTTAAAATCTGTAATACAAATAAATAGTTATACAATATCTGCTGTAATAAATAACATTTTTTTTTGTTTTTAAATAGATGTTTTATACGAAACTATCGCGCGATTGAGTGCAGTAAAGCTAGGAGATTTTTGTCATTTCTCTTTTCAGAATTATTCGATTGCTATTCGCCCGATCGGCATATGTTTTCCTTTAGAAAGAGGAAGACATGTTGTAAATGAACGTCTGCTGGATTAGAAGAGAGATTGTACATAATTTTTACTTGTATTTGGTCACACGTCTCGTTCCCCTTCTTTTATTTACAATACATTATTCCGCAGAAGATATTTACCTCAAATAATTGGAAAAATCAACTTCTTCGACATGTTTTTTTGTTTTATTCCTCGCTTAAATGTACACGACTTGCAGGGTTAAACCAACACTGGTAAGAACCGTTTTCTTCTTTTTTTTATTTATTAAATCATTGCCTTTATGATTTTATGGAATGGTCTTATTTTTTCCTAATATTTTGCATATTTAAAACAGTTTTCATTAAAAAAAAAATGCTAAAAATACACGAAAAATGATGGCTTTTATTTTATATATCGTGTGAGTTGTGTATGTTTTCAGTGTCCCAAATTCTCGTTTCAAAAGACGTAATTTTCTTGATTTGTAGTTTAAAAATAAAAAAAAAATTAAAAATTACATTGCAATTTAAGATATAACAAATATTCATAAAGATTTAATTTGATGTCAATTCTTTTTTGAAGAGGATTTAGTATTTTGTTATGCTACTAAAAAAAAGGTTCAATGGGAGAGAAACGAAACGCTTAACCATAAATCTAACCCTAACTCTGACTTGTAAGTCACAAAGATAAGGACAGTAGATTCAATTTTAAAACTTGGTAAAATAAGGGGCTTCTATATATCCACCCGAATGTTTTCAATTGCGATTTATGGAACAAATCAGAAATGGCCGAAGTAGTTTACGCTTTGAAAGCCTAAAAATTTTACCCGCTCCCCCCTATAAATAAAGTTTTAAAAAATTCCTAAAAAATAAAACAAAAAAATTTTCTAATTAAAAAAAAATTATTAAACCCATTCTTAACACGGAGGGGGGGGGGGGTAATTGATTATAAACTTAAGTATAAAAACATGAAAAAGTTGTTTCATTTAATGTCTGTACAATGTACTAATTGACTGTTCGCCAACGGCTCGTTCGTTTCCGGTATGTTCCGTAAATTGCAATCTTAAACATTCGGGTCGATATGGGCCCCTCATATAGACGTATCAAATGAAAAGAAAAAAAGAATCTATATTAAATTTATTAAATTAAATATTTGTACTTTGTTGCTACATCTTAAATTGGACTGTAATTTAAAAAAACTACAAATCGTATTAGAAATGACGTCTTTTGAAAAGTGAATTTGGGACGGTGAAATGGTTGTTTTTGTTCTATTTTCGATGTATCTAGTTAAAATATTAATCTAGAAACGACCAAAAAATAATATATTTATCAATTTTTTTACGCAATCATTATTATTAGTATTATTATTACACATTCATTACATCATGTGTTTAGTTTTAGTAAAAAGCATGACCACCCTGATTGACAACAATCGATTGACAGTATTAAAATCGGTTAACAAAAAAATAAATTTAATATAAAAATCATTAACTTGACCCAAAGAGAACATAAATATATTAATCTGTAAATAAAATTGCGTGACCACTTGTGTGTGTGTTCTTCTCGTCTCTACGTAACTTATACATTATTATTATTTAAAAAAATTAATCGATTATTTATTAAAATAAAAAATACGAGAACGTAAAGGGCGATTTTGCTGTTTCGCAGCCAAAATGGCGGACAATGAATAGTCTGCTAATTTCTGATTTTTTTTCCGACCTTACAAATGTGTAAGTAAACCCAAATAGATTGTTTTAGACTAATTTCCCAACTGTATTTTCTTTAAAATAATTTAAGGTAAATTTGAAATTAGTACAAAACAATTTATTTGGGTTTACTTACTCATTTGTGAATTCGGAAATTAGCAGACGGTTCATTGCCCACCATTTTGGCTGCGAAACAACAAAATCGCCAAGTAAGTACTAAAAGCGAACTTTTCAAAAATCCTATTAAAATTTATTACAAAATTAAATCAATCAGAATGCATTTCCATTTCTTCGTAAACAAGTCGCCAATTTTAATCTAATGTTAATAGTTGAAAGAAAAATGAATTTGTACTTGGTGACCCGTCGATATTTGAAAAGAATTTAAAAGTTATGAATAGAAGTCATTTAAACTGGCTTTAAAATGTATAGCAAATCTGTATTTAATTAAAAGATTAAAAAACATTAGCTTCATAACAATATTAGTTACTTTGGTTTGGTCAATAATTTAATGACCAAACGATACCGTAATAATTCAAATTTCTATTTAAAAGGGGGGTTTGTGGACTGTAGGTCCGAAAAAAAACCTTTTTATCTTTAATTTGATAAGAGTCAAATAAGGGGGAGAGAACTCTAGTTTCAACCACGCTGTATCTTAAAATGGATTTTACTATTGTAATTATTCTAAAATAAAGTTTTTAAAAATGTATACGTAAAAGGAATAGTTTTCAAACAAATTGCCGAATTTTACCCAGTGTAAAACTGTCATTTATTTCAAAAACTTTATTTCCCGTGTTTCATGTTTTTTTTCCCCTTCCATTTACGTATTTTTTCTATTTTTTCCTTCTGTGATAATTTATTTTAATAAATCATTTTATTTTTCAAAATCATTTTATTTTTCATTGGTGCCAAATGCGTTGTGATTGTTTTATTCCTAAATTATCCTTTTTAAAACTTTATTTTAGAATAATTAGTAAAATCTATTTTAAGATACATCGTGGTTGAAACTTTAAACTAGAGTTCTCTCCCCCTTATTTGACTCTCCTTTAATTAAAGATAAAATTCTTTTCTTTCCACAAGTACCCCCCCCCCCCCCCCCCAAAAAAAAAAAAATTCACAAAAAAAATAAAAGTAAATAGTACTCCCGAACAACGTCGGGTAGGTACACTGGTACAGTTAGTAGTAAAAAGGTGTAAGTCACGTGGAGACGAGAAACACAGACACATGAGAATTGGTAACGCAATTTTCTTGATATAGAGATTATACCTATTTGTTATAATGCATCAAGATAAAAAGAATAATGGAACGGAATGAAATGTTCAGCTGCTCTGACTCATTCAATTATCAGTCAGTCATTATTTGATTGCGGAGTTGGCCATTTATAACGACAGCTAACAAGAACGAAAAAAGGGGTGAAAAAAATAAAACAAATAGACAACAAATAAATGTTACGAAAGGCAAGATAAGTTACTCTTCTACTAACCTGGATTTGTTTTTGTTTCTCTTGACCTTTTGGCTAAGATCAAAGTGTAGTATCTGTTCCGATGGATACTGCACCCCATAGACTGGTATTGTATTGGCCTTCGGGGCTTGATTTACGCCTGTCTATGGGTCTGTCCTGTGCAGTTCTAGGAGGTCCACCCTCCCAGGCTTCGCCTCCCCTCTTTGAGGAGGAGTAAGTTAATTGCTTACTGCCTGAGGCGCCCCTACCGGAGAATGCCGACGGGGCTGCCCAGGCAATTTTTAAACCCCACTTTCCCGACTCGACCTTGGGTCACATCTTACTTTTTGGAGTAAGATAAAAACTGGCCTTGTGCCTAACTCCTGGAGAGGAGTAAATCAATACTAACCTGGATTTGTTTATTTGTGTTTTAACTTATTTTGGTACTGATATCGATCCTGACCCAGTTTTCGTGAGGTTCAACTCGGAAGCGTTCGGCTGTCCTACGCAAACGCCCGAGTGTTGACGAGCCGATTTGTGCCAGACGACAATTTTGATACGATGCTGCGTCCTATGATAATGTTTTGCTTGTTTTGTTTTTTGTTGTTGTTAGGGTTTAGGGTTCAAAATATTTATTTGATAACAGTAATTTCGCTCTGTTTTGCTTGTTTTATTTGTTTTGTTGTTTAAAAAATTTCTTGCAACTATAACTAAAAATTATAGGACGCAGCAACGTATCAAAATAAAAATAAAAATTATTTGATAACAGTAATTTCGCTATGTTTTGTTTTTTTTGTTTCTTTTAGAAAATTTCTTGAAAATATAACTTACAATCACAGGACGCAGCACCGTATCAAAATTGTTGTCTGGTACCATTCGGCTCGTCAACACTCGGGCGTTTGTGTAGGACAGCCGAACGCTTCCGAGTCGAACCTCACGAAAACTGGTTCAGGATCGATATCAGTACCCTTATTTTAAAGCGTTTTTTTTTGTGTTCAAAACAAACCTGGTGTCCAGCTGTTCAGTAAGAATGGGGGAAAAGTGGCTGTTCATGAGCCCAGCACGGGGATCCTTGATAATTGGTGAAAAATCGAAAAATAAATAAAATAGTGTTAGAAGCAGATAAAATAAATGTCACCAATAGTGGTAAAATATAATGTTCTACCAGTAATTTTGCTTAATTTTCGTTTTATAAATTTCCGCAGAGTTTCTTAAATTCACAATGCAAATATTTAAATTAGTGGCTATTGCAAGTGTGGCCAGAAACTACAATGAAGTTTCGAACTAACAATAAAATAAATGGTCAGCTTACAAAACCCGAATGATTCATAATTAACTTAAAATATTATTTCGTTGCAGAAATAAGAACTTCATAAATATTGCAAAACAGGACCTGGATCCAACTCGATCAGTGTTTTCGATTGCGATTTATGGAACAGATCGGAAATGACCGAAGCAGTTTACGATTTGAAAATGTAAAAAGGCAGACGACACCAAGGATGCGAATGCAAAAACTAAATGAATTTAACTGCGGTGCTGAAAGCAGCTGGTGAATTTTGGTTAGCGTTAGGTTAGGATTTTTTAAATTAGCCCATCAAAAAGATGAAGTTGACCCCCCCCCCCCTAAAAAGAAAAGAAGATTCACTGACTGATTTGAAGAAAATTATTAAACTCATTCTTAACATGGAGCGGGGGAAGGGGGGGGTGATAAACCCTAACCTTAAGTCAGGAAAAATGACGAAGTTGTTTAATTTAATGTCACTACTAATTGACTATTCGGTAACGGCTCGGTCATTTTCAGTGTGGTTTGTAAATAACTATCGGAAACACCTGTGTCAGTGTGTCAATATGAGTCCTGGGATCTCTGGTAGCAGAACGGTGCCAAATTGAAAGGTGAATTTTGGACGCTAAAACCTACACAATCGAAAAATGGTCTCAAATCCACGGTCTACTTTTTTGTTTCTTCATGTACAATAATTATTAATTGTAATTAATTCTTAAGATGACAATTTTTCTTATTCACACAATTTTTTCTTTAGTTATTGTTTAACTCTTTAACATTAGACTTAAGTTAAAAGTGATTAGATTATTACAATGTACAGATCTTGAAAAAAAAATAAGATAAGATTAGTCTAGTTGAATTTAAATGTCATTTAAATTAATTTAATGGTCTCGGTCGACCTTTTCTTTCATTGTAATAATTTAATTACCTTAGTAATCTTAAGGAGTTAAATAATAACAAAACAAAATGTTTGCTACTCTCCTTGATTTTAAATGAATGAAAATTAAATAGAAAAATTGTCTTAAAAATTGATTAGAATTAATAATTAATGTACATAAAGAAAGAAAAGGAAGACCGTGGATTCGAGACCATTTTTTGCTTGTGTAGGTTTATCGTTCCAAATTCACCTTTCAATTTGGTACCGTTCTGCTACCAGAGTATCCCCCCCCCCCCAAAAAAAAATATTGTCAAATGAGCACTTGTTTAATTTCATTTTTTCAAAGTGTTTATCTCTGCATGAATAAAACTATCAGACAAGACCTCGTCTGTCCGTGACTGTGTTTGTGTCTTTCGCATGTGTAAATGTATGTAGGGAGAACCTTGATCTTCCACAATTTTGGGTTTCTTTCTTTTATGTCGATATTAATTTGTGGAATTTCTGACAAATACAAAATTGACATTTCTATGAATAAAAATTTTTCAGTCACCTAAATTATTTAGAATGAAATGGGTTTGGGGATTATTCCCAAACAACCTATTTTACATAAACCTTGTTTTAGAAACAAACCCAAAAAACACTAAATCATGGCAAATTTCATTGTAGACTTGAAACGCCGAAATGAAAAGTCGTCTGGATAATATAGTCACCATCTTTATAAACAAATCGAGAAAGATGCTAGCTACGGAAGAACGATAACTCAAGTTCATAATTTTCTAGGTAAAGGACAGTTTTGTGAACTTGAGTTATTGTTCTTACTCAATGGGTCATTAAAATCCTTCTGCCGAATAAGACTAAACAAACTAGGGGAAAAAATCATTTTCATGTCAAGAAGCATTGCAAATAATATTCTAACTTGCTTGTTGACAATTATTTCAACTTTGCATGG
>OY744516.1:223129544-223539544 GCA_963556195.1 Sepiola atlantica
CAGGGGTGGGCAACCTTTTCAGAGTGAGGGCCAGATGAGACTTTTGGAAGGAGATCGCGGGCCGGAGTGAAAAACGAAATCTCAGAATGACTATATTTTGTTTACATGAATAAATTGTAGAAAAATTGCATTGAACACTCTACAAATCTGATATTTTTTATCAAGAGACTTCTGTATGTGATGTTATAAAAGGCGCCAATGAAGAGCCATTTTAGAATCATAAAAAATAATGACGGGGGAAGTAGCAAGTTGATCCAGTATTCGTTTTAACACACCTCACATAAGTTCTGTTTCATGCCCTTTCCGCATCTCTCGTTTCCTCTTTGCCTCTCTCGTTCTCTTTTTCTATTTTTATCTCAGGCCAAGGATTTGCAATTAATAGTTAAAGAAAAATGAAATATACATGCATCATCGCTCGCTGATATTTATACATTTTCATCCCACTGTAAATCTTAATTGAAACCTACTTTTACTGGAGGTTCGCGGGCCGGATTGCAATAATAAAGCATAGCAGGGTGGCGGGCCGGACGCTAAGCTTTCGCGGGCCGGATGTGGCCCGCCCCTGTCTTAGGGCTACCGAAAGTCTGAGCAGTTACCTCCAGACGAAGATAGTAGTTGCTGGAACGTCCGGTGAACAGGGGCAGGAGAGAGAAAGAAAAAAAGAAGTGTTTCCTCGTTGCTTGCAGGAGTTCTCTCTACTGACCGCTCGTGATTCCCAAAATGGGCCGAAGTAGTTTTTCAGCCGACAGTAGGAATCCATTCGCCCTGCAGACTGATTAGTCAGTGTGTGACAAGCTCACTCAATGGGGACATTTTTGAGGGGGAAGAAAATAGGTCTATGTTTATGACTGCTACACTAGTATGTACAACCTCTAGTGAATGAATACAATAGAGGTTTTGCGATATTGCACACTAGGTGAATGAGAGTTCTCTGCATTTTAACAATTCAGAAAAAGCGGAATTCCGCTTGTCTTCTTAACATTCAGAAAAAGCGGTTTCCACTTAAATCTACTATTTTTTTTTATTTATTGTTTTGACTGATTTCTGCCGAATCGCTAGAGCTTTTAGACCTTGTCAATTGGCTTGATTTTATTTCTCTTTCTCCCCCCCCCCCCCTCTCCCTCGCTTTATCTTTCTTTCTCTTTTCCTATTTTCTCTCTATGCCTCTAGCATACGATACGGGGGGGGGGGGGGTAGGGGGGAGATAAAAGACTTGTTTAATCAAAACTTCTTGTCCCCCCCCCCCCCCCCGCACATGCGTACTTGGGGCCTTTCTCTGCTAACGGTATGTTGTTGTTTATTTCTTGGATCAAACATATTTTAATGTTTTCTAATTTTATTACGCACAAAAACAAAAAAGCTAATTTTAACGGAATTTACTGAAATTAAAAGCAAAAATAAAGATAAAATATCAGTCACTACTTACAGTATGAAAAAGAAAAGGGTATTGCAGATTTAAACACCCTTCGTTAAATCACCTCCCACACCAAAAATAAGTTGTTCTTTTAAGGCGATTAATTGGGAACAACCTGAAAACTTGGCAGAAAGAAGAAAAACGATTTTTAGAATTTTAAATGAGAGATCATTTCGCACATGAATTTAACGTAAAATAATCACTAGCATGTTATGGCATTAACCATTTTCTTTTGCTATGGGAAATGAATTCTGTGCATTTTTTATTTTAGGGGCGAGGTCTGTATTTTATTTTTAAGTGATTACGTGTGGTTTTACGTTTTTTGTTTTGTTTTGGGGTCTTGCTACTTGAACTTAGAGTTAATAATAATTAAGAGTTTTTTTTGGGGGGGGATTGTCATTCGAACTTAGGGTTAGTTGTAGGGTTAAGCGCGTTTTTTTAAGGGGTTGGGCTTGCCATTCAGACTTAGGGTTAGTGGTAGAGTAGTAAGTAATCTTATTTTTTTTTTTACTAACTTTTCAGCATGACACCCCCCCCCCCCCCCAAAAAAAAAACGCACAAAATTTTTCCACCATAGCAAAACATTTGGCACTTGTGCAGTTTCTGAAATTGACAGTGATTTTATTTATTTTTTTATAATTTAAAATGTTATAAAACGAATATAATAATAATAAAATTATATTTTTTTTACAATGTTTTGGCTAAAATGTTACTTTACGGAAAATAAACTTTATTTTATTACAATGTTTTTCTTTCAGAAACTATTTTATTAAATAAATAAAATTTGCTCGTTACTTTCTGTGGATTATCTGCCACTGTTTACTAAACATTTTGTGCCAAACATTTTTTTAATTAATTGCCCTAAAAGGCTAGAACGGGAATTATTCTACGTTAAATTTCACGGGGGTGGGGGAGTAGTTCAGAAATTGAGCCCCCCCCCCCCCCCCACACACACACACACACACACACTTTCCCGGAAATTGGTAGGGTTTCGTGGCCTTCCTGGTTGGGAAATTAGTAGGGGGCCATGACCCTCCAGATTGGGAAATTCATCTTGATTTCAGCTTTTTTTGTCATTGGCCACACACATCCCTGGAATGTATATAAACCTGTATATCTGCCTCTGTCCTTGAACATCATTATTTGTTTGTATGTTTTTTTTTTCCTCTCTTTTATATTTTGTATCAATTATTTCTTAAACAAATGTATTTGACTTTTGGTTTAGTACAGTATTATCTTGACTATCCTGTTTTTATAATGTTTAGAAGAGGTTGTTTGTTTTTATGGAAATCGCTCTAGACAAGCCATGAAGCCACTTGATGTAAGGAGGTAACAAGAACGAAATATGATTATCGCAAAGACAGGAGATGCCTATTGGCCTTAGTCTTGAAAAGACTAAGGTTATAGATAGGAGGAAAACAGTCAGCAGAAAGAGAGTTCCACAAACCTGCACTTCTTGGAAAGAAGCTACTGGAATAGGAAGCTGTATTACAATGAGGTATCAAAACAGCAAATTGATGGAGACCACTAGACCAACGAGTCAAACGAGCTTGAACAAAAAAAGCAGGGAATAGATCACATGATTCTGAAGAACACATGCCATGATAGTATTTATAGAAAAGACTGAGACTAGCAACATCAAGTCTGAGAGAGAGAGGGTGAAGAAAAGAAGAGAGTGGTAGGGCCAATCAAATTACAGATACGTTTCTGCACCTTATCAAGAACCCTCAAATTGGACAGAGATTCACCAGCCCAAATATGACAACAGTACTTTAAAAACATTAAACATATTTTTATTTTCCTCAGTTAAACTCTGGTTTTCCCAATCTTTTTTTTCTCTCTTCCTCACAAAGTTTTCATTTTGCGACTATATATCCCCCCCCCCCTCCACCATGAAACCAATATCTTGAATTTATTGAAAAGCTTAAAAAAAATAGTACAGAAAATTTTCTGAACGGTTCTGATCGTGGTGTCATGTGGTTACTACACATTTGTACACAACTTAAATAAAGGTGATCCTAAATCAACGCCGGGAAAGTGCTGCACAGAGCACGCTTTCCTGCCTTGACGTGTGTGTATGTGGGGGGGGGGGGTGATCTCTTCTCTACAACCCCTTTATTCACAGAAGAGACATTACTAGTCTCTCTACTCTCGTTATTTCCATGGAAGGTGCATGATTGGGCTTTAATCTTTGGTTCTTTCTTGTAAGACATTCACAGCAAGAACTCACCTTTCTACCATAACAAAAGAAAAGAAAGACTTTCCTTTCTCCCTCCGTGTGACTAGCATCAGGTGGAATTTCCATAGACATAGCTTCTTTGCAAGGGATTCCGGCTTGTGTAACACAATACCGCAGGACTGCTTCCCTACAGATTACAACATGGTCGTCTTCAAATCCAATGTCAACAAATACTCGTTCACTCAGTTCATACCAATTGATCGATGTTAGTACTCCCATAGTCTTCCTCATCCTTCAGCTGGTAATCATTCCATCTCATTAACTCTTATCCCCGAGTGGCTCTTGGCTTTGATAAGTGGCGACCCAAATAGTAAAAAAAAAAAAAGAAAAAAAAGGCCAAGCAATCATGTAGCCAACGTCTCTAACTAGAAGCGGACATGTGGTTTACTAGATTATTAACCTACTGAGAACATTTTTAGTTTGAGATTTGTTTGTGAAATCGAGGAATTAACAATTGTAACTTTTACTAAAAACACTTATTTTCCAATAAACATAAAATAATGTCTATTTTGATGTTAAGAAAGAAAATAATTAAATACTTTTAAAATTTTTTGTTTTTAATCTCCCTTCCACAGTGGTAAGATGTGATACAAGGTCGGAAAGTGAAATTAAAAAGCCAGCACCTTAGAAGTTAAGCACTCTGGTCTACAGAAAATGCTTGGGCAGCCTTGTCGGCATTCCCCAGTAGGGACACTTCAGGTGATTAGCAATAAACTAACCCCTTCTCAAAGGGCGAGAAGGCAAAGCCTGGGAGGATGGACCTCCTAGAACTGCACAGGACAAACCCTAAGACTGGCGGAATCAAGGCCAGAGGGCCAAGACGGTACCGGTCTAAGGGGTGTAGCATCCATCGGAACAGATACTACACTTTGATCTCAGCCTAAAGGCCGGGTTAAAATTTAAAAACTTACTTCAATTTATATTTGCATGTTTCAGACTGTTGTCTTTGTCTTCGTGCTTATCATGTTTACAACGTTTCGACTGTTGTACTCCCTGGTTTTCTTCAGCTGTCAGTAATCTTTTGAACTGGACTCTTTATTTAATCCACTGAGCTATATACTGCCCTCCTCCTGCATTTCACACCTTTTATATAGCTCTTATCAGTTCATGTTTCTCAAGTTCCTACACCTGGAATTGAACTCGCAAGGTAGAATTAACTCGGAATATCTGTTGAGTAGATATAAATGCGTTGTTTATGCGTCTAATAGGACAATGAGATGATTCCAAAACGTGATCTCGGAAATGTCAAATACTTATTCAAACATTAACTTTCTTATAACAATTTAACATGAATATAAATCACTTAAATGAATTAAAATTTTCAAGAACAAATATGATTATCGCAAAGACAAGAGATGCCTATTGGCTTTGGTCTTGAAAAGACCAAGGCTATAAGTAGGAGGAAAACAGTCAGCAGGAAGAGAGTTCCACAAACCTGCGGTTCTTGGAAAGAAGCTACTGGAATAGGAAGCTGTATTACAATGAGGTATCAAAACAGCGAATTGATGGAGACCACTAGACCAGCGAGTTGGAAACAAATGAAGCAGGGAATAGATCAGATAATTCTGAAAAACACATGCCAATAACAGTATTTATAGAAAAGACTGAGACTAGCAACATCATGTCTGTGAGAGAGAGAGGGTGCAGAGAAGAAGAAAAGGTGTGGTCAATCAAATTACAGATGTTTCTGCACCTTATCAAGAACCCTCAAATGGGACAGAGATTAACCAGCCCAAATATGACAACAGTACTTCATACATGGTCTGATAGTAGATTTGTAGATAGAGAATAGCCTCAGGTGTGAGAAAGTGTTTGGAGCGAGAGAGAGAACCGACTTTACGAGAAACAGAAAGAGCAATGGATCTAATGTATGAACTCCAAGAAAGATTTTAATGAGAGAGAAAGACCAAGAAGTTTCAGAGTCGATTTCTCCTCAAGAGAAAAGCCATTCCATGAGAATCTCAGAAAGAAAAGGGACACGCCTACGATTGAAAGACACGAGCTGAGTCTTAGCAGTATTAAACGAAACGAGACATTTCGTACCCCAATCCACAACTGAAATTGAGCCACTTTCAGGCTGGCGGATTTGGACGTATGTCACCATGTTGCTAACATATCGCAGCCAGGTTGTATGTTTTCAGAAATCCCCTTTTTTATGCATTAAAAGAGCTTTCTAAAAATAGCAAATCCATTATTTCGGTTGTGCATATGTTGTAGAAGCAGTGACCCGAGAATTAAATAAATAACAGGCTTAGTTTAATAAAGTTCACAGAAAAATGATGACATAAAACGAACAGAATTTGTTATTTTTGTGAACGAATGTTGATGCATTTTACAGAAAATAGACAACTTTGTTTTAGCTTTTGTTTACGATTTTTCATGTACACCAAACATACCCTACGTATACCCCCCCCCAACATTTCCAACAATATTAGTGCATAACTCGATACAATATGCCCGATAGAATTTAAACTAGGCATAGTCAATTTTTTTTTTTTTTTAACATAGTTCACCTCAAACAAGGCATGCTGCCACTGTAGGCATAAGGGGCTACTAAAAATTAGGGTGAAAGTTTTGGGGGTCATCTTAAATTGGAAGCTGTGCAACGAGATCTTGGGGTAGGGAGGCCTCCTTAGTCCTGATCAACAACCTTCCTAGAGCTGGAGCCTCAAACAAAATATCCGGATTGCAATACCTAAAATTGCTTAAGGAGTAAATAGGCTCTGCTTATCGCCCGACCTTTGCACTCCTTTGTCTATTAGCCAGGCACAGAGGTACTAGAGCAGGGACACCTCAAAAACACCCAGTGCTTGGCCTTGTTTCCTGACTAGGACAATGAACGCCATCTCTCTTTCTCTCCAACTTGGGGAAAGTTTTTTTGTCACTAAGTCTCACATGACTAGTCTGTGTCACTTTTGTTCCGACAGGTTGAGGGTACAGATTAGACAGCTTGTCTGGCTGCTGTTTCCGACTGGTAGTACAGGAACCCAAACTCTTGGGTAGCGCTGCTCCATCAACAGTTGTATAATATCATTGATAGTTGTACGTATGTTGTGCATAGAAAGAAACTCTACAGTTATCCCCGATGGGCTTTGCCGAGGCCACGACTCCCATGGATCAAGTCTTAACTAATAGTCTGGATGTGTGAGCTTATTGGCACCAAACAAGCACCCACTTTGCCCCCCCCCCCACTCTACCTAAAACCAAAATGACAATACAATTCTATCGTCCACAACAAAAGTATCAATTACATTATTCATGCATCTCTTCCTCGGATCACTCAGAGAAGAGACTTCTGTGACGGCAGTCCAATAATAATACTCAGCCCACAGAACCAGCTGTCCTGATGTGTCAACTTTCAAATCTTTTCTATAAATGTTTCCATCGTCCTTCGAACTGATTCACTCGTGCAATTGTCTAGTGATTCAGTATTCAGTGTAAGCTTTTGTTGTCGTCTAAAAGATTCTTAGATTTGGATGATTTCCAAAGTTTTCCTGAAGATCTGATTTCTATTGACGAATGAAAGTGACACAAACATAACCGCCTGTCAAGATAATCAAACGAAGCTGAGATCAAACCCTGCCATTGTCTCTCGTTGATTCAACAAATATTAAGAACCAAGAAGAGTGAATTTCAGAACAAATCATTGACATGTGAGACGAGCTGAATTCTCTTGAAATGAGAGCTTCTAATTATAATCTTAAAATTACATTCATTAAATGTTATTTTCACGTTTCGGCCGATGTAACCTCCAACCTTCTTCAGACGCATCTTGTCAAACTCGCGTAATCTATATAGAATTTCGAACTGAACCCTTTATTTAATCCAATTGGGTAGATTGCCCTTATTCCGTCAGCCATGACGTGGTAGAAATTTTAGGTAAAGACGCACTTGAAGAATGTCGGAGGTTACATCGGCCTAAACGTGAGAATAACATCCAAGATGAGAACAGTAGTCCGAATAATCCAAATCATCAATCCTCATCAAAAAAAGTTCTGAAACAATTTTTCTAAGTATTAATTTTAAGAAATCGTTGTCGTCAGTTTAACGTTTGTTTTACGTGCTAGGTCAGCGTTTATTATATTTTTTACATTAGTTCACGCCAAACAAGGGGTCATGTTGCCACTGGGACGTAAGGGACTACTGTGAATGGAGGCCAGATCTTTAGGGAGCATCCTAAGTAGAGCATTTTGTAGCAAGATGTTTGTTTACATTACATTTAAATTTCTGCATGTTGGTACAATCGGCAAAACAGGAAGCAGGGAGGGAATTCCAAAGGTAAGCGGTCTCAGGAAAGAAACTCTTATACTAGATGAGAAAGTTTTTCAGCATCTGGGGACCTCAAACATGGAAGGGTTCGATTTTGCTGTTAGTTAGGTTGATCGGGGTAACAAATGAAATAAGTTCATCAGAGCACGTGCCGTGGAAGTACTTGTAAAACAAAAATAAGGATGTAACATTGTGGTGATGGGACAGTAGCTGGAGCTTGGTAGACAGTGTTGAACTTATGTTAGAGACTCTCTTTTGCACTCTGTCCAAGAAGGAGAGACTAGTGGATGATGCACCAGCTCAGATGTGGCAACAATACTCCATGCATAAGCATATGTGGGTTTTATTTTTTGGCTCCATTCTGCTGCAGACTGGAAGTTATTTTCTAAGGATTCAGCTATTGCTGGGGTATGTGTGTGTTCGATTTTCCCACATGTCAAGAATATCCCTATTCCCCTCCTCTCACTATCCCTATCACTCCCTCCTCTTTTCGCTTTCTTTATCATCACCTCCTCCTCTAGCTTTCCTTATCACCACCTCCTTCTCTGGTTATCTCGATCACCCGCCCCCTCCTTCTCTGGTTATCTCGATCACCCGGCCCCTTCCATCTCTGGCTATCTCGATCACCCGGCCCCTTCCATCTCTGGCTATCTCGATCACCCGGCCCCTTCCATCTCTGGCTATCTCGATCACCCGGCCCCTTCCATCTCTGGCTATCTCGATCACCCGGCCCCTTCCATCTCTGGCTATCTCGATCACCCGGCCCCTTCCATCTCTGGCTATCTCGATCACCCGGCCCCTTCCATCTCTGGCTATCTCGATCACCCGGCCCCTTCCATCTCTGGCTATCTCGATCACCCGGCCCCCTTCCATCTCTGGCTATCGCGATCACCCGGCCCCCTTCCATCTCTGGCTATCGCGATCACCCGGCCCCCTTCCATCTCTGGCTATCGCGATCACCCGGCCCCCTTCCATCTCTGGCTATCGCGATCACCCGGCCCCCTTCCATCTCTGGCTATCGCGATCACCCGGCCCCCTTCCATCTCTGGCTATCGCGATCACCCGGCCCCCTTCCATCTCTGGCTATCGCGATCACCCGGCCCCCTTCCGTCTCTGGCTATCGCGATCACCCGGCCCCCTTCCGTCTCTGGCTATCGCGATCACCCGGCCCCCTTCCGTCTCTGGCTATCGCGATCACCCGGCCCCCTTCCGTCTCTGGCTATCGCGATCACCCGGCCCCCTTCCGTCTCTGGCTATCGCGATCACCCGGCCCCCTTCCGTCTCTGGCTATCGCGATCACCCGGCCCCCTTCCGTCTCTGGCTATCGCGATCACCCGGCCCCCTTCCGTCTCTGGCTATCGCGATCACCCGGCCCCCTTCCATCTCTGGCTATCGCGATCACCCGGCCCCCTTCCATCTCTGGCTATCGCGATCACCCGGCCCCCTTCCATCTCTGGCTATCGCGATCACCCGGCCCCCTTCCATCTCTGGCTATCGCGATCACCCGGCCCCCTTCCATCTCTGGCTATCGCGATCACCCGGCCCCCTTCCATCTCTGGCTATCGCGATCACCCGGCCCCCTTCCATCTCTGGCTATCGCGATCACCCGGCCCCCTTCCATCTCTGGCTATCGCGATCACCCGGCCCCCTTCCATCTCTGGCTATCGCGATCACCCTGCCCCCTTCCATCTCTGGCAATCGCGATCACCCTGCCCCCTTCCATCTCTGGCAATCGCGATCACCCTGCCCCCTTCCATCTCTGGCTATCGCGATCACCCGGCCCCCTTCCATCTCTGGCTATCGCGATCACCCGGCCCCCTTCCATCTCTGGCTATCGCGATCACCCGGCCCCCTTCCATCTCTGGCTATCGCGATCACCCGGCCCCCTTCCATCTCTGGCTATCGCGATCACCCGGCCCCCTTCCATCTCTGGCTATCGCGATCACCCGGCCCCCTTCCATCTCTGGCTATCGCGATCACCCGGCCCCCTTCCATCTCTGGCTATCGCGATCACCCGGCCCCCTTCCATCTCTGGCTATCGCGATCACCCGGCCCCCTTCCGTCTCTGGCTATCGCGATCACCCGGCCCCCTTCCGTCTCTGGCTATCGCGATCACCCGGCCCCCTTCCGTCTCTGGCTATCGCGATCACCCGGCCCCCTTCCATCTCTGGCTATCGCGATCACCCGGCCCCCTTCCATCTCTGGCTATCGCGATCACCCGGCCCCCTTCCATCTCTGGCTATCGCGATCACCCGGCCCCCTTCCATCTCTGGCTATCGCGATCACCCGGCCCCCTTCCATCTCTGGCTATCGCGATCACCCGGCCCCCTTCCATCTCTGGCTATCGCGATCACCCGGCCCCCTTCCATCTCTGGCTATCGCGATCACCCGGCCCCCTTCCATCTCTGGCTATCGCGATCACCCGGCCCCCTTCCATCTCTGGCTATCGCGATCACCCGGCCCCCTTCCATCTCTGGCTATCGCGATCACCCGGCCCCCTTCCATCTCTGGCTATCGCGATCACCCGGCCCCCTTCCATCTCTGGCTATCGCGATCACCCGGCCCCCTTCCATCTCTGGCTATCGCGATCACCCGGCCCCCTTCCATCTCTGGCTATCGCGATCACCCGGCCCCCTTCCATCTCTGGCTATCGCAATCACCCGGCCCCCTTCCATCTCTGGCTATCGCAATCACCCGGCCCCCTCCTTCTTTCGCTATCCTACCGGATACACTTTAAGGTCATACCCAGGTTCTCAGGTTTTTGCCTTCTAATAATTATTATTATTGCTAATAAACCTATGCCATCAATGATTGTTATTTTCAAAATGTGTCCAGTTTTGAAAAGATAAATTTTTCAAAAATTCAAATGATACTATTTAACTCTCTTCCCCCCCCCCCCCTCTATTCCTATCTCCCTTTCCCTCTCAAGTGTTTTAAAAACTAGTTATATTTTTTCAGCTCTCACCTTTCGTAATGAAAAAGATTTTAATATATAGATTTGCTGATAAAGTATCTTCCCCCCCCTTTCTTTCTCTCTGTGTAGGTAAACTTTGTCTACTTCCTATGCAATTAAAAATGAAGGAAGATTAACTGCTTAATCCTTCAAATTGGAGGATTACAGTTAATCTTTCAAGGATAACAGCCGAGCAAACGGTGAGAAGTTTTGTAGATTGTGACAAAGATTTGAATTCCGTTTCTAATATAATATTATAATACATCAGTAATAATTAATAATACATCAATATATAAGTAATAATTAATAATACATCAATATATAAGTAATAATTAATAATACATCAATATATAAGTAATAATTAATAATACATCAATATATAAGTAATAATTAATAATACATCAATATATAAGTAATAATTAATAATACATCATTATATAAGTAATAATTAATAATACATCATTATATAAGTAATAATTAATAATACATCAATATATAAGTAATAATTAATAATACATCAATATATAAGTAATAATTAATAATACATCAATATATAAGTAATAATTAATAATACATCAATATATAAGTAATAATTAATAATACATCAATATATAAGTAATAATTAATAATACATCAATATATAAGTAATAATTAATAATACATCATTATATAAGTAATAATTAATAATACATCAATATATAAGTAATAATTAATAATACATCAATATATAAGTAATAATTAATAATACATCAATATATAAGTAATAATTAATAATACATCAATATATAAGTAATAATTAATAATACATCATTATATAAGTAATAATTAATAATACATCAATATATAAGTAATAATTAATAATACATCAATATATAAGTAATAATTAATAATACATCAATATATAAGTAATAATTAATAATACATCAATATATAAGTAATAATTAATAATACATCAATATATAAGTAATAATTAATAATACATCAATATATAAGTAATAATTAATAATACATCAATATATAAGTAATAATTAATAATACATCAATATATAAGTAATAATTAATAATACATCATTATATAAGTAATAATTAATAATACATCAATATATAAGTAATAATTAATAATACATCAATATATAAGTAATAATTAATAATACATCAATATATAAGTAATAATTAATAATACATCAATATATAAGTAATAATTAATAATACATCAATATATAAGTAATAATTAATAATACATCAATATATAAGTAATAATTAATAATACATCATTATATAAGTAATAATTAATAATACATCAATATATAAGTAATAATTAATAATACATCAATATATAAGTAATAATTAATAATACATCAATATATAAGTAATAATTAATAATACATCAATATATAAGTAATAATTAATAATACATCAATATATAAGTAATAATTAATAATACATCAATATATAAGTAATAATTAATAATACATCAATATATAAGTAATAATTAATAATACATCAATATATAAGTAATAATTAATAATACATCAATATATAAGTAATAATTAATAATACATCAATATATAAGTAATAATTAATAATACATCATTATATAAGTAATTTGGGTAGAGTTTTTTATCACTACAATTAATTCAAATAATATACTGCACATGATAAGTAACATCATTAATCAAAAGATAAATTAAGTTTGCATTATTTTGGTTTGTAGCAACCGTAAACAGTTTTTGCATTAAAAATAAATGTAAAGAAAATAGAAATTTAAATAAAAATTGAATGTAGTATTTATTATATGTAGTAGTAACGAATGAAAGTTAATAAGAGAAGGAAAAGAAGAAATAATTGTTACCTTATATACGATTCTAAAAACAGTTATTTACTTGCCCAGTAAAAGGTGCCCCCCCCCACCAAGGTATCGTCTGCTCGCATTTCTTTACACCCAATCGTTTTGCGCCAAATCCAGGTCAGAATATAATAAGTAATATTTTATGTCTTTCAAAGCGGAAAAAAGGTGTACGTAAATTAAAAACAAAATACCGACCCTAACCCTAACGACTGGGTCAAAGTTAGCGCGTATCTTAAAGTGAAAACTAAATTTGTTATAAGGTGTGTGTGTATGTGTTTTTAAATAGTTATTTTTAAATCAATTATTATTTTAATTAAGCAATTTGATTCAGTTAATTTAATGGCTAATAAGATTAAGATTAAGAAAATAAACAAACTTAGAACAGTTTAAAAAATAAATATGAGGAAAATTATCATGGTGAATGCCAGCGTTGTTGTTTACATTTTAAATAACGCGCCATATTAATGCTGGCTGTTTAATCAGTTGCACGGAGGGAGAGATGGGAACCACTGATTAAACAGCCAGCGTTAATCCATTCGTCATAGTTATATTAACTATGTAACATATTTCATGTATGTATCTATCTGTCTAAATTATAATTTATAAGTAAGGTTATTAGTGTGCAAAATTGCGTAAATACATGTGGAAATCTGAAGAAAACAATCATCAGTGTATATTTGTGAATATTAATTTATTAGAAGTTGATAAGCAATTGATTATGTAAATTGAGAAATGCGCATAGTGTTTCCGGCGGTTTTTCTAGTAGTATATAATGAAGCTGGCAGACTTAGTAAATAACGATGCTACTCTGATGGAGTTTCGGCTTCAGACAGACAGATACATAAACTCCATTATTAATAGATATATATATATATAGAAAATCTTTTTGGTTGGCTAAAAACATCCTAATTAGGGCAAACAACCCCAATACAAATAATGTTACAATAGAATGTGGAAATACTAAAATGTTCAAAGGTAATCCATTTTATATATATATATGTGTGTGTGTGTACTGGTGTATGGCTCCGAAACCTGGGATGTCTCTGCCGGCAGGCACACTAAGGAAACTGCACCATAATGACAAGGCAATGATCAGATGAATCTGTATGATGAGGCCTGATCAAATCATGCCTTTTGGGTCTCTGCTCGCGCAAGTCAACTTGGAGAGCTTCGCGGACATCATGCAGAAGAGCAGACTGCGTTGGTTGGGGCACGTTGAACGCAGAAATGGCTGGATTTCTAAAGCCCAACAGTTGAACTTGCCAGCAGAGAAGACCACCTCTCGCAGACCCAAGTTGTCTTGGGAGGACGTGATAGGAGAGCCTTGGGTATGGATTCTGTCGAGCCTCATCAAAAACAGGAATGGAGGGGAAGACTTAGATCAAGACTGGACAATCAGTCCCCACCCTCATCAGAGGATTAATTGTGGCCTGATTCAACAAATAAACCGGATGATGATGATGATGATGATGATATATAATAGTTGATTGTTAATACATGGTATTTATTTCCAGTTGACAATTTATTCAAAATCTTTAATCTAAGTCATGAAATATTACCCACTTGGATTATTCGCACTACTATTCTCATCTCGGTTGTTATTTTCACAAGGTTTCAGCTGATGTAACTTTCGAACTTCTTCAGGTGCATCTTTTCGAATTGTAAAAACTAACAATTGAACTCGGTGAACCGATACGGAACTTCCAATTGAACTCTTTAACCCACGGCGGATAATAACCAAGAAGAACAACATGAAATTAACATTTCTATCTGGTCTAGGCTGATGGAATGAGAACAATCTACTTCAGTTCAATTTAAACTTTTGTATAGATTCCCGAGTTCGACTATGAGGTTCCCAAGGTAAAAAAAAAAAAATTACACTCGAAGAAAGTCTGAGGTTGCATTGGCCGAACGTTGTGATGTGCTGCTTTTTTATTTGTTTATTTTTATGCTATTGCTACTGTTTTCATGGGTAATATCAAAAACAAATGTTTATAAACAAAGCATACTAGAAAGTGAAACTTGTACAGGATTTGAACCTGTATCTCAGAAGAGGGACTACCTAATGCGCCTACAGTTCGAATCCTGTACAAGTCTCAGTTTTTGCTTTCTGGTATTCTTTGTTTATCCCCAGCCCTGCGGACTAAATAAATCGTTTGTTAAGTGATATTATCGGTGAAAACGTTAGCATAAAATAAAAGCAGCATTATACATAACATACAGTCTGAAATAATTTCTAATATATATATATATATATATATATGTATGTATGTATATGTATATATATATATTAGCTGGCTTTGTCAGCTTGCTATCGCTTTGCAAAGTTCACTACTTGAAATATGAACGTCGGTTTGTGTACATTTACTGCACAGGCCATGATTGTCTGCTCGTTGTGCTGGTCCAAAATCGTGACTCGATTCCCGCACCGGTCGCAATGCCAATGTGGTTTCAGTCAGTGCTGTAACAGAAGTATTCTCCCTCCAAACAAAATCATGATTCCAGTTTAAAACAAATTACAAAGGTCTACTTTTTTTTAGGTTACAATGATATTCGTTTTTTTTTTTCTGAATAACATTTGCAGATAAAAATTCTTAGCCTGACCAAATCAAATCACAAGTCCAATAGCTTAGAGCCTAAAGGTTCATCTCTCTTTGAGAGGCACACAAACAAAACTGCTTGTGAAATGCCAAGAAGGCTAATTGACCACCAGACCCTAGAAAACCAAACTCTGACCTCCCCTGCCCATCTGCTGGAGTTTATGTATATATCACCGGGACCACTCCTGGCAGACCCCGAGATAATGAACATAAAAAATCTAATACTGAGGGAATCTTGTATCTGAAGGAAAATTATTTTCTCAAGTGGCCAAATCCAATTCTGAGTGGCCAAATCCAAAATCAGAAATATTTTTCATATCTTTGGTGATTTCTCTTTTCTTAGTATATTTCTCACTTGCAGCAAGTCTATTGGTCGCATGCATTGCAACTATGAACCCACTAAACATGCAACCGCCTAGTACATGTTTACAGAAATACTTAAAATAAAACTTTTAAATAATGAACTTTTCATTCCTAAGTTTGTAAACACGAGACAAAAAAAATGCATTTATTCATATAAAAAGATAAATATTAACATTTTGGTAATTTTTATACAAATTTATTTTTTAAATAAGACCTTAAAGAAACAAAAGGAAAGAAGAAATCAGTTCGCCTGAGCGATGTTGTGTGGGGGAGGGGCTCTTTTTTTCTTTTTAAACTAACATTTTAGAAACTGATGTCGGAAAGGAACATTTGAACACATATGTGAAATGTTTGTCCACGGGATCAAAACAATCATTGAATTTAAAAAGAATCGAAAAAGAAAATGTGGCATCGTTAATGGGAGGGAGAGAGAGAGCAAGCAAGCAGTTAGCTTTCTTTCTCTCTTTTTCTCTCTCTCTCTCTCTCTCCAGCTAGCGATGTTAGTTTTTATTTAAATTACCCCCCTTGAAAATTAATGAACAAATATTTAAAAAAATGTTTTTATTAAATCATTTTAATTAAAAATAGCTTTTTAATTGTTCTAATTAGTTATGTATAACTAACTGAACAAGTTACCCATCTCTTCACTTAGCGATCTATGTATTTCTCTCGACCCCCCCTCTTACTCTATGTTGATTCAGCCACTAATATTTCTTATTCTCTGTGAACATTTAGAGAAAAGTGGTTCTTTTTCAGTGTATTCATTTAATTTACATGCGTGTCTGTACACACCACAAACACCTATGTAAATTAGATAGCAAAATAAGTCTTTATTTCTATATGAGAAAAATAAATAATAATAATACTTCTATATAATAATCGTGATAATAATAATATCTAAGACTTATTTGTAATTCTGCAAGAAGAATATCTTTTTTACTAACAAGTCACCGCTTATCAAGGCTCAAACGCCACTCGAGGATAAGGATGACTGAGTTTGTCAGGTGGACGGTGAGCCATCGGAGAATTAGTAACGATGGTTGTAACTGTCAGAAATTGATTATTTAAGAGGACGGCTTAACAAGAATTTGTTTACATTGGACTTGAAAACGACCATGTTGCAGTCGGCTGGGAAGCAGCTCTGTGGTATTGTGTTCCACAGATGGGTAGTTTTTGGAAAGAAACTTTGCTCATGGAAGTTCCGTTTAGTTTTAGATACACAGAGGAAGAAGGAGAAAATTATTGATGGTGGTTATAGCTAGACGAGTTCTTGTGAATGTTTTTACACGGGGAACGATATATTGGAGCTCAGTTGAGCACCTACCATGAATATAAAGAAAGAGCAGAGAAAGACTCGCAACGTCTCATCTCTTCTGTGAAAAAGATGCTGTGGAGAAGAGAAGAGGACATTCCCCACTAGATTTCGAAGTCGGTTTTGTACTCTGTCAAGGCGGGAAACGATGCTCTGAGCGGCACCTCCCCAGATGTGGCAACAGTACTTCATCTTAGGACGCATTTGACTCTTGTACAGGTAGAGGATTGTGTCAGAGTTGAGATATTTTTAATAGCGGTAGAATGATCCAACCATTTTTCCAGAAACCTTAGCAACGAATTAAAGATATCATAGTTTATTAATTTTCAAATGAGATCACAAAATAGTGGTAGTGTTTGTGACCTGATGTGCGTGTAGTGTGTGGGTATGTATGTATGTATGTGCATATATGTTTTATTGGTACTTAGTTACATTAGGACCCACGCTAACTTTGACCCTAACTCCTACTTTGACCCTATGCCCTAACCCTAACCACGAGGTCAAAGTTAGCTTGGGTCCTAATGTAACAAAGCATCGTTTTATCTTATAAAATGTGTTTGGTTTTTCAGTTTTTAACAATATATTATTTTAATTATTTTTATCTGTGTGTAGGGCATGTATTTGGCCAAGTTATCTGATTTGGTTCGTAGATAAACTTAAGACTGAGATTAGATGCAATTAAAGCCATTTTCACTCAAGAGGTTTAACTAATAGCTGTTGTTTCCTGTCATACCAGGTAGAACTGACTCAGTTGAGATTAAAACAAATTATACGCAAGCCAACAAGTTCTTTATGCTTCATTGTGGCCAGTGGTTACTCATCTATATAAATACTAAAACTAATTATAACACATATTTGCATATGATTCATCCGTTGAAATGGGATAAAAATTGATAAGTCTGAACTGTGGCATTTACAAGCGGAAATATCCAGTTCAATTTAGACGGCAGATTTGTAATTTTATGCTACAAATCCATTATTTCTGTTAAAAAGATGTTGGAAACAAAATAGCTTAAGAATTAAATAATCCAAGTGGTCAGAGTTCAATCTCTGATATAGTTTAAAAGATATAGACTATTTTTTTTTATTCTATTATTATTTTAAGTAAAATCATAAATTTTTTTATTAATATTTTTAAGATTTGTCAGTTTTTTTTTTATTCTATTCAAATAAAAAAAATCATAATTCTTTTTAAAAATATATTTAATATTTGTCAGTTTTTTTTTATTCTATTAAAATAAAAAAAGATCATTTTTTTTTTAATATATTTAAGATTTGTCAGTTTTTTTTAAAATCTACTAACTGTAATATCCATGTTTGGAAGGAATTCATAAGAATGAAAAGTTGTCAACTTTAATAAGTTGACGAGATTAGACCCCAGACCTCAAAAGTATTAACACGATAAAAAGTGTGTGAGAATAAAGATTATTACAAGTTTCACATGTTTTCTTTATTTAATTGATATATTTTTAGATTAATATTACCGCAATAGAAAAGTTTTAAAAGTGATTTCAAATTTGCTATTCATAAATCTAATATGATTATAAAACGAAGAAGTTATAAAACTTTTAATAATTTTCTAACTTAATGTTTCTCATTATTCAAAAACTTTATTTATTTTTTAATTAAAAAATTAGAGAGAAACTCTGAAAATCAGTTCATGAATCGCCTAACCATCTAAATAATGAACGTGCTTTGTATGGCTCTTAAGAGAAGCACGGAGCAATTTTTTCTATTTTTATAAAGCTGTGTTGTTTGTTTTCTGACAAACTGGTTATTTAGCACAATATATACATTTATTGTTTGTTGTAATTGGTTTCTATTTATATTCAAAATAAAAAAAAAACAAAAAACATAAAAACCGGTTCATTTCAGTAAATTGTCTTCTTTCAACTAAAATTTGTGAGCAACGGTAGAATTTAAGTGCAATTAAACATGATTGTAAAATGATACATTTAGTGGAATCCTTGCAATGAACGAGGATCTTCGCTACTCTTCATGTGATCCGACCGTTTGCCGGAGAGTGTGACTTAGTGTATGATCCTTGTAAGTGGTCTTTGGAAGGGCTGTAACGTCTTGGGCATGGCACAACACCAGCTCTCAGGACCAAACGATCATTACATGCCCTTTAACATAAAAGGTTAATACCCAGTTGGGTATTTCGACCGGCTTGCTGGCTGTTTGGCTGACTGGAAATCTTGTAGTAATGAAACAAGGCATTTTAGCTTTTAAATATAAAAATATAATTTATTATATTTTGAAAAAAACAAAAACATAATTACAACTCAAAGATGTCAGAGTGCATCAATTCCAAATGCCCACTGTTTGTTCAATCTCTTTGAGAGAGAGAGAGAGAGAGAGAGAGAGAGAGAGAGAGAGAGAGACCATATACAACACATACATTGTTCTGAGTTTCAGGTTGATATGTACACTCGTTGACCTTTGAATTAGTGGTTCTGGAGTACAATATTTATACTTAAATTCGTTAAGCTGTCAACCCACAGTCTGACTGACGACAATCCCTTCCGTGGTCACATTCTGGGTGTGAAAACACAATTGTCGATTTTTAATTCTACGAAATTACAGCGTTAAGTCTGGTATGATTGCAAAATGTGACGGAGAGCACCAGCTCCCCAAAAAGGGTTCACGTGTTGTGCCACATAAGAACCGTAATGGTCAACTGCCAAGGCCCAAGAGAACCGCCATATGAAGGCTAAGAAACTTAACAAGGCCAAACACTCAGTCGAGTCGGAGATACTCTGGTTCTTCTAAGACGAGAAGAACTTCTGCCAGGAACAGTTACACAATGCACAGGAAAGGTGGTTAGCTTATAGTCCACATGAAGTCCAGCATATCATAAAAACCACATTATCTCAAACTGTGACAGTCTTTGGGTGTGTTTCCAGTGAAGGTCACGTCATGCCACCCCACATCTTCGAAAAGGGAGTCAGACTCAATTCAGATGGCTATATTGAATTTTGTTTACTGTTGTCAAGCGTTGTAGAGAGTGTGGTTGCTGGAAGGCCATATGTAACCTCCGACCTTCTTCAGGTGTACTTTGTCGAACTTGGGAATCTGGACGGAATTTCGAACGGAACCCTTTATTAAATCTATGGGGGTAGTATGCTCTCATTCCTTGCTGGAAGGCCATATGTATGGCAGCAGGACTCAGCTCCATGTCACACCTCTGGGAAAACCTAGAAGTGGTTGTCTGAGAACTTCCACGACTTTACCAGTCTCATCATCTGCTCCAACATGCTGGATTGCAACCCCATAGACTATTATGTGTGGAGGCGCAGTTGAAAAAAAGGACCAACTGTACCATCTGCAACACCAAAGACGAGCTGATTGCCAGGACCAAAATGGTGTTCAGGTGTCTCTTAAAGGATATCATGAAGGCTGTGTGCTTCAGGTTCAGGTTCCGCCTGGAAGCTCAGGGCGGCTTCTTTGAGTCAGTTATATTCAGCAAAAGATCCTCTAAGAGATGCTCTTTGAATTTTGAGAATGCATCAATTATTGGCCAAGATATGACGTTTTTTCTTTCCTTTCTGAAAAGTGTTCAATTTATCCTGAACCACTTGTATATTTTAAATATAGAGTAATGTCTAATCGTTATCAAGGTTGCTTCACTTAATTACTTTTTGGCCTAAAAAAACTTATTTGACCTGAAAAAACTTATTTGACCTGAAAGTAAGCCGAATGATTCCATAACTGATTAACTAAACATATGTGGAATAATAATATAAATTCTGAGTCTCATTACGATTTGAGTGTACCTTGTGTTCTGCTACAGAATTATATTATCATGTTAAGAAAGAAAAAAGAATTATATTATCATGTTAAGAAAGAAAAAAGAATTATTTTATTATGTTAAGAAAGAAAAAAGAATTATATTATCATGTTAAGAAAGAAAAAAGAATTATATTATTATGTTATAAAGAAAAAAGAATTATATTATCATGTTAAGAAAGAAAAAAGAATTATATTATTATGTTATAAAGAAAAAAGAATTATATTATCATGTTAAGAAAGAAAAAAAAAAGTATTCTGGAAAGATAACCTCATGTGGAATATCAATTTCTGCCCATTTCTTAACAAAGCCAAATTACTAAAGTTGCTGACTTTCCTCTCATCCTATTTAATAGTTTATTTATCTTTCATGTTTTCTGTTCATGTATGACGTGATATCAAAAAATCCCCACTCTATGTATGATGGGTATGACTCCACATTTTGAATACTCGATATATTTGCTTTATCTGGACTCCACGTGTTGAACATGATTACCTTCTTGATTAGTTCCTACTCTGTGACCAAATGGTTAGTTGTAGATATTCCGAGGAAATTTCCATTCTTTCAAGCTAGTAAACCTTATGCCACTGCCCTTCACTAACTGATTATTAATAACTAGCGGAACCCGTCGCCCGGCGTTGCACGGGAGAAAGTACTACTTATTGCATGACGTCGAATAAAAAAAAGAAACGGCCTATTGTTCATCTACCGTGTTGGGAAATGTTTTAAATAATAAAAAAAAAGTCGTAGCGAAAAAGAAAAAAAGTCTTAGCGTAGATTGGGATCGAACACTGAAACCAACGATTATGAAGCCTATCTATTAAACCATTGCCCCAATGTTTCCAGTTTAAAAAGAATGTGTAAATACCCCAATTAAGCTAAGTTGGTTTATCGACCGAATATAAAGTTCAACTATGACAGAGTGTACGGCATTTGGTGATGAAGTAAAGGAGTTGGCCAAGATTTCTATAATATACGTCTTGTAGGCGTATGATTTGGAAAATGTAAATATTTCGGGCTCTACCAGTATGTTGGCACTTATTCAATTAAGTAAGAAGTCGATTCGATCAAGAAATTCTAGAGGCCATCTTGAATGATTAAATCTCGCTGGAACTGTGTTCGTTAATTTCATTCGGTTAATTCCGGAATGAATGTAAATGTAGAAGTTATAGGTAGAATTACAAGTAACGTAATCTGATATTCGCGAATAATCATAGGAGTGTAAGGGAGCGGTTGTTAAGTTTTTGCGTATTGCTTAATATTATGTAGTAAAATAATGCCAGACAAATACGAAATAACAATGGGTGTTTTGTTAAAATTATACTGTGTTGATTAGTTCCCGGTGTCGATGAGTGTAGTCACAGTACATAATTGTTAGGGAGAAAAGTTTTTACTACCCCCTATATGGAGTTGGTATTTTGGAGAGTCGTGGCGGCCGGGCCGAATGTAATATTCAATGTTTGTTTGGAATAAAGAATAACAGATAAACTAAAACACACTCGAGTGAATAAGTGTAATGTAATGGTGAGTTTAGTAGCCTGTGATGAATGTGGTTATTTTCCTATTCTCCGAGAAGGTACAGGGGAAAAAACGTCTCTATTTTATATATTAGATAAACTGATTGTAAAAAAAAAAATGGTCACAATGGCAACCCAAACTTCAAACGCTGAAATGACTCTTACTAAATCTCCGAAATCAACACTTTATCTCTGCTCTCTTCGAAAGTCAACTGCCTGCTTTCAATCCATCCTTTTATTTAAGTCATGCCGCCAAAGTTTTATATTTCCAGACATGCAAATCAGTCCCAACTATAAAAATCTATCATTCTGAATCAAAGCCCTTTTTCCCCCTCTGATTGATGGCATGCACGTCATGCAAAATATCTCATTCGCTTTTCAGCTGTTAAGTTTTCGTTTGATTATCACACAAATCTATTTCAAATATGGCTTCCCACCTTACATGTGATCCTGCTCAGCCAATCTGAGTCTTTTTCAGCCCCCCCCTCTCACTATATAACGCACAATACATATTAACATTGAACAGTAATGTGTAGACATGCTTAACATTGGCAACGCCAAAGAAATGAGCGAAGAACCTAAGGTTTCATGTTATTGCCGCGAACAAGGAGAAATATCTTGAATAAAGAAAAAGTAAGCATATACATTGGCAAAAGCATTTGTTTATGGAAGTCAGATTTTTGTAGTAATGGATGACTTATGGGTTGTTGTGTATTTTGTATATGCATACAGCAGTCAACAATTGATCTTCCTTTCAAGTGTGGGCACCATAGGCCCCAGAATATGACGATGATCATCTCCTTGATACAGTGAATGAGTTGCAATCTGAGAAAATTATAAAATTTTCAAATTGAATGACCTTTAGTCAGACCATGGTAGTCCGAATGTCTGATGTTTTAGAGAAAGTTCAAATTTGATACGGGTCGGTTGAGGAGTGGACAGCTGAATTTATGCTAAGTAGTTCATCGGTACACTGTCTCAAATCACTGTGGTCAAGGTTGTGCTTTGACGACAAAATAACAAATCAAGATGCCAGAAGAGAGATCAAATTAAAACGTTGACATGATTAACAAATCATCCTATCCATCGTCTGGCGTTAATTTCCTCCTCGCCGACTTCCCCCGAAGAATACGTTTGGTGATGAATAATAACATATATACAAAGTAACTTTACTTTGTATGCGTACAAAAATAGCAACTAAAGAAACCGATAATTATTTTTATGAAGTTTTGTTATTGTTTCTTTGTTATGACAAGATGGCTATTTAACAGGATCAGTTTCTTGACCTGAATTTGATATCAGTTATACGTTTCAGCATCCTCCTCCCACCCTACCCCTTCTTTCTATCACTTTGTTTCTGTCCTGCTGCAACATCGAAGACAATTGGACAACTCGTATTTCACGCAGTAATATTTGTGCACACGCATGCATGATATACGAACAATCATACTGTTAGATAAAACAACATAGATAAAGAGATATGACTCTTTGTCAGTCTTAAGTAGAGTTATGCCCCTTTATATGTTGCACTTCTCTGGCATCATATTGTGAGAGATTGTCTAAGATAACTACGATAAACATGCAGCTATCTCCACATGCTGATTCTTAATCTACTTGTATCAATATGTAATATATATATATATATATATATATATATTTCATGATTTTCTTTCGGGTTACAGAATTTTATTAGGCAATTACGAAGGGAAAACATGTTTTATCTTTCATCATTAAAAGATATGAGAGAGAGAAAAAATGTGCCAGCCGAGCGGTTTCGACCACACTTAACGAGAGCTGTATCGTGGAATTTTAAAAGGGGAGAATGTAGAGAAAAGAAAAAAAAAAGAAAAGAAAAGTATATATTTATAACAAAGAGAGCGTTGTTATTTACAATGAGGGATGTGTCTTAGAGACTAATCACACTCAACCCCAATAAACACTCCCTCTGAAAACATGGAGGACCGTTTGAGACGTACGTGGATAGTCTCTAAGATTTTAAGGTGGATAATGGAGTGAGCACGACTCAAGATAGTAAATGAGTCAATGCTGAAGTTCGTTGTGCACGACAGGTTTTTAATCAAACGGTTGATTATAGAAGACCTATATATATATATATATATATATATATATATATATATATATATATATATATATATATATATTATACAGTAGCAGGGATACCCGGTATCCCCTGAGGTCCTAATTTCCATTGATTAAAACAAGTAAAACTAAACAATTTCCTTAATATCTAATTTCATTTTGGGACCAAATCAGAGTAAAAATAAGTTGAAGTTCGAACTCACAAACTCTGTCTTTTAGAATACCATCTAAGCGATTGACCCATGGGGCAAGTACGATATGGTGATGCTATTAATTACTAACATAAAGTAGCTTCCCTTTTCCTCTTTTTTTACTCTTTCTCGAGCAATGAAAAAAAGGAGGAAAATGAAGCGAAAAGGACATGAAGACTTCTTTACCCTATTTTCAGCCACAGGTCTATCGCTGCTATCAAGGTCATTATCGAATGATGTTTATTTAAGATGGCGTCCATTTGAAAAATCTTCCAAGATTAATAAATTATTTTTTATTGTTAAGAACATGGACCAATGTTCTTCAAATAAAACCTTGTGAATTAGAATCAAATATTGATTTTGTAAGAATGAAAGTTATTAATCACAAAGATTCGAGAAATAGATTTATTTTATAGATTATATATATAGTTAATAATACTTGAATCTGGGGTTCGAATCGTCTGACTGACAGTACGGTTACGTAATTCCATGAACACGAAACGTATCTATATGTCTATAGATAATAAAAATATTTATTCATTAACAATAATTATTAAGCTCCGATAAGCCCTTTCGAGAGATATTAAAATTGAACATTCAAACATTGTAAGATTTTTCTCCCTTAGGAGATTTGGAACTATCTTTAGAATCTCAGTACTTGTGTTTACATTAGATACAAGATGTATTTCTCTCGCATTTCGAAGCGTGATCGTCATGTTGACCAAATGGTTAGACGTGAGGGTTTATAATACTTGGATCCAGGGTTTGAATCGTCCAACCGGAGGTACGGTTACATAATTTCATACTGACGAGTGTAGAAAATACGAAACTTATATATTGGTTGCAAGATGAGAACAGTAGTCCGAATAATCTATATAATACAAATTATCAATCCTCATCTAAAAAATTTAGAAACAAAAAAAAAAAACTTTTAAATATTGACTGATAAGTGTATGCAACTTTTTTTTCCATTTTTTTTCCATTTTTTTTTTTTTTTCCATTACCTTTCTCTTCCATTGTTGTGTTACCCATGAAACTAAATGGCAAATGATACTGACAATGAAAATATACTCGCAATGTAGATACTATTTCTGGTTTACATATACATACTAATAATATACCAATTCAGTCAATGATTTTTCCTTTTCTCCATTTTTCTGTGCATTCTTTTTTGCGGATTTTCTATTGGTTGCATTTTCCTCTTTTTATTGGCTGATTTTTCTGCCATTCTCTCTAATCTTTTAGACTTCCGGATTCTTTTTCTTTCAGACTAATTTATTTTCAAACAACCCCTTTGAAAATTCAGAGATACAAAGAAGGGTTGACCGAAAAATCATAGAAATTTTTTTTTTGGGGGGGGGGGGGTAAAAAACTGTCTTTTAGCAAGTCTCTCTAATTTCTTTTCCTTCTGATAGTTAGAATTTTTTTTTTCTTCAAAATTATCTTTGATTTTTCGATCTACCATTTTTTATATATCTGAAATTTTCTGTCTGTTTCTCTCTCTCTCTCCCACTCTCTCTCTCTCTCTGTGTGCTGATTGTATTTTCTCTTTATTTTGTTTACCTCCCCTCTTTGTCTTGTTCTCCTTTTCAACAGTTCTCTTCTTCCTCACTGTTTTTTTTTCTCAATCTCTCTCATTTTACCGTTTTCTCTTTGTCACTCTCAGATTTTTCACTTTCCTTTTTTTTTTGTCACTCTGATTTTTCGTTTTCCTTTTTTTTTTTAAATTACAATTTTTATCAGTTTATATTCTTCCTCCTCTGGTTTGTATTTGCCTTGTTTATTAATAAACAACAAATGAGGAAGCCCAATGTATTCATAGATCAAGGCTGATTATTGGTTATCTCCTGATTCGACTATGTACCCATGTAGACAATGTCAAAGGAATCTTGTGACACATAACTCTCAAAACGACACTGTAGAAAATGGAGTCGGCTATGCTGTAGAGAGAAGGAAACGATTCACGTGTGACAAGTTTTGGTAGTCGCTGTGAATTGAATTGGTGTGAACCCATGTGTCCATGTGATGTAACTAAATAGACCACAGGATGGCCGTGTACTGCACCCTGGCTTGAGGATTAATACTATTCGTGTCGGCTGACCTCTTACATGATATGAATTTTCCGACCCTGCAAGTTGATATTATTACTCTTCTTTTCGTTCGGATTTTTCCCAAATGCGGATTTATTTCATTTGTGATGCTTTACAGTTTTGCTGTGAGTTATATATAAAAAAATTATTTTTCATTATTTATATTTATATATTATATTTCGGAATTTTTGAGATGAGGGTTCATAATTTGTAGAATTTGATATATTCGGACTACTGTTCTCATCTTGGGTGTTTTTATCACAACGTTTTGGCCAATGTAACCTCCGACCTTCTTCATGTGTATTTTGTCGAATTCGGGAATCTTTCTATCGAACTCGAGAATCCACGAGGGTAGCATGCTCTCGTTCCATCTACCATGACTGGGAAGAAGTCAATATTATATATATATATATATATATATATATGTCTCGGAAGATTCTCAACCATTAAAACTGAAAAAAAACCAAAAAAAAAAACCTTAAGTCCCAGGTCGTTCAGTGGAAAATCACTCATGTTATTATATTAGTTTGCTTCTAACATTATTTAAGGGATCATCAGTTGTTTACCATGAAAAACTGTTTCGGGAATTTATATATATATATATAATGATGAGGTGGTCAGTCATTGAAATACATTTGTTGTGAGATGCCATCTGCGTGTGTGCATGTGCAGAAGGCTTGTATATAGACTGAGTTGGAGCAATTCACTGCTTTAGTTGGTGAAAGTTAGCCGAGTCTGACTCCCCCCCCCCCCACACACACACACAAAAAACTTTTTTTTAAATAGGGATACATAATGAAAAATGTCACAAAAACAAAAAAAAAATCATTTTCCATCCTATCTCAGTCAAAATGTCAGGGGTCATGGTCCTGATACTTGACGATTCATACAAAAACATTGGACGGATGATAGCCAATTGTAGGAATGAGCCCGAGAGACCGCTTGGATGTTCCAGTGCATCTCCCTAACTATCGTCCAAGACAACGCCATGTTTATTATGATGTCATCTCGCAGCATCATGATGAAGAAAACAAAAACAAAAATGTTTGCCCTCGCGTGGAGGCAAGTAAAAAGGTACTTATTGAAGTATACTTTTAGTTACAAGTTATTTGATTTTCTAATGACTTTTTAATTTTCATTTTTGTATGTGATTGTTTAAAAACAACAACAACAAATCGTTAAATATCGATCCTACTACTAATCGATGTGTTTAGTTTCTTGTTATTTTATAAAAATATGTTTTTTGAGTAATGATGTGTATGAGTTGGGGGGATGCTTTTATAAAAAAAAAACTGATGTCGGATTTTAAAAACATCAAAGATGTTAGCGATCAAACATGAAATTGAAAGAAAACCATCTTCGCTCACTTAAAGAAATAAGAAAGAAAGAAAAAGTCCCAAACTAGGAAGTTTAAAAATAAAAAAAAATGGGGGGGGGGGGATCGTATAAAATGGTATAGAAAGCAAAAAGAAAAAGAAAGAAAAAAAAACTTCTGATTATGGAAAAAAAAATTTGTGACTGGACGGATATATATTTACAAATACACATTGTTCTTTATTATTATTATTGTCTGCTTAACCACAATGGGTACAGCTTCAATAATTCAATATTGTGTGCATAAACTTATGATTTCTTTTAAATACATTCCAGTAAAATATACCATTTAAACAACATTCAAAATCTGCTTCAATCATTCTAAAAATTAAACTAATCGATTCCATTACCATGTGTTTGTTTACATCACTGCAAACTCTACATTAACTGCCGTAACTGTCGCTAAAAATTATTACGATGTTACATTTTATTTACCCTTCCAGCAGGTTAGACACAAGGTCAAGTGTTAAGTTGAAAAGTCAGTGCACTAAGATTAACACACTCTGGCCTACAAAAAATGCCTCAGCAGCCTCATCGGCATTCCCTGGTAGGGACACCTCAGATGATTAGCGATAAAGATTAGGTAAAGCCTGGAAGGGTGGACCCCTTGAAACTGAACAGGACCATACATCAGCCTGACAGCAACAAAGTCGCTGCACAGTGGGCCAAAACAGGTTTTTGGAGGACATTTGGGCATAACTTTAGTTTTACTTGTCCATATAAGCTGTTTGAGGGCTCGTTAGAAGCGAAATTTCAAGAGCTTTTCGGAAAAATAAAAAAAAATTCATAAAATCCATTTTTCGGGGGTCTGGGGCCGAATTTCCATATTTGGGCATAACGGCCCAAAATCACATTTTTGGCCATATCTTGGCACAAAATTGATCATAGAAGCTCAGTGAGGACTCGTTAGAAGCGAAATCTGAGGGCCTTTCTAAAAAAATCAAAAAAAATCTGGTAACATCTGACATGAAGTAGTATTTGACACAATTCTTTTCTTTCACTTGCACACCTTTTTACACACTTTAATTTCCTGTCAAAGCATTTTACAGGAAATCACTACAGAATTTTCAAATCTTTGTTTTGTTTATTTAAATAGAGTTACTATCAAAAATGGAAGCGGTCAGCGATAACGCACTTTTCCAAGTGTTTACTGTAGAAGATGCAAAAACTAGAGACCATCTATCCATCACCGCATGTGTTCAATTGCTGGAGCAAAAGTATCTCATCCAGTTAACAGAGGAGCAGAAAGACGAGGTCAAGAAGTCGCTCAAAAGATACCATTCGCTGAAGAAACGACGATATACAGATAAACGGATTGCTGTTAACTGGGATGAGCTGAGCTCACTAGGTGAAGCTGAAAATGTTGTGTTCCGCTATTACAAGAACCCCTCGACGCAAACTGCATCCAGGAAAAGGCCCCCTGAAGAGTTGGGCAGCCGCAAACAGTTGTTGAGAAGAACCAATGATATCTGGGCAAAAATTCAGGCAGTGGCTGCAGAGGAGAAAGTGACTTCTTCCCAATTGATGGGGTTACTCCTTACTCGTTGCCCTGATCAGGAGTCGAGAGATTTTGGTAATGCTCTTTGGAGCAAGTCCATACGTGACACAAGCGAGAAACTTCCGGCTTGTTTTTTGAAAAATCCGGGATAGGGCACATAGATCTGCTTGGTTTTTCATAATCTATACCTCCATAGCTTTCAGAAACATATATGGTTTGGTATGTGCCCTATCCCGGTTTACAAGTTATTTTCTGATGAATATAGAATTTTATCGCTAATTTGAGCCAAAAAAGAGGGAAATTTAGCTCAAATTTTCCTAATTTCTTTCATAAAAAGAGCTAAAAATCGACAAATTGGGTCCCAAAGTGGTCTATTTTTGCATTTTCACAAATGGTTATCGATAAACAAAAAAAAATATGCAATAATAAGTAATTCCACACTGATTTTTGGAATTTAATCATGGAAATCTGAAAATTATAATTTTTTGGGGAAAAATCGTGGATGTTTCGCGTGAGCTGGAGAAAAATGCGAAATATCACGAATTCAATGTTGCATATTTTTTCAACCGTTTAACGATTTGACATACTTTTTTTTTTGTTGAATCAGGAATATAGAGTAGTTTATAAAAACACCAAAAATCAGCAATTCCTCCGACATTCGTTTTTGCCTAATGTCCACCCCCCAGCCCACTGTGCGCTGTCAGAGCGATTGTCGAGGACTGGTACATAGAGAAATCAGTTGGTTCAACTTGCTTCTCCGAGCATACCATCTCTTCTTACTATTATTTTTTTTTTTTCCAATATTATTTTTTCTTTAAAACCCCAACTGAGATCAAATCCAACAGAACCTAAATTTAATTTAATTGCTGAAGAAAACTACATTCGTCATTACGTTTTAATTAGGTTAATTACTTTCGAACAATACAAATAATTGATGTTACCCCCCCCCCCCAAAAAAAAAAGTTTGAGTGCCGAAAAGAAATCAAATTTCACACATGAAAGATAAAAATGAAATAAAAATTTGACTTTTTAGCATTAAAAAAAAAAAAACTCCCGAAAACTGTAACATGCAATCTTTCACCTGTTATCTTTCAAAACTTCATAATATTTTATATGTAATGGCCGAAAAACAGAAATTTAAAAAGACACACAATGTAGATTATATTGATAGATTTTATTCATCTAAATTCTGAAGGGAGTAAGCAATGTCAAAAGAATAAACTGAAACCAATGATGTGCGTTTGCATTGTATCCCAGGAATATTGTGATGCATGATTTAATTGCTATATAGTTTCAGATTTGTATTGTATACTGACATGTGGACAGACAGTTTCAGTATTTTATACATACCATATATATATATATATATATATATAACTTCTTTTGTAATATAGTAGGAAAAATCCCAGCAGAGTGCTCGATTAATTAAAACATTTAAATTAAAAGCGTAATATTTATCTTTTGGTACAGAAAAATTAGTACCGTCGGTTTCAGAAATGTGAAGTTATGTGTCACTCTCGTTTGGACGCGTTATTTGCTTAGTGTTATGTATATTTGTTTTAAAATTAGTGTTTGGGAGGTTTAATAAGGTTTGAAAAAGTGGGGTGGGGGGTGAAATGTAACAGTTGAGATTTTAAAAAGGAAAAGATTTAAAAATATAAAAAATAAAAAAATATTTCTATATAAATCCTGTGAGTCAATGTTTATAAGTAGCGTATATTTGGCCGTTACTGTTTTGAGGGTTAATTATGAGTCTTCTAGAGAAAGTAAGGAGAGAAAATGAGTTTAAGGATTATACTTATGAAAAGATAAAAAGGTTAAAAACACACACATTAAATTCAAGTTTACGGCTTGAATTAAAGGAATTTAAATAAAGATTTAACCCGGATCCGGTCCTGGCAGTTTGTCAATCGGTCTAAGGGCAGTAATAATAATGTGAAATGGAGATGTTACCCTTTTAATAACTGGAAAAATATTATTGGAAAAGTTATTATTTCATATTTACATGGTGTAAATTATTGGTCTTAAGTAGTAGTGTGGATATGGGCCAATTAAGGTATTCATTCCTATTTTTTTATTTATATTTATGAGGGGTGATAGTTGGGAGGATTTTCCAGAGTGGAAGTCGGTATTTAGTGGGGCAATTATGGGGTTATGTATTAGGCAGAGGAGGGGGGTGTTACTAGTCCTTTATGTGAATCGGTAAGTTCAATTTATAAGTAGTGTTTGTCTCCTGTGGATGCATCTTATAAAGATTTCATCTCTGATATTCAAACAGACTGTATTTGGGTCAATGATGGCCCTTAATATATGGTATTTTTCTGCATCACACAGAGGACATCTATTTATGGCTGGAGAAAAAGTGCCGTATTTGCCTCGTATATAAAGCCACCGTCACAAATCAGACTAGCGGCAGAGCAGAAAAATATATAGGCATGACGCAGGGAAGCTTCAAGCAAAGATTGTACGCACACAGAAACACCTTCAGATACAAAAACAAGGCAAATACGGCACTTGCGACCCAGATATGGCAACTATCATGCCAAATAAAAATATACTACACTACACTGGGAGATGAAGACTTGGAGGATCCCCCTTCCCCCAAAAGTGGTGGTAATGCTTGGGAGGATGGTATCATGATGAACAAACATATACTACACTATCCCCCAAAGGAAAAGGTAATATCAGTAGGATGGTATATCATGACAACAGAGCATATACTACAATACCCCCTCTAAAGTAGAAGACGTAATACCTGAGAGGATCTCTCATAAAAGGAGAAGGTAATGCCTGTGAGTATGGTATCATCGTCACAGAAAAGATACTACACTACCATCCTACCCCCACCTACCCCCAAAAAGATGGTCTCATGACAACAGAACAGATACTACATTACTGCCTTCCTCAAAAGAGGATGTAATACATAGGAGGATTGCCTCCACCCTCTTAAAAAGGAGGAGGTAATTCCTGGGAAGATGGTCTGATGACAACAGACCCGATACTACACTACCCATCCCCATTAAAAGATAATACAATAATAGATTAAATCAGTTTTTATTTAATTCATTTAAAAATGCCTAGTCATAAAAACATAATTTTTATAGTTCCTTGGCCTTTTGGCTAAGATCAAGGTGTAGTATCTGTTCTCAGCATCCCAGTGACCTTAGACATTTTATTATCGACAAAACTATTGCATATATATAAGAAAATATGACAATGCAAATTACACATGTATATTACAGAATATTAATTTATTAGAAACTGTTTAAAATAATAAATATGCAAATTAGGAAAACCTAAAGCTGTTTGTGGGCATTTGCAGGTTACTATATATGCGGTTATGCTGTATTCTAGAATGAAATAAGCATGTTAATGAATTCAATAAGCATGTTAATATAGTTTGGATAGGTGGTAAAAAAAAACTTTTGCATTTATTCAGTTAGAAAATTGAGAAAACCAAGAATCAGAATCCCTAAAAGTAAATTAATCGGAGAAAAACTCTTTTTTTAAGCCTTTATCCATTAGAAAATACAAATATTAGTAAAAATATTTGTAAGAAGTTATTGGGGGAGGGGTACTCACTGACTTCTTTACTGGGCTGCAGTCTGTGCGTGTTTTGAGGGAGGTGGTCTGGTTTTAATTTATGATATAACAAAAGAATAAAATGTCTGACAAGTGTACGAATGAACAGAAATGCATTATGGTGAAATTTAATTTTGTAATGAGTTAAATTTTTTGCAGTTAGTAAAGTTACAAATATTTAAGAAATAAATATATATTTTTTATGTAATAAGTAAATATAAAATGTTTGGGATTTTTTATTTAAAAATGTTATTCCAAAATCAAGTAAGCTTGAAAATACATGTTTTGTTGAAGTTTCAAAAGGTGTGGTTTACATGACGTCATATATGGTGCCATGCTAAATATGTTCTTTTCAGCTGCCAACATCATTGGGGTTTCAAGCTTACACTTAAAATTAAAAAAAAATTTTTTTTAATGGAAATCGCTCCAGACAAGGCATAAAGCCACTTGATGTAAGGAGCTAACAAGAACAAATATGATTATCGCAAAGACAGGAGATGCCAATTGGCCTTAGTCTTGAAAAGACCAAAGTTATAGGTAGGAGGAAAACAGTCAGCAGGCAGAGTTCCACACGGTTCTTGGAAAGAAGCTACTGGAATAGGAAGCTGTATTACAATGAAGTATCAAAACAGCGAACTGATGGAGACCACTAGACCAACGAGTCTAACGAGCTGAAACAAAAGAAGCAGGGAATAGATCACTTAATTCTGAAGAACACATGCCATAATAGTATTTATAGAAAAGACTGAGACTAGCAACTTCACGTCTATGATAGAGAGGGTGCAGAGAAGAAGAAATTGTAGGGCCAATCAAATTACAGATACGTTTCTGCACCTTATCAAGAACCCTCAAATGGGACAGAGATTCACCAGTCCAAATATAACTACAGTACTCCCTACATTGTCTGATTGTAGATTTGTAGAGATAGTCTTAATCCGAACGTTGTTTTCTATTATTGTTTCTTTAGATTGAGTTTCATAATATCTGATAGAAAATCGATGGCATAACAATTGTTAACAATGCTGATAAGACTGATGACATCACGCTATCTCGGTTACGAGATTAGAGTGATTTTCATATTTTCATTGATAAATTCAAAACTTTTGTTTTATCTCTCTCTCTTTAACCTACAAATGATACTAGTCAAATGTCTCATGAGACAAAACTAGAAATTGATGGGGAAATAGTATTCATCTATTTTGGGAGAACTCGTAATCGTGTGAGGATTAATAAAGTCAGATATGAGTGTGGTTGCTATAAAGTTTGATCCTCACCAAGCGCGCTTCTCTTACCTGATTCAACACTAAATAAAGCTGAATAATGACTGAAAGCGGAAGAGAAACACACCAAAGATTTTTCAAACTATGTTGGCCCCTCTTTCTTTTAATAAATTACTTCCGTAAAACTACTATTGTATTTTAAATTAAGCACAAATGAGTAATTAGTGAAGGTCGTTCAAGCAGTGAACAGAAATGCTCAGTCGTGTTAGAATTAACAGCACATTTAGTGACAGCTTTAATGTTTAAGCAGGAGTACATCGGGGTTCTGTACTGAGTTCTGTTGTTTTTCATTTGTGTCTTAGAAGCATTGTCCAAAGGGTGTTTTGTATGGATTGTCCAGAAGAGATGCTGTATGCTGATGATTTAGTACTTGCCTGTGAAACAATGGAAGATCTACTTGTTGAGTTAAAGACTTGCAGAAATGCCATGGAAAGTAAAGGTCTGAGAGTGAATGTTACCAATACCAAAGTGATGATCAGTTGTTGCAATGTTGAAAAGCTACCAAAAAGAGAAACGTTCCCCTGCGCAGTTTGTGAAAAGGAAGTCTGGTGCAACTCAATCTTTGGTGGTACTTGCAAGCATTGGGTATACAAGAAGTGCAGTGGAATTACTGATAGGTTGAGAGAAGAAAGCCAATTTGTATGTAAGAAGTGTAAAACAATGGACATGAATGAGAACTCAGATGTGGAGAAAGTATATCTGGATAGCGAAGCTGTTGAGGCTGCCAAAAAGTTTTAACTTGGTGATACCATTGGAGCACAGGATGGAGCAGGTGCTAGTGTGATTGCAAGAATTAGGAGTGGATGGAATAAGTTCAAAGAATTTCTGCCATTACTAACCAGCAGAGCATTACCACTGTCAAGCAACGGACGAGTCTATCAGGCATGTGTATGCAGTGTGATGATGTATGGAAGTAAAACCTGGCCAGTGAGGGTTGAGGACATGCGTTGCATAGAGAGAAATTATGAGAATTGTACGATGGATGTGTAATTTTAATCTTAAAGACAGGCTTAGTTCTGATAACCTCAGAGGAAGATTAAATATAAACATTACAGGGAGATGTGTGCAGAACAGGAGACTCCGGTGGTGTAGCCATGTTGAAATAATGGATGAGAGTTCTTGAGTTAGTAGATATAAATCAGTTGAGGTATCAGGTCCAGTTCACAAGGAAAGGCCAAAGAAAATGTGAGGAAGTGATAAAAATGGACTTAAGAGAAAGAGGGCTAAATAAAGACCTGGCCAGAGATGGGTTAGTTTGGAAGTCAATTTCTTAAAACCGTCCAACCCATACCAGCATGTAAAACGTTAAACCGAATATGATATAATAATGATGACCCTTCTTTTTCTAAATGGAGACTTATTTTCTCCATTGTTGTTGGTGCAATGGTGTTCATCCATGTCAGGTTGAGCCAGCCTCTTCCCTGGCCTACACTACATCCAGCTTAGTGTTAAAAGGGGGGGGGGATCGAGGCAAGGGGGTAGTACTTCCTGAGATGGCCTTCTGTGACGTCCTTGACTGGTCCCCCCTGCATCCAACACTATACGATGCATCTCAAAGCACTTTTTTGCAGCTACAGTTTGTAGTTAGCCTCTCTATAGTCAATGACTGCCCTTGCATAGCGAAGAGTCACACCCTTCACGAGGTAAACCTTTAAATGTGCTTGGGCATAGGCAGAACACGGCGGATCTGGAGGAGTCAAACCTTGATAAAAAAAATCCATTTATCCTTTATAGTAAGTTTTAGTTCCTGTGGTGATCATTTAAATATCAACGTTTCGGCAGAGAGAACATGGCAGAAAATTCCAAGAGGCGTCTGTAGTGTGGAGACCGGCGGTTACTTTTGGTCCTTCCGTCCCTGCATCTGTTGGATAATTTGTGGCATACGGAAGTGTTTCAACAGGTTAGAAATGAGGACTCTTCCCTTAAATAAATTCTCACGGTTCTTCCTTCATACTACTGCATTATTTCATCTTATTTTGAATTTTATATTTCTTGACTTTATTTTGTTGGAACACATAGCACATACTTGATTTGACTTGTTTGTGTGGTCGCTATCGATCCATGACTTCATACTTGTATTTCTTCTCGTCTTGCTTGTGATAGCCATTGATGTTAGGTGAGGTCTGAACTGCTAGAGAAAACAATTCTGCCATGGCCAAAAGTGAATGAAACAAACTCCCATATTTTCAGTATTTAGATAGCTTTATTTTATTCTTAGGTCCACATTGGACTAACACAATGAGAGGGACGAGAGAACAAGATATTCTTATTTGTTCTGATCTACTAGCCCATATTAATTTGCATTTTCGACTTTGCTCTTCGCTACTTATTGACTTATCATTTAACAAATTCTTTCCTTTGATGACATACTTCTTCATCCAGTTTTTTTGTTTACTATTTTTATGATCCCACGTTCGGCTGAGTTAACCTGTAACATTGCTAGATGGTGTGTCCTTGAACAATTCTTAAAATGCAACTGAATGGAAAATAACTGCTAGTTAAAACTATCTAACATACCCACCTACAATATATTACACTAGTGTCTTGCTTTACCCACTTCTTTTTCTTGTCTGGTGATTATTGTTTTCTAAACACATCGATGCATTTTATGTTATTTCAGTTTTGTATATCTATCACTGCATTCTCAACCACAGGTAAAAAGTTAAAGTGCTATTTTTGCAGGAGTCAGAATCTGTTTTTTTTTTTTAATCAATTTGGAAGTCTGACTTTCTCAGACTAATCCCCCATTTCTAACCTTAACCCTATCTCTCTCATTTCTGTTCTCAACAATATTCATGTATAATGTGCTCTTTTTTTCTCTGTTAAACCTTTTCGATTTTTCAATAAATTCAAAAAGTTGAATGTTAGCATTCTTTGTGTTGTGAAATGTTACCATTTAATTTTAGGAACTGTCTGTGTGACAGTTTATTAAACAGCTAAACTTCAGTTTTTCCTGTTATTATTGTAACACCATTTGTTAAGTATTTTGTCATAATCAATAAAACCTTAGAACGCGACTTCTGTCCATCTTTCTTAACACAGGAAAATTCAGTTATTCATTTTTTCACTAGTTTTTCATGTGCTATCGTATTTTTGTTGCTTTTTACGGCTAGTCAGAACGCCTTTAAAATGAAAGAAAACGCATACAGGATTTGAGTTGAAACAATTCTTTGTAATTTTTTGAGAACAAAATTACAAATGTTTCTATGTGTGTGTTGATATATATATATATGATTTTAATAAAAATATCTGCATCGAACACATGGTTTTTTTTAAGGCATTTTGCCTCTTTGAGTTTTAAATTTTAAAGATGTTTAAAAAAAAAATGCACTTTCCCAAATTTATACCTACCAGTGACCATGCGCGATTTAAGTTCAAATTTAAAAGAGACATTTACTCCGTTAAGTCCACACAACATCGGACGTCACTTCTACAAGACCACGAAGGATTCTTACGAAATAAAATAAGGTTAATACCTTTTATTTGTTTAAATCTCTGAAGCTTGTGATACCGAGCGAAATTATTAGAAAAAAAGTCAAGATGAAAAAAAAAAAAAAATTTTGATTTTAATAAAATATCTGCATCTAACACATGGTTTTTTGAAGGCATTTTGCCTCTTACTTTAAGTTTATATATATATATATATATATTATATATATATTAGTGTTGGTTTCATGAAGGATAAAGTAATTTCTTTAGGAAATCTTAAGAGAGCTCAATGTAATACAGAGCAAGATAAAAACTAAAAAAACTCAAACCAACATTCTAGCCTTTCACATTATAATTTATTTCATCTCGCCAAAACGAGATTCATCAGATGTGGCTCAATGGCTGGTGGTTTGTTTACTCAAGAATGAGTGTTTATGCCATCTTGGTGCTGCTTAGAGGGGGGGGGGGGGGGTTGGACGGAGATGGTAATCATTTATATATTAAAATATTTCGATTAATGTGTTGCATATAAATGTTCTTAGTGTATTAACTTTTTTCTTTTAGGGTTTGTTTACTGAAATATATTTGTGGATTTAATGAAACCGTAACGTTTTTGATATTGGAACTGATTTTGGGTGTTCTATCGTGTACTCATCTCCGTCTGCAACTAAAGTGATCAGCCCAATTAACTGGGAAGGGTTACTTTTAGAAATGATGATGAGAGTTGGGGTTTCTCCCAGAAACGCCAATTCCATCGTAAGTGATGAATTGTTTAACTTTATCAGTAATTTAATTCCGAAAAAGAATACGTCTTATTAACGATTCATTGTATATGATTAATTAAACACAAGTTGCTATTTCACCAATAGCTGAGAGGGGTAAATTGTGGGTTCATACCTTTTTCTTAACTTTTGAATCCCTGCTCTCACAGGTCGACTTGAAAAGCCTTACGGACATCATGCGGAAGAACAGACTGCGTTGGTTGGGTCACATTGAGCGTAGCGATGGCTGGATTGCTAAAGTCCGAAAGTTGAATGTGCCAGCAGAGAACATCACCACTGGCAGACCCAAGTTGACTTGGGAGGACGTAGTCAAACGTGATAGGAAGGCCATGGGTATGGATTCCATCAAACCTTGCCAAAGACAGGAGTGGAGAGGAAGACTTAGATTTCGAGACTAGACAATCAGGCCCCACCCTCATCAGAGGATTAATTGTGGCCTGATTCAACAAATAAACCGGTTGATGATGATGATGATTTATTAGAATTAGGGAATCTGATTAGAATTTTTTTGAAACAGACTTAGGAGTCAGATTTTTTTTTCAGCCGACTCCCCCACCTTAAAGGTGGGTAATTGACAGTCAGCAATTTTTTATTTTATTATTTAGCTGTTTTTTTTTTTTTTTAAATTGAGTCAAGATTCAGACTTATTTCACCCAAATTCTATGTATTAAATTAATAATAGATTGAAAAGGATTTGAACTTTGCACAACTGATTACACAGTCCACTGACCGTATCCATTATCCATTGCAACCCTGAAGTCACTTGGTTTTGTGACATAATTGTTGGACCTTGGTGGAAGTCTGTACTCTCCAGGTTATGTAGTTTACTTCATTTACTTTTAAATATTTTGTTTTCATTGAAAAAAAAAAAAATTGCTGTTCTTCTATAAATAAGACGGTGTGCTGTTAATATATCTCGCGTTTTATTTTTGTTGTGATTTAAATCTTTTCTAATGAATAAAGTACTGTTTGCGTTTACTTTCAGATTTGAGTGTCCAGTATGTGAAGCAGGCCATGTTAGGATTAAGTGGGTTATCGAGGCCTCAACGGTTGATATTGGGCGTGGTGGTGTTATTGGTGGTTAACATTATCTGGGTAGCATCATCAGAACTAACAAAGGTAAAAAAAAAAAAAGCCATCTATTTATTTGAATCTTGGACACTTGATGCATTTTTAAAAAAATATATATTTTGCAGATATCACAGTGGGCCAAAACAGGTTTTTGGAGGACATTTGGGCATAACTTTAGTTTTACTTGTCCATATAAGCTGTTTGAGGGCTCGTTAGAAGCGAAATTTCAAGAGCTTTTCGGAAAAATCAAAAAAATTCATAAAATCCATTTTTCGGGGGTCTGGGGCCGAATTTCCATATTTGAGCATAACGGCCCAAAATCACATTTTTGGCCATATCTTGGCACAAAATTGATCATAGAAGCTCAGTGAGGGCTCGTTAGAAGCGAAATCTGAGGGCCTTTCTAAAAAATCAAAAAAAATCTGGTAACATGTGACATGAAGTAGTATTTGACACACTTCTTTTCTTTCATTTGCACACCTTTTTACACACTTTAATTTCCTGTCAAAGCATTTTACAGGAAATCACTACAGAATTTTCAAATCTTTGTTTTGTTTATTTAGATAGAGTTACTATCAAAAATGGAAGCAGTCAGCGATAACGCACTTTTCCAAGTGTTTACTGTAGAAGATGCAAAAACTAGAGACCATCTATCCATCACCGCATGTGTTCGATTGCTGGAGCAAAAGTATCTCATCCAGTTAACAGAGGAGCAGAAAGACGAGGTCAAGAAGTCGCTCAAAAGATACCATTCGCTGAAGAAACGACGATATACAGATAAACGGATTGCTGTTAACTGGGATGAGCTGAGCTCACTAGGTGAAGTTGAAAATGTTGTGTTCCGCTATTACAAGAACCCCTCGACGCAAACTGCATCCAGGAAAAGGCCCCCTGAAGAGTTGGGCAGCCACAAACAGTTGTTGAGAAGAACCAATGATATCTGGGCAAAAATTCAGGCAGTGGCTGCAGAGGAGAAAGTGACTTCTTCCCAATTGATGGGGTTACTCCTTACTCGTTGCCCTGATCAGAGATTTTGGTAATGCTCTTTGGAGCAAGTCCACACGTGACACAAGCGAGAAACTTCCGGCTTGTTTTTGAAAAATCCGGGATAGGGCACATAGATCTGCTTGGTTTTTCATAATCTATACCTCCATAGCTTTCAGAAACATATATGGTTTGGTATGTGCCCTATCCCGGTTTACAAGTTATTTTCTGATGAATATAGAATTTTATCGCTAATTTGAGCCCAAAAAGAGGGAAATTTAGCTCAAATTTTCCTAATTTCTTTCATAAAAAGAGCTAAAAATCGACAAATTGGGTCCCAAAGTGGTCTATTTTTGCATTTTCACAAATGGTTATCAATAAACCAGAAAAATATGCAATAATAAGTAATTCCACACTGATTTTTGGAATTTAATCATGGAAATCTGAAAATTATAATTTTTGGGGGAAAAATCGTGGATGTTTCGTGTGAGCTGGAGAAAAATGCGAAATATCACGAATTCAATGTTGCATATTTTTTCAACCGTTTAACGATTTGACTTACTTTTTTTTTGTTGAATCAGGAATATAGAGTAGTTTATAAAAACACCAAAAATCAGCAATTCCTCCGACATTCGTTTTTGCCTAATGTCCACCCCCCAGCCCACTGTGGATATATCAATTTAAATATTTGTTTGTCTATTTTGAGTTACATCACCCTCACTCTTTTTTTTTTTTTACTCCATATTGTGCCTTTTAATTGTTTTAACAAGTATTAATTAATTTATTTTAATCAATTGGTAATTAATTACTGCACATACTTATTTCCCCTGTTATGCTCTTTCATTTTGTCACAATATTGTCTTTCATAGTCATTTAAACTAACGATCATCTCCTGCTGAGATGTTAGTTGAAAGGCCCTTCAAAAGCATTTTGTCTATCATTTTCAAATGTTTATATCTTCATCTATCCATTTAACGTCACTTTTCCCTTGTTCGAGGGTCAGACGTTTTCTGATATTATGCAAGCTCACTCTCCACTTCTTGTGGGTCAGCAGTCTCCAAATTCCACTGTGCGGTCCTGTCCAATTACTTGCTTCCAAGTTTTCCTTGGCTGGTCAACCTTCCTGCAATTTAGGACATTCATGCTTCCGCAACGGTTTATCCAAGAGGACGAATGTTCCACATGACCACATCAGCATAATTGATTCATCCCTAGGATAACCTCCATGCTGGGAAAGTGTACTGCTTTCAGCAAATCCTTTGACCCGAGGTGTTGGGTTTGGTCAGATTTGACAATGCAGATCCATCTGATTATGGATGTGTCATTGCGCTGCAGATGGGCGAGGGCCCAGCATTCATTGCCATATATCATGATGCTCCTCACACACACATATATAGCATGCCTCCACCGAAGAAAATTTCTATTAGCCAAATGGACTAATAATGAAAGCATATGATTCACTGACCCCCCCCCCCCAATCATATGGAAAATACAATACCTATCCACCCACCCCAGGATCCTTCCATTTAAATTATACCACCCTTATTATCGAAATTTATATGCAAGTTTTCAACCCCCCTCCCTAACCCCCAGTTACATATCATCTCCACACATTTTCTACCAACCCAAATTTAACCAAATTTAATCCAAAATCACAAATAATTAAATTACTGTGCACTTTACCATATTCTAAGTATTAAAATATATAAAAAGACATTCTTACACCTTAAATACCCAGAAATATATTTATATGGTAATGAACGTTTACAAAGCACCCCTCTGTCTGAAGTTATTGACTTCCTGACTCAAAATGCACCAAACATTGATTGTTTTTTTTTTCCTTTGCAAAACTCAATCATGTTCTGCAAAATCCAAAAAAAACAACAATTTCCCTCCCTCCCCTCTTCTTCTCTCTCCCCTCTTCCCCCCGCCCCCACCTTTCACTCAACCAAACTCCATGAATAAATACTTAAACATATAAAGAACTTAAAGCATAAAAACCTTCACCAAAATGACCAGATTCGGCATTAAATAACCCGAAAAGGGTTGATATGCCATAAAACAAAACTACTAAAGCATTCCCATTCTTCACAAAAGTTACAAAAATCGTCTGTTAGCAGTGTTAGAATTTTTATCACTTTACTTGCTTAAAGCTCTTCAAATATATAGATTATTATTTATTATTTCCGAACAAAATGGTGGTATTTTGAGGACTTGAAGTACTTTGGTTTTTAAAATATGATCATTTTAGTAGAACCTCCTTGAAATCTGTGCTGATCCAAAGTGTTTTTATGGTGTTGCTAGTAAAACACTTTCTTAAATTAACTAACCAACGCTTGCAACTAAGCGAGAAGAGAAAAAGGAGGGAGAGGGTGGCTGGTTCGCTCACTTGCTCTCTCCCTCGCGTGCCCTCTTTTTGCAATTTTTACATTTTCCCTTTAAAATAAATAACCTTTTTTAAATAAATGCCTGATTTGCAAAGTTTAAAAACAAATTTATTGTTAATGTTTACAACCGGGGGGGTTGTAAACATTAACAATAAATTTTCACTATTCCCATTAACAAATGAAAACAAAAGTTGTTTCTTACCACTAATCTGTCCAAAAGTACAAAAAAATATTCATATTTTGGTATAAAATTACCCCACCTTCTACCAACAAAAAAATTATATTCTACGTTTTTAGGCGATTACGTGTGAACACCCTAAAAAATTTGGTGGAAAGAAGAAAACAAAAAAAAAACATGATTATTTTAGAATTTAGTGTGGGGGATCACTTTCATATATAAATTTAATGTAAAATGATCTCCTACATTCGAGCAAATCTAGCGTTTCAGGGCAGTTAATTGATTTCTTTTTTTCTGTAGGAGCTAAATTCACTGCATTTTTGGAGGGTAGAGCGGGTCTGTTTTTGTTAGGCGATTACGTGTGGTTTTGTGACTTTTCCCCTCAGACTTAGGGTTAGTGGTAAACAAATTTGGATGACTGCCTTAAAAGATTAGAATGGCCCGGAAATGGGGAACATTTTACATTAAATATATATGAAACTTATTCCCACTTTAAATTCTAAAATAATGGTTTTCTTTCCTTCTTCCATAATGTTTACACTTAATCGCCTAAAAAGCAGAATCTCATGGGGGGGGGGGGGTATTTAGCGGAGGTTGTTAATCTACATATTTTTTTTTTACATCTTATATATTTTTTAACGATACATTCCTATTTTCTTTTAATTTCAAGCAATTGATGTTTTTGGTTGCCAACTTTTCCCAGAAAAATTAAATAAATAACTTCTTTAAAATTGGCTAACTAATTAAATACCTTATTTTTAAGGCATAAATAAAAAAAATACTAAAAATTTGAGTCTTATTGTACACTAGCAGGATCCGTGTTGCCCGGGGGAAATATAAAATAATGAATTAATGGGGAAAAAAATATTAGCGCATCAATTATAAAAAAAACAAGAAAAGAACCCATTTCACTGTAAGTAATTTAGATGATTAAAATGGGATTTAGTCATGTTTTGGTATTGCCAGGGAAAAAAAGTAATGATTTAATTTAAAAGAAATAAGTAGTAGAGTAGAAATTCTGAAAAACAAAAATCAGAAAAGAACCGATATCACCGTAAGTAATTTAAGTGATTAAAATAGGATTTAGCCATGTTTTGGCACATATAAAATAACTATTTAATTTAATAATAAAAGAAATATTAGAGTATCAATTCTTAAAAAAAAAAAAACGCAAATAGGTCACAATAATAGGTAAAGCCAAAAATTGTTTTTGAATAACATCCCAAGTGTATTTCCTTTTTTTTTTTTTTTTTTTTTTTTTTTTTTTAAATAAAATAAAAAAAAATTGAATTTTGTTTAATAATAATCATACTTTTTAAAGAGTTGTGAATATAGCCCTACCCCTAAGAAAACGTGTTCGTCGTCCTGTTTCTGATCTAAAATAGCATTTGATTATCCGAGAACAGAAAATTTGGTATTATAGTAAAATAGTGTAAGCGAATGATAATGGAGATATGACAACTAAGAAGTCAGAAAAAATGAAATAATGACAGCGGTATCAAGAAAAATTATCCTATGAAGATCATTTTCCCAGTGGTAGTGGTGGCAGTAGATTTTTGCGTGGGAGTAAAAGTTACTCGGACTTCCTGCATGTATGACTATTTTAGAAGAATCAGGTGAGTTGGAAAAAATGTAGAAATTACCCGAAACGGGCGCACATTTTCTGAAAACACACATCAAGAATCGGCCTAAAGTGTGAGCATAATGGAATTCTATATATCGCTTGTGTTTACAGAGCTATAATGTCCGAACGTAAACGGGGAAAATTGACTTTACTTAATTGTATAGATTAACACCTTCTGTTACACACCCCCTTCCCAAAAAATGAGATTCAACTTTTTTAGGCGATTATGAAAAAAACAAGAAAAACAAATAAATTCAAATTTAGAGCGAGGGAGCAGTTTCGTATATAAATTTAATATAAATTGATCCTCCATTTCTGTGCCATTCTAGCATTTTATGGTATTAACATTTTTTTTTTTTTTTTTTTGCTATTGAACATAAATTCTGTGCATTTTTTTTTGCGGGAGGATCTACCTTTTTAGGCAATTACGTGTGGTTTTACAACCTTGCCAGTCGGACTTAGTATTAATGGTAAAAAAATATTAGTTTACTGCCCTAATAAGTTAGAATGACCCGGAAATGAAGGATCATTTATATATGAAACTGATCCCCCACTCCAAAATTAAAATTACTTGTTTCTTTTTTTTTTTCCCTTCTTTCAGCAAAGTCTTTTTAGGATGTTCACATGTAATCGCCTAAAAAAGTAGAATCTCATTTTAAGGCAGTTGGGTTAGCTGAGCTTGTTAATCAATAAATTTACCAAAGTTTGTTGTTAAAATTATGGAATTCTCTGAGTAAAAATGTATTTTTTCAACTAAATGCTCCCCCCCCCCCCCGGGGCAGGTAGGTTTTGGTAGTATATATATATCTATATATATATATATGTAAAGGAGTAAGGCTACCAACATTTGTAGAATGTTTTTTTCAACATTTATTTATTATTTTGTTGTTTTACCATTTTATGATTTTATATATAACGCGTTTCAAGCGGTGGCCCGCTTTCATCAGATATGAAAATCCATTTGAAGAAATGTCTTTCGATTCGAGCAATTATATACACATACATGTGTATGTATGTGTGTATGTATATATGTATGTATATATATATATGTGTGTGTATGTATGTATGTATGTGTATATAATTCAACCTTTATCCCCCTCTCTGTCACTATAACCACACGCCTGTGTGTGCGCGCGCATGGGTGTGTGTGTGCGTATTTATGTGTGTGTGTGTGTATGTATCGCTCACCTATTCACAAGACTCAAGATTAGACCACACGCATACGGACACACACACGCACGCAGACACCACTTCATTTTTGGAGACGACAAAAAGCAATAAAAAGTATTAAATTTCAAAAGAAATTCTCCGCACCCTAGGAGGCTGGGATGACCGATGGATCATGGATGGGTAACACGCACTTGACCAAGAGAAGCAGGAAAAATGACAAATAAAAAATAAAAATAAAAATCAAAGATACCCACACACCCGCAAACCCACGCATGCGCAAAAACAATAACAAATTCCTCAAATGAAACAACATTTGCTCGAATCGAAAGACATTTCTTCAAATGGATTTTCATATCTGATTAAAGCGGGCCACCGCTTGAAACGCGTTATATATAAAATCATAAAATGGTAAAACAACAAAATAATAAATAAATGTTGAAAAAAACAACAAAATAATAAATAAATGTTGAAAATAACATTCTACAAATGTTGGTAGCCTTACTCCTTTACATATATACTTTTCTCTCGTTGGAACTGCACTAATACTGCACTACCCTCTTTTCTATATATATATATATAAGATAAATGAAAGAATAGAGATGTACGAATGACAAATCTATTTTGACTTCGATTGTTATTTTTCTTTCCTTAAGCTAAGGCTTTTCAAAGATTAAAAACCTTGGCTTAAGGAAAGAAAAATAAACATGTTTTTAGCGAGTACACCTTGCATTGAACAATCGAAGTCGAAATTCGTACATCTCTGTCTCTCTTCCTTCATAATTGCTCTATCTCGTATATTGAGCTTAAACCATTTCGCTATAGGTTCTATCCTCTAAAAGTATACTTTTAGTTTCATACTTTATATATATATATATATATATATATAGTGTGTGTCAGGTTGTATATGAAAAGAAATCAAATAAAGTGCTCGATCATATAAGAGAGCTAATATAATTTATTTAGATACTGTATATTACATATTTCAGCAATGTACCGCAGTTTCATCCAAAAGGGCAGATTTAAACATCTTTAGTAAATCTCTGTGCCCAGTGGAATCATAGGCAAGCTGAAACGATTGTAGTCACGGCCCAATAGGGAATGGCATCAACAATGACAGAAAACGATGTATCTGTTGACGCCATTCCCTATCGGGCCATGACTACAATTGTTTCAGCTTGCCGATGATTCCACTGGGCACAGAGATTTACTAAAGATGTCTAAATCTTCCCTTTTGGATGAAACCGCGGTACATTGCTGAAATATGTAATATACAGTATTTAAATAAATTATATATATATATATAAATTAGTACACCTATTTGGGTTTGCTCTCTTGAAAATGTTTCACAATTACTCCTATGGGAATTTAGTATCTTCTATTTTATATTGGCTGATAAATATAGTTTTTCTATTTTTGATTTGTCTCTAATTAAATGTTTTCTTTCTCTTGTTTTATTTCAGTATATTTATAAACAAGCAAATTATGATAAACCCTTCTTTACCACCTATGCAAAAACGACCATGTTCATGGTGTATTTATCGGGTTTCATTTTTTGGAGACCATGGCGACAACAATGTCGCCGAAACGCTAAAGTAAGTACCAAGCAAACATTTCATTACAACCATGAACGCAATTTTCAATTCAAACCTTTCCATGTTCATTTCTAATAATAAATTGATAAATCTGATCCGATAAGTCACCATCATCATAATTTTTTGATTTTCATTTTTAACATAGTTCACCCCAAACAAGGCAAGTTACCATTATAGACGTAAGGGGCTACTGAGAATTAGGGTGAAAGTTTTTTTGGGGGGGGGAGCTGTGCACACATTTGCTTTAGCTAGTAATCCTCACGGAAAAATGAAAATTGAGATTTTGCTTTAACAAATAAGATATTTATAAAATACAGATTGGCTGAAGATTTTTGATTTTTAAATTAATAAAACCCATCTCTAATTCTTTGAAATATAAGCTTGAAAAGTTTTTTAAAAAATTGGATATAAAGCTCCCATTTTTCTGAAAATTCTGGGTCAACTTTTTTGTGTTATGGATAAGTTACTGTTAATGAATGAATCTATTCAAGATAAAGCAATGCACTTTGGTATATGGTTTTCTGGTGAATGTCATGGAAGCCTTAAAAAGACACAGCCTATCATTTTGAGCCCCTTATGAGAAGCTTTTACGAACTGACCCCTTCATTATATTTGTTCGATTTGCAACCGTTCCCATCTTCTCTTCCAAAATGAAGTGTTTATCACTTTATGATCCACGCAGGTGGAAAATCTACATACTACTAAAACTCTGGATATAGCTTGTTACCTTGCTTGTCACCGTGCACACTGGATGATGTCACAAAAGGCGAATGACAAGAAAAGTAGTGAGAGGAGGTGAATGATGTAAATATCAGAATGATTATTAAGAAAGATATATATTTATTTGAAAATGGAGTTTTGTTCTTTCAAGAGTTGCAAAAAGCTAGCATTCATCCGTCATGCCGTCATTTATTTTCAAGTAAATACTTTCTTATAAAAACATGATTATCAACCAATATCTAAGTTAAGAAATTATATATTTATCAATAGATATAACAAATACTGACCGAACAGGTCATAAGTGGTCTAATATAAATTAAGTCAAGTTTCAATTATATTTTAATTGTGCTTTTAAATTTTGATGTGCTTACCTATGTTTTAAAATTAGAAAAACTCTTGGGCTGATTTAATTTACTTCATTTTTATTTAAAAAATTTTTTTATTTTTTTATTACAGTTTATTTTCATCAGTTGAAATATAGTAAAAAATAAAAAAAAGAAATAAAGAAAAGTTAAATAAGTCCCTATTTATTTGCCACTACACGCAGGCAAAGTTTTGGTTTTCTTCATCGAGACTTAAATGTTGCAGAATACTTATAAGTTTGTGTAGGTTATGAGTTTCTTTTACAGTGAAATTTCTCTAAAAAAAAAAAATGTTTAAAATTATTTACTGTAAATATAACTTTTATTTAGGACAACTACAAAAAGACATCTGTACAATGGAATGCTAACTTCGTTTCTCTCTGCGTTTCTCTCACACATAAACGTCATCTCTGTCCGTTTCTTTCTCTCTCTGTCCGTTTCTCTCTCTCTCTGTCCGTTTCTCTCTCTCTCTGTCCGTTTCTCTCTCTCTCTGTCCGTTTCTCTCTCTCTCTGTCCGTTTCTCTCTCTCTCTGTCCGTTTCTTTCTCTCTCTGTCCGTTTCTCTCTCTCTCTGTCCGTTTCTCTCTCTCTCTGTCCGTTTCTCTCTCTCTCTGTCCGTTTCTCTCTCTCTCTCTGTCCGTTTCTCTCTCTCTCTCTGTCCGTTTCTCTCTCTCTCTGTCCGTTTCTCTCTCTCTCTGTCCGTTTCTCTCTCTCTCTCTCTCTCTCCGTCTCTCTCTCTCTCCGTCTCTCTCTCTCTCCGTCTCTCTCTCTCTCCGTCTCTCTCTCTCTCCGTCTCTCTCTCTCCGTCTCTCTCTCTCTCCGTCTCTCTCTCTCTCTCTCCGTCTCTCTCTCTCTCTCTCCGTCTCTCTCTCTCTCTCCGTCTCTCTCTCTCCGTCTCTCTCTCTCCGTCTCTCTCTCTCTCTCCGTCTCTCTCTCTCTCTCCGTCTCTCTCTCTCTCCGTCTCTCTCTCTCTCCGTCTCTCTCTCTCTCCGTCTCTCTCTCTCCGTCTCTCTCTCTCTCCGTCTCTCTCTCTCTCCGTCTCTCTCTCTCTCTCTCTCTCCGTCTCTCTCTCTCTCCGTCTCTCTCTCTCTCTCCGTCTCTCTCTCTCTCTCTCTCTCTCCGTCTCTCTCTCTCTCTCTCTCTCTCTCTCTCTCTCTCCCTCTCTCTCTCCGTCTCTCTCTCTTTTTCTTTCTCTCTCTGTCTCTGTCTCTCTCTCTCTCTTTACCATAACAGAAAAACAAAAAAAGTGTATATTTTCAGCGTCCCAAATTCACTGTTCAAAAGTTAAATCAAATTCAAATAACTATTAGATTAGTGTTCGTAATATGAAATTGATAGTGGAGTAATTTAAAAAAAAAATTGTATAAAGAAAGTAGTGATATTAATCTACACAGAAGATATTTGTTTTAGCAAAAAACAAACTAGCTGTTGTTTGTGTAACCCAAAGAAAATAATTACTTACAAATTGAATAACAATTAAATTCTTTTTCATTCTATTTCTTTTAAAATTTGATATAAATATCTCAAATATATATATATATATATATGTATATCAGGGATGTGAGTTTTCCGCTTTTTAGCCGAATTTCGCTTTCTTTTTTTTTTTTTTTAAATCCCCCCCCAAAAAAGCAGATTTCTGCCAAATCGCTAGAACCTTAATTATTTTTTCGTTGCTATTTGGCTGGATTTTATTTCTTTCACTTTCTTCCTCTCTCTTGTTTAAATTTCTCTTTTCCTGTTTTTCTCTCTTCCTATTCATTTCTCCGTCTTTTCTTGCTTTGTCTTTTTTCTTCTTATGACAGTTCTCTCTAAAAACTGAAAATTTTAATTTTGACATGAAGGCTAAGACTTCAAACAATGGGTGTAAGGGAATTAGATGACTTTCGTTTCATCTAAGAATGACTTTTTCTCACCCCCCACCCCACATGCGCACTATGTATTTCTTTAAAGTTGTTTGTAGTTTTTGTTTTATACTCTGCCTCCCCCACATAACACAGTTGGGAATCTTATCTTGTTTTAAGCTTTCTTTGCCATTAGCTCCTTTTGGCTAAGATCAAAGTGTAGTATCTGTTCCGATGGATACTGCACCCCATAGACTGGTATTGTCTTGGCCTTTGGGGTTTGATTTACGCGGGTCTATGGGTCTGTCCTGTGCAGTTCTAGGAGGTCCACCCTCCCAGGCTTCACTTTCCCTCTTTGGGGAGGAGTAGGTTTATTGTTTACTGCCTGAGGCGCCCCTACTGGGGAATGCCGACGGGGCTGCCCAGGCAATTTTTAATGGCCAGAGTGCTCACCTCTCAGGCGCTGGCTTTTCAAACCCCACTTTCCCGACCCGACCTTGGGTCACATCTTACTTGTGGGAGTAAGATAAAAACTGGCCTTGTGCCTAACTCCTGGAGAGGAGTAAATCAATACTCACAGCGTGTTATATATTCAGTTTTTTCTATTTTTATGAAAAAAATAAAAAATATTAAAAATGAAGAAAATAAAAGATAACTCTTATGATCAATTGATCATCGATAAATTCAGCCAATGAAAGCGCTTGAAATATGATTCTCAACCACTGTTCTGGAAAAAAATGTGTCTTTTTGTTAATGCTGACTATGAAGCGAGTGAGTACATACAAGTTACTGGCTAAGCTCTCCAACTTCCTCTAAAAAATACTTGAATATTGATAAGGACTAAATATAAAAATTGAAGAAATCAGTCCAAAGTAAAATTTTGTTTTCTAAAAACAGAGACCCATGTTTGCCAGGAATCACTAAATAGATTTAGATATGTGCCTTTTGTTGCGAACATCAGGGAAGGGGGATCGATTTTATTTTTTATCTTAGATTTTGTTAAGGTAATGTTGCTTTAAGCTCTATAATATTATTTGATGTAAATAGTTTCCGAAACTTTCATTCTTTTTAATGCATGAGAATTTGCAAGCAATAAATGACTATTCATCAGTTTAAATGCTTCAAAATTTATATCAAATTTCCAAGGGTCACGAAGCAATTTTTTTTTTTTTGTGTGAAACTATTAACAAAATATTAGAATGGCTTACTTATAATTAGCTGCATTTGTCCGATATTGCCTGGTTAGACATTGCTGGGTGGAGAAGTTAGAGAAAAATAATTAAAAACATATCAAAAGTCGCATTTGATTTCAGGATAAACAGCACTTCCACTTGTTAACTCTGTTACCATCACCAAACAATTCAATGATATTTTTTCAAATAAGATTTTAAAAAGTTTCTTTTTTTTTTTTTTTTTTTTTTTTTTTGAACATGATTCACCCCAAACAAGGCAGGCCGCCACTGTAAATGTAAGGGGCTACTGAGAAAAAGGAAAAGGGGAGGAGGATTGGTGGTTCAGCTTTAATTGAGTATCTTACTTTATTGCCTTTTTTTTTTTTACAATAAATAATCAATCAATAGTAAAGAAAAAAAAATGTGTAAGTCACGTGGAGGTGTGAAAACCACATACACAAAAAGTGGTCACACAATTTTATTAATATGGACATATAGATAATTAATAAGTGTTAAAATAAGCTACAATCATTATTTATTTCAAACAGAAGAAAAAGTTACCAAATGTCTCCATTTAACTAGTTTTTGCTTGTCAACTGTTTTTGTGTATGTTTATTAGTATTTACCTGTTTACATGAATATCCGATATGTAAATGCTCATTTGCTGAAAGAAAAATATATATATATATATATATATATATATATAATAATGGTAATAATCCAGGTGAAAAATATCCACAGGGTGGTAATCCAGAGAATTTTAACCGGGTTTATAAAAAGTGCTCAATATCAAAATAGAGCTTTATATATGATAATTTTATTTACACAGACATGTACAAAATCTGCGACACTGGCATGTCGATGTTATCGATCAACAGTTACTATAAACTGAGATCTCATCAGGCAGAGTTAGAATCCGATCTTAACCTCAGATCATATTCAGATTCTAGATTTTAGATTTTAGATTTTTGTTTTTTGTTTTTTGTTTCTTAGATTTTTAGATTTTTTGATTTTTTAATTTTTAATTTTAATTTTTTAACGGCTTTAATTTTTGAAATGTTAAATTTCTTTCCTTCTTCTTCTCTTTCTCTATCCCTCCACTTCATTCTCTCCAAATATGATCTGAGGTTAAGATCGGATTCTAACTCTGCCTGATGAGATCTCAGTTTATAGTAACTGTTGATCGATAACATCGACATGCCAGTGTCGCAGATTTTGTACATGTCTGTGTAAATAAAATTATCATATATATATATATATATATATATATATATATATATATATATACCATATATATAAAGTAGAGCCAACCAAATGGTCATATGTAAATGCTTAATAGTTTTTGTCATACAACATAAATATTTAATTTTTTTTCACTATAAATGACGAACATCTAGGCAAAAAATATTTTGATTAAATTTCATTGAAAACACACTTAATCCTTTTCGCTATCTTATTTCTTCTTAGTGATATTCAGAGAAGGAAGGAGGAATACTTCCTCAGAAAATTTACTCCTTCCACACCACAGTTTTGTAAAAAGTTTTCTGGAAGAGATGCTTATTATTTAGTACTTGCCTATCAAACAATGGATAACCTACTTGTTAAGTTGAAGACTTGGAAAGGAAAGGTCTGAGAGTAAATGTTACCGAAACCAAAGTGGTGATCAGTGGTTGTAGAGTTGAAAAGCTCCCCAAAAGAGGAAAGTTCCCCTGCTCAGTTTATGGAATGGGGGTTGGATGCAATTCAATTTTTGGTGGTACCTGTAAGCATTGCGTACACAAAAAGTGCAATGGAATTACTGGTAGGTTGAAAGAGGATAATCAGTTTGTGTGCAAGAAGTGTAAGACAATGGAGATGGATGAGAACTCAGATGTGGACAAACTATATCTGAATAGCAAAACTATTGAAAGTGTCAAAGTTTTGTTATCTCGATGATACCATTGGAGCATAGGGTGGAGCACATGCTAATGTAATTGCATGAGTTAAGAGTGGAAGGAAAATTTAGAGAACTGCCATTACTAACCAGCAGAGTGTTATCCCTGTCAACCAAAGGAAGAGTATCAGACATGTGTATGCAGTGTGATGATGTATGGAAGTGAAACCTGTCCAGTGAGGGTTGAGGACATGCGTTGCACGGAGAGAAATTATATGAGAATGATACAATGGATGTGTAATCTGACTTGGACAGGCTTAGTTCTGATGACCTCAGAGGAAGATTAAATCTGGACAGTATAGGAAGATGTGTTCAGAACAGTAGACTCTGATGGTGTGGTCACATTGAAAGAATGGATGAGAGTTCTTGGGTTAGTGTATGTAGAACAATTGAGGTAGCAGATTGATTTTACAAGGAAAGGCTAAGGAAAACATGGAAGGAAGTGATAAAAATGGACTTAAGAGAAAGAGGGCGAAATAAAGACCTGGTCAGAGATAGTTTAGCTTGAAAGTCAATTTCTTAAAGCCATCCAACACATGCCAGCATGTAAAATAGATGTTAAACCGAACATGATGATGATAACCCAAATTCTATTTAATAAGAGACATATTTTTTGTATGCACCGGTTCATGCTTGTGGTTTTTTTTGTCAAACATGTTTTGATTGGCTAATCGACATAATTTGTGGTAATTTTGACGAATGGATGTATTTGTTCCAAATTGATAAAGCCTAAAATAATATTATTATAAAAAAAAAAAACTGAAAATGGATTTAAATTATGCCGAAATAAAGTTGTATTTGAACTATTGTCATAGCACTGTCGGCTTTTTCAGCAGATGTATGTTAGTCATTGTTATCCCCATGTAGATGATGTTAGTCATATTTAGGATTAGCAGATTTCCCCGATATTTGTTGAACAGAATAAAATTTGAGAAAGGTATGTATCTTCTCGTCTTGCCTATTTTGGGTTTTATAAAAACCAAGGGAAGTAAATAGTGTCAAAACAAATCAAGAGTTAAAATTTGTTTACAAAAGTAAAACATTAGTTTTCGTACTTTTTGTGTGTAAGCAATGATTTTCAAACAATTATAGGCTATGAACGGGTCTTCTGTAAATGTTAATTGGAAAAAATTCTTCGTAACATCATTATAATTATGATTATTATTACTATTCTCATAAATATTATGATGATATTTAACTTGATCTGAAAATTGACAAAATGGAAATAATTTCTTAATTATAATAATATCATTAAGTATTAGATTATTATTAACTATTAAAAAGTATCTTTCATTCTCTCTATATTTGTTTGATGTTGAAATTATTAAAAAAACAGCAAGACGATTCTCTCTCTCTCTCTCTCTCTAGTTCGATTAAGTTATTAGTAAAAAGAAAAACAAGATTGCAAAATAATCTTAGTTTTAATAAAAAGAAGCAATTATTATGGCTAGTACTACAGTATTATTATTAGTAGTAGTATTCATAATAGTATTATAAATATTATATAAAAAATCAAGATGGCTGCATAGGTTTCTTTTATAATATAAACATGAATTAACTTGAAAAAAAGCAAGATGGCTACACCAAATAATATTTCTTTTTCTCTCTCTTTCTCTGTCGGAAGTTTGTGTTGTCTAAACGCAGCGATGTGATTGAATAAAAAAACAGATATTCTTACTAAAAGATCTATCTGGTCGGATATAGTATGTAATTGATGAAATCGATTGGAATTCCTTTTTCATTATGTAAATAATGCGTATTAAAAAATTCCTTGATTTACTGGCCAGGCAGAATAAAATATTTATTTGTCAGATGTAATCGTATTTAGGTCTGAAGTCGAGAATCCGACTGACTTTTTTTTTCATATATGAAAGAAAGAAAGGGGGATCGAAATATTTGTATGCGGCACGTTATCTTTTCAGGAGAGACTAAACATTTTTGAAGGCACCCGGATGAGGAATGCTTCCAAGTTTTAAATGTTTTGCCTATATCATACAAGATCATCATTTTATTATATAGATGTTTAAATGAAACCATAAACACATTCACTTAATGTTTGTGTTCATGTAAATAAAATCGACACACATACTTAACCTGCATACCATCGTAATCCAAACAAAGCTTTAAAGTTTCTTAAAAAAAAAAAAAAATAATTGCTTGCTACAGAACAGAAAAGAATGTTGCCATGAACCAACTTAATCTCTTTTTCTTTCTCTTTTTTTCATCCAATTTCTTTTTATATAATCAAAAACTGTGGGAAAATAAATTCACTTTGTAATTTTTAATCCGCATGCAGCTTTTGAATCTATTCAAAAGTAGTTTTCAGATAATGTTTTTCTTCTTTTAACATAGCAAAATATGCATTGTTTTCTGTGTATGCATATTCTCTATATGTGAAAAGTAGAGAGCCTTAAGACAATGGGGACCAATACAAATGATCAAGATTTTTTTTTTTATTATCAGCAATAACACCCCCCCCCCCCACCTTATGAAGCCACATACTTTCTCCATCAGTGTTAAAGGACTTTGATCCCCTTACTGTAGATCTCTGAATATTGGTCCTGTAAATATGTGTCCACAGGCTCCATAACCTCACCATCTGTGGTGAAGCACCATCTTGCCAGCTCTTTCTTCATGTTTGGAAATAGATGGAAGTCAGCGGATGCCAAATCTGAAGGACGGGTGAAATGGGGAAGAGTGGAAAGTCGCAGTCATGTATCGTCACCTGTCCAATACTCAATTTTCTCCAATTTCTAGAAACACATCAGTCCCGTCACTTAAACAGTCTGAAAAAATAGAACAGAAAGTGTTAGAACATACAAACTTGGTATCTAAGCAAATAAATATTTGTACATCATTTTTGTAGTTTTTTAGTATTTATGTGAGGCTCAATATTTTTGATTCACCCCTCATATATAATTTCACTATCAATGAATGTTTGCATGTCATCGAAAAGTCCGACTATAATTGAAAAGTAGAAATGAGTTGGCTCTCTTTTTGTCCGCTAAATACCCAGAAAATATCTTAAGATTGCAAAAAATGTCATTTGTTTGCTAAAGTTTCCGACAGCACGGAGAACAAAACCGACAAAATTGCAATAGCTTTAGCGAAGAAAATATGTGGTATGCTCGTGACATTTAGTATGAATTTATCTACTAAAATTGTTACTTGAATCCATCGAAAACCATTGTTTTTTTTATTCTAAGGAGTATTTTAATACATAAATTTATTTTAAAAATATTTACAGAATTTAAATTTAAATGGTAACATTATTACTGAAAGGATTCTCTTTGTTTTTATGTTATGCCCAAAGAATGTAAATAGTTGTTGCCTTTTTATTTCTAAACAAATAAATATTTTAAAAGCCATACTAAAAAAAAACAAAAAGATGCTAGATACTTAGAAAAACTGTTTACATGTTCAAATGACAACAAATGTAAACATGTTTGTCGACTGATTCATTTATTCAAGTAAAATGAAACTATTTTAGTAAAAAAAAAAGTTAAATTATTAATTTTTTTTTTTTTTAAGTAAAGAAAAGTAAAATGTTATTCAGCATCATATTCGGTTTAACGTCTGTCCAACGTATTGGCATGTGTTGGACAGAGACTATCTTGATTAAATTACATTTACATAAAAAAGAAAACAAAAAGCAATCACCATCATTAAGGTCCACAATACTTTCGGTGATTTATTTAATTAAAAATCTTAATTAAAAGCGTCATTGCATTACTTATGTTTTTTGTTTTTTAAATCTAAAAAAAAAATGTTTTTATGGAAATCGCTCTAGAAAAGGCATGAAGCTACTTGATGTAAGTAGTTAAAAAATACTACTTCAAGGTCAAAAACTAGCCAACTATAAGTGTTAGATGGATTCCGACCCAGAAAACGGCAATTCTTCCCCATTTGTCAGAAACATCGCACATGGAATGTGAGGACTAAAGGGCAAAATAAGGGAAGTGAGAGTCACGAGTCTGTCGAAAGTAAACCCAAGATCCACTTTCTACTGTCCTTAAATTATTATTGAAGCAACAACAATAAGAAAGACAACCAAAACATTAAAATGTTTCCATTAAAAAATATTCAATTAAAATTTACAAATCTTTAGATTAAAATCGTCATTTTGTTTGAATGAATGTCCGGCTTTGAAAGCAAATTTTGTAGATTATTCGAAAAATAAGTTTTTCTGTTTCATAAACGCCAAAGACACCACTAACAAATTATATGTAAAATTATGTTTAAATGAAATAAAATTTAATTCTATAAATAGTAAAGTCAGAGGAGGAACACGAAGAAGAAATTCAGTTTTATTTCATATTTGAAATAGCGTCTCTATCGGAGATTCCGGGGAAACTTTTTTTCGATCGTTATTCCTCATAACACATCCCACGAAAACCACAAACAACTGAATCATTTGGAACCCAACAATGTATTTGCACAAACTGACAACAAAACAAAAATCTCAAACAAGCAAACTTTATAATGTTTCTGAATTTTTGAGATGAGGATTGATAATATGTATTAATTGGACTACTGTTCTCATCTTGGGTGTTATTCTCACGTTTCAGCCAATGTAACCTCCAACCTTCTTCAGTTGTATCCTGACAATGGCTCTTATTGGTCAATGGTGGAAAGAATGTTTTTTGTTCTTTTTTTCCAATAAACTAATGTCGTAAGAATTCAAAATGTGTGATGTTTGTGAAAACGAAAAGAGTGTCGAGGCGTTTACATTTTCGTATTAATTCGGGTCCGTACTGATTTGATATAATGTTTCTCAATTTTTTAGATGAGGATTAATAATATGTATTATGAAAAATATCTATACATATAAATGAAGGAAGAGAGATAAAGATGTGCGAATGACAAATCTATTTCATCTTCAGTTGTTCAATGCAAGGTGTACTCGATAAAAACATGTTTATTTTTTTCTTTCCTTAAGCCAGGCTTTTCAAAGATTAAAATCTTAGAGGAATGACATAGATGAATAAGTTGGTAGATAAATAGCCAAAATTCAAAAAGCTTGGCTATTTATCTTTATAATTGCTCTATCCCGTATATTGAGCTTTAATCATTTCACTATAGGTTCAATTCTCTAAAAGTATACTTTGTCTCATATTTATATATATATATATATTAAAATAAACATAGTTGGAGTATCCGACAATTGTTTCAGAGCTCACAAGCTCCTCCTCAGGGAAGTTACTGGTGAATTAAAATCTTTACTGGTGAATTAAAATTTTAATTCACCAGTAAAGATTTTAATTCACCAGTAACTTCCCTGAGGAGGAGCTTGTGAGCTCTGAAACAATTGTCGGATACTCCAACTATGTTTATTTTAATATAAAAGCTCTAATATATATTGAGCACTTTTGAAAAATATTGTTTTTGTTCATTTAGTTAATATTTGAACTTAATTAATTAATTTATATATAAGAAGATCCCAAGATGAGAACAGTAGTCCGAACAATCCAAATAATACAAGCAAACTTAACATAAAATCGTCATCGTCATCGTCATCATCATCATCATCATCATCATGATCATCATGTTTTATTTAAAACAAAAAAAAATATTAAAAGTTTTATAGATAATTTTAGTTTTATAAAGAAAATCATTGTGTTTAATCTTTAGTCTATTCGAACTTTAAAAATATTCTTTAATTTTTATGTCTTTTCAATATATTTAAATTCCACTTTCATGAATTATCTGCTGTCTGTTATGGATTAAAAAGAAATTTTTTTGTTTGTTTTCGATGCTCTCATATAAAATGTTGACCTGTACACTTAATTGACATGTCGCTCATATTATGTTCAACATATTTGATACCCGAGCAACACCGGGTAACCTTTGCTAGTTAATCTATATCCCCTGCTGGTAGGTTTTTGTAGTGACTTTTAATATTTAAAGTAAAAGTAAAGTACTTGTATTCATTTTTCTATTTAACTTGACATGCTAAGAAGCTTAGGCCGTAGACACTGAGTGACGACCTTGATGGTTTATTGGTGTTAAATTGCATCAATTGCCGACCAGACAAGGATGACCTACAATTCTGACTTTGCAATGTAACGTATAGTTGGAGAAACAAAATATAAACAACACACACGCATCTAATATATAAAATTATCTTGGGAGAGTTTAAAAGTTGAACCTAAATAGCATTTAAGCTGGCGTATCAAACTTTGATTCTGAATAGCCAATTTTAATTTTTTATTTGTATCATGCTATTGGTACTATAATAAGGTACTTCAATAGAGTTTATTTTAAACATTATGTAGTCCCGTCTAGATAACAGGAAACATTTTTCAATTATGACTAAAAATCAAAATCAGCCAGGGGAACAACTTATTTTTATTGAAAAATACAAAAAGAGTTGTCTCCCTTCAAACTAAAATTTTATTTCTTTTCCAGTGTAAGTTTAAAAAAATGTACAAATAAAAAAAAAAATATAAACTAAAATGGCTTCACTGCATCCTGGGCAACGCTGAGTAGTTACATCCAGGTATATATATATATATATATAATATATATATATATATATATATATATATATATATATATATATATATATATATAATGTTCACAAACTCCTCTGTTTTTATAGATAGACACTCAATCATATACATTCTAAAAGTACATTACCCACGGTACTTGGATAAGTATATTTGATTTTGATCAAAGGTCCTGGTCCTGATGTGATACATACCCAGAGCAAGTTGAGACTAATTCCTCCAAAAGAGGAAGTTTCTAGGGAATATTAAATTCCTAAGCAGTCCCCAGTCGCATGTATATCCTGTTTAGGCAAGGTGATTTTAACAATGTTAGTTTTTATAGTTTTTTGGGGTTTTTTTCAAGGTGTGCTGCCATTTAACTTCGAGATTATTTGATCCAAGGGAGCACATAAATATTGAAATTTTAACTTCATAAACGCACCACATATTTTGAATTCTAACATCTATGTTTCGTTTGAAAAATAGAACAAAAACATTCTTTTCACGTCATAGACGCACTACGTATTTTCAAATATTGACTTCAATGTTTTTCTTCAAATCAGTCATCTTGAGAAAGTCTTAAAATAAAGACAAAAGTAGATGAATATATAAACAATTTTCGGTTTTCCTTTTTTCATATATATATATATATAATATATATATAAGTAGTATGAAAATATATCTATGGCAAGTAAGCTACACAGAAGCGTCTATTTTCCATTACGTTGGATTATTATTTTCCATAATTATCATATACTAGCAAAACTTATCCGCCCTCCGGGCAGCTATTAATCAAGGATAGCGGGGTATATAGTCATGTTTACATTTTTAAATATCAATTTAAAAGTTTGTTTTTTACTATTGTGAAAAAATATTGGATCAAAAAAGTGTATGTAATTTAGGGGTACAGAAATATAATGCTTAAAGAAATATTTAAAAATAAATGAAGAAATACATAATTTTTAGTAGAAAAATTGTTTTTTAAATAATTTTCAATTCCATCTAGGAGTCAAGAAAAAACCTTGACACCCCGTTTCAAATACAGGTTGTGTGTGTATGTGTTTTTTTTATATTTTGTGAGGGAACGGAGTGATTCAAAAAATAAAACTCAGCTTAAAGATGGTAAAATGTTTAAAATTAAATCAACTTTAACTTCCTTTTAAAAACTAATAATTCAATAAAAATATAACAATTTAATAAAAATATAACAATTTAATGAAAATATAACAATTCAATAAAAATATAACAATTCAATAAAAATATAACAATTTAATAAAAATATAACAATTTAATAAAAATATAACAATTTAATAAAAATATAACAATTTAATAAAAATATAACAATTTAATAAAAATATAACAATTCAATAAAAATATAACAATTTAATAAAAATATAACAATTTAATAAAAATATAACAATTTAATAAAAATATAACAATTCAATAAAAATATAACAATTTAATAAAAATATAACAATTTAATAAAAATATAACAATTTAATAAAAATATAACAATTTAATAAAAATATAACAATTCAATAAAAATATAACAATTTAATAAAAATATAACAATTTAATAAAAATATAACAATTTAATAAAAATATAACAATTCAATAAAAATATAACAATTCAATAAAAATATAACAATTTAATAAAAATATAACAATTCAATAAAAATATAACAATTCAATAAAAATATAACAATTTAATAAAAATATAACAATTTAATAAAAATATAACAATTTAATAAAAATATAACAATTTAATGAAAATATAACAATTTAATGAAAATATAACAATTTAATGAAAATATAACAATTTAATGAAAATATAACAACTATTTAGAACAAAGTGTAGTATCTGTTCTGATGTTACACTTTGTCTACTCTGTCCTCAGTCAATGAAGAGAAGTCCTTCAAACTGAGGCAATTTTAATTTGTTCCCATCCAGAAAGCTCCTTTTATGGGAGCTGTATTCACCCACATTAAAAATTGACCTTGAAAGTTAGACAACTTTGACCTCGTGGGGAGACAAGTAAATATGAATATCTGTTATGTGGCGATTTTTGTTTACATTGTATACGTTTTTGTTTACATTGTGTACGTTTTTTGTTTACATTGTGTACGTTTTTTGTTTACATTGTGTACGTTTTCAGCGTCAGAAATTCTCTTTTCAAAAAGCCGACATTCTATACGATCATTCGATTTGTAGTTCATGAAAACCCTTTCACAGCCTGAAAATGGTCCTAAATTAAAGTACTATATCAGATTTAACCATCTATATCCATTCATAGCTTTTGAGGATGTTTTAGGACCTGCAATGTCGCATGAAACCACTTTTTCACCGAAAAATGATGGATTTTGGGTCCGGTGGAGCCCTAACAGCTATTTTTGGCCTGCACCTTCTGAATTTTGCAAAATTTTCAAAATGTTTGAGTGTTTTGTGTTATTTATATATAAATGAACACAAAAAAAATACTACTCGCATGAATCTGAAATTTTCACCCATTACCTCCCACCCCTAATATAAATAATATCTTTAATCAGTAGACTATCAGGATAAAAACAAAGCTCAATATAGTGTATAGAGCAATAATATTAATTGAATGACATAATAAAATGAGAAATTAAAAGTTCAAAAACAAAGAGTGATACTGCGTCCTAACTCGTGAGTTTTCAAAGAAAATCTTCTCCTCAGAGGACCATTACCGCAATGACATTACTGCAGGTAATAAAATTAAGCTTTGCAAATATATAAAAATATTTTTAAAAATACATCAACATATATAAAACATCAAATATATTGGCCCAAAACACACTTTTTTTATTAAATTATACAGTTCATCCAAGTCATAAAGTTTAAAACAATTTAAAGAAAGATGTCAAAGGAGTCGATTAAAAAACAATCCAGGTGGTGAATGGTAGTCCAAAAACGAAAAAGTTATCCAGGTGGGAAATTTGCTTGCTATCGATGTAGTAGATGACAGTAAAGAGTGTATTCAGGGTGTAGCAAATTAATAATAAATGATAGAAAAAGCAAAATCATACAAAAAGTTCAGAAGACTCGCCTGGTGTTGAATATTATAATGTCTATTGGAAATGATTCACCAAGGCGCACAGAAGTGATCGGAAACAAGATGAATAGTCAGCTGGAAGTGGCTGAGAGGGCGAGCATGGAAGTAGTCAGTCTTTATTGATCAAGGCGGTGACTAAGACAAGAGACCGGACATAGGATTTCCGGTCATAAGTTAATATATTTAGGAGTTAGGGTTGTTCTAAGCAGTTTGCAGCTCAGGAGGTCCCCGAGAGAGTTCCGCTTCAGGCAGATGAGGATAGACCCGAGTGAGGCGAGAGAGATTGCAGACCCAAGATGAGCTGACTTCAACCGAACGATAATGATGCCTTGGCAGACGAATTATATCAGTTGGGTCTTAGCTGATACACTGGAACTTAACTAAGATGTGGGGTCCTTTTCCACAACGGTATCCCACACACCCTCGGAGCACAACTGATTTATACACAATGAATCAGAGTTTGTGTTCTCTCTTGTGAGTCTGCGTTGTTTTGTTTTTCTATACTTATAAACCAGTGCTCTCGCCCTCAGCGATTGCCAAGACGACACAGCCAGAATAGAAGATGAAGGAAAAAAAAGCCACGGAACACAAGCTTTGGGGTTGGCGATTGTCGAGGAGACGGGCATATGGTCTTACACCATAAAAAAAGTAAATTGTACTGATTCCCTTTTCCACAAACTGAGCAGAGGAACTTTCCTCTTTCTGGGAGCTTTTCAACACAACTACTGATCATCACTTTCGTCTTGGTAACTTTCACTCTCAGATCTTTACTTTCCATAGCATTTTTGCAAGTCTTTAACTGAACAAGTAGGTCTTCCATTGTTTCACAGGCAATCATCAGCATGCAGCATCTCTTCCGAACAACCCGCACAAAACTCCCTGGACACGTTTTTTGATACTAATGAAAAGCAATGGACTTAGTACAAATCCCTAATGTACTAATACTTTAACATTAAAGCTGTCACTAAATGTGCTGCTAATTCTAACACGATTTTGAACATTGCTTGAACGATCTTCACCAATTAATCGCTTGCCTCTAATTTATGCAAAACTCACCAGACACTCTATCGAAAGCTTTCTTTAAAATCTACAAAAGCAAAATTCAGGTTCTTCTTTTTACTAAGATACTTCTCTTGCATTTGTTTCACGATAAATATAGCACCGGTGGTACTTCGCCCTGACATAAAACCAAATTGCATTTCATCTATATTTATCTGACTTATTTACTGCTCAATTATTCTCTCAACCACTTTCAGGATCTGATCCATCAACTTTAAGCCTCTGTAATTACCCTTATTCAGAGTTCCTTTATTCTTTTAGTAATTCACAATTGTACTAAGATCCTAGTCTTTCAGAAGAATCCCTTTTATGATCATTTGTCAAGTCTGTGATCATCTGAATGCCTGTTTCACCGCATCCTTTCATATTTCAGCAGCAACACCTGATGGTCCTGCAGCCTTACCCTTTTTTCATCTTACACACTGCTTTCCGTACAATTTCTTTCTCAATTCTTATGGCTGGTTCAGATATTGCTTCTGCAACTTCAAGATTTTCTCAGTCCCCTGACTGTATTCAACAATCTCTCGTAATTGTATTTTATCCTGTTAGTTTGGTGCTAGCACTCAATCGTCATTTTTAATGCCCTTTCTCCTCAACAGTATCCATATTTGTCTTTGCCATTTGTTTACGTTCAATGAGTAATGCCCCTAACCCACTTCCAGTTGTCTGATCTAGATGAAATTTTGCATGTGTAATCATTTATATCTGTATGGGTTATCTTGCAAAAACAGCTCTGAACTAATTGTGGTTTCTGATTTACAGGTGTTTGAACTGAGTCAGGTGTGAAATGGAGCCAGTTGAGTGTCGCGCAGTGATTCGGTTTTTGTATTTGAAAGGACGCCCACCAAAAGAGACTTTTGATGAAATGAAAGAAACTTATGGTGATGATGCCTCATCATATATGACCTTGTAAAACGCTGGCATCATAAATTCAAACATGACCAGAAGTCTGTGGAAACAGCTCCCAGACCTTGTCGTCCCTCTTCTGCCATTGATGAGGCATCTGTCCGTCAAGTTGAGACTGCCCAAGAGGTCAAGATTAGTACAGGATCTGTGGAAACTATCATTCATGACCATTTGCATATGCATAAGGTGTCTGCCAGATGGATTCCCAGGTTGCTCACACTTTTCCAGAAGAAAGAACGCGTCGAGTGCTCAAGGATGAATTTGGAGATGTGCCAAGAAGATGAGTCAAAGTTTTTCAAAAGACTGATTACACAGGATGAAACTTGGGTCCATCTCTATGATCCAGTCAATACAGTGGAAGCACTTGGACTCACCACCTCCAAAGAAGGCAAGAGTGCAGCCCTCCACTGGCAAGGTCATGCTCACAGTCTTTTGGGACCAGGACGGAGTAGTGATGACAGATTTCCTGGCAAAGGGTACCACAATTACAGGAGCCTATTGCGCTTCACTTTTGATGAAATTAAGAGAAGCTATCAAAATCAAGAGGCGGGGCAAGATCAGCAAAGGTATCCTCCTCCTGCAGGACAACACTCCAGTCCACAACTCGCATGTCGTCGGATCAGAAGCACGGGCGTGTGGTTATGAAATCCTCCCCCATCTCCCTTACCCTCCTGACCTTGCACCCCTTGACTTTCATCTTTTCCCAGCCATGAAGTTGTTTTTGAAAGGAAAGTGTTTCCCAGATGATGCAGCTTGGATTTCTGAAGTTACGATGTGGTTGGAGATGTCCAGACCTGCATCAAACGATGGGAGAAATGCATAACTCTGGGTGGTTCTTATGTAGAGAAAGACTAATAACTGTGCCAAGTTTCATTAATCTACTGCTATGGGAAATGGGTCAGGGGCATTTCTTATTGAACACCCCTCGTAGCTATCATGAATGCATAATTTTTCTGGTTATCTTTGTAAACCCTGTTAAATAACCACACGTTCACACAATAGAAAAAAAAACTGACACAATTTCTTTTTCTTTCACTTATCATTTATAAACGACGGCCTACCTTACATTTACACTGGCTGTATAAACAGCGGTAAACTAATTAACAAAATAATTTCATTACAAAATTACATTCTACTCTAATGCATTTAGGTTCATTCATAAATTTCATTCAATTAACGAAAAAATCAATTAATTTCTTAAAATACAGTTTTTTGTTAACCTTTACATTAACATCGTGGGGTTTGCAATCATGCTGGGCATTCATAAACAGTAACAAAAACTTTTACTTATAGATTTAGAATTAAAACTTACATTAAGTATAAGAATTAGAATAAAAATAGTAGTATGAGGTTGAGCAGTTGGAGCAGGAGTTTCTTTGTTAATGTTTTTCCTTTTGACTGCAGAAATGTTTAACCAAATTCTACCAGCTATTAACTACTTATTATTAATCAATTTAAGAGTTACTAACAACAGTTTGGAACATAATTTTGCAAATAGGTCCATTAGATTTAACAATACTAATATTTTGGTACCAAAAACAAACAACACTTTACAAATAAATGCAAAACAAAATTTAAAGTATAAATACTCCCAGGCAATACCGGATTAGGACAGTTAGTATAGTTTGAGTATCCGACAATTGTTTCAGAACCTCTTCGGCTTCTCCTCAGGGATATACTGATGAGCAAAGATTAGATCCTCCAATACACAATCATAAAAAAACCCAAAAAACAGACAAATTACATCAAAAGTTATTCGACGAGAAACCCCTTTGCATAAGATGACATCCTGACACCTACCTATCAACGCTTAAGAAAGTCGGTCAGCTCAAGCTATAGGCAGGACTGGCTAGAATCGGCCCGTCTCCCCTTCCTTAACTACATGCACACCCACCCAGACAAACAGACACATACATACCCCCACGCTTATACGCACACACTCCCATATACACATACACACCTATATACATATATAAATAAAAACATATATTTATTTTGTGTAATGTTTTAAGGGATTTTAATTTTTTATTTTATCTTTTTCTTATTAATCATAATCTTTATAAGCTACTCAATAGTGTTATATTAAGATAATCGGTATTTATTAATTAAAAATCTTAATAAATATCAATCATATTTACCAACGAACTAAGTTGATCCAACAATAATATTATTCCCCTAATTAATTGAGAATTAGAAACCAAGTTTTTTAATATCGTCTCCCCTTTTCTAACTACACGCACACACACCAAGACACACTCACATATACAGACACCCACGCTTATACGCACACATTTATATACTCACAAACACACATACACACGTATATATAGATGTAAAAATAAAAAAATATATACATATATATATATATACACATACATACATCCATATATATATATATATATATATATATGTATATATATATATATATATACACACACACATATATATTTATCTATTTTGCGTAATGTATTAAGGATTTAATTATTTTCTTTTCTTACTAAACATTTTCCCAATAAGCTGCCAAATAGTGTTATATACATTAAGACAATCGCTATTTATTATTTAATTAAAATTCTTAACAAATATCAATCATATTTACCGACGAACTAAGTTGATCCAACCACAATATTATTCCCCTAATTAATTGAGAATTAGAAACCAAGTTTTTTAATATCGACTAGTTATTATTTTTTATCTAGTTCTGTATGATAAACTACTAAATACTTTATTATTTGTAATAATTTTGCGTTATTTTATAATGGAATTTAATTTTTTATTTTATTTTAGATTAATTATATTCTCTCTTTGAAGTAATCTTAAATTCTGTGTCCATCTATATTGACTTAGCTTAACAGACGTTTAATTGGTATTAATTTAAGTTCACTAATTTTATCATTATGTTCACTCTTCAACAAATCTCTTCTTTCAATATAAAGTCTAAACCTTGTAACTTATTAATTTATAGATCTCCTGGTTACTAATAGTTATCCCATCAGCTATATATTAATACGATAGCGTGTGTGTTCGTGTGTCACACTCCTAAAGATATGCAATAAATAAACAACAAATAAATTGGATGGGGAGACTTGGAATCGAAACCGTAACATCTAGCTGAAAAGCGGCGACTTTACCACTGACCTAACTAAATGGAGTTGTTAAATAGATCAAATTTACTTAATTAAACTATTAACTGACCCTGCTCTGTCGCTTCAGTGTGAAACGGGGAGAGCATTGTGGAAGGCGGAGGAGACACAGAAACGCTTACCAAATGGACCGGTTTCAGACTTACAGTATTTATTTATTATTTATTTTTTTTAATATTTAAAATTTCTTCTTCTTCTTCTTATTATTATTATTATTTATTAATACGATAGCGTGTGTGTTATTTATTTTGTGTGTCACAATCTGACACTCCTATTTAAGATTTGACCCTGACAATGGGGGGGGGGGGTAGAGGGGAGGGAGGGTGCGAGTTAGAGGGGAGTCGCGACCGATGTTGACTTCTGAAGAGACAGCTTTTGCCCCGGCAACCGAGTAATATAAATAAATATATATACTTCCATCCTGTCTCGCAAAATTTTGGTGAGTAAAATATGAGTATATTTCTAGACACCGGATATTATTAACAGTAAATTATACAGATTGATGTAGAAAACACTGTGGAATTTCCACAGGGTCCCGCTAGTCTGGAATTATACCAATACGATCAGTTACATAACCTATTATGTATAATAATAACCTACTCTGAAAACTATATCTATAATACTAACATTAATATCTATCCATGTCCAAAATTTAAATTAATAGTGGTTTTGATTAACCTATCTTTATTAAGAAATAAATTTTAAATAGTGAAAAATAAAAAAGTATATATTGTTATTAATTACATATTTAAGATCTCTACATCAGGTTATCCTATTAACTAGTACATTCACCAAATCCTACCTATTATTGTTAACTATGATACATAAATTATGCGATCCTTTATCGTTTGTAATAATTTAATGTTATGTTTAAAGAGATAGTGATTTTTATTTTTATTTTTATTTTATTTTTAAAAAATTATGTTTACATCGTTCTCACAATACTTAATATCTAATGTGAACTTTTGGAAGTGTCTGCAATTGTAACCTACCTCGTCCCTCTGGTTTAGTAAGGCATTCATATTAGGAAACAAAATTATAGCCAGTTTTTCATTTAAACACAGAAAACAGGTAGAGTTGTTTAGTGTAGGTATTGGTGCCTTTTTTAAAATACTCCATTTCATTACAAACTATGCCATTTCTTTTGAGGGATAAAATATATCTGGATAATGAAGTGCCCTTTCTATCAGTATTATGTTGTTAAATGAGCATTTATGGTTTCTGTATCTATCCTTAAAATCAATACTAGTATATCCTATGTAGAATATTTTCAAATTTGGATCACTCTCTGGGAAAACTGCTTAGATATACTACATTTTTTATTAAACATTTTTCTTGTAACGATCACTCACTTTTATTTCTACAATTACATTTATTATCCTGTATGCTACTAACGCTATTTGTATAATTTTCCTTTAGTATTTGTCTATTGTGACCTTTGATTATTTTTTCTAAATTATTAGTGCAACTATAAGTAAGTTTGATAGTGTTTTTGTTAAAGATTTTATGCAGTGTGTTACTATTTGGGAAATGCTTATTTAACAAGTTAAGAAACATATGTCCAATCTTTGGTTAAACGGGGGTGTATACCAAATAATTTTTCGTTTTTTATTACTCCTACTCTTATTTCTATAGTGTGTATATGAAGGTAATTTATAGAAGGCAATACAATGCAGAGGTGTAACAGATAGACACAAACTGAAGCAAATTAAGACATAATGGTGGAATGAGTTATGTAATTTCTACCTTTTTTATTAAAATATATATATATATATATTACAATTTTACTTGCGTTAGTGTGGTCTGATGGAAGTTCCATATAATGATATTTCGTCAGATGTGTGTTCAATTTTAATTCAAATGTGCATATGAAGACCGTTGCTATTCGGTAGAAATTGAAATGGTTTGAAATCAAATGAAACAAATTTTTTCTAATTAAATTTTGCTTCAAATCCACTGTTCATTTTTAAATTTATGTGTCAATATTAATATTTTTTATTTATTTTATTACGTATATTTTATAAAATTTTTAAATTTTTATTTTAACTTTAATTTTATTTATACTTCCCCCGTTTCTGCATTCAGTTGAATTCATTAGTTTACATTCTGCTAATTTTACATACATATATATATATATATATATATATATATATGTATATTGCAAACAGAATTGCAAATGGTTTCATTGGGGATATTTTAAGTAACGTAGTCCATAGAGTAAATGTGGTATTGTGGTGACTGCTGAAGTAAAAGTGATGGGCAAAATGCGTCTACTTAAGAGTTGGATAGAGAGAGGGATGAGCACCGATCTCCTTACACTTTTGATGATCTTGTGCCTTATTTGTAAATGAATTATATTTTTTATTTGCGAATAAACAAAAAAAAATTCAAAAGTGTAGTATCTTTTTTTTGTATTCAGTCAAAGTAGAAATCCTCCTCGACTGAGGCAATTTTAATTTATCTCTCAATACACGGTAGCCCTTTTTGGGGGAGGCTAGATTTTTCCCACGTTAAGAGGCTGATAAATATGGACAAAATAAATCTTGTTGCTTTTCTTACGTTGCTAACACCAAACATCATGGCTCAGCAGGTTATTATCTGGACTAGCCTCACACCCACCCATTCATCGTTGCTATTATCCATTATTAGTGTTAGTCTCGAACCCAATGTTTACTCGTGTTGTTGCTGTTGTAGTTATTGATTTTGGTGACTGAGTGCAGAACAAATAATTGCAACCTGTTGAAAGTGAGTCATCTGCCAGTCGGATTGAAAAGGAATTTCATTCAACATAACGGAGAGTGTGGGAGGCGGCAGCGGCGGCATACACTACGAGGCACATGTTGTCAGCAAGGAGTGTTAGTAGCACTGTCGTTGCTAGGGGCACCTGGTCCCATCCAAAATCTATGATGCTAATAGAATTGTGTGGTATTTAAATTTTGGTGTTAGTATTATTTAAAAAAAAAAAAAAAAAATTTTTTATCTTTATACCTACCAACTTCAGTATCAGTTTCCATAGGTGCCTTCAAACTTGCTGACTCATGTAAAAATAGAGAAATTTCAAGTGCAACTAGTGATTTTCATATTTTATTTAGGTCGATTTAATAAAATTAGTATTTTAATCTTTTTCTTTCTAAAGAAACAATTCAGTCACTTGTACGATGGGCAGTTATTATTCCACGTCTTGTTGAATTATGCCATTATTTCAATAAGAACCGAGGGGGGGGGGGGTCTGCTCTAAATCTATTATTTCGTTAGTAACCGAAGAGTCCGTAACAACATGCTTGCTGTTTGATGCCTGTTTCTATAGCAATTCTTATGGTTTTTTTTGTTTTTTTTTTAAATCAATTGGCCATATTTATTTTTTTGCATTTTCTCTCCTTAAAAATTATTGATAGGAATTAAAGGGCGACAAATGTAAAATGTTTAAAATAAAATTTAAAAAAAACAAAAAAAAACGATTTCTTAAAGTTTAAAGGCGAAATTAGTAATTAGTTTTTATGATTGTAAGACAAAAACTCAAAGCAAAAAGTTGAAAAATAGCCCAAATCTCATGACAATTAAATAAAAACAATGACGATTTTTAAGAAAAGTTAACAGAAAAAAAAGGACAAAAGAAACAAATAAGCAACAAATAAATGTTACCAAAGGCAATAAAAGTTACTTTTCTACCTATCTGTCAATTTTTTTTTTGTTTTGTGTTTAAAGTTTTTTAAAGCGTTTTTTTAAAAAATTTTTTATCTCAATCAAAAAGTTTGGTCAAAAAAACAATGGCTGACAGACGTTTGGCGATTGTCTTCAAAGTTTGATAATTGTTATTTTTTACTTTTCTCCTTTCAATTAGGTAGAAAAGTTAACTTTAAGGCGTTTGAACAGGTATTTTGTTGCCTATTTGTTTTGTTTTTTCACCCCAAAAGACGAAAAATCCATTAAGCAAACTTCGGAAAAGTTTGGTTACAACATCGTGAAAGTGTACTTGTAACGTGATCGGATTCGGACCAAATTATTAAAATGTAATAAAAAGCTTTAAGCTTTAAAATACTTTAAACACAAACAAATTAGGCTGATAGGTAGAAAAATAACTTTTATTGCTTTTCGTAACATTTATTTGTTGCCTATTTGTTTCTTTCACCCTTTTTTTCTGTTAACTTTTCTTGAAAATCACCAAAACAATTGTAACAAATATATTTTTTTACATTTAATTTTTTTTAGAATGATCAATTTTTGCCAGTGCTATTCCTCCCCTCCCCTTGACAATAAATTGTTATTTTTACTAAAAAATGAAAAACAGGCTAAATTTTAAAAAATGTTAGCAATAATCATGATTAATAATTATTGTGTGGAAAAAATGTTTTTTGCAGTGCACGTTCAATGATACGCACACCTAGATACAACGTGCAAAATTGTCAATAACTCGGACTGAGGACCTCAGTGTGCCGGGGTCAAATCTAGTTCGTTCCACAGAAACACTTTCATCAAAACCCACACGTGACCTTGTGTCTAATCTCCTGGGAAGGAGGAAAATAAAACATCTCCGGAAAATGTATATGCAACTTCATTTGTAATTCGCACAACTTTTGGTTTAATCGAAAGCAGACGATCAACTTATGACAATTTGGTACTGCCTAGATTTGCTATCTGTTGGGTATCTTCAGTTCAGGATTAGTCTGGGGATTGTTTGCATAGACATTATCTTTGAGATAACTTCACATATAAACATCTGGGGAGGGGGGTTATGGTCTGGTGAGTGTGAAGCCCATTCAGGATCACGCTTCCTATTGATGAGGCGATGACCCCCCCCCCCCACCTATATTTGGAGGGGTGGGGGCACCCTCTAAAACTAAATTATTTTGTTTTAATTCTTTTTATAATGTTAAATAGGATTTTGCATTTTTTAGTTTTGTTTTTTTTTTAATTGAGATGCTTATGGCCAACATTTTTGGAGCAAATCTAAGAAATCTGAACCAAACTTCCCATTGCAAAATTTTACTTTTGAACTCAGTGTTTGTCTACATGGTACATTTCATATGGAAATCCTCTTGGAGACCTTCTATATAACAGTGAACTTTTCTGTGTCATGGTCTCGTAAAACTATGGATCCGATTGAACACATAAATTCTTGCTTTTCTTTTTTTTCTTTTTCTTTTTTTTCTTTTTTTTTATACTGCCATGAAGATTTTGTAATTATATATATTTTTTTTATATGGCAGTTGCTCCAGACAAGGCATGAAGCAACTTGATGTATGCAGCTAAAAAAAAAAGTACTACTGCAAGGTCAAAAACTAGTCAACGATAAGCGTTCCCTTTTGTCAGAAATATTGCTCATGGAATGTGAGGACTAAAGGACAAAATAAGGGAAGCGAGAGTTACGAGACTGACGAAAGTAAACCCAAGGTCCACTTTCTACTCTCCTCAATATATTTATAACCCAAACTATCAATTTTAAAATTAAAAGGGAAATTATACAGGAGATGCAGTTAAATATAATGACCAATGTTATTTAACACCGTTTTCCCTTTTAAAAATCATATTCCAAATTTTAGTTACATACGAACACAAATTGATTGTAAAGATAATGGTTACTGGTAACATGGGCTGGCAAGTAGAGTTAAAATTATTTTCATTAAAATATCTAAAAATGTTTAATGTGGGCACATAAATATTTGCAAAACAAAAACGATGATAGCAAATTTATTACCGTTCAAAGTTTGTTGGAAATTAGAACGTATCTATCTTGTGTGCTATTGGTCCAAAAGCCGAATTTCACAGTGTATAACTAAAAATGCAGGTTTTGAACAAGTGAAGAATCCTTACAAATGTCTTCTTGTGGTAAATGAAAATTAATCATAATGGAAAAAATAATTATGAGATCAAGCCAGTCGAAACATTGGGCAAAATCTCATTACTCTTTGAAAAAACGTACAAAAATGACCTGGAAGTGCAACTTTGACTGTAAGATTCATTTCAACAGCTAACATATTGAATTTTCGTAATATGATTCATAGCACATTAAAATAAAAATCCAGCTTAATCTCTAATAGTAAATTAATAAATAAAAAAAACCCTCAGATTTGGACCATGTCAAAACAGACGGAAACACAATTTGATAATAGGGCAAAAATTTCATTCACTAAAGTTTTTAACTTTTTGTGAAAGACAACTTAAAACCATATATTGAGTCCACCATATTGACGTGTGGCCCCTTTTCTTTAAGATGGGACTGTTTTTATATGCATAGAGACATCCAATATCGTGCACATTAAGTTCAGTAAACACACACATAAAAAAAAAAAATTACCCATCACTGAAAATAGTAACCTAACTTGAAATAACCTGGGGAAAAAAAAACTATTAATGACGCAAGAGAAAGAATTGTACATTTATAAAGAAAAAAGATTAAATTTTATTTACATCTAGGCATGCACACGCAGTGTGATATATAGAAGTGAAACCTGGCCAATGAGGGTTGAGGACATGCGTTGCATGGAGAGAAATGATGTGAGAATGATACGATGAATGTATAATATGAATCTTAAAGACAGGCTTAGTTCTGATGACCTCAGAGGAAGATTAAATCTGAACAGTATAGAGAGATGTGTGCAGAACAGGAGACTTTGATGGTATGGTCACATTGAAAGAATGGCTGAGAGTTCTTGGGTTAGTAGATGTAGAACAGTTGGTAGGAGAAGACCAATGAAAACATGGATGGAAGTGATAAAAATAGGGGTGGGACGTAATGGGTGAAAATTTCAAATTCATGCGAGTAGTATTTTTTTTGTGTTCATTTATACATAAATAACATTAAACAATCAAACATTTTGAAAATTTTGTAAAATTCAGAAGGTGCAGGCCAAAAATAGCCGTTAGGGCTCCACGGGACTTACAATCCATCATTTTTCGGTGAAAAAGTGGTTTCATGCGACATTGCAGGTCCTAAAACATCACCAAAAGCTATGAATAGATATAGATGGTTAAATCTGATATAGTACTGTAATTTAGGACCATTTTCAGGCTGTGAAAGGGTTTTCATGAATGTAAAATAGCCAAAAACTAGTGGCCTGCACCTTCTGAATTTTGCAGAATTTTCAAAATGTTTGATTGTTTAGTGTTATTTATGTATAAATGAACACAAAAAAATACTACTCGCATGAATCTGAAATTTTCACCCATTATGTCCCACCTCTAATAAAAATGGACTTAAGAGAAAGAGGGATAGATAAAGACCTGGCCAGAGATAGGTTAGTTTAGAATTCAATTTTTTAAATTGGTCTAACACATGCCAGCATGTAAAATGGATATTAAACCGGATATGATGATGGTCAAAATTACCTCCCAAAATAAATGAGTTATCACAAGTTTAAATTGAAAGGAATTTCACTGTATTTACCCATTTTTACGCACTAAACTCTCAGCTGGTTTGTGATACCGAATATTATTTTCAAAACGATTTACTCTTGTTACATTGTTGACACTCAAAAAATTTAAATCTTTGTTTCAAATCTTTATATTTAGACAATTATACTTTTTTAAAACAATTTAAACAATCTAGATTCTAGTCTGTAATGGCAAAAAAAATATTAACCTGTACAATAACCAGTGAGATGCATTCTGTCGACCACTCTGTCATCATGTGAGGCTTATTATTCAAATGACAAGCAATTCCACCGGATAGAAAGCTGCAGCCGTTTCTTAATCCAATAAATCGAGACGTTTTGACTTCTACTCATTATCAATAGATGAATATTTATGCATTGAATAAAAAATCTTTTTTTTATTATTTTATTTGCAGAGTGCCCAAAGGTTTGAAAACCTTGAGGACTGCCCTATTGACACAGACAAATTATTAGTAAGTAGTAATTTACATATTCATCCAATCACAGGTAATTCAAAGAAATTATTTTGATTTATCTTTTACATATTTTATTACTATTATATTTATTTCAGTATGAATTTAGGCAAACACGTTCTACAGCTGATATCCTAACGGTCATCTCTGAACACATATACCATACACTGGACAAGGCAGGTGAAGCTAGTGCGGTAGCCCTTGATATATCCAAAGCTTTTGACAAGGTCTAGCATGAAGGTCTTGTGAAAATTAAATTGTACAGTATTTCAGGATGAACACTTAATATAATTAGATCCTTCCTATCCAAAAGAAAGATTCCGGATGTCCTCGATAGCCGTTCATCTAAGCAACATGACATAAATGCGGGTGTATCCCAGAGATTGATCCTTGGACCTCGATCGATCGTTGTTCCTGATTTTTATAAATGACCTCCCTAATGAAATTGAGTCTTAAGAAAATGACCTCCAGTCTGTAGTTGAATGGGGACATAAATGGATGGTAACATTTAATGCCACTAAGACAAAGCTCCTTTTCTGTAACAACTACAAGAAACCCTTTCAACCACCGATTGCCATGGCTAATAACACCCTACCCGAGAGTTTAACGTTCAAACTCTTCAGCCCAATATTCACAGATAACCTGAATTGGAACAAATACACAGAAGACATTGCCAAGGCTACAGTGCTAGAAAACTTCTCACACCGGCCAGTATTCTATATCTCTACAAAGCCACCATCCGCCCATGCATGGAGTATTGTTGTCACATCTGGGCTGGTGCACCATCCACTAGTCCCTTCCCTTAAAGGTCCAAAAAAAGAGTTACTAATCTAATAGGTCCCTCACTATCCACCAAGCTTCAGCTCCTGTCCCATCACCACAATGTTACATACCTGCGCTTGTTTTATAAGTACTTCAATGGAATGTGCTCCGATGAACTTGCTGCTCTGGTGTCCCCTCGGCGTAAATACACCCAACCAACCAACCCAACATCAGTTAAATCCCATCCATTCTACTGTAGAGGTCCCCAGATGCCGGAGGGCTTTCTACTCTAATAGCTTCTTTCCTTGAGCTACCAGTCTTTGAAACTCCCCTCCCTGTTTCCATGACTATCGACATGCAGAAATTTAAGTTTAATGTGAACAAATATCTCACTGCATAACTTTGTCTCATGTTTTCATACATTTACTGATACAAACAGAGAAACAGTTTGAATAATGCAATTAAAGATGAACACTAGAACAAATATTGCGATTAATCTATAGGATTCGTGATGATTAGATAACGCTGTGTGAGATTGTATAAGTTAGGAATTGTTTGTGTGCATGTAAATCGAATATGCCAATCTAAAATGGGAGCAGATTTAAGATGAATTTTCAGCTAAAAAATATTTTACTCCTGAAAAAAAAAAAATGGTTGAATTTGTAAAACTTTGTTCATTATTTATTTACACATTATCTCGGCTTAATGTCCTTTTCCCATTTTGAATCTAAGTTTGACTCTCGTCGATCTCGTTTCCGGATTTCAGTAAAGTTGGCTTGTAATTTTTCATTGTTTTCTTTGTTTTCTTCAGGGAGATCCCATATTTGTTCCAATAAAATTTGATGACAAAAACAGTGGAGCGGAATCTGATGAGTCTTCAAGTAAGTATCAGTTTTTTGGGGTTTTTTTCCTCTTCAGCTGCAATAAGATCTTCTTGAATTATGTTGCTTTTTTTTGCTTGGTTTGTCTGTTTTTTATGGCATATCAACCTTTTTTGGTGGTTATTAAAAGCCTAAACACAATTCCTTTTATTTATAATCCAGAAAAGTTAATTTCCACTTAAATTGCTAGAACCTCCCATGGATATGAGTTCTTTGCTTTTTGATTGAAATCTGTTTTTTTTTTGTTTTTTTGTTAAACAAAAAGAAAAAGCTGATTTCTGCCAAATCACTAGTCTGACCTCCTCATTTTTTCGTCACTATTTGGCTGGATTTTATTTCATTTTTCTTTCTTTTTCTTCATCGCTATATCTTTCTGTCTTTTTTCCTGTTTTTTTTTTTATCTCTTCCTCTCTCCGTCTTGTCTATTCTAACCTTCCTTATCACAGTTCTCTCTGAAAACTGAAGATGTTAATTTTGCTGTGATTCATGATGAGTGTAGAGGAGTTAGATAACTTTTGTTTCATCAAAGAATGACTTCCTGTCTCCTTCCCCCTTCATGCACACTTAGTGTTTTTCTCTTAATTTGACTTAGTTGATGTGGGTCGAGTTCTCTTGTAGATTAAATTAAAATAAAGCACTGTTCGGTACTCTTATAGATGACGCACCATGTTTCCGTGACTTTGCGTCGTCAACGTTCAGACAGGTTACGGAAGCGCCTAAGAATTGGCGAGGCGAAAACTGCCAAACGCTAAATTGAAGACTGGCAGCTGATAAATTACGACGAAGAAAATCAAACTAAAATACATATATACAAATAAAGAACGAACAAACCATAACTAAACAACTGTTATTAATTAGATGTTTATTTTAGTTTGTTTTGTCAAAGGAACCATTTTTAATCAAATGATTTTGAATGAAATGTTATTTTGTTTGTACACCGGAAAGTTTTAAAAGATGATTTTGTTTAATTTGTTAGGCAAATGTTTTTGTTTTTTCATTTGTTTTCAATGTTTTTTTACATGTTTTTCAAAATTTCAATTAGTCCTTCGGGAGATTCAACGAGCCGACAGCGATGATAGAAATTCATTTTTTGTTATTGAACGTGATTAATTTCTTCCTAAAGTTATCGGCTGCTTGCTGTAGCCTGATTGTCTAATGCCTGCTGCAATCTGATTGGTTAATAGTTTCGTCAACTCTCGGGCACTTCCGAGACCTGTCCGAACAGTGACAACGCAAACTCACTGAAACATGGTGCGTCAGCTATAAGAGTACCCACTGTTCTTTGTAATTAGAGTAAAGTTGCCTCAGTAAGCGATAGTTCAGATGCATATTTCCAGCCTATATGTGTATATATATTATTATACTAAATGTGAGGTAATCGTTTGTTTCTCCAAGGCCTTTTTCCTGTGTACTTTAGTAACATAAAATACATGCTAAAATATTCCTTAGTTCTGTTTGAAAGAAAATCTGTTTTGTTCTAATTAGCTGTAATTTATAATTAACTGAAAAAGCCTCCCCCTCTTTCTCTCTTAACTATGTATTTGTCTTGACTTTCTCACTCTGTTGATTTAGCCACTCTCTAATATTTCTTAATGTTTCTCTGAGCATGTAGAGAAAGAGTGGCTCTCTTTTTTACCGTCATTTTCTAATTTACAAACATGTACAGCAAAAATAAGTCTGTTTATTTCTATATTAGAATAGTAATACTTTGATATAATAATGATAATAATAAAAATAAAATAGAAGTAAATAGTTATGCAAGAAGAATGTTTCAACAGATATGTCACAGTTTTTGAATTTTCCAATGTAAATATGTAGCAAAATGGAGGCTGATAAAAAATAGAAGACTGTATATGCATTTCATTAGAAACTGCCATTGTATTCAGCAAGCTTTTGTTCATTTATTTTTCATTAACTGTTATTTTTCTTTATTTTTGGGTGTTTTTAAGTCTCCCACCCTCTCCGGTCATCTCATGCCATTGTAAACATCTGTAAATAAATCATGTCTAAACACTTGGGGGATATTTTAAGTAGCTTAAGCCCATCGAGTAAATGTAGTATTTTGGTGATTGCAACTAGTTTAGAGAATAGACAAAATGGACGACCCCCGAATTCCATCCAAACCAAACTTTTTCGGCCTTGTGTCAAATCTTTTTGTTTATTAAGCTCGATGGCTGTACCATCCCTCTAAACTAATGTAACTGTTTAAAAGATAAATAAATTTAAACTTGTGAAGAAGGAAACAACAACTGAAGAGCAAATATTTAGTGGGTATTAACTTAAGAGGAAGTGAATAACCGTAAATTCCGTCATACATGAAATCCTTCAATTTTATTCTTAACTTGCTGCATCTACTGACGTTGTTCAGCAGTCTTTACTTTTGTTATTCTGTTTCGCTAATTGACCCCGCCGTCCCCACCTCCGCCCGTTTTTGCCTTTACTGTTAATTATTTTCTTATAATTCAATGAAGGAATATGTCATAAAAAAATCGATAAGATGTTTTCGGAATTGTTGAAATTTTAATTTCATGAAAAAATCTTTCTTGTATTTTCATATTTAAAAAAAAATTCATTTTTTAATAAAATCAGTAGGATGTCTTCGGAATTGTTGTAATTTTAATTTCATAGAAAAAATATTTCTTGTATTTTCATATGAAAAAAAATCGATAGGATGTCTTTGGAATTGTTGTAATTTAAAACAAATATTTCTTGTATTTTCATTTAAAAAAAAAAATTGGCAACATAACTGAACCACTCTGGGCCTTTAAAGGTTACAAATTAAATTTAGGAAATATGGACTTTTATTCGATCTGTTGTAGTCATTGATGTAGTAATACTGTCAGGGGAAAAGTATGAACCCTCAATCTCTCACCCTTCTTGTGTTCAATGAATCATATACAATAAATCTTCTGTTTTAGCATTGAATAACCCCAAAAGGGTTGAAAGTGGGACATTAGAATGAATAATGACACTCCTCTGTGGGTGGATCTACTGCATTCGTTCATAATGTATTGGGATAAGTATTAACACACCACCCAAACTATAAGTAAAATAGCAACTTATGTTCAATGAATTGTTTACAAGAGATATTGCGTTAAAGCATTAAACAACCTGAAAAAAATCGATATGCTATAATATGGACAAAGCAAACCATTCTAATTTTTTATTATTTATTTATTTTTTTCTCAGGTGATTCTAAAAATAAATCAACAGTAAGGTTCAATAACCTCTCAGAGGTTCGGCAGCTTTCCGGTAAGATATGTTTTTATTGTGATCGCCCTGTCTCTCTCCTCCTTCAACTTTAGACATTAAAATTGTTTACAGGTCACACAATTTCTACTAACCATCTTATTGTAGTTGAATTTTACAGATGCATAAAAATGAACTTATTCTCATTTGCTTGATTCAAAAAATAGATGTCGGTCATCTTTCTTTCTCGTCAGCCAGAGTTGAAGCTGCAATCTGGATACTTCTATCTCTGACAGGTTCATACATGAAAAATGAGACAATAACCATTTCAGTTGAAAATATATTTAATTCAACTTAACAATGTATCTGTTTCCCTTAATTCTTATCGTGTCCGAAACTACATTGACAGGAATTGATGTTTTTATTCCCAATCTGACAGACAAGGCATGAAATGATAATCCTTAATTTAAAATGTATTTTTAAATATTCTTAAAAATCTTCCAATAAAAGAGAATTCTTACCAGTCCTTGTGAGATTTTTATCCAGATACCGGAACTTATTTCAATATCTTGTTGTTTTCATAATGGTTAGACAGCTTTTGTCCATGTGTTATATTGACGATAACTCTAATTTGTTCGCTGACAATATTATTTTTAGCGCAAATGACAACATCGTATTAAAGAACAAAGTCTTTCCAGCCATCCTGTCAAGTTTCTGAGTGATTTGTGCAAAAGTGAAGGCATTTAAAACATTTAAAATCAAGAAAACGTTTTAGCCATTTTTTAGTAATTCCTTACAGGACTTAGGCTGTAGACTTTTAAACATTCAACCGGATTTTAAGAGTTAACTGTGTTTCTTCTGACTGCATCATCTCCACTCATGCATCAACTATTCTATCTATCTCAACTTTACATAATATATGTAGCAGAAAAATGTGTAAGAATAAACACATACATTACTACAAAAATTAAAGGGTTTTATTGATGTAAAACTTTGAACAAAGATGAATCAGTTCTTTTTGAATGTCTCTGAAAAGAAAGAGTGAGGTCTTTTTTTGGACTGAAACGGTCGTCTGCCTTCATGAAATGCTAGAATTGATTACAGCTTTAATGATGATTATGTCTTGCTTTTTTGATGAAGTGTGTGAGTATGAGAGTTTATCTCACTGTGTGTATTTTCTGCCTCAAATTTATGGCAGTAGCACTTGCGGTGCCAGTACAACGTGTGACGTTATTGTTATGGGTCGAAGACAGCCATTTAACAACTGAACTGTTTTTTTTTTAGTTTATGCTTTCATGACGACGAGGTTCCAAAGGGACTAATACTTAGTAAACTGCGTTTCTGATATGTTTTCTGGTCGGTCCATAATTGAATAAATCACATATTTGAATTCAGACATTTTCATGCTTATGAACCCACATTTCCCCAAACGCCTTCCGATTGCTCCTCATAATAAATAAATTAAATATTTGAATTCAGACATTTTCATGTTTGTTAAACCGCGTTTCCCAAACGCCTTCCGATTTCTCCTCGTAATAAATAAATTAAATATTTAAATTCGGAGCCTGCGTTTGAACAAAAAAAAGATTCATTTTTATTGCAAAGAAATCTGCTGATTTCCTCCATCATTCCTTTTCTTTACACAATATCTTCAGCAATTACTCAGACTTCAACTCTTTGTGGGTCGCACGATTAAACTGTCAATCATACTAAAGTAACCTTATACATTTGAGAAATCCTTTCTATACTGAACTCCGAATGAATTTTATCGACAAATAATATGTATCAATTTTATAAAAATGGCACTAATAGTATTTTCCAGTTTTTATAGATTTATTAATGTCTCGCTAGAAATGTTATTAAATCACAGCATCCTCTTTTTTCAATCGTATTATTTCGGTCGCATTTATTCATACGCTAACACTTTTGCGAGTGGATGTAAACATTACTCATCATCATCATCAACCGGTTTATTTGTTGAATCAGGCCACAATTAATCCTCTGATGAGGGTGGGGCCAGATTGTCTAGTCTCGAAATCTAAGTCTTCCTCCCCACTCCTGTCTTTGGCAAGGCTTGATGGAATCCATACCCATGGCCTTCCTATCACGTTTGACTATGTCCTCCCAAGTCAACTTGGGTTTGCCAGTAGTGATGTTCTCTGCTGGCACATTCAACTGTGGTAATAAATAACTTGTACCATTTCCTGGAAAGTTCTTGTCGACTCCCATTGTGAACAACTAGCCGGAATTGTGTTGTGGACCAAAACTACTGTTTGTCCCTCTCGTTGACATGAAAGTCATTACTCTGGAAAGTGACTTCTCTCAGAGTGGTGACAGTAGCAGTCGCCAAAATGTTTTTTTCCCCTTTTTCCCTGTGGCTGGAATAATGGAAGCAATTAAAAAGAACAACAAATAACTCTATTATTTGCTCTGGGATTTCATTTCCTTCTTACAGTAATTCACAGCTAATACATTCAGATAAACTTTGCATCCTCCCGATTAACTGCCGTAGGATGGTGAAAAACTCGAAAACCATGTCCGATCATTTTTACGCCCAACACCCAAGAGGCAGGAACTTTCTAGCACATACTTCCTGCCATGGCAAAACTTCGGTAGAATTTTCCATTTTTAATCTTATTTTTACCCAAATTCTAATCTTGGTACAGATATCAAACCACACTTCTTAACAGTGGAGGATTAGAGTTAAACTGCTGAAATTCGTCTACAATGAATTGTCTACAATCTTCTTCATTAGGCGAACTAAATCCTCATGGTCTTTTGTTCACCAGTGCTACAAATTATTGCGACTTTTACTGAACTTGTTAATCTTAGCCATAGATTCTCCTGTGTCTCATGATGTGCTGACTCATCTGTGAAATATCACAACATCCACCATTGCTGCATTCTCATGGCTTCCCTGTAACCCTGATAACGGTGGCTTCTGGGAAATCTAGATTTTAACTCCCAGGATCATAATTGCAGAGAATCTTTGTAAACCGGGAATATTTTCTTTCTATTTCACTTCCTCCTCCTCTCCATGAGGACTCAATGTGACACAAGGTCAGGCTTTAATGATGGGGGGGGGGGGGGGCATTAGTGAATGCCAGAAAGGCATTGTGTAATGGCCACTGATCAGACCAATGAGCACTCAATGAAAAGTCATCCCACTCGTGAAGATGAGGAGTATAATGATCAGAGTTTTCCCCCCTCTGGACGAGTTGGGCATACCAAAGCTGAAGATTCTAGTCTACCCTACTATTCTACTCATAACTAAGCTAAAGACAGATGGAGTCATACCTTTCCCGAGGGTATTAGTGAAAGTAACAATGCAGTAATAGAAAAAAAGTTGCTTAAAGATAATCACACGATTTAGTTAATCTCACAGATTTTGACGAAATGTAAGAATTTTCTTTTTTGGTGTTTGTACAGAAAAACATTCATTTGAATTAGGAATTTGATTTATGAATTACTAATAGACAAAAAATGACCTTAGGTAACAAACTAATTGACTGTTGCACCTGGTTACTAGTGAGTAATCAATTATAATTATTTTTGATTATTTAAAAAAAATTTCTTAAAATGTCTTTGATGACGACATTTCCAAAAATACTCAACCATTTTTCTTTCATAGAACAAGCTGGGTTGAAACATACTCATCACTAAAGCAACCTGTACGTAAGCAAAGCAATAAAATAAATGTAATTTCTCTTTTCAAAAGACAATTCAATTAAAAAAAATACAATTGATAATTACTTGATATGTTATTAAATTTTCATCAAATTTGTTTTATTCTGCTTCTATTATCATTTAGGACACTAAGAACAAATATTACAAAATAAAATAAAAATTATAATCATTAAGCTTTAGCATTATACTAAACGACAAATGACTGTTTTATTTATCTTCCTCCCACAGCGGTAAGATGTGACACAAGGTCGGGAAAGTGGGATTTGAAAAGCCAGCGCCCTTGAGAAGGGAGAGCACTCTGGCCTACAAAAAATGCCTGGGCAGCTCTGCTGGCATTCTCCGGTAGGGGCGCCTCAGGCGATTAGCAATAAACTAACCCCTTCTCAAAGGGTGAGAAGGCAAAGCCTTGGAGGGTGGACCTCCTAGAACTGCACAGACAAACCCACAGACCGGCGGAATCAAGGCCCGAAGGCTAAGATGATACCGGTCTATAGGGTGTAGTAGCCATCAGAACGGATACTACACTTTGATCTTAGCCAAAAGGCCAAGATGACTGTATCAGCCACACACTGTTTGATTATTCTTATAATTTTTCTTTAAAAATATGAACGTACAGTGGAATTTGAATCTTTTTTTTTTTTTTCTAAAGTGAAAAAAAAAAGACCTTGGGGAAAATATAACAAAATAGCAACAATAAAACTAATTCAAACTATAACATTGCTACAGAAACCATCAACCAGTGAATAAGCAAAATAAAATGACAGATTTTTAGTCAAAAGATAATTAATTCATCCAGCAACAAAATTTAATTTAACTTTGTCACACATTTTTATCGGACTTGTTTTATTCAACTGCCATTATAATTTAGACACTCTGTAAGAACAAAAATTCTTATATTGTTTTTGGTTCTTTCTGTGTAAAACTGCATAGTTACAATGATCAATATTTTCTGTTTTCTTTTTGTCGACTGTGCAGATATCTATGCAGAAGAGGCGGTCATAGCCCGGTTATCTTACAATGCTTCGGTACGTGCTGAGGAAGCCAGGTTACGAGCCCTTAGCAAACTTAGTCTCAAACAAGTGGCAAAGATTGCTTTCATATTCTGTATGCTGGTAAGTTTCTATTTTTAAACATGCATGAAGTTGTGAGAGATTTGAAAAGAGAATCTACATATATACTGGGTGTTTGAGACAAATTTGATAATTTTTTTAGATTTCATTTCAGAGCTATTAAATAGCGGTAAAGTGCAACGGATAGCTATTTTTGTGTAAGGTTTGTTGGTTTGAGAACTGAAGACCATGGACGACTGGAATGCACCAGAATATTGGAAGAGTGACCTGCATCATGATGATTTGCGTTGAATTAAAAATTTCGGAAATCTTAGCTACAGGATATGAGATTTCATCATCATATTCGGTTTAACATTCGTTTTACATGTTGGCATGTGTTGGACGGCTTAAGAAATTAAGCTGAATAATTGAGATGGAGATGTGGAAGCTGTGGAAAGCGAGAAGAATCATAGCAGGTGTTCTACTGTGTCTACACTATGAAATTTTAAAAAGTTTGGCAAGGCAATGTAGATCTCGGCAAGAGAGATTGGTATTGGAGTGACGACTATTGAATGAGGATCTTTGTTACTCCTCATACAAGAGTCACAACTACTCACTGCAAAGGCCCAAGAGAACAGTCTTACAAAGGCCAAGGAACTCTTCCAGGGTCGATTGGAAAACACTGCCATATTGGAAGGGGTGACTTGCATCACAATGATTTGCGCCTGATTAAAAAATTCGGATATTTTAGCTGTTGCTTAGACCTCCTTGATACTTTGAAGGCTGTGAGATGAAAGCTGCTACACCCAAGAGAACTGCCTTATGAAAACCAAGAAACTCCTCAACACTCTGATTCTTCTCAGGACCAGTTGCACGACACAAAGAAGAACAGGTGATTAACCTACAGTCCTCATGAAACCCCACATGTTATGAAGATCAAGTTCATTCAAACTGTGATTGTCTTTGGGCGTGTTTCCAGCAAAAGACTCAAACTAAATTCAAATGACTATATTGAGTTGCTGTTCACCGTTTTCAAGCGCTAGGTGGAGAGGATGGCTGAGGGAAAGCCATATGTATAGCAGCAGGACTCTGCTCCATGCCCCATTTCTGTGAGGAGGGGAAACCCAGAAGTGACTGTCTGAGAGCTTCCACGACTTCACCAGTTCCAACATTTGGCCCCCAAATTGCCTGATTGCAACACTATGAACTATTATGTGTGAGGCATGGTTTATAAAGACACCAACCCTACCGTCTGCAACACTAAGAATGAGCTGATTACCAGGATCAAACTGGAGTTCAGGCATCTCTTGGAGGATACGGTGAAGGTCGCATGCTCCAGGTTCAGGTCTCGCGTGGAGACCATGGTGGAGGCTCAGGGCAGCTTCCTCAATTGAGCTGTATTAGGCAAAAGATCTCCTAAGAGATGCACTTTGAATTTTAAGAATACATCAATTATTGACCAAGATATGACTTTTTGTCTTTCCTTTCCAAAAAGTGTCAAATTTGTCTTAAACACTCTCTCTCTCTCTCTCTCTTTCTCTCTCTCTCTCTCTATATATATATATATATATATATATATATATATATATATATGGGTGATTCATAAGTCACTTCACTTAGCTATTTAAAATGATTACCATATGAAACACAAACATACTATGAACTTTTGATAATTGTTATCTTACTCTCCAATTACTGCTATTTGTTATTTTAAATTTGTTCGTTTATATATTTGTTTCTACATATATTTATTTCATAATCAATCAAATATGCTACAAAGAGTCGTAAATTCATTGCAAAAAAGAATAGAGCTATGCATGCAAAATGAAGGTGGAAATTTAGAAAATTTGCTGTAATTTTAAACTCCCATAAATGAGTTTGTTGAATAAACTTTCTGTTTTGTATCACCGTATTTTTTAACTTTAGAATTTCAAAAATAAATAGCTAAGTGACTTATGAATCACCCTGTATATAATATTTGTATTTAAAAATGTTTTTGCAGTAATGAATGAGACGCCCTATTTGATTAAATATATTTCTTTTGTTGAAAATATAATCAGTGTTAGTGAAAATCTTATTTTAAAGGACACAAGTAGAAAAAAAAAAAAAGAAAGAAATAAAAAAAAAAGTTTTGCGACAACTCGTAATGAAGAAATGTTTGTTTCCATTTGTCAAATTTTTAAATGAAAGGAGCAGAACTGGTCATAATCAATAATGCGATAAAATACAATAAAGGATTACCTACAATGGTTACAAAAGTAAAATGTATTTTTAGTGTTGCTAGTTTTCTCTTTTATGAGAAAAAAATAATCCCACAATTCAATTTGTCACATATGTACTCATCTACAAATTTCCAACAAGAAGTTATTTATGCAAACTAATTATTTTCCATCAAATATTGTTATGCTATTCATCCCGAATAAGTTCTCACTTAATACACTTTCTTTTTTGTATGCATATTTATACATTTTGAGTAAAAATCTGCAAATGTGTTCAGTTTTATTATTTGGTCAAAATGACCTCAGGTTGAGAAACCTATAGTGATTTCAGTTTTGTTTTTTTTGTCATTAACAACTCATATCCTGATAATGTTTGATAATTCTAAGCAGGAGGAGTGTTAAAAAGAAAATGAGTACATGTAAGGAATGGCCACCCAGAGGATTTCAGTTCTTATTATAAAGTTAGTTCCAAGTATTAACAGAGAATCCCAAGGTGGTCCTGGAAATTGCCAATGCAGTTTACGATTTGAAAGCCACCTTTTCTTTTTTTTGAGGAAGTTTTTTCAACTTTATTTTATTCTTTTGAGTGAGTAAAAAAACATTAAAACTCTAACCATAACCTAACCCTTGTATGCTTAGTGTTATTTGCTTTTTTACATTTTTTTGTGGCTTTCAAATCATAAACTGCTTTGGTCATTTCCGGGACTTACTCGAATCTCCGTCAATACTCGTAATTGACTCCATAAGAACTGAAATCCTGTGTATGTCCATTCCTTACAAGTACCGAAAAAAGATTCAACCCTTAAAGTCTCACACAGAATTATTTGTCCTTGATAATGGAAACACGTGTAAATATGAAAAATAGCAAAGACAAGGTTCAAAATAAAATTGCAGATTTTGACGTAAAAGTATTTGTTTTTACATTTATTATTGGATCAACTTTCTTTTCCAGTGGTTCTTTGGGAATTTCTGCTACCAAAAGGCCCTCGATGACACAGAAGCTTCTATTGTGAATGTTCTATCTTCAACATCTAGTTTGTTTACTCTTGTGGGAGCAGCTTTTTATCCCAGTAACAGTGCGGATAGATTCACTTTATCCAAATTAGCTGCTGTAATGTTCAGGTAAGTAACATCATTTTTATTATCTTGTTCTGTGGAAGCCACTAATTATAATCACTTTGAGACTGTTGCTTTGTTGATGATAATACATGGCAGATAACATTAAGCAGCGAATATGAAAATGTTGAGGAGGCGGAGACGATTACACAAAATAGAAATAAAGATACTGTTATATAGCTGACGTGCCAGATTTCCGTGACGTTGCGTCGGCAACGATCGGGTAGGTTGCGAAAGCAGACGAGACGAGACGAAAACGAGGTTGAAACTTGCCGAGCGCTTAATGGAAGACTTTCAAAGAAAAAAATACATAGATAAAAACAACAAAAAAAAACGAACAAACCGTAGCTGAAGAACTGTAAATAAATATATTTTTATTTTTTAGTGGGCCAAATGAACCATTGTCAATCAAATGTGTAGATGTAAATGTTTTGATTTGTTTGTGGTAATAAGGTTGGTTTTTTTTTTTAGGGAGGGGGGGGGGGGTAAAAATTTTGTCAATGTTTTTTTAACATAAAAAAAAGAAATAAATAAAAATGTTATGCTTTTGAATTAGTCCTTCCGTAGATTCGATGACCTAACATTGGGGGGGGGGGGGGATTTTGTCAATGTTTTTTTAACATAAAACAAAGAGAGACATGAAAATGTTATCCTTTTGAATTAGTCCTTCCGAAGATCCGACGACCTAACACAGCTGATAATAATTCATTGCTGTTGCAATAGAACGCAATTATTGTTTTTTATGCAAATATTGTCGGCTGTTTGCTATAGCCTGCTTGGCGAATGAATGCTGCAACCTGATTGGTTAATACTTTGTCAGCTCTCAGGCGCGTCCTAGACCTGCCTGATCGTTGCTGACGCGAACTCATGGAAATCTGGTGCGTCAGCTATAACAGTACCGAAATAAAATACAACAGTACTGATGTCATATCTTTGAGGAATGTGATGCGGTTTCAGTTAAAGACAGACATTAAAGCTCCAGTATACAATTAGTATTGAGATGGAGAATAATAAGAGACTAGTATACCGTTGGTAAAGGTTTTAATTACTAATGAATACTACAACAACAGTGTGGAGGATAGGCACTTAAATAACAGAGAATCTGAAATAACAGAATCTGATGGACGAATTCATTCAGTCGGATATTTCCCCCCTTCAAGTTTTATAATAAGGAGTTAAGTGTGCTATTCAGTAATAAAATCCTTATATTTTCAAAAACTTTTAAAAAGTTTTAATTATTTTTTTATTTATTTATTTTTAAAAATTAATTTTTTAGTTAATAGTGTCCCATTTAGTAACACCATCCTTGTATTTATCAGGAAATGTTCATATCCTGCAAGATCTCCGTAATGGCTCGTTCTCAACTGGTTCTTCATAAGGATTCTTTGCTTCTCCCGGTTCAGAAAGCTGTGCACTTTCCTTTTCACTTGTAGGGCTTTCTTGCCCACTAACAGGTTGAATGCAAGCATCCACTAGGCTTATAGTATTATCTCCATTAATTGATTTGGGAGCCAAGTCTTGTACGTTGACAGTAGTTTCAATGCCAGAAGGTAGATGGTATACTGAGGATTGATTTTCAGTAAAATAACAAATGTAACTGGAAGGTCATACTTACTTGACCTAGTATGATTTCTGACATATACTTGGCCTGGTTTTGCCCATAGAGGAATTTAGGTACCAGAAGTGGATTTACGGCTGTACTAGTCTATTGTGAGGGGCGGTTACATTCGTAGCTGTGCAGAGGAAAGATCGGATAATGTAGAGTATCAGGTAGAATATTTTTTCAACAGGATAGCCTCATATTGCGAGAATGCAAAGTTACTTGTATGGCTTTCCATGGTTTGCCATTTAGTTTCTCAATTTGTCCGTTGCTTTCAGGATAGTATCTATTTGTTTTCGAAGTAGCAATACCTTTTCCACATGGGTAGTAAGTAGTTTCTTCCGAGAGAAAGTCAGTTGCTCTATCTGTTTGAATCATATTGGGCATGCCAAATATCACTGGTCATGGGTATGACCTTAAAAGACATCCAGTAGTGAGGCCTCCATTTGGGAGCTGTGGAGAATGTGGAGTTGCCCCTTAGTTGCCATTGCTCCCAGGTCTGCTCTGGCCCCGAGTGGTAGTACCTGTAAAGGCCTCATCTATGGGTCAAATAAAACCTACTGGGGCTACCAAATCAGACTTCCTGACTAAAAATGCACCAAATATTGATGTTTTATTGTTTTTTTTCTTTGCAAAACTCAATCATGTTCTGCAAAATCCAAAACAAAAAACAATTTCCCTCCCCTCTCTTTCCACCTTCCCTCTTACTTCCTTCTCTCTTTTCACTCAACCAAACACCATGAATAAATACCTAAACATATAAAGAACTTGAAGCATAAAAACCTTCACCAAAATGACCTGATTCAGAATTAAATAACCTGAAAAGGGTTGATATGCCGTAAAACAAATTTTATTAAAATGACCTGATTCAGCATTAAATAACCTGAAAAGGTTTGATATGCCGTAAAACAAAACAACCAAATTTTATCAAAATGACCTGATTCAGCATTAAATAACCTGAAAAGGTTTGATATGCCGTAAAACAAAACAACCAAATTTTATCAAAATGACCTGATTCTACATTAAATAACCTGAAAAGGGTTGATATGCCGTAAAACGAAACAACCAAATTTTATCAAAATGACCTGATTCTACATTAAATAACCTGAAAAGGGTTGATATGCCGTAAAACGAAACAACCAAATTTTATCAAAATGACCTGATTCTACATTAAATAACCGAAAAGGGTTGATATGCCGTAAAACAAAACAACTAAACCAAATATCGCAAATAATTTGTTCAGCCATTAAGTGACAGTTTTGCTCGTCATATCTTTACATGGAAATGCAAAAGGAAAACGGGAGTAGTCGTCGATTATCGTAAGTAGGTATTTGTTACCATATATGGACATAGGTAGTAGTCCCTTGAAATCTGCTTAATCGTTGGAAGGGTAGTATTGCTTTTGTGAGAGTTCCCTTGTTACCGGTTATAAATTTGGGTTTTAGATACTGGCAAAACGAGCACAAATTAGTTATGTCTTTTACTTGGTCGCTTGAGAAAGGAAAGTTTCTTTCTTCAGTAAATTAAAATTGTCATGTAATAATGGGGGGGTAAGAATATAATTTACAATGTTGTTGTAGAAAAAACAATAACTGTATAAGTGGATGCAATGTTAAGTATTATGATAATAATAATTGGCCAAGTGGCAACAATAACAATATTTACTACCATGTTCTGCAAACTAAGCTCGACCATCAGAGTCAGGACAGCTTGGGGAAAATTCAGAGAACTTCTCCCAATTCTAACATCCCGTGCAATCCTAATTATTACGAAGGATAGCTGCGTAAGAAGTGTGATACTGTATGGCAGTGAGTGTTGGGCCCTCACCCAGGCCTCACTTGCTTGACTCCAGAGAAATGACAGGGCAATGATTAGGTGGATATGCGATGTAAAGCTGGACCAGATTCAGAACATACGGTCGAACACTCTACTTGAGAAATTGCCCATTCCAAAACTTGATGTCCTAATAAGGGCAAACCGTCTTTGCTGGTTCGGGCATGTTGAAAGAAGCAAGGGGTATATCAGCAGATGTAGAGACCTAAGGCTGGACAGCAAAAAGAAATCTGGGTGCCTTAGAAAGACATGGAAATAAACCATCAGGTAAGACTGTAAACAGTGACAAATGGACACGGTCAATCCTCACAACCGGACCGGCAGACAACGTCGAACCTCTTGTCAAACGGAACATAGACGATAAACCTGGATTGTGTGTGTGTATGCGTATTCATAGTAATATAATATATAAAATGGTACATGAGTGGTCTTATGGATACAGATTGTAGACTATGGAATTATCTAAACAGAGTTCAACTCTATTTTGACCTATTGCATTTACTTACACTTCAATACCATTGGGAAAGGAATGACCCCCTCCCCCTCTAAGCTATGGGTAAAATTGCAACTTGTGTTCAATTAAGTGTAACTAATATTTCCAATAGGTATTGTTTCAGCATTAAATAACCCTAAAAAGGTTGATATCCCATTAAATACACAAACCAAATCAGTAATATGCAAAATGCTATTTTGTAGTAGTAGTAGTAGTAGTAATATTTGCGGTAGTAGTCCCTATTTACTTGCTTTTCCACGAGGAAAAAGTTAGACACAAGGTTAGTTTTTAATGTGTGAGATATCCAACTCCTCCAAAAAGGGACTGTCTGGATTGGGACAAAAATTTAAATTGTCTCAGTCTTGGAGGATTTCTCCTCTTCTGACTGAGGCCAGAACAGAGATACTACACTTTAACATTAACTTACAGAAGTAACAAAATGCAACACCTCATGGAATATAATTTCTGATTCTACGGGTGAAATATTCCCCAGTAGACAACACTGTTTATTCATTCTAATTAGATCAATGGTAAAACATATCTGCACCAGTTTCACTGAAAATGGATGATGGATGTTCTATTTAAACACTAGCATATGTTCTGTTTTCAGTCAGAGGAGGACAAATTTTCTTAGACTGAAACAATTTTTAATTTAAAAAAAAACATTTTTTTTTATTAGTTTCTAGTTTCTTTTTGGAGAGCTGGATTCTCCACATTAAAAAAAAACAACATTGTGTCTAATTTTACCTTATTGGGGGAGACAATTTAATAGGAGACACCCAAAAAACACACACACACACGCCAACACACCCACATACACATACACTGCTATTTGACATGAATAATGAGTTACTTCCCTTTGGTACAATTTCTTAGCTCTACCTTCCATGATGATGTTGAAATATTAATGTAAATTTTAGTGTTTGCACAAAATAGAACATCTTTTTACATGTAAAACCTATTTTATATAATATATGCATGTGTAATATAATGGAAGCCACTCTGTAATTGTCATAATAATAATAATAAAAAAAGCAATGATAATATTAAGGATCTAGAATTTCCATATTTTAAGTCGATTTGTTGTGATAAACAATTTTGTAATAAGAATCATAGGATTTATTTAATATACTCATCTTGTGTTGTCCTGATGTACTCGCCGCACCACAAGGGTAGATCTTATGATCCGTAATGAAATTAAAGGAACTCCTCTTAAACAACACCGCAACGAACACCGACGAATCCCAACTCCAATGTTCTCACAGCTGGCCCAAATTTAACAGTGTCTAACATTTTATTCCTTCCATTTGCGTCAGCTAATCCCCATGTATGCTAATTAGTTGCAACTACAAAAGTTTACATCTGCGAAGACTGTCCATCCATGGGGGATGGACAGTCTTCGCAGATGGACAGTCCCAACATGTAAAGCATCGCATTCTCTTCTAAGCCGGTAGGTGTTGCTCTTTATTGTCGCAGTAGAGTTAGACACAAGGTTTGTTTTAATGAGGATATCCAATTCTGGATGAAGTAAAAATTAAAATTGTCTCGATCAAGAAGGAATTTTTATCCTTTGACTATGGATAGAACAGATATGGCACTTTCATCCTAACCCACAGATACATTTGTAGATAAAATATAGGCTAAAGTATATTTTAGAGTAAATGACTCATTGCACTGTCAAAAATTAATATTTTTTGAAAAGTTTTTCAGGAGAGAACATTTTGAAACATGGTGAATCATATTCCATAAAAAAAAAAATTTTTAAGAAAAAACATTTTTTTCGAGAAAACTTAAAAAAAAAATTTTTTTCGAAGATTTTTATGGAATTCATTATGGTTCAAAATGTCCTCTCCTAAAAACTTTTGTTTTATGGAATATGGTTCAAAATGTACTCTCCTGAAAATTTTTGTTTTATGGAATATGATTCACTATAGTTCAAAATGTCCTCTCCTGAAAAAAGTTTTTTTGTTTTATGGAATATGATTCACTATGGTTCAAAATGTCCTCTCCTGAAATAATTTTCAAAAAATATTAATTTTTGACTGTGCTATGAGTTATTTACTCTAAAATATACTTCAGCCAAAATATATTGCTTGTACTTATTAACAGATAAATTAAAATTTAATTTTGAAATAAGTTTTTAGATGAGCTGATTTTCATAACAAATATTAACACCTCTTCTGTACTTACATTCACAATCTATATCAAAACATTAACATTTTCTGAAAGATCAGCTGCTTTCATATTTATTTGGATCTGAGATTTTATCGTTTTATGACTAGATAAATACGGAGGGAAAAAAATTGGCTGCTTTTAAAAATGTCACCCATAAACTGATATTTTATCACAGAAAATTTCCCCCAAAATATTCTGATCTGATTTGTGAATGTGGTTCGTTTCAATATAATTTTTATCTAAATTTTAATTTGCTTTTTTCAGAAAAACACAATTTTTATGTTTATTTGATTTTTTTTTATTCCTTAAAGTATCTGTGGGATAACCATGGTAAGTCTGACAGACAGCAAGTTTGAAAAGGGCATCCCTGCTGGCAGTCTGTGGGCCCTAGGTGGTTCTCTGCTCTATGCTGCATATCTGGTTGTGTTAAAACGGAAGGCAGATCATGAAGACAAACTTGATTTGCCAATGTTTTTTGGTAAGTAAATTAATACTTGTGTCTATTATTATTATTATGAATTCTATGAAAATTAAAAGAAAACTCTTAAAAAGATTTCATGCTTCTTTTTTTTTTGTTTGACAGAATTTCAAACATGTGGAATTGTAATTTCCATGATGTTATTCTCAAAACGTTTTGGCTGATGTAACCTCCAACTTCAGGTGCATCTTGTCGAACTCTGGAATTTGTACAGAATTTGAAAGTGAACTCTGTAATTTATCTATCTCGTACTGTGAACCATGACCAAGTAGAAGTTTTAATCTGTTGAGCCATGTACTGGTGCTACCAGATCAGGCTGTCTGAAAATACCTGCTTCCTGACTTAAAATGCACCAAACATTGATGTTGTGTTGTTTTTTTTTTCCTTTCCCTTTAGACAACTCAATAATCTTCTGCAAAGCTAAAAAACAAAAACAACATTTTTCCTCTACAAAACAACCAAACAAACCAAACATGAATAAATATTTGAAGATATAAAGAACTTGAAGCATAAAAACTTTTACAAAAATTACCTGATTCGGCATTAAATAACCTGAAAGGGTAGATATGCCGTAAAACAAACCAAACACCGTAAATAAATATTTGAATATATAAAGAACTTGAAGCATAAAAACTTTTACACAAATGACCTAATTCGGCATTAAATAACTCAAAAAGGGTTGATATGCAGTAAAACAAACCAAACACCATGAATAAATATTTGAAGATATAAAGAACTTGAAGCATAAAAACTTTTACACAAATGACCTAATTCGGCATTAAATAACTCAAAAAGGGTTGATATGCCGTAAAACAAAACAACCAAACCGTTGCACCATGGGTCAAGTGCTAATTAATAATCACTTCTAAGTGATAGTCTTCTGGAGATTGAAGGTTTAATCATTACTAGAGGCAATATTAAGAATATAATTAATTAAGACTTCTACCTGGTCTTGGCTGGCAGTACGGGAACAATCTACTCCCGTCACTTAAATAAAAAGTTCAGTTCGAAATACCGTACACGTTCCTGAGTTCGACAAGAATAACATCCAAGATAAGAACAGTAGTCCAAATCATCCAAATTATCAATCCTCATCTCAAAAATTTGAAAACATGAAATTTAATTTCCATTCTTTCGGATTTGCTTGATGTTTTCATTTTGATTGTCACCAGAAAAGTGAAAATATATAACAACTTTTATGCTAACTTTTCGGTGCATTTTTGGTTTTTCCAACATTATCCGCCAATCTTACGTGAGATTTCCTTAATGCAAAAGAATGAGCCCTGTGTACACTTATAGTTATTTATTTTTTTTAAGATTAATTGACTTTTAAAAATTATTGTTTGATTATCTATAAAAAAAAAAAAAAAAAAAAACCAGCTTAAGAATTAACTGTTTTCATTGCAGTTTAAAAAAGGTTGTCAAAAATATTATCTGGGTGCTTATTTTTATTCGGACTCTAGTGAAATATGGCAGTTCAAAATAAAATAACAAGAAAACTTATGGATATACTTACTTATCAGTGAAAAATATTAGTATACACGAAAAGTTACGGAAAATTATCGAGTAGAATTTTAATAAAAAATAAAATTAATTTACTATTCAGAGTCAATGAACTCCGAACCACAAAACAATGTGGCGTCTTCATATTAGAAGGGAGATAATTTTCTGCGCCATGCTGGCTTGACGCGAATGTCGTTCATAGTTTGTGGATTATGAATAGTAAATTAATTTTATTTTTTATTAAAATTCTACTTGATAATTTTCCGTAATTTTTGGTGTACACTAATATTTTTCACTGATAAGTACGTTTTTCTGTTATTTTATTTTAAACTGCCATAATTCACTTGAATCTCAATAAAAATAAGCACCCATTATTTAAAAAATTTTATTGTATTAGGATTTTTTAATGGTTGCTTTTATTTTTGTCGTGGTCTGGTTTGATTTCTCGTTATTTTTTTCTCTCAAATTCTGTTTTGTTTTCTCATTTCAGGTTTTGTTGGTTTCTTTAACACGTTGTTTCTTTGGCCTGGATTCTTTCTACTTCATTACAGTAAGCAGGAATTATTTGAATGGCCAACTGACCATCAATGGATGTTTATAGCCATTAATGGTATGATAGGAACAGTTTTGTCAGAGATGCTCTGGTTATGGTAAGCCGGATTATGATCATTCTTGCTTTCTTTCTTTTATTTTAGGCATTACATATACTTTCTTACATTTATTTTATTTGTGATTTGCTGATTTTCAACACAATTTATTTTCCGTAACTTTTTCATATAATTTTAAGTAAGCTTCGTCTGTTTTCCAACCGATAACAGAAAGAGTTAAAATTCAAGCATTTTGTTTTATGTTTAATCTTATGAAACTAATTTGTAGATAAAATAAAGAAATAGTATCGGAACAGTTAAACAGAGGTGTCGCCAAGATCAAGTCCAAATGAATGTTTAATATCTCTCTCCAGTGTAAAAAGAAGAAAAAAAACGTTGTTAAGTCCAACATAAAAAAAAATCCAGCACTATTCTCTCCTTTTATTCACTTTATGATCCCACGTTCAGAACGATCTCCACATCTCTCCCCGAATCTTCATTTTCCTTCTCCTATTAAAAAAAAATGCGACGCATGCAAACCAACTTAATTTGCATAAATCTCTCTCTCGACGCCGCTGCCCGGATTATCAAATAAAAACCGTATTTGACATTCTGACGCCTTTCTCCTCCCACTCCTCTTTCTTTTTTGTCGTCAGCGAGCGTTTTCGGGTTCGCCCCCCCCCCCACACACACACACACAAAGCATACCAGACGCTGCCTCTTTGAACGACGCCGACAAGTGTCTGCATTTACGTCAGTCGGCCGCTCTCCATTTCATAATTATTATTATAATTGAAATGAAAGCTGCTTATTTCTGTGACAAGGTATCAGAAAATTCTCTTAATAAGCACTTAGACACACACACACACATAGTAAATTGAGCACTTTGAGGAGGGTTTTTACTTAGGTTGGCACTAAAATATGAATAACAGAGAACACTTCAGGTGCTGTATTCCTGGTGATACCAGATCAGGCTGCCCTGTGGCTCCCTGAGACGAAATTCACCTACATTGACGTTTTTTTTTTTTTTTTTTTTTTTTTTGTTTGTAAAACTTAATTATGTTCTACAAAACCAAAAACAAAAACAACAGCCCCTCTCCCTTTCTCCCTCCCCTTTTTTATTTTTATTTTTCCTACCCTACTCCCGGTCCTCCATATGACCTTAAACTACATCCGATGGTGAGATCCGGCTTACGGACTTTGGGGAATGTGGAGCCTCCTCTTAATTACCATTGCTCCCAGGTCCACCCTGACCCGGAGTGGTAGTATCTGTTAGGGTCCCAACTATGGGTTAAATAGAAACAGATATTAAAAGGGGAAAGAAACAAAAAAGAGAAGAAAACAAGACCAGATTCGGCATTAAATAACCCAAAAAGGGTTGATATGCCGTAAAACAAAACTACCAAACCATACCAGGTGCTGTATTTAATCTATTACTAATGGGATCGGCGTGTTGGAGCAGAGGAAAGATATCAGACTACAGCCCGCATGGTCATGATCTTGATTCTTGGTTTCAGTGTGCTAGTTGGTTTACATCACACTGATTCGTTGTAATAACATTGAAAAGGCTGTTTGTAAATGACTATCTCTAATTTTATATATATATATATATATATAAATATTTATTATTGTTTATTATCTATGTACGTATATGTTTCGTCCTTGTTTTTTTAATCTGGACTCTTCAGCATAGAGATATGACTATTCACTACCGGTCACGCGATTCGAAACCCTGAACTACAAGTATTTTTCAACTCCAATCCAACGTATTTGACCGCTCGGCCAATTTTAAATAGTTGATAAACAATGATAATTTTAACACTTTTGTCGGCGGCTTAACGTCCAGGCATTCTACTTCTTTTTAAGGGAAGGAATGATGCATTATAAAGCAAGTGACGTCATGATGTGTTAGTACTACCATTATAGTGCTCTACTTTTTTACGAGGAGCGACAAATATAAATATTTGTTATTGTTTATTATCTATGTACGTATACGTTTCGTCCTTTTTTTTTAATCTGGACTCATCAGCATAGAGATATGACCATTCACTACCGGTCACGTGATTCGAAACCTTGGACTGCAAGTATTTTTCAACTCAAATCCAAATATATATATATATATATTATAAATATTTACATATATACACAACACTCTAAGCAAATAACGCGTCCAAACGAGAGCAACACGTGACTTCACATTTCTGAAACAGATGACAACAGAAGCTGAAGAGAGCCGGATGGCTAAGTCCTTCCGTGCTTGAAACCGACGGTACGAATGTTTTACCAATTTTTCTGTACCAAAATAATATATATATATATTATAAATATTTGTTTTTATCTACATACATATACGTTTCATCTTTAACATTGTAACGGCTGTTTGTGGATGACTACTCGTAATCCGGGGTTTTGAATCGCATGACCGGTAGTGAATAGTCATATCTCTATGCTGATGAGTCCCGATTATTAAGGATGAAACGTATACATACATAGATAATAAACAATAACAAATATTTATTATTTGTAGCTCCTAGAAAAACCTGTTTAGTAGAGCACTGTAAGTGTAGCATTAACACAGTATGACGTCGCTAGCTTTAAAGTCGAATGCTCTATGACGTCAAGCCACCGTATAAAGTGTTAAAATTATCACTGTTTATTCGCTGTTCAACATTGGCCGAGTGATTAAGGCGTCGGATTTGAGTTGCAAAATACTCGTAATCCGGAGTTTCGAATCGCATGACCGGTAGTGAATAGTCATATCTCTATGCTGATGAGTCCCGATTATTAAGGACGAAACGTATACATACATAGATAATAAACAGTAAAAAATATTTATTATATATATATATATACACCCACACACAAAGGATAATATTCTAACACCATTACATATCCTTTTTTTAGTCTAACATGCTCTAACGTGAGCATTAATTTCATTTATCAGAGTTTAAAAGTCTTCTCAGTGTCTGTGCCAGATTAGCACAAGACCAGATTTAGTCGCAGAGAAAAAGAAGGGAAGAGTCGTGCTTGAAAACTAGTGACTGCTACCACAGGTGTGTTATATATTAGTGTTGTTATATATATATGTATATTATTACTTGTAAGACCATAAATGACGGTGACAAATGTCACATTTTTCGAACAAATTAAATCAAGCAATGAAAAAAATGAGCAAAATTTTTATATCACAAAAAATGCATTTCCTTTTAAATAATAAATTATTTACATCACACTCATCAAAATTGACTTCGTTTATTGATTTATATCAAGCGACCACAATTCTCATTTTTTATATAATACTACTGATGTTATATAGTAAATTCATAATTCTTTTATTTCAAAATTTGGGCAAAATAAGTTAATCACTTAATTTTTTGAGTTGGTCGGCAAAAGTCTTTCAGCTGCAAGTCTGTTGTTCAGTAAATGAGTATCATTTGTAAGCTCTAAAACAAATAAATTTCGGTTAATTGTTTTTACACAATATCGAGAAATCCTGATTCCTTATAGTGAATTACCTCCCTTTGTCTCATGCACTGTTTGTAGACATATTAAAACATGAACATAACGTGTATTATTATATTAGAAGATTAATTATATAGTTGTATTAATTGCATTATTTATAAGTGGAGAGTGCTCAATATTGGTAAAGGAGCATATATTGGCCTAAGTATTTTAAGTGTAGACTTAGAATGAACACCACATGTTGACTATTTCTCACTATGTGCTGTTCGTAAATTTAATTTGGTATGAGGAACACAAGGCAAGAAAGTGTCAGTGTTAATTCTAGGTTTACGCTCTACATGCTCGTAAGTATGGAGAAAATAATTTGGATTAGATCTGAGAAAATAATTTGAAAAAGTGAATAAACACAAAAATCCAAAAAAATCAAATCAAACTTCTTTTCAGCTGTTTTATTTTGTCTTTGATAAAGACGAAAGTTTCATTCACTTTTCCAACGTTACACACTTGAAACGATGCTTATAGCTGGCTTGTGAAATTTGGGATTTCTTTTTTTTGGGGGGGGGTGTTATGAATTGATTTTGTTAAAACTCAACATGGCAACAAAATTGTTTGGTGATCATTTTTCGGTGTAAAGTTGTTTATTTATATTTTTATTAAGATTCCACAGTTTTTGGATAAACCATGCTAACAGTGTCCTTTCTCTCATAAGAACAATGGGGTGTGGAAAAAACCTTTAACAATGAAGAAAAATTTATCATCATGGAAAGTGTTAACAGCACTTCTCTTCATGACATCAGAGAAGTTCAAGAGTCATGTGGACACTGGTGAACGATTCCTTAAGGATCCTTTTTCAAGGAAATGATGATTTGATTATGGGACTCCAGTAATGAGAAAGCTATGGATTTAAGAAATATTAACCACAAGTTACATTGTAAATCTGGACAAATAAACAATCATCAGTGTAGAAATAACTATTCACGCCAGTCACACGATTCGAACCCCCAGAACAAAAGTCATATTTAACTCCAATTCTGAACGCACTAACCAATGAGGTTAACATAAATGGCTACAGACTTGATAAGAAATAAACCCTATATATGTCAAGAGAAGTGGACAGCTATAGTCGGCCGTCATAACAGGGTTCAACAGTGAGGGACATGCAGTATAGTTTTTGACGGCTTCTTTTATTTACTTATTAAAGCTCCCAGCTGAGAAGGGGCTACATATAATTATTTAATAATAAATATTTTAAATATTATCTACATACGTATATATATATATTCTTGTTGACCCTAATATTCGAGTAGTTTTTTAGCTTTGATAAGTGTTGACTCATTAGTAAAATAAAAAGGAAAAAAAATCCTTGTGAAATCAGTTGATGCGGTTTCCAGGCAGCTTTAGAAGCTGGTGGCGATAGCTGGCATCCATATCGAATTTTGAATAAAACGCCATGCTATACACTTTCTTATCATATTCATTTCTTGTAAAAACTATATTTCAATAATAAGTTACGAGCACTTAATAATAGGGAATTTCTTTCCATTCATCCTTTCTGTGTGTGTGTGTGTGTGTGTATATTTTCTGAAGGAGTTCGCTAACACGAACGAAACTGGTCAAATCTCTTGTTTTTTGTTTTTCTCCTGCACTTTAACCTGTTTTTCGTTTATCATTTTTCACACATTTTGTCTACCACAGCATTTCATTTTCATGACTTATAGTGTACCTTACCCCATATATATATATATATATATATATATATATATATATAGGTTTGTAGTCCGAGGCTGTAGCAATGCGATGTAGTTGCCGGAAGGTGGAGAGGGTGAACAGAAACAAACGGGAAGAGAAAACGAATCTCAAAACGATTTATTAATATTTCACGTAAAAACAGATTAAGTACCAGAATAGTAAATACTGTCAGGTAAATAAAAAGTTCGGCAAAAGGTAATCTTTTTGTTTGTTTCTGTTCACCTTCTCCACCTTCCGGCAACTACATCGCATTGCTACAGCCTCGGACTACAAACCTACACTTATATTTACCAGCAATGCTTCAAGCAAACTACAATCTCCTTTTATTTATATATATATATATATACAAATGACCACATTCATGTACAAATATAACTTTTTAATGCATACTATTCCTATTGTATAAAGTATTTCTGATGGTTTTATATTTCGCTCATAATTCTATTAACAATTTCAATCTATTCAAATGATATTTTTCCTCTTCTCTTTTTAGGGGTTGTTTTTTGACTTCATCACTTATTGGCACATTAGCCTTAAGTCTCACCATTCCACTGTCTATGCTTGCAGATGTGATAGTTAAAGGAGTAAGTCATTACAATTTATGCTTCTCAACTAGCTCAACCTACCCGGCGTTGCTCGGGAATCTTTTTATTTTCAGTTTTGTTTCATCATTATTATTATTATTTTATTTTTTACTAAGTATTTTTGGTTTAATGGCATAACGACCGAGAATTGACTCTTCCGGCTAAGAATGTGCTCAGCAAAAAGCAGTGAATTGCAAAAGTCAGTTCCCGCTATATTACGTTCTCGACAAGAGTTTTGTTAACTATTCTTATTTTTGGACAAAAACACATTTTCTTTTGTTTATTAAATTGTTAGGTGAAAGTACAGAATAATTAACAAAGCCCTCCCCCTCTCCCCATGTTAAGAATGGCTTTCTAAATAATGTTATTTAGAAATCCATTTTTAACATGAAGTCTTTATCAAAAATATTACCTTTAAGTATTTGTAAAAAAAGAAAGCTTTCCAATTATGATAAATAAATTTGTAATTAAAAATTTCCAATGAAAGAAATCACCTTTCATAATTTCTTACGTGTTGACCTAGATTTTCGTATGTGTAAAAAAAACGGAATTAATTTTCACAGTTCACCGCTGACGGCTGAACACATTCTTAGCCGGAAGTGGCAAATCTCGGTCATTATGCTGTGTTTTTTTTTTTTTCTTTTGAGCAAATTATTTTAAAAAAAAAAAGGATTTGTAAAATGACATCATTATGGCATTGTTTTGTCATTAAATTATAAATTGAACCAAATTGTTATAAAACTATAACTAATTTTGTCATGATTTTGTTGTTTTAATCTCTATTTATAAAACAGGAAAAATACCCAACCTTATGCCGAGCAGTTATCTTCCAAAATTCATAATGCCCGGCTAATTAGTTTAGGAGGGAATCCTATACATAGAAATATAAAAAAATAGACACATACCCAACTTTATATAGATTGAATATAAATAGCTCTAAAAACTTTCCCAATACATCAGAATTTGCTAAGAATTTTAAAGCTAGTTTAAATGACTTTTTATTCACAAATTTAAATGTTTCTAAATTCCTTTCAAATATGTTTACATATTTATGTGTAGAATTCACTCCTAAACTAACTAACCGGTCATTATTAATTTTGAAATGCAGCTTGTAGGCATAAGGGTGAGTAATGTGGGTTATATTTTGTTTAATTTATTTTTATGCAAACGGGGGAAATTGTGAAAATTCAGATACCTCCTATTTTTGTGAAATGTTAGCAATAGGTATTAGACATCAATTAATAAATATTCCCCATAATTTCAGTTTCTTTGGAGTATTTTAAAGGTTTTTTTAGGCGATATAATATGGACACAACCTCTCATTTAAAAATTCAAATATTTCAGATTTGCATTAAAATGATCCATAATCATTAGACACCAATTGAGCATTTCTTATGTTTAAGCTAGAAATTTTCTAGAATCAAAATCATTTAATTTTGATCAAAATTGGAATAAGGATTCTAAACATAAGGTTTAGTAGCATTATATCTTGATTTTAATCTTCGTAAGAGGACATAAAATTGGTGCAAAACTATTCTGTTCAGGGAATTTATTTTACCCGTCTTGGGACAGGTATTCTATTATGTATGTGTGTGTGTATGTACATATATATATATATAAATAAAAAATCTTATTCCTCATTTCATGAAGCTTTTATACGTGATGGTATAAAAGGCGCTGACGAAGAGACTTTTGGTATCATAAAAAATAACAAAAAATGAACAATAAAATTTTTCCTGAAAGTCTTGGAAACGATCGTATGCCAAATGCTTATTGGTTTTGAATTCTTAGAAAAATGTTCAAATTATATTAATCTAAACTAATTGTATTTAAAATTTGTTTTTTCCGTTTGTATTTTTTCACACAGACACACACATTAATATATATATATATATATATATATATATATATATATATATATATATATATATATATATATATATTTGAAAGTAAATATTTATTATTTTCACCTACAGACATCGATGTTTCATGCTTACACAATCTTCAGTGTAGGGGATGTTAATTCACGTCAATCGGAGGGCACGAACCCGATTTTACAAATTGCCACTGATTCGTAGTCGGGTGTCTTTCCCCTTGGCCAGCGTGAATTTGCATGACAATTAGGAGGGATTTAAATCTATGAACACCAAATCGGCAGGCATGTATAGCGAGCAGTGGAGAGTGATTCAACAACAACAACAAACGGAGTCGTATATATGATATTTATTCAAAAGTTATTTGATAGTGTGGTAAATGTTATAAATAAAAGAAAACTAATTAGAGTTGATACAATTCTTAAACTTATAATCCCAACATTACTCCGGGTTTCATGCTTTTAAGAGACAATCACCAGATGGTTCTTTTATTGTGGTTTAGTCGTGATTTGAATTATTTTAATGTAATAATTCAGGAAGCTTCACATGTTTCTTATCTGTGGGAAAACAGTTTTACTCCAAGTAGGAAATAGAAATATTACATTAACTTTATTGTTTCACTGAGTGTGTCTGACTTTTTACACATATATTTAAATCTCGTTTTAAAACTTGTTTTCAGGTTCCATATACATGGATGTTTTATGTTGGTTCTCTACCTGTATTTATATCATTTTTCGCTGTGACATTATTGGCCCATTATGAAAACTGGGACCCTGTGATGATAGGATTAAGAAAAATTTTACATTGTATATGTCGACAACGGCAGCTTCTTCCAAGGTGAGATTTCAGTCTTTTCGACTTTTTTTTGTTGTTATTGCTTTAATTTATTTTGTTTTAATTGTGGAATATTTTTTTAATTTAAAAAAAAAAAAAAATTGCATAAATGTTGATTTGATAGGTATAACATTTGAAAATAGCTAATAAAGGTTGGGTCCAATTTTAGTAAATTGTTTCCTAAGATTTCCTTTCAACTAATATTCAATGAAATTCTTAGAATGTTTGTAAAATATTTGTGGAATAAGAACATTCCTTCTCTTTACTCAAAGGTTGTCAACAAGAAATGTAAATAGCTCCCCCCATTATTAAATATCTAATGGTGAACTGATGCGTAGGAGGCTATTATGATAGGGACTAAATTTATAGGGGGGGGGACCTGGGTGGGCAGTTAAGAAGCAAGATGTTTGTTCACATTACATTTAAATTTCTGCATGTTGGTATGTTCTGGGAAAACGGTGAACAGGAAGGGAATTCCAAAGGCAAGCAATCCAAGGAAAGGAGCTATCAGAGTAGCCCCCCCAAATCTTTCGACATCTATGAACCTCGACAATAAAGAGGTGAGATTGCGCTGCTAGTCACGTGGGTCAGGGATATTTTCATTGAGGGGGTACAAGCGCAGTAAGTTCATTAAAGTGCATTTCATTAAAGTACTAGTAAAAAAGAGTACAGGGATGTAACACTGCAGTGATGCGACAGAGGCTGGAGCTTGGCATACAGTGCGGGACCTATTAGGTTAGAAGCACCGCAGATAAGTATTATCCATTTATATAGTTATGGAATTTGTCTCTGTAAAACACGAGTATTGTTTAAAATGCAACGTTTACTCTAAAACTATATATTATTAAAATCGATATTATATCTCTGTCTGTAACTGAAACTACATCATAATTTCTCCTACGTTTCTAATCTATGTTCTTTTAATTTTAATCAATAGATTACAATTATTATGGATTTATAATTGGTTGCTTTTATTTTAATACATATTCAAAATAATTCTGTGGCTAAATCTTGACTAATTCAATAAATAATTAATAAATCCCTTATTCATCACTTAGACATTGTTTAGTTCAATATTGAGAAATCCTGATTCCTTATATATAATTGTATCACAATCCATAGTTTTCTTCAAATGTCCAGCTAGCTTGGTAGGCCGAGAGCAGACTGAAGGAGTTTCCACGAATAATGGTGATAGAGAGGCGCTCGTAACGCCAAGACAATTTGCGATTGTCTCCGGTGTTGCGCGTCATTAATAGACCAATGCTGCCAAGGAAGTCGCATGTGGCAGAGCCAATCACTCCACAGCGATCGGGTTGAAATATAAATCTGTCAGGAGATTGGCATATTTTGACTGCTTGCGGCTCTCTGCTGACGCTGCTGCATGTCCAGGGTTTAAATCTTAAAGGAAATAAATCAATAAAGTGCAAATAACCGTAATTCTATTTACTTTCTTATTTAGTTAAATTATTTACACTTTACAATGAAACAGCAGTGAATGGAAGTACTGGCATCCCACTCGTTTTAACATAAGCAGAACAGTTAATGCCATATACTTTAAATAATTTAAGATATCATTTCTTAGTTGATTAATGTAAATTTTTTTTGTATATATTTATGAGAGAAAAAAAAACAGGAATAAGTAAATTATTAAAAAAGAGTTGTCATTAACGTTCTCATGTAAGATAAATTAATTTAGAAATGAAAGCTAAAGTGATATTCTTACACAATCTGTTTAACATATTATATTTTTAAGTATTTTAAATGTTTGTTTGTTTTTTTACTGTCATCGCTATTTAAAAAAATATTATTAGACATAGATATCTAAAAATATTTATAGATATAGGAGTAAGTTCAGGGAACTTCTGTCATTACTAACCAGCAGAGCGTTACAACTGTCGATCAAGGGAAGAGTCTATCGGGCATGTGTACGTAGTGTGATGATGATGTATGAAGAGAAATGATTTGAGATTGATACGATAGGTGTGTAATATGAGTCTTAAAGACAGACCTAGTTATGATGACCTCTGTGGAATATTAAATCTGGACAGTATAGGGAGATGTGTGCAGAACAGGAGACCTCAACGGTATGGCCACATTAAAAGAATGAAAGAGAGTTCTTGGGTTAGTAGATGTAGAACAGTTGAGGTAGCAAGTTCAGTTCACACGGGGAAAGCCAAAGAAAACATTGGAGGAAGTGATAAAAATAGACCTGAGCCAGAGATAGGTGATTTTGAAAGTGAATTTCTTAAAGCCGTCAAATACATGCCAGACATTAAACCGAATATGATCATGATGAGACAAAAAAAAAATGTCCCTTATCTTTAGTTTCCTGACAAAATATGCGAGCAAAATATCAACAAAAACTACAAACATAAGTCAGACATTGTAATAATTTAATTTTATATAACTATAGTTAAATACAATTAAAGACTAATAAAGATGCTTATTTTTTAAATTTTAATTTATACTTTAATAAATTTAATCGATATACTAGAAAACGTAATTAAGGTAAATAAAAATGTAAAACTAAATTTGGTAATCTCCGATGTTACGTTTATAAAATCAACATAAGATTATTTCATTATCGAATAGAAAAATAGATTCTCTTTATTTTTACTCTTTTTCTATCTCCCTCTCTATCCATCTCTCTTCATTATTTTTACTCTTTTTCTATCTCCCTCTCTATCCATCTCTCTTCATTATTTTTACTCTTTTTCTATCTCTCTCTCTATCCATCTCTCTTTATGTTTACTCTTTTTCTATCTCCCTCTCTATCCATCTCTCTTCTTTATTTTTACTCTTTTTCTATCTCCCTCTCTATCCATCTCTCTTCATTATTTTTACTCTTTTTCTATCTCCCTCTCTATCCATCTCTCTTCATTATTTTTACTCTTTTTCTATCTCCCTCTCTATCCATCTCTCTTCATTATTTTTACTCTTTTTCTATCTCCCTCTCTATCCATCTCTCTTCATTATTTTTACTCTTTTTCTATCTCCCTCTCTATCCATCTCTCTTCATTATTTTTACTCTTTTTCTATCTCCCTCTCTATCCATCTCTCTTCATTATTTTTACACTTTTTCTATCTCCTTCTCTATCCATCTCTCTTCATTATTTTTACTCTTTTTCTATCCCCCTCTCTATCCATCTCTCTTCATTATTTTTACTCTTTTTCTATCTCCCTCTCTATCCATCTCTCTTCATTATTTTTACTCTTTTTCTATCCCCCTCTCTATCCATCTCTCTTCATTATTTTTACTCTTTTTCTATCTCCCTCTCTATCCATCTCTCTTCGTTATTTTTACTCTTTTTCTATCCCCCTCTCTATCCATCTCTCTTCGTTATTTTTACTCTTTTTCTATCCCCCTCTCTATCCATCTCTCTTCATTATTTTTACTCTTTTTCTATCTCCTCTCTATCCATCTCTCTTCTTTATTTTTACTCTTTTTATTTCTTTTACTTTGTTTACATTTTTTTCGCTTGTTTATTTTTTTAGGTATTCTCACCTGGCTTTGTCTAATTTTACATTTTTCTTTTTCTTCCGTCTCTATATATTTAACTCTCCTTCCCCTCTTTTTTATTTTTATGCTGTCCTTTTCTTCGATTATAAAATAATGTTTTGATTTTACGAACATAAAATACAACAAATTGAATTTTTCAATTTAAACCATTTAATAATATATCAATATAAGATGAACTACTTTTTAATGATTACGTTTTCGCTTTGGATAAAACCATGTTTCCTTGGTTTGTTCAGTTTCTGTTTAAAGTTTTTATATCATGAGTTTAAATTTATCATTTTGTATTTCATTTAAATAAAAATAATCTATCTTTCAGATGTTTTTTTTTATAGACTTATTACCTCAATGTAAATTTATGTTATTCAATAATTAAAATTTCAATTCATTCAAATAATTAATATTTGAAGCAACTTTTCTTATATAATCGTCTGCGTTCTGGTGTGAGATAATATTAATGAGAATAGAATATGAATTTCATATAAATAAATATTTCTATACACAAAGGAAAATAAATCACAATTTTAAGAAGATATCTGAAAAAATATCAAGAGTGAGCATGAAATTTTATTACTACTTTTTACTGTTGAGATTTATCATTATTTAATTTTAAATAAATGTTAAATAAAATTTTAGACTAATTTCATAACGATGTTTAATTTTTTTTATTTATTAGTTATTTTAATAAATTAAATCGATATGTTAGAAAAATAAATTCAGAAAGATTAATAACTAACTAAATTTAAAATAATGGAAAAAAATGAATTTAAAATTGGTTAAATAACAAAATTGTACTGTTTCTTTTTTTAGAGGGGGAGGGGGATTTTTTTTATCTACAAAAAACAAAGAGTTTATCAGTTTTTTTTTACTCATTAATTGACTTTTTTTTATTTTTGCTCATTAATTGACTCCGGTTACATATATTAGCCAAACTTTTAATATAAAATAGGCTTTATTTATTTCCTATAATGTTTTGATATAGTTGAAACATTCTTTAGATATGTAATATCTATAAATCATAAATAATACCGAAATTGCATGAATTAAATAATCATCATTTATATTATGCTGTCAAATATTCCCCTCCTTCTACATCATATATGAATTGGTGACCCAGTAAAGTGTATACTTAAAAAAAAAAATTCCTGAATATTTTTATTTTATATCTTATTCAAATCAAGAAAAAAATGAACCGAAAAAGATATGAATTGTTTGCCAGGTTTGCAGTTCTGGATACAATAGTTCCAGATAATGGAACTCAATTTGTTTCAACTAATTTGAAATTATTTTGTAAATGTCATGCGATTGAACACTTAACTTCTCCACCTTATCACTCAAGGTCTAATGGACAGGCTGAAAGGTTTTTGGACACCTTTAAAAGAGCATTAAAACAATCCAAAGACGAGGAGACAGAGGAAGAAACACTCCAACAGTTTTTAAGTGTCTACAGACAAACTCCAAATACAGACAGTGGAAAGTCATCAGCAGAATTTTTGATTGATCAGGGCATCACTAATATTTTTGATAAATTGATGCCGCAAGTATCAGTCAATTCAACACGTACAAAAAGAAACTTCAAGATATTTTCAAACAGGTGAAACTATTTTCCTTAATTACCACGCAGGAACACAAAGTTGGGAAGCTCGGAAAATATGCAAACGGATTGGAAAAATAACATTGTCTGTGACGAAATTGCATACATAAGAGAAATTAACAATCCTTGATCGAAGTTGATTTCAGTGAGGAAATACATTCAAAGATGTTGCCTCTAGATTTATTCTGCAACATTTTCGATGTGCACATTCAAGCACAATAGTCAATGCCATTTGTATATTGAACAGAGCTGTTAAAACTCAACCCAAAATGAACATGTTATACTCGAATAAAAGAGATTGATCATTTCCTAAAAGAGGAAGGTGTTGTAATATGAGCATTTACTAATCTGTTCTGACCCGCATTGACTTTTATCTGAACTTGTCGAAGGTGTGTATAATAACTGACACACACAGTCACACTCTGTGTTCCATCTTCAGTCAGTACTGTATATATTCTGTAAATAAACATCTCTTCATAATAACATCTGGTGTTTTCTTGTTGTACCAATACTAACACCCATTTACAACAATATATATTGGAGTTTTTTTTTGTTTTTTTTTTTTGCAAATTTTAGTAATTTGAAAACTTAGATATACACTTATTTTTATTCACACTACGTAATGCTTTCTTTTCCTCTATACTAATACTGCTTATGGTTGAATATCATCTATAATTTCTTTAAAACATTTTTTTTTAAATTAATTTATAATTTTAGTTTGTGATGCAAATAATTTTGATTTGAATCATCAGAGAGAAAAAAATTAATTTCACTGGCAGTTTCTGTCCATTCATACAAACTAATGCAATATTTTCTTTTCAATTGAAAAATCCAGGGTAAAGATTTTTAGGACCTGAGTCTAAATATCAACCTGTCTTTATGGAAATATGGGTGAATTATGAGGTACAATAAGTAGTACATTTTGAGCCAATTATTTCATGGTATTTGCTAAAACCAATCAAAGATTTTGCTGAGCCATTAAAAGAATTATGGTTTTAGAACTTCGTACTAAAAAGCATATGGATGCTGTAAATCAGTGATACAGAAAAAAAATATTCCAACAAATACCAAGTTCAAGCGTTTGCATTGACTAATCTTCAGGTGCTTTAAACTGTTCAAAGCCTAATTATTGGACATCATCTGCGATGGATGGGCCATGACCTGCACATTGATCCACTGAGACCGCCTAGTTAGGTCTTGTACAGTGAGCTGATCCCAAAAGCACGAATACAAGGATTCTCAAAGATGTGGGGCTGGGTTCCCGGAGTTGGAGGCGGCAAACAGAAAACAATTGAAAGGCATTATTCATGAGGTGAGAAGGTGCTTTGAAGAGCAAAGAACACATTACCAAAGCTAAGTGGCAGGAAAAAAAAAATTATTGGGCAGAGATTCCCTGGCTCATGGAAATTCAGGACTCACAGGCTGCACACACCAAATGTATTTCATGACGCTCTCCATGTTCTAAGAACAGATGTAGATGACAATGAAAAAGAAGCGTTTATCATAATATACGTCAAACACTATTTTTTTAGTGTAACAAAGACTTTGTGTCAGTTTTTAGTTGCACTGGGTCGTAAAATTCTAAAAATAAAACAATTTTAAAAATATTGTTTTCAAAAGTTCTGTAAACTTTAAATGTCTTTTATTACTTGATTTGGATACATCATAAAAAAATTCTGTTTGCAATGGTTTTCAATTTTAAAAGCCCCCCCCCCTCCTTCGTTCCCACCTTTATATTCATTTCAATGGTTTTATTTATTTTAGAATTTCATCCATGATAATGTATTACTTTATTTAAAAATCTAACAAATAAGAATGAAAATGGTAATGTTGGGTTCTTAACTGGGAGCTAGAGTACACAGGGGTCTACATTCATTCCCAGGCAACACCGGGTGTACCTATACTAGTAAACTAGCTTTATGTACCCGGAATGCAGTGAAGTCATTTTAGTTTTAAAGTTTATTTGTTTGCACATAAGGTAGGCTACTCCTATTATATTCTTCAATCTAAAATAGTTATCTCCCTTGCTGATTTTTATTTTTAGGTGATTATTCAAAAATGTTTTATATTAGCAATCATCTGAGCCGAACTAAGTAATTTAAAAAAATAAATTGTAGCAAAGTACTTATTATATTGCTAATAACACAGTACAACAATAACAAATGAAAATTGGTTAATCAGAAGCAAAGTTTGATTTGTCAGCTTAAATGCTATTTGGGTCTGACTTTGAAAATCTGACAAGATAACTTTATGTGTTAGATGAAAAATGAATAACTAACTGTTGTGGAAAATAATTATGTAAATTAAACTACTTTCTATGAAATTTTTCCGTTCCTTTTTTTTTCTTTGTTTTTTTTTTGCTTGATATAAAAAACATGTTTTTTTGCAGTTCAGTTACGGTTTAATTTTTTTTTTAAAATATTTATTGATATAATTTTAATTTATAATTCTGTATTAAATTTAAAGATAAACTTTAAAACTTGTAAAATTCTATCCTTGAAATGTTTCTTGCTTTCCTTTCAATTTTAGGAAGATAAATTAAAATTTTTATTTAGATTTAGTGATAGAGGGCAAATTTATAAGGGCAACCTGGGTGGGGAGTTGGAGCCTCAGAGTTTTAGTAGTAGATAGATATTGCAAACTGTTTGTGTAAAAAAACAAATGGACAAAATCAATTTTTGTTATCAACTTTATTCTCAAAAACGGTATTGATTATAAAGATAATTAAAAGTCAGAATTTCCCCTATTTCTTTGACTGGTATAGCTCTGCTTCGTATGAGAAAAACAAAAGTCCTGTCTATCTTGTTTTGTGTATGTGTACATGTCCATCTCTTGGAATATTTCTCATCACTGACCTCCATGTCTGTCTAACCATAGATACATAACGTAGTCATCACGTGAGAAAGTAGGTCAGTTATCATAGAAAAATAATAATTCAACAACGTCCATTCTTAGTTATAATAGAAACTGTTCATTTTCATTTATACATTTAATTTCTATTTATTTTTCATTTTAATTTGTATTCAAATCCAGAGCTGTTTTTCTTTTGCATACAATATTGACTTACTCTTCTAATTAAATACTGAAATTCTTTTAAAAGAATAAAATACAAAAATTACTTTACGTACAAATACTTTCATTTCTATAAAATAGTACCTTCCTTCCTGTGTTTGTGTATAAACACTATTATTTACCCCTCCCTTCTATTTAAAAACACAAAAAATCCTTAAGCTACATAAGTACAGTGCTACAAGGATGCTCTTTATTTGTTCTGATATAATATTTGTTCTGGTATATGAACATTTAATTATTATTTATAAATTTAATAATTAAAAAACACTATAATTATTAGTTATAGATAAATTTTAAAAAAACTACTTATATGGGGTTTAGAGGTGGGAACGGGAGTTTCTTGAGTTCTTTATTTTGCCTGGACAACACCCATGAATAGTTTTCCATAAAGTAAACTGTGTTGCTTTCTAAACTGTTGTTTTTATTATGAGAATAACTGGGTTGATGCATTTAGTGAATTGGATTTCATTGACTTGAATTAAATCGTATTTTTTTTAAAATTTAATTTTGTTTTAAAATGAAGAATTTCTAGGAAATGGTGGAATTAATAATGGCAGACATGATGAAAAAATAAAAATTTAAATTTCTAATTACAATCTTGTCTGACTAAATGAGTTGTGAATTAAATCCGTGTGTGTGTGTGGTTTCCACATTTTATTCGGATGAGAGTTGCTCCTTCATTTCTCACGTCACTTCCAATGTTTTCCGTCTTGTTTTGATCCCCATGTCCTTTATGAGGACTCTTGAGACCAGCATTTGATCTTCTTGAACTCAAACATTTCTGACAAATGTATCCTTGATTGGGTTTGCATGTTCCACAACCCTTGTATGTATTATCTCAGTTCAGGTGATGATTTAAGCACATACGCATATCATTATTTCCTGAGTTTATCCCATGCAGCGGGATTTGCACTGGATATCAGGCATGTGTACACAGTATAAAGATGTATGAAAGTGAAACATAGCCAGCGAGGTTTGAGGATAGGTGTTGCATGGAGAGAAATGATATGAGAATTATACAATTGATGTGTAATATGAGTCTTAAAGACAGGCTTAGATCTGATGACCTAAGTGGAAAATTAAATCTGGACAGTATAGAGAGATGTGTGTAGAACAGGAGACTTCATTGGTTTGGTCACATTGAAAGGATAGATGAGAGTTCTTGTGTTAGATGCAGAAACATTGAGATGGCATGGGAAGGCCAAAGAAAACATGGGAGGAAATAAAAATTAAAGAAAGAGGGATAAATACCTGGCCAGAGATAGATTAGTTTTGATTTCAATTTTTAAAAAAGTCTATTACTTTCACTCTCTCTCTCTCTCACTATGTTGTTTGACCTCCCCCTCGATCTTACTTTATATGGTGTCTATCACTCTCGCTTACATCACTCTCTCGCTCTCTTTATTAACACTCAAAGGTAATAAAATCCCCCTTGTCCTCCCATCTCTTTCTATATTGATGAAGAGCCAGCGCGAAAATAAGAGTCCAACGATGGCAAAGATGTCACCTACTACTTTCTCTGTCAGCTTCTCTCTCATTTTCTCTCTGCCACTGCTTCTTTTAACCCTTTTCTAACCCCTCTCTTTCCATATTGACAAAATGACGAGAAGATAAAAGTAGTAATACTATTTCATCCATAGCTTGAGATGGAAAGAGAGATATAACGAGCAGAAAGAGACTAATTTGGGATTTTGTCTTTATTTAAAAAATTTAACTGCCTTTGAAAATCTAACTCAATGAGTGATCCAACGGGTCACATTTTTTTCAAGTGTATATGATGATTGTCACTTCTTTACAAGCAAGGCCATCCCTACAAGTTTGCAATGCCCGGTTGTGGGCACACAGATTTCTCAGCAGCATCGACTTGTTTTTACAAGTCTCGTTGCAGATATGACATACAAGACCACTGGTTTTCGTTTGTACATAGCTATATTCTTTTCCTTTTTGACACTCGCGGAGTTGGTTCCTGCCATGGCATCTCGTGCGTCTCTGTAGACCAGTCCTCGACAGACATGCTCTGCCACGTGAACCATACACATGGTCAGTCTGAAATGTGTCTCGGACGTTCGACACTGACTGCTTCTACAAAACATGTTTCAAGATGGGGTACTCTATTCGCTTTGTCTCAAATTTTATGCAGCCGTCATAGATCCGCTTGCATAAAACTGATCGCTCCAAAGCCATTCTCTCCCAGTTCTCCATGTTCATGCCAAGGGTTTTTCAGATTGTTTTTGACTCACGATGGTAGTCTCTCGATAGCGAAAATGACAGTCTGAATTATCAGATCGCCTTCAAGTATAAATTTTGTTAAGTGGATAATGCATAATGAAGAACAAGATCCACTCTCTCTACCAGGTAATGTATGTTTGTGCACGGTGTGCTACATGTCAGAACTACCTGGTCACATGTGTTATTTTGAAGTGTGCATCCTCCTAGATTAGTTAGTGGGGAGATGACATGGATTCATACCTTACCTAGTGATGCAATAGCTGCAGCAAAACTCAAACTCAGCACCTGCATTTTGCACCATGATGACATGCATGCACATGCTTATTGTGCATTCATATTAATCAATTCAAACTTTCAACCTGCCATTGCAACTTTTTAGACAATTAAAATTCAAAGTTAACAGTAGCTCATGCATGTTATCAAAGAAATACGTAATATAGCAAATCGGAAACATTTCGGAAATTTCTGAAGCCAAGTCATAGGTGTGTGTGAGGGGGGGCATAATGTAATGAATATTTACACTATTTAATCGGTTAAGCTTCAAATTTACTGGGATCTATTTCATTCACTTACACTGCAATGCCATTGAGAAAGGTATGAACCCACCTCTCTTCAGTTAGAGGTCAAATAATAACATGTGTTCAAGGAATTATTTACAATGATCCATGTCCTCTAGGTATTGTCGTTCGGCATTAAATCACCCAAAAATGGCTGTCAAGAGTATCAATCGCTTTTAACCCATAATTATTATCAGTATTTGTATGTTAGCCCTTCTAGGACACACCTAGCATTCCAAGGGTGCTTCATGCCACTTTTAGTGTGTTTAACCTAATAGGCTTGGAGCCCATAAGTGTTTAGTTTTTAATAGTAGTATTAAGATTTTTAACCCTCCACATATGGCAACACCACCATCTCCAGGATACTTTATACCAAATTTGGATGGCCAATAGGTTTAGGGCCTATAAGTGACTGACTAACAAAAAATATCGATTAACTGACAATAAAGTTTAGAAAATAAATTTTTTTCAGTTTTCAACTCAACAAATTCCATTCTATATTTTTATCTTTCTTTTCATTTTGTGATGTTTTTTTGTTAGAAGCAAACAAAATGTTTTTCTCTTTATTTAAAAAAAAAAAACTACTTTCACAATTTTCTAATTCTTTCTGTCACGCTGCATTCTTCAAATTTGTGATTTTTTTCTTTCTTTTTTTTTCTTCTTGCCTTTATTTTCCAGTTCTAGTCGGGTCAGGTATGTAGAAAGTTTTGTGGGATCTTCCCTGCTTTTGTTTATTTCATCAGCACTGTAGTCATTCTTACCATCCTTCTCAATATGGGAAGATGGTAGGTAGATATCTCAATAGTTTGTGTCATTGTTTATTGTTAATCTATGTTTACTTATATATTCATCTGAAATGCTTTAATCTGCATGAATAACATTGTAAATAACACATTGTTTGAGGCGAAAGTTTTTCCTTATTTCAAGCTTTACGTAATACTTCAAACAGATTACATGCAAAAAAATTTTTCATTCATCAAAATGTATTCTATTGTCTGTTTGGTGTCAGGACACTTCCCGTACCATTTTCAACCTCATCAAAAAAAATTGAACGTTAAAATTACTATGCTGTTTTAGGGCTGCGTGTAATCGTCGGACAGCTAGCTTAAACTCTCAACAAACAAGACTCTGAAGCATAGTATAGTTTAAACCCAGGTTTTATTATTCATCGAAAAAGGTAAAAATTGAAAAGAAATACGAGCGGTTAAAATGGAGATTCACACATGTGGTGAGAAAGAGTGCAAAAAGTTGGCTGAGATAAAAGAAATGTACAAAGGAGATGATACTCATGCTATTTAATTCTATTTTGAGGGAAAAGAAGGGCAGTGTTTCTTATCGGAGATGCCTAAAATATCGGGATATTTAAGGGGATAGAAATTCCCCCATGTAGGAAACGTGACTAAGCAGCTCGGGGGAAATTGGGAACAGAGTACCCGCTTGTCCGGTGTCGGGGCTACAAAAATCCCTTACAAAAAAGAGGGCCGACAAATGGAGATAAATCTAAGGAATTTATTCTACGCTAGACAGAACAATTACGTTAAAACCAGCAAGACAACTTTGATGAAAAAATTCCCCCACCATTTTGCGGATGAAACAAAATAAATTGATATGAACTGAAATACGAAAAAAATATACATACAAAATTTTAAAAAATAAAGCAATATACTTTTAAGAAATATTTTAGCGTTCTAAATTAGCAATTTAATCACCTGACGGTTTGGAATTTCACGGCTAATTAACACAAATATTTTTCATTTTATTATAGTTAATATCAAATATATACTCGGCCCTGTCTCATATTTTTGCTACTAAATCTAATACTTACGTTGAATTTTACTATGCATGAATTCATTTGAATCTCCGTCCGTGCAGGAAATGAGCCGTGACTTGAAACTATGTTAATCTGATTGTACAAGGTTTTGACTGTAAGGAAAGTGTTGTAGAAGGTCAAACTTTGCACGTGTCACATTGACCGTGTGTGGTGTTGTCGTGCTGTAGGAGTACGCATGTCGAGTGACCGTTGCCGGGTAGCAGGCTTTCAAAGCATCATATACTCACTGCAATTGGCATTCACAGTATTAGCATTTGGAAGTCCTTCCCTGCTCCCCCACCATATCAACATGCAGAAATTTAAATGTAATGTGAACAAACATTCACAGTATTAGCATTTGAAATCAAGCTAAAAATGCAACACTTCATCGAAATTACTTATAAGTACTCCTACAGAATGTGTTCCAATGAACTTGCTGCATTTGTACCCCCACAACGAAAATATTCTCGACCCATCTGACTAGCAGCAAAATCCCACCCCTTCACTGTAGTGGTCCCTAAATGCTAGAAGATATTTTACTCTGATAGCTTCTTTCCTCGAACCGCTTATCTTTGGAAGTCCTTCCCTGCTCCCCCACTATATCAACATGCAGAAATTTAAATGTAATGTGAACAAACATCTTGTTGCTCAACTACCCACCCAGGTTGCCTCCAATTACAAATCTGACCCCTTATGCTTCAGTGGCAACATGCCTTGTTTGGGGTGAACATAAGTTAAATAAATTTTTAAAAAAGAAAAGGAAAAAAAAATTCTAACAACTACACACAAGCTTTGAAGTTGGTGTCACCTTCTTTGAAATGTTTCGATCACTTTTGTGTCGCACATTTTCTGAAAATTCTTCTAAATCATGAATTTTTTTTTTTGCCACGTCCCTTGGAATTTTTTTTTTTTCACCGGTACCAGAAAATTACTCTAATTACAATTTTTTTCATCGCTCATTATTAAAACAGTAAAATAAAAAATAAACCATTTATACGTTATGCATGATATTAAAAAATTAACAATTTAACATCATCATATTTTGTTTACATACTGACATGTGCATTAAATAAATGATATAACATAGATACAAGTTGTCAAAAATCATCAATAAAACTCCGAAAAATAATTTTAACTTTGTGTGTGTGTGTGTCTATATATATATATATATATAGAGAGAGAGAGAGAGAGAGAGAGAGAGAGATAAATTAAGTAAGAGAGATAAAGATGTGCGAATGACAAATCTATTTCATCTTTGGTTGTTCAATGCAAGGTGTACTCAATAAAATCATGTTTATTTTTTCTTTCCTTAAGCCAGGCTTTTCAAAGATTAAAATCTTATCAGAGGAATTACATAGATGGGTAATCTTTGAAAAGCCTGGCTTAAGGAAAGAAAAAAACAAGCCTGTTTTTATCGAGTACACCTTGCATTTAACAACCAAAGATTAAATAGATTTGTCATTCGCACATCTTTATCTCTCTCCCTCCATTTTTCTTCATAATTGCTCTATTCCGTATATTGAGCTTTAATCATTTCACTATAGGTTCAATTCTCTAAAAGTATACTTTTAGTCTCATATTTTATATATATATATATACATATATATATATATATATGTTGATGGAGTATTTTGTGCGAATAAATAATTCAAAGTGTAGTATCTGTTCTTAGTATCTCAGCGACATCAGCCATTTTACTATCGACAAAACTATTGCGTAAGAAAATATGACAATGCAAATTACAAATGTATATTAGAGAATATTAATTTATTAGAAACTGTTTATAACATAAATATTCAAATTAGGAATAGCTAAAAGTGTTTATGGATGTACAGTATTACATAAGGTTATGTTGTATCATAGAATTAAACCAACATAACCTGTTTTGATGTTAATACAGTTAGGATAGGTGGAAAATGTTTGCATTTATTAATTTAGATATATATATATATACACACACAAACAAACATTTAATAATTCTTACCTAAATGCAAACACCTATACAGAGAGATACATACATGAGGGGGTGAAGTAGAGAGGGGAAAAATTCTATCGAAAGTTATATGAAAAAGTGCGAAATGCTTAAAATCTGTGAAGAGATATATCAACCTAAAAAATTATGAAAATACTTTAATATCAAAACATAGCACATGGATGACATGCCTAACTTCATAAGATAAGCGTTCTATAAATTCCTTTGACTAATAAACAACATTCTTATATGAAATCAAACTAATTTAGTTAACTTTCAGGTTAAATCATGAATAATACCTAGAGACACGATCTTGTGTATATATTAGGAAATCATACATTTTGTTTCTGTCTACTGTTTAATAAATTTGGAATATAGAAGATATATAGTACTGTTTCCTATATCTCTATTTATATAACATTAGTGTTTATTAGTTATTAGTGTTTACTAGTAGTGTTTATTAGTTGTAATTAGTTATATAATGTTAGTGTTTAATAAATTTGGAATATAGAAGATATATAGTAGTGTTTCCTATATCTCTATTTGTATAACGTTAGTGTTTACTAGTAGTGTTTATTAGTTGTAATTAGTTATATAATGTTAGTGTTTAATAAATTTGGAATATAGAAGATATATAGTACTGTTTCCTATATTTCTATTTATATAACATTAGTGTTTATTAGTTATTAGTGTTGATTAGTTGTAATTAGTTATATAACATTAGTGTTTAATAAATTTGAAACAGAAAATATATACAGTGTAACTGGAGAAGAAGGCTCTATATCCGGGTTTGGTCTATTTTGTTTAGGTAAGTATGGAAACACTTCATATAACGCCTTTTACGTACAGAACACTAGTTTATTTAACAGTTATAGACATAACACAAACAAAAAGACAAATATACATTTTCAATCAGTTTTCACAAATAATTCAGTCAAAAATTACTTTTTCTTAAAAAAGTCAGTCATTTTTGATTGTACAGAAATCTCTTTAACATCATGAACACTTTCATACGTAATTCAATGTTCAGAGTTTCAAGTGCATTCAATGCAGCCAGAGAATTTGGCAATGGCTTGTCACTTTCAGAAACTTCAGAACTTACGCTTTCAGCATCATCATCTTCGTCAAAATCTTGATCATCCGATTTTATACCACGTGTGAAGTTCGTGTCAGTCAGTTCTCCATAACATTATGTACTGTCGTCGAAGCTGATAAATTCGTCAAAATCTGTTTGCTCCATGCCCGATGGTGAATAAACTTGATCATTTTCGCTGAATATTTCTCTCACTTCAGCCTGTGATTCAATTTAAAACAATTTTTAATTGTTGACCGTTTGACCATGAAAAGTTGTCGTTTCATCATGTGTATGGCCTTCAAAACAGTGATCTGCTTGGCCACTTCGGACAGCGGCACTGGCGGTGTAGCATCGATCGCTGCGATTTACATTCAAACAAGTTCCCAACGATAATACGCTTTGAATGAACGAATGATGCCTTGATCCAAAGGTTGAATCAGACTGGTGGTGTTTGGTGGCATGAGCGACAATTTGATGTTTGACAGATTTGTACCCAGCAGTAAGTTATGACAAGTTGCATTGTCTAAAAACAGAATAATCTTTCGATTTTGAACAATCATTTTTCGATCAAGCATTTTCATAACGTCAGTAAACAGGCTTTACGATTAGCGAAGTAAGAAAACGGCAGAGTTTTGACATTTTTAAAGCAGCATGGTTTTGCCGACTTGCCAACAACTACAGCTTGCTTTTCACTGCCGTCCATGTTTGTGAACTGAAGCATCGTGAGTCTGTCTTTGGGAACTTTTGTCCCATTTGAATGTTCGTCGCCGGTAAATTGCAAATATCCAGACGGCATGGCTTTGTGGAAAAGTCCCGTTTCATCACAGTTCTAAACATCTTTTGGATCATATCCACGATAGTACTGTTTCCTATATCTCTATTTATATAACGTTAGTGTTTATTAGTTATTAGTGTTTACTAGTAGTGTTTATTAGTTGTGTTTATTAGTTAAATAACGTTAGTGTTTATTAGTTATTAGTGTTTACTAGTAGTGTTTATTAGTTAAATAACGTTAGTGTTTAATAAATTTGAAATACAGAAGATATATAGTACTGTTTCCTATATCTCTATTTATATAACGTTAAGTATGTGTATATCTTTATTTCTATGTATAAGATTCACTCCTAAATTAATTACCAATCATTATGGATTTTGGAACACAGCTACTAGGTGTAAGAGTGAGTAACGTGGGCTATATTTAGAGTAATATAGTTCTATACAAAATGAGTAAAGAGTGGGTGGAAGCCCTTTGCTAAAATTCTAATACCTCTGATTTTTGTGAAATTTTAACAGTAGATATTAGACATGAATTAATACATATTCTCCCTGAAATTTCAATTTCTTTGGGTTATTTTAAAGGGGTTTTAGGGGTGTAATATGGGCACAACCTCCCATTTTAACATTTAGTTATTTCCAAGTTGCATCGAATTTAATTGATAGTCATTAGACACCAATTAAGCAAGATTCCTTGAATTTTAATATCTACTTTAGACTCCTGAAGCTTAAGTCTCAATTTTTGGACATTTTTTAGAATCAAAATTATTTTATGGATTTTGATCAAAATTGGAATAAGAATTCTAGACATATGGCTTAGTAGCATTATATCGTGATTTTAATCTTTTGTAAAGGTATATAAAAGTGGTGCAAAACTGTTCTGTTCATGGAATTAATTTTACCCCTCCTGTGACGAGTATTCTTGCATACTTCTAAGATAATATATTATGCATATGTTGTTTCAGTATTTACATTAATAGTGCTCAATATATAAGTGGAGCTACATAGTAGTATCAAAATATACTTATGGCAAGTAAGTTATACAGAAAAACTTTGTATTTTACCTCTGAAGGAATTCATCAAGCTAAAGCAGAGATTGTCATTCTACAATCCTTTTTATAAGCAGTGTTCACACCAACCTCCAACCAATTAAAGTCATTCATTTTATTGTCCCTATTCACACTACTCTCTCCCTATTTACCTCTACTGACCAATAACTTTTCCCTCCTTTTTTTCTAAATACTGGCTTCTTTTTACCAAAATGACCGGATTTGGCATTAAATAACCTGAAAAGGGGTTGATATGCTGTAAAACAAAACAACCAAACACCATAAATAAAAATTTGAAGATATAAAGAACTTGAAGCATAAAAACTTTTAATAAAATGATAAGATTTGGCATTAAATAACCCAAAAAGGGTTGATATGCCATAAAACAAAACAACCAAACCAAACACCATAAATAAAAATTTGAAGATATAAAGAACTTGAAGCATAAAAACTTTTAATAAAATGATTAGATTTGGCATTAAATAACCTGAAAAGGGTTGATATGCCGTAAAACAAAACAACCAAACTCTCCTTTTTCTCAGACTTGGGCCTTCTTTATTTTGAAGTAGGTGAGAAAACAACAGACGTTAACTCGAGCTATACTATAATAGATTCAATGGCGCTCAATCAGACAACTCAACCGAGTCATCCATTTGTTTACTGTAACCTAATTTTTGTTCGTCCTTTAAGCACTAATATACAAGATTTAAAATCTGTATTATCCCAATAAACGCTTTTAGCTTTTTCTTATGTGTATTGGGGGGGGGGGGGGTATATTTTATGTATGCAATTAAATACTAGATTTCTGCCTACTATTTAATAAATTAAGTTTCTCAGAGAAGTTTAAGATCACCAGTTTCTCATTAAAAATACAGAAAACACAAGGATCTAAAAATATTAGCCTTTTTAAAAACCTTCCACATCACAACCATGTAATTGGTCCCCCGATTTATAAAATCGGGGGACTTATGTTTTGAGGCATGTCTGTCCGTCTGGATTTTTTTCCGCAACCATCCATTGAATTTCTCTGAAATTTTGCATGAAGTTGTAACTTTGGCCAGGTTAGAAAGTGACATTCTCCGATTTTTGGTAAGCCCCCCCAGAGGGTCAAAAGGCCCCGAAATGGCAAAAAATTACCCTTTTCTCCCATAACGTTTGATCTATTCATTCAATTTCTCTGAAACTTGGCCAAAATGTGGAGGCAATTGTTCCTAATAGAAAATAAGTATCGCTGACCTTGGAAAAAATCTGGTTCACGTCCCCAGGGGGTCAAAAAGCCCCAAAATGGCAAAAAATTACCCTTTTCTCCCATAACGTTTGATCCATCTATTCAATTTTTCTGAAACTTGGCCAAAATGTAGAGGCAATTGTTCTCAATATAAAATGAGCTTCCTTGACCGCAGAAAAATCTTGGTTCGCGCCCCCAGGGGGTTAAAGGGGGGTCAAAAATGCCCCAAATTGCCCAAATTTATTGCATTTTACACTCGCCACATCGAGTCACATACAGAGGGGGACCACGCACGCACGGCTTGTTTGTTTTTATTTTTTATTCTCAGAAGAAATTTAGAAAAGAACGTTTGATGGCATAGTTATTTTCATACATTTTATAAGCACTCCCCACTTCATATTTCTTCAGGTTCTTCCCTCTCTCTCATGCATGTATGTATATGTTACTATGTATATGTGCTTGTTTGTGTGTATTTGCGGATATATTATTTAGTATACACTAATGTGTGTAAATGTTTATGCATATATGTACACACGTGTGTGTTTCTAATAATCTGAGGATTTGTGTGGTAGGCGACTTTTGGTGTCCTGTGGCATGGGTTCCCTGGTCCACAAATCATAGGGAAGGTGAAAGCATTTTTCTACAAGAAAAGTATTTATCTACATAGACTACTGAAGATTGAGATAACCACCTTCTCTTTGATATATCACTAATCAAATTTATTAAAAACTGACAAATTCGGTAATAGTCTTCATTATTAGAAAGATCGGTCAGATTTTCTATGTTAACTTCCATCGTAAAATATCAATTTTCATTCTGAATAGACATTTCTTCTTCTTTAACGTTGCTACATGTTGTTACAAAGAAAAAAAATTATGATTTGCTATAAAATATTTCCTCATATACGTTACCTTTTTCAGATAGTTTTTCTAAAGTAAACTTTCATTAACATGGTTGCCAGTTACAAATAACACTACAAATACTTATTACTGACAATAGTGTATCATTGCACTTTTTTTGGTATTAATAAGACTTGCAAATCTCTGCTAACTTTTCTAATTGATTTGCGAATGGTGTCGGGGATTTCTCATCATTTATTTTCAGTTTTTTACGTAGGCAAGACGGTAAACATTTACAACTGATTTTTACTTTATTTTGAGATATGTACCTATTTCACACAGATTTTTCCTTCGAAAAGCACAAAACACTTTATTTCAAATTAAAAATAAAATAAAAAACAGTACAACCTGTATTCATTCTGAGAAACATGCATATTGATTTCGTTTTGAACTTTCTACCAATTGGATATATCTAAACAATATTTTAGTAAGACTAATTACCGTTTACTGAATTATTTTTTTCTTTCTTTTCATAATTTTAACACTTAGCTATTAACTTTTTATTTTTTACGTCATAAATGACAATTGTAAGTCACTTTAAATAAATAAATAATAAATAAATAAATGACAATTGGTAACTCACTATCAATAAATAAATAACAATGATAACTCAATTTAAATAAATAAATAATAAATAAATGACAATGATAACTCACTTTAAATAAATAAATAACAAATTAATGACTGGTAACTCAGTTTAAATAAATAATAAATAAATAACAATGATAACTCAATTTAAATAAATAAATAATAAATAAATGACAATGATAACTCACTTTAAATAAATAAATAACAAATTAATGACTGGTAACTCAGTTTAAATAAATAATAAATAAATAACAATGATAACTCAATTTAAATAAATGAATAATAAATAAATGACAATGATAACTCACTTTAAATAAATAAATAACAAATTAATGACTGGTAACTCAGTTTAAATAAATAATAAATAAATAACAATGATAACTCAATTTAAATAAATGAATAATAAATAAATGACAATGATAACTCACTTTAAATAAATAAATAACAAATTAATGACTGGTAACTCAGTTTAAATAAATAATAAATAAATAACAATGATAACTCAATTTAAATAAATGAATAATAAATAAATGACAATGATAACTCACTTTAAATAAATAAATAACAAATTAATGACTGGTAACTCAGTTTAAATAAATAATAAATAAATAACAATGATAACTCAATTTAAATAAATGAATAATAAATAAATGACAATGATAACTCACTTTAAATAAATAAATAACAAATTAATGACTGGTAACTCAGTTTAAATAAATAATAAATAAATAACAATGATAACTCAATTTAAATAAATGAATAATAAATAAATGACAATGGTAACTCACTTTAAATAAATAATAAATGTAACTCACTTTAAATAAATAAATATTTAAATAATAAATAAATGACAATGGTAACTCACTTTAAATAAATAAATATTAGATTACAATGGTAACTCACTTTAAATAAATAAATAATAAATAAATAACAATGTCGACTTCATAGTGACCTGACGAATCCATCCTGTCACTATGGGTGAATCCGGATCAGTCCACAACAGTACCTTGTATTCCCTTCTTAATTTCCAAATACAAGGTGTTTGGGAAAATCGATGGCAAAACTTCAAGATTATGTTCTATATGTGTGTGTGTGTGTGTGTGTGTGTGGGGGGGGGGTCCTTCTGTAATAGTACTCTATTACTTGTCTAATTTCCTTTGAGGTCCATTCCATCCTCGGTGTTGTCTTTGGTTTGTGCGGGTCATATTTATTTACCTGTATTTGGTCTGTTTTATTTTGTTACTCAAAATAAAAAGGGCCAACATTCGCAGGATGCCAACCGGGCCCTCATGTTGACTATAAAAAGAATACCCTGCCTATTATGATGCTTAAATCCTTCTTATTAGCCCCACGGCTTTTATATTTGTTTGGTGTTATTTTTTTCATGGTTTTGTTGGTGTGTGTGGCAACACCAGGCCCAGGCTTATTTTACCTGTGATCCTGTCACACGTATAGTGTTTATCTATATCATGTGTAGAAATTATAGTGCACTATCACAAACATTGTATGTGTTAGATGTTTACAATAACGAATGTTGGTCAGCATTTGTTTTGATGGCCTATAACTTAATAAAGCAAGCGTTTCCAGACCTAGATGTAGATATAGAACATAATCCCTAAGTTATGTTCTAGATGTTCCAAACAATCTGTATATTTAGATAAAGTAGAATAATTTTTGGTGCTTATGTATCGTAGGGCCGAAAAAAAAATGTCATCTTTTATTTTGAAGAGTCAAATAAGGGGGAGACAACTCAAAGTTTTCAACCACGGTTTACCTTGAAATTGGTTTTTCTATTGTAATTATTCTAAAATAAAGTTAAAACAATGTATACGTAAAAGGATACTTTAGGAATAAAACAATCACAACGCATTCGGCACCAATGAAAAATAAAATCATTTATTCAAATAAATTAATTATAAAAAAAGAAGAAAAAATAAAAAAATATGTAAATGGAAGGAAAAAAAAAAACATGAAACAAGAGAAATAAAGTTTTTGAAATAAATGAAAGTTTTACACTGGGTAAAATTCTGCAATTTGTTCGAAAATAGTTCTCAGTGCAGTGTCCTATCGCTGGTTAAATATAAAATATCTTGCAAGTTCAGAGTTTTAAAACTTCGAGTTATCTCCCCCTTATTTGACTCTTCAAAATTAAAAATTAATTTTTTTGTATTTTTGGCACTGCGATGCATAAGCTCCAATTTTTTTTATTCTAAATGTCATCATAATTATACCAACATTTCCACTCAACTTTTTCTGTATTGATTTTTGTGGTATTTATTTACAATTTTTTTTTTTTAAATGTCATAATTATACCAACATTTCCACTCAACTTCACTCAACTTTTTCTGTATTGTTTTTTTGTGGTATTTATTTACAATTTTTTTTTTTTTAATGTCATAATTATACCAACATTTCCACTCAACTTCACTCAACTTTTTCTGTATTGTTTTTTTGTGGTATTTATTTACAATTTTTTTTGTAAATGAAGTTTTTGTCACATATTTAGTGAGCATTTTTTGTAGTTTTACACCTTATTTATTATTGTTAGATTTTTTGTGAATTCTGATATTCATTATTATTTTTTTGCTATTATGCCAATAGAATAGTTTTCATTTTTATAACTTTGTTGTACGCTTTTATTACTTCCTCAATGTTTTGCATGCATAAATACCAACTTTTCAAAATGTTTCTGTTAAATATTTGATCTTTGGAAATGTTTATCATATAATTTTGGTTATTCAGACTACACATTTGTGTTATCATCACAACGTTTCTGCCACTGTAACCCACTTTGAATCTGGACAGAATTTCGAATGGAACCTTTGCTCTTGTTCCGGGAGAAGTCTTCAGTAATTCGCAATTCTTCTTATCGCCCGCACCGAGGATTGAAACTTCAACCTTCAGTTGACTATCATTTAGAACTGAATTTAACTTAGTACTATATCCACTGCACCACGGGTCCTTGCAGACAGTTCTAGTATGAACTTTGGGAAGCCTTAAACCTATTCTTGTTTTTTCTATGTGTAGTCTTACTACTTATCACTATATATCATTTAATGTTGAAACATCTTTTGTTGGATTTTTCTCTTATCAAACATAGGATATTTCTTTTTCCATTGTTTTAAATCACTCTATTCATTTTGCATGAGTGCTTTTTTCTATATACTAATGAGTCACCGCTTATCAAGGCCCAAAGGTTACTCAAGGATAAGGGTTAATGAGTTTGTCAGTCGGACAATGAACAACTCCTTTAGACGATTTGGAAATGATGGTTGAAATGGGCAGAATTTGAGTATTTTAGAGGACAGCTAGACATGAACTTTTTAACATTGGATTTGAAAATGACCATGTTGTTATCAGCTGGGAAGCAGCCCGATGGTATTGTGTTCCACGGATGGGAAATTCATGAAAGTTCAGTTTAGTTTTAGGCACATAGAGAAAGAAAAGAAAATTCTTTTTCACTAGTTGTAGCTAGACGAGTTTTTGCTGTGAATGTTTTACAGGGGGGAAGCAGAGATTAAAGCAAAATAATGATAGAGTAGAGAAAGACTAGCAACGTCTCTTCTGTGAGAAAAGGGCTGTAGGAAAGAGAAGAGATCATCACCTCCCAGATTTCAAAATCGATTTTGTACTTTGTCAAAGCAGGAAAGAGTTCTGTGAGTGACACCTCCGCAGATGTGGCTTCTAAATGTCGATAGATATGCAAGTATAAATGTGAATAGCAAGATAAGGAGAAACGGAGCAATTAGGTCTTGCTAGATTAGATATAATCTAACAAGACCTAATGTTGTCAGATCTGACAACAACAACAAAAATTATAAGATTTTTCACTGGAATTGAGCGTTCATGTATGTTATAAAACAAACCCAAATTTTTTAAAATTTAAATTAGAAAAGAAGAAAAAAAATCCTGGTCTATGACTGAGCTTTCTGTATTGTGACTTGACAGATTTGGTCAAAAGTACAGATGCTTCAGTCTCGGTTCAATAAATAAATATAATGAAAACGTTTCGCAATCAAAGTGAATCCCATGACTTCATTTATTTGTATAAGGGGTGGGACGTAATGGGTGAAAATTTCAGATTCATGCAAGTAGTATTTTTTTGTGTTCATTTATACATAAATAACACTAAACAATCAAACATTTTGAAAATTTTGCAAAATTCAGAAGGTGCAGGCCAAAAATAACCGTTAGGGCTCCACGGGACTCAAAATCCATCATTTTTCAGTGAAAAAGTGGTTTCATGCGACATTGCAGGTCCTAAAACATCCTCAAAAGCTATGAATGGATATAGATGGTTAAATCTGATATAGTACTTTAATTTAGGACCATTTTCAGGCTGTGAAAGGGTTTTCATGAATGTAAAATAGCCAAAGACTATTGGCCTGCCCCTTCTGAATTTTGCAAAATTTTCAAAATGTTTGATTGTTTAGTGTTATTTATGTATAAAACAACACAAAAAAACACTACTCGCATGAATCTGAAATTTTCACCCATTACGTCCCACCCCTATTTGGATAGCGATTAAAATCACTGTTGAAGGGTGGTGGGTGACACTTAGTGTCAACTTTACCTAACACCTTGGAGGTTAGGGGTTAGGGTTACCTAACAACTGGAGGAACCATACACTGCAAACCCAATAGAATAATGAACAGGTCTCTAAACTAGGCAAACTGATGTTTGCATCTTTGGTCGCTTTGAACGGCTTTTTTGATCAACTGTGAGAAAACATGGCACCTATTTTGAACGCAGCCTTCTCATTAGCAAATGTTCATGCAAAATGGTGAATACACCACTGCGTTCTTTTGATATCTTCAACTTCTCTGCTATCTCACGCAACTTCAATTTAGGATTGGCCAAAACGAGCTTGAGGACTTTTTTGATGTTTTCTTGGACAGCTGCCGAATTTGGGCAAGCTGAGCATTCAACATCATTTTGTGTGTGTACGACTGCGTTTAGAGTCAACATACTACGTCACACTTATCAAGCAACTGCTCTGCTTGAACAGTATTTTCTTCCATCAGAAAGCAATCCTTTATCAACACACAAAATTTGGATTATTTCATTGATTTGAAAATTTGCAACAGTAGCTTCATTTAAATAACTAATTTGTGAACTTTGTTTGTTGGGTTTTAACGACCTTTCAACCCTTATACGGTCATCTCATTTGTGAACTAGTAATTCGATTGGGTTTTAATTTTGTACACATGCTATTTGAAGGTTTATAAAAATTATGAATTTTTTTTTTATTAGTGGCACAATCTATCTAAGGCGTAAAACTTATTGAGTTGTGTTATTTTTGCTTGTTTAATTATGGATTTTTTTAAGAATAAAATATTAATTATGGATTTTTAAGAATAAAATATTAATTATGGATTTTTAAAAAAAATATTAATTATGGATTTTTTAAAAAATAAAATATTATTCTGAAACAAGTCATTTTGAAAACATGAGATTTGAGTGATACAGTGTCGTGCTAAACCTGTTGCTTCCAGCTGCTAGCATACTTGAGGAGCTGCAAATACATTTTCTCCATTAATTGCATAGTTAAAAGCAAAAAAGCTATGATATACCATCACCATTATCAGCTCTTCATGTGTAGAAATACCATGAACTCTCAGTTTAATCTCAGCAAAAATGTCAGTGTCCATTGTTTCTTGCATATGACATCAGAACTTTGATAAAAAAATAGTTTAGAAATTAATTTAATGATGATTTTTCAAAATAAAATATTAATTATGTATTTTTTTTAAATAAAATATTATGGATTTTTTTAAGAATGAAATATTGTGGATTAAAAAAAAATATATTAATTATGGATTTTTTTAAGAAAAAATATTATGGATTTGAAAAAAAATAAGACATTAATTATGGATTTTTTAAAAAATAAAATATTAATTATGGATTTTGTTTTGCAAATATTAATTATGGAATTTAAAAAAAAAATAAAATGTTAATTAGGTTTTTTTTTTTTTTTTAATATTATGGATTTTTAAAAAAATAAAATATTAATTATGGATTTTTTTAAAATAAAATATTAATTAACGATTTTTTTTTAAATAAAATATTATGGATTCTTTTAAGAATTAAATATTAATTATGGATTTAAAAAAAAAAAATTAATTATGGATTATTTTAAAAATGAAATATTTACTGAATTTTTTTAAAAATAAAATATTAATCAGGGATTTTTTTTAAATAAAATATTAATTATGGATGTTTTAAAAAAATAAAATATTAATTATGGATTTTAAAAAATATATTATGGATTAAAAAAAAATATTAATTATGGATTTTTTTAAAAATAAAATATTAATTATGGATTTAAAAAAAAATATGGATTTAAAAAAAAAAAAATTAATTATGGATTTTTGAAAAAAATAAAATATGAATTATGGATTTTTTTTAATAAAATATTAATTATGGATCTTTTTAAAAATAAAATATGACTTTTTGGATCTTTTTAAAAATAAAATATTAATTATGGATTTTTTAACAATAAAATATTAATTATGGATTTTTTTTAAATAAAATATTATGGATTTTTTAAAAATAAAATATTAATTATAAATTTTTTTTTTAAATAAAATATTAATTATTGATTTTTTTAAAATAAAATATTAAATATGGATTTAAAAAAAAAAAATAATTATAAATTTTTTAAGAATAAAATATTATTGATTTTTGAAAAAAAATATTATGGATTAAAAAAAAAATATTATGGATTTTTTTTAAAATAAAATATTAATTATGGATTTTTTTTAAATAAAATATTATGGATTTTTTAAAAATAAAATATTAATTATGGATTTTTTTAAAATAAAATATTAATTATGGATTTTTTTTTTAAATAAAATATTAATTATGGATTTAAAAAATATTAATTATGGATTAAAAAAAAAAAATTGATTTAAAAAAAAAAAAAAAAATATGGATTTTTTTTTAATATTTATTATGGATCTTTTTAAAAATGAAATATTAATTATGGATCTTTTTAAAAATAAAATATTAATTATAGATCTTTTTAAAAATAAAATATTAATTATGGATCTTTTTAAAAATTCATGAAAGTTCAGTTTAGTTTTAGGCACATAGAAAAAGAAAAGAAAATTCTTTTTCACTAGTTGTAGCTAGACGAGTTTTTGCTGTGAATGTTTTACAGGGGGGAAGCAGAGATTAAAGCAAAATAACGATAGAGTAGAGAAAGACTAGCAACGTCTCTTCTGTGAGAAAAGGGCTGTAGGAAAGAGAAGAGATCATCACCTCCCAGATTTCAAAATCGATTTTGTACTTTGTCAAAGCAGGAAAGAGTTCTGTGAGTGACACCTCCGCAGATGTGGCTTCTAAATGTCGATAGATATGCAAGTATAAATGTGAATAGCAAGATAAGGAGAAACGGAGCAATTAGGTCTTGCTAGATTAGATATAATCTAACAAGACCTAATGTTGTCAGATCTGACAACAACAACAAAAATTATAAGATTTTTCACTGGAATTGAGCGTTCATGTATTTTAACCCAAATGTTTTAAAATTTAAATTAGAAAAGAAGAAAAAAAATCCTGGTCTATGACTGAGCTTTCTGTATTGTGACTTGACAGATTTGGTCAAAAGTACAGATGCTTCAGTCTCGGTTCAATAAATAAATATAATGAAAACGTTTCGCAATCAAAGTGAATCCCATGACTTCATTTATTTGTATTAGGGGTGGGACGTATTGGGTGAAAATTTCAGATTCATGCGACTAGTATTTTTTTGTGTTCTTTTATACATAAATAACACTAAACAATCAAACATTTTGAAAATTTTGCAAAATTCAGAAGGTGCAGGCCAAAAATAGCCGTTAGGGCTCCACGGGACTCAAAATCCATCATTTTTCAGTGAAAAAGCGGTTTCATGCGACATTGCAGGTCCTAAAACATCCTCAAAAACTATGAATGGATATAGATGGTTAAATCTGATATAGTACTTTAATTTAGGGCCATTTTCAGGCTGTGAAAGGGTTTTCATGGATGTAAAATAGCCAAAAACTATTGGCCTGCACCTTCTGAATTTTGCAAAATTTTCAAAATGTTTGATTGTTTAGTGTTATTTATGTATAAAAGAACACAAAAAAACACTACTCGCATGAATCTGAAATTTTCACCCATTACGTCCCACCCCTATTTGGATAGCGATTAAAATCACTGTTGAAGGGTGGTGGGTGACACTTAGTGTCAACTTTACCTAACACCTTGGAGGTTAGGGGTTAGGGTTACCTAACAACTGGAGGAACCATACACTGCAAACCCAATAGAATAATGAACAGGTCTCTAAACTAGGCAAACTGATGTTTGCATCTTTGGTCGCTTTGAACGGCTTTCACCTGCTGCTGTCCACTCAGCTGACTGCCGATTTGATTCTGGGGTTAAGTCGTGGATCCATATTTCATCGAGTGTCACATATTGATACAAAAACTCTTTTTTGTTGTGTTGAAACAATTGCAAATAACACTCTGAATCGTTGACGCATTGTTGTTTTTGATCAACTGTGAGAAAACATGGCACCTATTTTGAACGCAGCCTTCTCATTAGCAAATGTTCATGCAAAATGGTGAATACACCACTGCGTTCTTTTGATATCTTCAACTTCTCTGCTATCTCACGCAACTTCAATTTAGGATTGGCCAAAACGAGCTTGAGGACTTTTTTGATGTTTTCTTGGACAGCTGCCGAATTTGGGCAAGCTGAGCATTCAACATCATTTTGTGTGTGTACGACTGCGTTTAGAGTCAACATACTACGTCACACTTATCAAGCAACTGCTCTGCTTGAACAGTATTTTCTTCCATCAGAAAGCAATCCTTTATCAACACACAAAATTTGGATTATTTCATTGATTTGAAAATTTGCAACAGTAGCTTCATTTAAATAACTAATTTGTGAACTTTGTTTGTTGGGTTTTAACGACCTTTCAACCCTTATACGGTCATCTCATTTGTGAACTAGTAATTCGATTGGGTTTTAATTTTGTACACATGCTATTTGAAGGTTTATAAAAATTATGAATTTTTTTTTTATTAGTGGCACAATCTATCTAAGGCGTAAAACTTATTGAGTTGTGTTATTTTTGCTTGTTTAATTATGGATTTTTTTAAGAATAAAATATTAATTATGGATTTTTAAGAATAAAATATTAATTATGGATTTTTAAAAAAAATATTAATTATGGATTTTTTAAAAAATAAAATATTATTCTGAAACAAGTCATTTTGAAAACATGAGATTTGAGTGATACAGTGTCGTGCTAAACCTGTTGCTTCCAGCTGCTAGCATACTTGAGGAGCTGCAAATACATTTTCTCCATTAATTGCATAGTTAAAAGCAAAAAAGCTATGATATACCATCACCATTATCAGCTCTTCATGTGTAGAAATACCATGAACTCTCAGTTTAATCTCAGCAAAAATGTCAGTGTCCATTGTTTCTTGCATATGACATCAGAACTTTGATAAAAAAATAGTTTAGAAATTAATTTAATGATGATTTTTCAAAATAAAATATTAATTATGTATTTTTTTTAAAATAAAATATTATGGATTTTTTTAAGAATGAAATATTGTGGATTAAAAAAAAATATATTAATTATGGATTTTTTTAAGAAAAAATATTATGGATTTGAAAAAAAATAAGACATTAATTATGGATTTTTTAAAAAATAAAATATTAATTATGGATTTTGTTTTGCAAATATTAATTATGGAATTTAAAAAAAAAATAAAATGTTAATTAGGTTTTTTTTTTTTTTTAATATTATGGATTTTTAAAAAAATAAAATATTAATTATGGATTTTTTTAAAATAAAATATTAATTAACGATTTTTTTTTAAATAAAATATTATGGATTCTTTTAAGAATTAAATATTAATTATGGATTTAAAAAAAAAAAATTAATTATGGATTATTTTAAAAATGAAATATTTACTGAATTTTTTTAAAAATAAAATATTAATCAGGGATTTTTTTTAAATAAAATATTAATTATGGATGTTTTAAAAAAATAAAATATTAATTATGGATTTTAAAAAATATATTATGGATTAAAAAAAAATATTAATTATGGATTTTTTTAAAAATAAAATATTAATTATGGATTTAAAAAAAAATATGGATTTAAAAAAAAAAATATTAATTATGGATTTTTGAAAAAAATAAAATATGAATTATGGATTTTTTTAAATAAAATATTAATTATGGATCTTTTTAAAAATTAAATATTAATTATGGATCTTTTTAAAAATAAAATATGACTTTTTGGATCTTTTTAAAAATAAAATATTAATTATGGATTTTTTAACAATAAAATATTAATTATGGATTTTTTTAAAATAAAATATTATGGATTTTTTAAAAATAAAATATTAATTATAAATTTTTTTTTTAAATAAAATATTAATTATTGATTTTTTTAAAATAAAATATTAAATATGGATTTAAAAAAAAAAAATAATTATAAATTTTTTAAGAATAAAATATTATTGATTTTTGAAAAAAAATATTATGGATTAAAAAAAAAATATTATGGATTTTTTTTAAAATAAAATATTAATTATGGATTTTTTTTAAATAAAATATTATGGATTTTTTAAAAATAAAATATTAATTATGGATTTTTTTAAAATAAAATATTAATTATGGATTTTTTTTTTAAATAAAATATTAATTATGGATTTAAAAAATATTAATTATGGATTAAAAAAAAAAAAATTGATTTAAAAAAAAAAAAAAAAAAATATGGATTTTTTTTTAATATTTATTATGGATCTTTTTAAAAATGAAATATTAATTATGGATCTTTTTAAAAATAAAATATTAATTATAGATCTTTTTAAAAATAAAATATTAATTATGGATCTTTTTAAAAATTCATGAAAGTTCAGTTTAGTTTTAGGCACATAGAAAAAGAAAAGAAAATTCTTTTTCACTAGTTGTAGCTAGACGAGTTTTTGCTGTGAATGTTTTACAGGGGGGAAGCAGAGATTAAAGCAAAATAACGATAGAGTAGAGAAAGACTAGCAACGTCTCTTCTGTGAGAAAAGGGCTGTAGGAAAGAGAAGAGATCATCACCTCCCAGATTTCAAAATCGATTTTGTACTTTGTCAAAGCAGGAAAGAGTTCTGTGAGTGACACCTCCGCAGATGTGGCTTCTAAATGTCGATAGATATGCAAGTATAAATGTGAATAGCAAGATAAGGAGAAACGGAGCAATTAGGTCTTGCTAGATTAGATATAATCTAACAAGACCTAATGTTGTCAGATCTGACAACAACAACAAAAATTATAAGATTTTTCACTGGAATTGAGCGTTCATGTATTTTAACCCAAATGTTTTAAAATTTAAATTAGAAAAGAAGAAAAAAAATCCTGGTCTATGACTGAGCTTTCTGTATTGTGACTTGACAGATTTGGTCAAAAGTACAGATGCTTCAGTCTCGGTTCAATAAATAAATATAATGAAAACGTTTCGCAATCAAAGTGAATCCCATGACTTCATTTATTTGTATTAGGGGTGGGACGTATTGGGTGAAAATTTCAGATTCATGCGACTAGTATTTTTTTGTGTTCTTTTATACATAAATAACACTAAACAATCAAACATTTTGAAAATTTTGCAAAATTCAGAAGGTGCAGGCCAAAAATAGCCGTTAGGGCTCCACGGGACTCAAAATCCATCATTTTTCAGTGAAAAAGCGGTTTCATGCGACATTGCAGGTCCTAAAACATCCTCAAAAACTATGAATGGATATAGATGGTTAAATCTGATATAGTACTTTAATTTAGGGCCATTTTCAGGCTGTGAAAGGGTTTTCATGGATGTAAAATAGCCAAAAACTATTGGCCTGCACCTTCTGAATTTTGCAAAATTTTCAAAATGTTTGATTGTTTAGTGTTATTTATGTATAAAAGAACACAAAAAAACACTACTCGCATGAATCTGAAATTTTCACCCATTACGTCCCACCCCTATTTGGATAGCGATTAAAATCACTGTTGAAGGGTGGTGGGTGACACTTAGTGTCAACTTTACCTAACACCTTGGAGGTTAGGGGTTAGGGTTACCTAACAACTGGAGGAACCATACACTGCAAACCCAATAGAATAATGAACAGGTCTCTAAACTAGGCAAACTGATGTTTGCATCTTTGGTCGCTTTGAACGGCTTTCACCTGCTGCTGTCCACTCAGCTGACTGCCGATTTGATTCTGGGGTTAAGTCGTGGATCCATATTTCATCGAGTGTCACATATTGATACAAAAACTCTTTTTTGTTGTGTTGAAACAATTGCAAATAACACTCTGAATCGTTGACGCATTGTTGTTTTTGATCAACTGTGAGAAAACATGGCACCTATTTTGAACGCAGCCTTCTCATTAGCAAATGTTCATGCAAAATGGTGAATACACCACTGCGTTCTTTTGATATCTTCAACTTCTCTGCTATCTCACGCAACTTCAATTTAGGATTGGCCAAAACGAGCTTGAGGACTTTTTTGATGTTTTCTTGGACAGCTGCCGAATTTGGGCAAGCTGAGCATTCAACATCATTTTGTGTGTGTACGACTGCGTTTAGAGTCAACATACTACGTCACACTTATCAAGCAACTGCTCTGCTTGAACAGTATTTTCTTCCATCAGAAAGCAATCCTTTATCAACACACAAAATTTGGATTATTTCATTGATTTGAAAATTTGCAACAGTAGCTTCATTTAAATAACTAATTTGTGAACTTTGTTTGTTGGGTTTTAACGACCTTTCAACCCTTATACGGTCATCTCATTTGTGAACTAGTAATTCGATTGGGTTTTAATTTTGTACACATGCTATTTGAAGGTTTATAAAAATTATGAATTTTTTTTTTATTAGTGGCACAATCTATCTAAGGCGTAAAACTTATTGAGTTGTGTTATTTTTGCTTGTTTAATTATGGATTTTTTTAAGAATAAAATATTAATTATGGATTTTTAAGAATAAAATATTAATTATGGATTTTTAAAAAAAATATTAATTATGGATTTTTTAAAAAATAAAATATTATTCTGAAACAAGTCATTTTGAAAACATGAGATTTGAGTGATACAGTGTCGTGCTAAACCTGTTGCTTCCAGCTGCTAGCATACTTGAGGAGCTGCAAATACATTTTCTCCATTAATTGCATAGTTAAAAGCAAAAAAGCTATGATATACCATCACCATTATCAGCTCTTCATGTGTAGAAATACCATGAACTCTCAGTTTAATCTCAGCAAAAATGTCAGTGTCCATTGTTTCTTGCATATGACATCAGAACTTTGATAAAAAAATAGTTTAGAAATTAATTTAATGATGATTTTTCAAAATAAAATATTAATTATGTATTTTTTTTAAAATAAAATATTATGGATTTTTTTAAGAATGAAATATTGTGGATTAAAAAAAAATATATTAATTATGGATTTTTTTAAGAAAAAATATTATGGATTTGAAAAAAAATAAGACATTAATTATGGATTTTTTAAAAAATAAAATATTAATTATGGATTTTGTTTTGCAAATATTAATTATGGAATTTAAAAAAAAAATAAAATGTTAATTAGGTTTTTTTTTTTTTTTAATATTATGGATTTTTAAAAAAATAAAATATTAATTATGGATTTTTTTAAAATAAAATATTAATTAACGATTTTTTTTTAAATAAAATATTATGGATTCTTTTAAGAATTAAATATTAATTATGGATTTAAAAAAAAAAAATTAATTATGGATTATTTTAAAAATGAAATATTTACTGAATTTTTTTAAAAATAAAATATTAATCAGGGATTTTTTTTAAATAAAATATTAATTATGGATGTTTTAAAAAAATAAAATATTAATTATGGATTTTAAAAAATATATTATGGATTAAAAAAAAATATTAATTATGGATTTTTTTAAAAATAAAATATTAATTATGGATTTAAAAAAAAATATGGATTTAAAAAAAAAAATATTAATTATGGATTTTTGAAAAAAATAAAATATGAATTATGGATTTTTTTAAATAAAATATTAATTATGGATCTTTTTAAAAATTAAATATTAATTATGGATCTTTTTAAAAATAAAATATGACTTTTTGGATCTTTTTAAAAATAAAATATTAATTATGGATTTTTTAACAATAAAATATTAATTATGGATTTTTTTAAAATAAAATATTATGGATTTTTTAAAAATAAAATATTAATTATAAATTTTTTTTTTAAATAAAATATTAATTATTGATTTTTTTAAAATAAAATATTAAATATGGATTTAAAAAAAAAAAATAATTATAAATTTTTTAAGAATAAAATATTATTGATTTTTGAAAAAAAATATTATGGATTAAAAAAAAAATATTATGGATTTTTTTTAAAATAAAATATTAATTATGGATTTTTTTTAAATAAAATATTATGGATTTTTTAAAAATAAAATATTAATTATGGATTTTTTTAAAATAAAATATTAATTATGGATTTTTTTTTTAAATAAAATATTAATTATGGATTTAAAAAATATTAATTATGGATTAAAAAAAAAAAATTGATTTAAAAAAAAAAAAAAAAAAATATGGATTTTTTTTTAATATTTATTATGGATCTTTTTTAAAATGAAATATTAATTATGGATCTTTTTTAAAATAAAATATTAATTATAGATCTTTTTAAAAATAAAATATTAATTATGGATCTTTTTAAAAATTCATGAAAGTTAAGTTTAGTTTTAGGCACATAGAAAAAGAAAAGAAAATTCTTTTTCACTAGTTGTAGCTAGACGAGTTTTTGCTGTGAATGTTTTACAGGGGGGAAGCAGAGATTAAAGCAAAATAACGATAGAGTAGAGAAAGACTAGCAACGTCTCTTCTGTGAGAAAAGGGCTGTAGGAAAGAGAAGAGATCATCACCTCCCAGATTTCAAAATCGATTTTGTACTTTGTCAAAGCAGGAAAGAGTTTTGTGAGTGACACCTCCGCAGATGTGGCTTCTAAATGTCGATAGATATGCAAGTATAAATGTGAATAGCAAGATAAGGAGAAACGGAGCAATTAGGTCTTGCTAGATTAGATATAATCTAACAAGACCTAATGTTGTCAGATCTGACAACAACAACAAAAATTATAAGATTTTTCACTGGAATTGAGCGTTCATGTATTTTAACCCAAATGTTTTAAAATTTAAATTAGAAAAGAAGAAAAAAAATCCTGGTCTATGACTGAGCTTTCTGTATTGTGACTTGACAGATTTGGTCAAAAGTACAGATGCTTCAGTCTCGGTTCAATAAATAAATATAATGAAAACGTTTCGCAATCAAAGTGAATCCCATGACTTCATTTATTTGTATTAGGGGTGGGACGTATTGGGTGAAAATTTCAGATTCATGCGACTAGTATTTTTTTGTGTTCTTTTATACATAAATAACACTAAACAATCAAACATTTTGAAAATTTTGCAAAATTCAGAAGGTGCAGGACAAAAATAGCCGTTAGGGCTCCACGGGACTCAAAATCCATCATTTTTCAGTGAAAAAGCGGTTTCATGCGACATTGCAGGTCCTAAAACATCCTCAAAAACTATGAATGGATATAGATGGTTAAATCTGATATAGTACTTTAATTTAGGGCCATTTTCAGGCTGTGAAAGGGTTTTCATGGATGTAAAATAGCCAAAAACTATTGGCCTGCACCTTCTGAATTTTGCAAAATTTTCAAAATGTTTGATTGTTTAGTGTTATTTATGTATAAAAGAACACAAAAAAACACTACTCGCATGAATCTGAAATTTTCACTCATTACGTCCCACCCCTATTTGGATAGCGATTAAAATCACTGTTGAAGGGTGGTGGGTGACACTTAGTGTCAACTTTACCTAACACCTTGGAGGTTAGGGGTTAGGGTTACCTAACAACTGGAGGAACCATACACTGCAAACCCAATAGAATAATGAACAGGTCTCTAAACTAGGCAAACTGATGTTTGCATCTTTGGTCGCTTTGAACGGCTTTCACCTGCTGCTGTCCACTCAGCTGACTGCCGATTTGATTCTGGGGTTAAGTCGTGGATCCATATTTCATCGAGTGTCACATATTGATACAAAAACTCTTTTTTGTTGTGTTGAAACAATTGCAAATAACACTCTGAATCGTTGACGCATTGTTGTTTTTGATCAACTGTGAGAAAACATGGCACCTATTTTGAACGCAGCCTTCTCATTAGCAAATGTTCATGCAAAATGGTGAATACACCACTGCGTTCTTTTGATATCTTCAACTTCTCTGCTATCTCACGCAACTTCAATTTAGGATTGGCCAAAACGAGCTTGAGGACTTTTTTGATGTTTTCTTGGACAGCTGCCGAATTTGGGCAAGCTGAGCATTCAACATCATTTTGTGTGTGTACGACTGCGTTTAGAGTCAACATACTACGTCACACTTATCAAGCAACTGCCCTGCTTGAACAGTATTTTCTTCCATCAGAAAGCAATCCTTTATCAACACACAAAATTTGGATTATTTCATTGATTTGAAAATTTGCAACAGTAGCTTCATTTAAATAACTAATTTGTGAACTTTGTTTGTTGGGTTTTAACGACCTTTCAACCCTTATACGGTCATCTCATTTGTGAACTAGTAATTCGATTGGGTTTTAATTTTGTACACATGCTATTTGAAGGTTTATAAAAATTATGAATTTTTTTTTTATTAGTGGCACAATCTATCTAAGGCGTAAAACTTATTGAGTTGTGTTATTTTTGCTTGTTTAATTATGGATTTTTTTAAGAATAAAATATTAATTATGGATTTTTAAGAATAAAATATTAATTATGGATTTTTAAAAAAAATATTAATTATGGATTTTTAAAAAAATAAAATATTATTCTGAAACAAGTCATTTTGAAAACATGAGATTTGAGTGATACAGTGTCGTGCTAAACCTGTTGCTTCCAGCTGCTAGCATACTTGAGGAGCTGCAAATACATTTTCTCCATTAATTGCATAGTTAAAAGCAAAAAAGCTATGATATACCATCACCATTATCAGCTCTTCATGTGTAGAAATACCATGAACTCTCAGTTTAATCTCAGCAAAAATGTCAGTGTCCATTGTTTCTTGCATATGACATCAGAACTTTGATAAAAAAATAGTTTAGAAATTAATTTAATGATGATTTTTCAAAATAAAATATTAATTATGTATTTTTTTTAAAATAAAATATTATGGATTTTTTTAAGAATGAAATATTGTGGATTAAAAAAAAATATATTAATTATGGATTTTTTTAAGAAAAAATATTATGGATTTGAAAAAAAATAAGACATTAATTATGGATTTTTTAAAAAATAAAATATTAATTATGGATTTTGTTTTGCAAATATTAATTATGGAATTTAAAAAAAAAATAAAATGTTAATTAGGTTTTTTTTTTTTTTTAATATTATGGATTTTTAAAAAAATAAAATATTAATTATGGATTTTTTTAAAATAAAATATTAATTAACGATTTTTTTTTAAATAAAATATTATGGATTCTTTTAAGAATTAAATATTAATTATGGATTTAAAAAAAAAAAAATTAATTATGGATTATTTTAAAAATGAAATATTTACTGAATTTTTTTAAAAATAAAATATTAATCAGGGATTTTTTTAAAATAAAATATTAATTATGGATGTTTTAAAAAAATAAAATATTAATTATGGATTTTAAAAAATATATTATGGATTAAAAAAAAATATTAATTATGGATTTTTTTAAAAATAAAATATTAATTATGGATTTAAAAAAAAATATGGATTTAAAAAAAAAATATTAATTATGGATTTTTGAAAAAAATAAAATATGAATTATGGATTTTTTTTAATAAAATATTAATTATGGAGTTTTTTAAAAATTAAATATTAATTATGGATCTTTTTAAAAATAAAATATGACTTTTTGGATCTTTTTAAAAATAAAATATTAATTATGGATTTTTTAACAATAAAATATTAATTATGGATTTTTTTAAAATAAAATATTATGGATTTTTTAAAAATAAAATATTTATTATAAATTTTTTTTTAAAATAAAATATTAATTATTGATTTTTTTAAAATAAAATATTAAATATGGATTTAAAAAAAAAAAATAATTATAAATTTTTTAAGAATAAAATATTATTGATTTTTGAAAAAAAATATTATGGATTAAAAAAAAAATATTATGGATTTTTTTTAAAATAAAATATTAATTATGGATTTTTTTAAAATAAAATATTAATTATGGATTTTTTTTTTAAATAAAATATTAATTATGGATTTAAAAAATATTAATTATGGATTAAAAAAAAAAAATTGATTTAAAAAAAAAAAATAAAATATGGATTTTTTTTTTTAATATTTATTATGGATCTTTTTAAAAATGAAATATTAATTATGGATCTTTTTAAAAATAAAATATTAATTATAGATCTTTTTAAAAATAAAATATTAATTATGGATCTTTTTAAAAATAAAATATTAATTGATTTTTTAACAATAAAATATTAATTATCGATTGTTTTAAAATAAAATATTATGGATTTTTTTAAAATAAAATATTAATTATAATTTGTTTAAAAGAATAAAATATTAATTATGGATTTAAAAAAAAAATATTATGGATTTTTTAAAAATAAAATATTAATTATGGATTTTTTAAAATAAAATATTAATTATGGATTTTTTTTAAAAATAAAATATTATGGATTTTTTTTTAAGAATAAAATATTAATTATGGACTTAAAAAAAAAAAATTAATTATGTTTTTTTTTAAGAATAAAATATTCTGAAACAAGTAATTTTGAAAACTGGAGATTTAAGTGATACAGTGTCGTGCTAAACTTGTTGCTTCCAGCTGCTAGCATACTTGAGGAGCTGCAAATACATTTTCTCTATTAATTGCATAGTTAAAAGCAAAAAAGCTATGATATACCATCACCATTATCAGCTCTTCATGTGTAGAAATACCATGAACTCTCAGTTTAATCTCAGCAAAAATGTCAGCGTCCATTGTTTCTTGCATATGAAATCAGAACTTTCTAATAAAAGAATAGTTTAGAAATTAATTCAATGATGATTTTTTTAAATAAAATATTAATTATGTATTTTTTTTAAAATAAAATATTAATTATGGATTTAAAAAAAAAAAAATATGGATTTTTTTAAAAAATAAAATATTAATTATGGATTTTTTTTTTAAAAATATTTATTATGGATTTTTTTAAAAAATAAAATATTAATTATGGATTTTTTTTTTTAAATATTTATTATGGATCTTTTAAAAATAAAATATTAATTATAGATCTTTTTAAAAATAAAATATTAATTATGGATCTTTTTAAAAATAAAATATTAATTATGGATTTTTTAACAATAAAATATTAATTATGGATTTTTTTAAAATAAAATATTATGGATTTTTTAAAAATAAAATATTATAATTTTTTTTTTTTAAATAAAATATTAATTATTGATTTTTTTTAAATAAAATATTAAGTATGGATTTAAAAAAAAAAAATATTATAAATTTTTTAAAAGAATAAAATATTATGGATTTTTTAAAAAAAATATTATGGATTTAAAAAAAAAAATATTATGGATTTTTTTAAAATAAAATATTAATTATAGATTTTTTTTAAAATAAAATATGGATTTTTTTTAAAATAAAATATTAATTATGGATTTTTTTTAAAATAAAATATTAATTATGGATTTTTTTTTTAAATAAAATATTATGGATTTTTTTTTTAAGAATAAAATATTAATTATGGACTTAAAAAAAAAAAATTAATTATGTTTTTTTTTAAGAATAAAATATTCTGAAACAAGTCATTTTGAAAACTGGAGATTTGAGTGATACAGTGTCGTGCTAAACCTGTTGCTTCCAGCTGCTAGCATACTTGAGGAGCTGCAAATACATTTTCTCTATTAATTGCATAGTTAAAAGCAAAAAAGCTATGATATACCATCACCATTATCAGCTCTTCATGTGTAGAAATACCATGAACTCTCAGTTTAATCTCAGCAAAAATGTCAGTGTCCATTGTTTCTTGCATATGAAATCAGAACTTTCTGATAAAAGAATAGTTTAGAAATTAATTCAATCCCATCTGATGATGATTTTTTTTTAAAATAGTTAAAATATGATTTAAAGATCATGGTTTCAATCAGGGTTGCAGAGTCTCTAGGTATATAATCCGACTTTTAGGATTGCAAAAATTCCGATACTTAGAATTTCAAAATATCTGGCTTCAACTACTTATTTTAAAGTCTTCCCATATTCAGACTGTCTGTTGATTCTTCGGAGATTAAGAAATCCAACTTTGACTTCTAGCATTCTTACGAGTCTGACTCTGACTCCTTCCAAAACTTCCGACTCTGCAACCCTGGTTACAATTGTTCTCTTCTAAAGATAAACTCTTTCTGGTGTTCGCTTCCACCCTTTTCCCAATAATGATTCTATGCTGAGTAGATTAAACGTTTTCAAATGATTTTCTTCATTTCTAGGTGAAGACGTGATTTACCTCCCTTGAAATAAACAGACTTCTGATCAAGTAAACTTTGGCCCCTTGTAATTCAACTGCATTTCTCTGCCCTTTGATTCTCGCAGGCTCTCATCAGTTATTAGCACTGCTCAGCTCATTTCTAGTTGCTCTCAAACGGTGATTCCCAACCATAACCTTTTTTTCTTCTATTACTATTATTATTATTATTATTATTATTATTATTATGCGAGTATATTTTTTTTATTTACTTTCTTTTAAATTTAATTTATTTATTGTAACGTTTAAAAGTTTTGTCACATTTTAAAGAGTTAGGAGTGGATGGATTAGTTGAGAGAACTTCTGCCATTACTAACCAGCAGAGTGTTATCACTGTCATGCAAGGGAAGAGTTTATCAGGCATATGTATGCAGTGTGATCATGTATGGAAGTGAAATCTGGCCAGTGAGGGTTGAGGATGTGTGTTGCATGGAGAGAAATGATATGAAAATGATATGCTGGATCTGTAATGTGAGTCGTAAAGACAGGCTTAGTTCTGATGACCTCAGAGGAAGATTAAATCTGGACAGTATAGGGAGATGTGTGCAGAAGAATAGACTTTGATGGTATGGCCACGTTGAAAGAATGGATGAGAGTTCTTGGGTTAGTAGATGTAGAAAAATTGAGGCAGCAGGTTCAGTTCACAGGGAAAAGCCAAGGAAAACATGGGAGGAAGTGATAAAAATGGATGTGAGAGAAAGAGGGATAAATAAAGACCTGTCCAGAGATAGGTTAGTTTGGAAATCAATTTCTAAAAGCTATTCAACACATGCCAGCATGTAAAATGGACGTTAAACCGATGATGATGAACATTTCCTTTTCGTTTACTGTGATTTTCACAGAACTCTGTGTGTAGTAAAATTGCTAAAAATGTCAGATACTGAAGGATTGGGGGTATAACAGGTTCTGATTGGTTGAGCAAGATCATATGTTCATAGAGTGTGGCATTTTGAAATAGCCAACAGTTAAGTGAGTCAGTCGTGTTTAGCAACACAGTGACCTACATGTGGGACCCTGTCCTCGAGGCTGCTTAGACAAGAACATAGTAATTTAAAGGTCTAACGAATTTATGATGCAAGCAACTAACCTGTCCATAGAAATGATGGTTTGCAGAATTTGAATAAATTATGAATACCCAATATTGGTCATGTTCATCCATTGATCCAAAGCCAGCTTCTAGCTATGAAAAGGGAAATGCAAGATGGCGACATGCTCACTACATTGTGGGTCTAGAATCCAGATGAAACTACTAAGATGATCATTGGGAAAGAATATACATGATTGTAATTTGAGTTAAGATTCATATTTTTATAGAGATTGATCTATTGAAATTTGTGATCATAGCTCAAAAATCATTTGTGTTTTTTGTGAGTGTTTGTGGGCCCCAAAACACCAGGCTGGGAATCATTTGTGTTTTTTTTGTGTCTGTAGGAAACATTGCCTTATCACAAACAGTTATTAATTTTTTTTTTCTGCGATTAAAAAAAAAAAATTTTTTTTTTTAAAGAATTCTGTTTGCTTTAAAGCATTTCTTTCTCTTCCTTTCGTCATTCTCTGCCTCAACTCGTGATGAATTTGAGAAGAAAATATTTTTCTGATAAAACTCGGCTTAATTGAATTTGGCAAATTTTCTTTTCTTTTAAGCTTTACTTTTCTTGCAAGAATTCACAATTCACAACATTTCGTCCAACGTAATCTCTGACCTTCTTCACGTGCAGTTTTCTGAAACTTGGGGATCTTTATGTTGAACTCTGGAACCTATACAGAATTTCAAACTGAACCCTTCATTTAATCCACAGGGGTAGATTGTTCTCGTCCAGTCATCCATGACTGGATAGAAAATGGAATGTGAACAATCTATCTCTATGGATTAAATAAAGGGTCCAGTTTGAAAATTCCATTCAGGTTCCAGAGTTCGACATAGAGATTCCCAAGTTCGTTTATTAGGTTACCAAGTTTGAAAAGATGCACTTGAAGGTAGGAGGTTACATCGGCTAAAACGTTGTTAATATAACAACCAAGATGAGAATAGTAGTCCGAATGACCTAAATTATCAATCCTCATTTAAAAAATTCCAGAACTGTTAATCTCTGGTCCGCCCTGTCAGCTCGGGCTGTAAAATACGCCATCAGCACTTCTAGAGAGGGCTAAAAGCTCCTAACTTTGGCCCTTAATTGAGTTAGATGGCAAATCTATTTTACAACTGTTTCAGTCTTATTCTTATTTCTCGTATGATAGGGTGTGTGTGATTGACCTCATGGATACCTTCATTTGCCGAGTTCACATCCTCTCGGATCTATTGCAATCATTTATGCACTAATGTTGTTGAAAATGTATGAAACCACAATTTTTCTCAATCTATTCGTAAAAATAGCAATTTGCGTTCAGTTAATTGTGTACAATGAATCGGCATAATCCCATTGACACATCGGTTCTCGTTAGATCACTGAAGTTAAGCAACGTTGAGCTTGGTCAGTACCAGATGGGTGACCATTTGGGAATAGCAGGCGCTCTACGTAGGAGGACGTTGACACCTCCCCGCAAGAACTGCAAAAACCTAACGTCGTCATCTCCCTTGACTAGGATATACATGCGACTGGGGACCACTTATGAATTTGATATTCCCTAGAATTTAACATTCCCTAGAAACTTCCTCCTTTGCCGGTTCAACCTACCTAGGGTGGATGCTGATAATCCACCCATGTACCCATGAACCCATGAGCCGCCATCTTGCTCCAACAACAAACTAAAAAGGGGAGCTCACTCTCAATGTCCCACATTATATAAGGAGATGACTCAGCCCAAGGGGGACAACTCAAAGACACTTTAACATTGCTGGTGTCTTCTTGTGAAGAGTACATTTCTAAAAAAAAACAAAACAAAAGCAAAACAAATCATTGCAACAAGTCTCTCAGAATTTCGGAAGAGGCTCCTATCTTCGTCAGGCAATCCGCGACCTGTTCTCGACCCCTGATCCATTCAATTTGGATTTCCTCCTTCACCATCATTTCCTTCACCCTGGCTACATCAACTCTGAGACGCCGGTCACTCACAAGATTTGATGACTTTAAAGTCTCTACCAAAGACGCAGTGTCCGTTTTACACAGAACTTCAGGCAACTTAGGTAGTCTGATTATCTCTTGAAGCATTGCGGCTATCAACATTTCGGCATCAGCTGCTTCACTAAGCGCAAGAGTCTCTGAAGCTAACAGGCTTTTTGTTACCCGGTCAAGTTTTTTTGATGACCAACATATAGGAGCCATTCTGTTCATCTTGCCACAAACAAAGATGATAAAACCACCCTGTGAAGATCCATCCTCCAAACTAGCATAGGTGGCATCTGAATAACAAACAATATTCAGATCCGAAGGTTTTCCAAGTTGGGGAAAAGATACGGATCCTGTCCTTGATTGTAACCTTATTAGCGATTTGTTTGCCTCGAAGAGCAACTTCACCTTTGGATATTTTCCAATATTACTCATTCTACACACATCAAATGATACATCTGGTCGCGTCTGGGTGGATACCCACATCATTTGACGTTTCAATCTTTTTAACTCTGTCTTCTCCTCTTGACTCAATTCATCATTTTTTCTTAATGATCTTCCTTTCTTTATGTCTATTGGGGATAAAGCCGAAGCATATAGATTTTGATCCAAAATAATCCCATTTTTTGTTTGCTTAACATTCAATCCCAAAAATTTGAATGTTCCACTTTCATGCTTCCCAATTTTAAAAATCTTTTCCAATTCTGCGATCACATTTTTCTTAAATAAATCATTTCCACAGAATATGAAATCATCAACATGTATTGCCAGAATGCCCATCAATTCACCAGTGGCATCATGCCAAAGAAACAGTGCATTGTCATATGCACTCACTATTCCTTTTAAGTGCGTTAACTCATGATTAACTCGCTTGTACCATGAACGAGGTGCATCGTTTAATCCATAAATACATCTTTTCAGCTTCCACACTTGTGATTCTGGACACACATCAGATGGTGGTTTAAGAAATACCTCTCTCTCCAGCATATTACCTTGCAGAAATGCGGAGGTAAAATCAAGAGTCTCCACCAGCCACGTCATAACCGAGGCCGTTAACAATACGAGACACATAGCCTCACGGCTGCACGTTGGAGAATCTGTTTTTAGGTTATGAGAATCTTCTTCATAACCACGTGCAACAAGACGAGCCTTCATTATCTTTTTGTCCTTCACAAATTTTTCTGTTATCACCCACCTTGTTGATATACATTTTTGCCCTTTATCAGGCACACATTCATATACTCCATGAATTTCCATATTTTCCAATTCTTTTCTTTGCATCAATCACATCTTTTCCTTGTTCTTGTTCAGAAGAAAGCAAAATTGCATGTTCTTGATAACTTACTTCCTCTGTTTGAGGAAATTGTCTCCATTGATCCACATGATCCCAATTGATACATAAGGGATTTTCATTTCCGGCTTCAGGTTTTATATTTAGCCAATGGCTATACTTTCCCGTTGACTTTGGTTGCGTGTTCATAACCATCCCTTTTTTCCATTCATTACTCCCTCTCAATTTATACTCTACAACTTCGTTTCTACTCGGTTTTATACTATTATTTTTCACTTCCCTTCTGTCGCAATTTGAATTGGTATTATGTTGCCCTTCATCTTCCTCCTCCAAGACTTCATTCGTCTCATTTGAAGAATTTGTATATTCTTCATTTCTGGGACTTCGCAATTTCCTGTCTACCTTCATCAAGTGACATGGATGCATCCTGAAAAATGCTCCTCCATGTCTGATCAATACACATTGTCCTTCTTTACCCAAAACTTTAGCCAGACCACGCCATCCTTTATAGTTTTGTCTTCTATAGTAGACACGGTCACCTGTCACAAAACCTTCATCTGCATAAGTCCTTATATTGGATCTCAAAGCTCTCCGAATTCTTTCACTTGATTCAGCTTCCATGAAGCTTTTCCTTGCTGCATGTAGGGTATTTAAATTTATTCTGACCATGTCACTTGTTGTTGCAGTTTCCAGTGCAGGTAATAGGTAATCTATCATTCAAAACTGAGGGGGTGTTAATGTTAGACCCAAATACAAGTTCATTTGGACTATAGCCAGAATGACTCTGAAGTGCATTTTTTGCGCTGACAGCCCATGCCAAAGCTATTTCTGGCTCACATTTTTCATCATCTAATGTTTTTTTCATTGCTTCCGCAATTATTAGATTATGACGTTCCACGGTACCATTGCTGAATGGACTTTCAGCAGCTGTCGTGCATGTTTCAATATTCAGCTTTTCATTCATCTGTCGGTAGCCCTCATTATTAAACTCTCCTCCATTGTCACTTAAAAATCGCCAGGGAGCTCCAAAATAAGATATCCACATTAAAAATATGTTGCGAATAATTTCTTCGCTCTTTTTGGTTTTAATTAATCTGGCAGCAGAGTACCTAGTGGATGTATCAATTAGGTGCAGAATCCAGCATTGGTTATGTCGATGTTCCTTCAAATCCAAACATACAGTGTCATTAAACCTGTTACCAAGAGCCAATCCTACAACTGGTCGAGGAGGGGGTCTTCTAAACCTCTGACAAACTGAACAAGAATCACAAACAACTTTGATCTGATTCAGAAATTCCTTATCATTAAATGCCTTACTACCTTTAACCAAAGCTATTAATTTCTCTTTAGATGCATGAGCAAATTGTCTGTGCAATTTCTCAGCTTTTTTTCTTTTTTCCACTCTAGAGCATCCTTTTAAAGTCTCACAGTGCAACACTATGTTTGGTGCATTTTTAACTGCCAAAAGCATATTAGTTCGTGGAAGACTATAATGTCCAGAAGTTGTGATTTGCAATTTTATATATCTGCCAAAAATTCGTCAGCTGTCAGTTTTAAAATTTAGTAGTATTCCTGCAGTTTTCATAGATTTATGACTTAATAACAGGGGTAAATCATTTTTGACGATGTCAGCCTCAATATAACCTCTGACACCTTTTATACCCCCTATTGTTACAGGAAATTTAACTGTTTTAATGGCTTTCACTTCCACTCCATCAAAATGTTCTGTTAGATCCAACAGTTTCCACCAACTGCTTATCTCGGTCATTCAATGTATCAAAGAATATATTAAACCAAAGCTCTCCAGCAACAGTTCGTGAACAAGCAGAGTCCAATACTGCCATACCCAATGTCTCTTTCACAAGATTGGACATTTTTACATTAGAATAAGAGTCATTTATCACTGTTCGATAGCATGAATCATTATTAAGCAAAGTAAAGTTCACCTGGTCTGAATCCACGACAGTGTGTATATTGTTTCTAGAATTGAAACTCGTACAGTCTCGGGCAAAATGCTTAATTGAATTACATCTAAAACAACGAAGTATCTTACCTTGTCTATCTGTTGGATTTGTATTGTAATCCTGGTAATAATTTTTTATTTTTTTATACTTGTGTTACTATAATTGACTGTTTCAACTTCATTGTGACATATGTTAAGCTCGAACATGTGGTTCTTGCCAATTTTTCATTTTCTTCTGACACATTTGCTGCATTCAGAACAAAAAAAGCCTGCACTCCTTCTGGCAAAGTGATTCCAAATTTCCTTAATTTTTGGTATCAAAATTCGTATCGTACCAAAAATTCATTTATGTTAACCCCGGTCTGTCTTTTGTAGGTGTAAAATTCCTTAAATGACATATATGCCATCGTGTTCTCGTCCACTAAGTAAATTTCGTCTAATTTGTTGAGAATTATATTTAACCCATTTGGAGTACCAATATCCGTGGTTGCCAAATGTCGAACACAATCTCTTATATTTTGTGGTAGTGACAAAAATACTGCTGGCCCATGTTTTTCTTTAGGCAAATCCGTGAATAGAGACCATATGCCAATGTCTTGTTTCCATTCTGCATAAGAATCTTGGTTCAATAGAATGGGTGGGGTTTTACTAAACGAAGCCATCTTTCTTTTAAATGTGTTTCAACTTTTGTTGAACAAGACAGATAAATTCTTATCACACAAAGAAGATAGCCTCTGCTACCAATGATAATCCACCCATGTACCCATGAGCCGCCATCTTGCTCCAACAACAACAACAAACTAAAAAGGGGAGCTCACTCTCACTGTCCCACATTATATAAAGAGATGACTGAGCCCAAGGGCGACAACTCAAAGACACTTTAACAGATGCCGCTGTGTACAATAAATCATTGACAACAAAAACTGTTGGACATTCAGGACTGAAACTTGGTGGGCAAGTCAGGCATAGACTGAAGTTTATTTGTACCAAATATGGTTGGATTGTGAATTTTATTAACGATTGCATGAGTGGCATTTGGGGGGGGGGGGGCTTATTTTCACATGAAATGAACCAGGATGGTTGAAATGCTGTAAAACGAGCAAAATCCAAGCCGACCATATGTCGTTTCATAGAATATCACAAAATATAATCAGTGAAAACCTTTAATGAGAATGACATACTTTTTCAAGAAAGAAGAAAACAATTTGCGGGCCATACAGAAAAGCTTTGAATGTGTGTGGGAATTTGAGATCTGGTCACCTGTGATATTACATCATAAATCAAAAGTTACAACTCTAACCAGTGTGAAAACAGGTTGTCAGTGTAGTCGTATCTCCGACACTGATTAGATAGGGTAAAATCTATATCAGTGTGACATCATATTTCTCGTTCTTAAAAATCTCTTAGCAAAAAGGCAAATGTGAATAAGCGTAAGTCGGGTTAGGAAAACTAAACAAATCAAAGACAACCCGAAGCTTTTATTTCAATGTCATCTAATGTATAAAGTGTTTTTGTCGGTTAGTCTGTTTGTGTAGAAAATTAAGCAGGCGGCTATTTTCAATAATTTTCGGTTGATGAGAATTTACTTCATTATCGTTTATACCACCACCATCATCATCACCACCATCATCATCATCATCACCGCCATCATCATCATCATCACCACCATCATCATCATCATCATCATCACCACCACCACCATCACCACCACCATCATCATCACCATCATCATCACCACCACCACCATCATCATCATCGCCACCACCATCATCGCCACCACCATCATCACCACCACCATCATCACCACCATCATCATCACCACCATCATCACCACCACCGTCATCATCATCATCCATTTTATCGTCTCATTTCCTTTGGTCAGGAGTCTGCCGTTTTCTGGCGGCCTGCATTCCCAGTCTCCAAACTTGGTGGTCTTACGGATTGATTCTGTTCAAATTCCACCGTTTAAGATCCTTGTTGATGGTTTGCATCCAAGTCTTATTAAGTCACCCAACTTTCCCTCGGCCGTTCACCTCAAGGTCTCTACGTTTTCGAGTGAGGACTGGGCGGTCCCCAGCACTCATCTTCATACAGCATCACACTCCTAAAACAGCTGTTATATTACCCTTCCCCACTAGTGAGAGGGATAGCTCGTGATGTCAGAACTGGTAACAGTTCGCGGAACTTACCCCATGCTGATTTTAGCCTAATGGTAGAGCTAAACTCGCAACCACCTTTAAACGATTTTCAAAGTCAGACACAAATAGCATTTAAGCTGATAAATCAAACTTTGATTCTGACTAGCCAATTTTCATTTGTTATTATTGTACCGTGTTATCTTTAAAATAAAGTGATTTTTTCCCCCCTATTTCGTTGACGACTATAGCTTTCTATCCAAAAGCTGCCTATGCTGATGTGCTTCAGCAGCGATTTAGACTAATTCTTATGCGTGTTTTTGAAAAATATGCGTTCATTTTGTTCGCTTTGTAATAATTTTTATATTTTCTCAGCTCAACAGTTTTTCCTAACATAGTCATCCATCCAGTCAAAGGAATTTTTACTCTCAGCCGCCAACATTCACCGGGAAGTCTTTTTCATAGGATATCATATTTATCCATAGCACCGTCATTATTTCATAAGTTTCGATTTTGCTATTGTCTGTTAACTACATTTTCCATCTGAATACAGAACACTCTGTGCATCTACACTTTCTTTTTGGGGGGCATTTTGATTGTCTATTCCAAATACTTTCTTCCACATTCTCAATTGAAGGAATAAACGAATAGCAGATTAGCATTCAAATAACAGAGTGGTTTTCAGAGTAAATACGACAATTGTTCCTTAACAGTCACTTATATTATACTTTTCACTCTTCATTCGTTTTTCTTTAATTTCCTTTAACATTTTTCGAATCATATGATTTATGTAAAAAAAAAACTGGGTATATTAAGCTACTTACTTTGTATTTTTCCTCTTCAAGTATCGATTTTCATGGGCTTGCTCAGACTGCAGTGAAATGTACTATTCTATGTAATATTGAAATAATACTTAGGCTAAATAGAGAGAATCAACACATTTACGAACACTATTCTGCCATCGGAGGCAATAACACAATCGCAAATTGATACTCTCTGCAATTATTCTTACAAATTCTCCTTTAATTCTTTCTTTTTATTCTGCATTCTATATAATATTTTTTGCATAACAACATTTTATTTCACAGTCAATACCGATTACATTTCATGATTTCGTCTTTTTCCAAGTGTGATACATTCCACATTGGTTGTTTGCTCTCTTGCTTGGAATGCGCACACTCTGATGTTGATCTGTTATGATAAATGTTTGGTAGACGAAACAGAATGAGAATTAAACAAATTGTGATGTTTCAAAATACATTAAATACAAAACAAGTTGTTGTTGTTCTGGCGTGGTAGAGTCGTTGCTGTTGTTGTTCTTCTTCTTCTCCATGGTAGAGTCGTTGCTGTTGTTGCTCGAGGTATGATGTAGTCAGGATGGTGTTGGCGGTTCGAGTGGGGCAGGGTTAGTTGAGTGAACAGTCGATAGTGACACGACCATTTATTGTCGGATTCCCTGTGTCACTGCTGCTTGCTGTCGGGCCCCCGCTATTTAAGAGTAGTACGCGGACAAAAAATGGCCCTTGACTTTAGAAAACTATTTCTTTTAAATTTTATTTTCGTCATAGCGAGCACGGCACATGAGTAATCGGCACACAATTTTGTGGTGATATGCATGAGTATGTGCTCCAACTCTGGTGCGACCATGGCGACTAGAGAACATATCTCAGTGGACCTAATTCCACTTTTAAGCGGTTACGAACCACAGAAATAAGGCATACTTAGACGGCGGTCACCAAACAAAATGTGATATAAAAATCGTAACAGTCCGTCACTTCAAAATATGACATTAATCCACATAAGTCAAAGTGTTACCTTCGCAAACAGCTCATGCGTGTCTCGGTTGTTTCGCTGCTTGATAAAGGAGTAATTCAAGTGTTTTCATGGTAACTAGACAAACACCATTTTTATTTTTTACTGTTTTTTTTTAAATATCATTATTACTACTACTTCTACCATTACTATTCTTATTTTTAATAGTAATACCGTTATTATTATTATTATTATTATTATTATTATTATTATTATTATTGTCTGTTACCTTTCTAATCAGGTATTTTTTCTGTGTGCATGTTTGGGAGGTGGTCACAAACCTTGCACAACTTTCTTATGCTGAATGACAGAGCAAGTGGGGGTTTGAGGCATGACCATTATTCATTCATAATATGGATACATAAGAAAAAGACAAAAAAGGGTGAAATTGACTTTTAACGGTCCCGAACAATCTAGTGTACAGTTAATGTTCCTGATCAAAGTTTCATGTAAAAAAAATAAATAAACACAACTTACCTATGTGTAATGGAACAATTAAAAGTCAGTTTATACTTCAAGGGGCTGTTAATAATCAGTTTTGCCGAAAACAATACATAATTATTTTATTTACATGTTTTAACGTATATTTTCAACAGACCCCCTCCCCCCAGAAGAAATATGTCCGAGATAAAAAAACAAACAAAGATTGGTTAAAAGTTCTTAAAAATGCTATTAGGTCCGAAAGTGGTTGTTCATTTTACGTTACGTTTATAGACAAAACTGATCTCCCAGTCTAAACAATTTTTATTGATTTATTTATTTATTTTTACAGCCAACTTTTTTAATCGACTAAAAATGGCAGAATCTCATTTTTATTTTTGGGTGAATAGTACCTTCCTTCCAGTGTTTGTATATAGACACAATTATTTATAACCCCCCCCCCCCCCCAATTATTTTTGTTAACAAGAAAAGTCCTAGATTCTACATAAATATGTTGCTGCAAGAATGCTCTTTCGTCGTTACGAAATAATACTAACGTTTAAATGAAAAGAAACAGTGCTTTTGTGTTATTTAGAATTCATCACAGCTGGTAAGGTAACGGGAGACAATCCTCCCAGGCATTACAGCCTCTTTTCGGAGAGGGATAGGTTTAGTGCTTGTCGCCTGAGGCACTTTCATCCGTGAGGGAGTGCCGACAGAACCGCATAAGATATTTTTCAACAAAATTAACTTTTAACGGTCCTTTATTATTATAAATTAACTTTTATCGATTTTGTTACACCCATGGTGCACACAAAATTTTTGTCTTTTTTTCTCATCATATTGCCACTTGGACTTGGGGTTAATGCAGAGCATGTATTTCTTTTCACAAAAAAAAAAATTGTTACGTCTAAGTATGTTGCTGCACGGATGTGTAGTTATGAAATAATACAAATGTTTAGATGTTCATTATTATTTCAAATTTAATACTTACAGAACACTAGAATTCATTTTTATAGGTAAGTAAAAAATCGAATAAAAACATTTATGTGAGGTTCAGAGGTGGGAGCATGAGTTTCTTGGGTTCTTTGATTTTCCCGGGCAACGACCATTCACGGTTCCTGCTAGTTGGAAATATAATAACGTACTAAACTACCATTTATTTTTAAAAATTACATTTTCAGCGTCGTTTGTTAAAATGTCCAGTTAGCTTAAAGAAACATTTTATAATTTCCAATATCCACGCATGCTCTCGTTCAGAAAAATGTTTGTGACTTAAAATCCTTGAGAAATAAAAAACAATAGTATATATCCTAGTATAATCACTGCTCCGTTTATTAGATTCTGGTTGTTGGGTAAACAATTGTTAGGCATTTTATGGGTGTTATATATGTATATAATCTATCTATCTATATATATATATATATATATATATAGATTAAAATGATACTTCAAAGATATAAATAATATCTAATATCTTTAATTAGTAAACTATCAGGAAAAAGACAAAGCTCAATATATTGGATAGAGCATTAATAATAATGGATTAAATGAAATAAAATGAGAAATTAATCACAGTTCAAACAAAAAGTACTGTAATGTCCTTAATCCATGGATTTTCAAAGAAAATCTTCTCATCAGATAACTATTACCACATGACATCACTGCAAGTAAAAAATTTTGCTTTGAAAATATATAAAAATATATAAAACATAACAGCAAAAAAAACACTTTTATGTTAACATACCCCATCAAGGTGCGGGCTGATTTGATGTTAAATCTTTACAATGTATCCAAGTCAAAAAGTTTTTAAAGAAAGTTTTTTTTATAACTTATATATATATATATATATATATATATATATATATATATATATATATATATATAGGGTGTTTGGGACAAATTTGACATTGTTTGAAAAGAGAAGAAAACATGTTATATCTTGGCCAATAATTGATGTATTCTCAAAATTCAAAGTGTATCTCTTAGAGGAGTTCCAGGTGGAACCTGAAGCATGTGTTCATCAAGAGACGTCTGAAGACCAGTTTGATCCTGGCAATCAGCTCTTCCTTGGTGTTGCAGGCGGTACTGTTGGTGTCTTTCTCAACTGGCCCACGCAAGAGGTTGCAATCAGGTGAGTTCGGCTGCCAAATATTGGAACTGGTAAATGCGTAGAATACAGCCGCTTCTTGGTTTTCCTGGAGGTGTGAGCTGAGTCTTGCTGCAACACCGATGACCTTCCTGCAGCCGCCCTCTCCAACCAGCGCTTGCAAACAGTGGACAAAATTCAATATAGCCATCTGAACTGCGTCTGCGAATTAGCGATGTGGCCTTCGCTGGAAACACACCCACAGACCATCACAGTTTGAGGGACTCCATGCGGACTTTCATCTGTTGTTCTGCACTTTGTGCACCTCGTTCTAGCAGAAGTTCTTGTCTGAAAAGAACCAGAGCATCCCGGCTCGACGGAGTGTTTCACCTTGTTGAGACGTTCCTTGGCTTTCGTAAGACAGTTGTCTTGGGCTTCTTTCTGCGCTTTCTTCATAGTCGCTACACCGATGCCTATCTCTTTGATCAACGTCTGGATCTTGCCACACCTTTTTTGAATTTTTTACAAGTTTTGAACAAATTTCGTTGTGTGGACGTAGTCAGAATTCTTGCTATGATACTTCTTGCTAGCTACTGCTTTTACATCTTTGTTTCAATCCTCCAGCTCACATCTCACGACCTTTAAGGTATTCAAAGAGCACTTAGCTGCAACTAAGTATTGTTCTTTTTCTTAAATTCTTAATTAAAAAAAAATAATAAAAATCAGGGTCCAGGGTTTGAAGTAGAAGTATATTGGGATCCACATTCATTCGTGTTAAGAATGGCTTTCTAAATAATTTTATTATTTCAATCCTGTTCGTAATTAAGTTACGAGATTAAATCCATCATAATGTATCTTCGTAAACAAGTGAGCCATTTTAATATTTTGTTAATAATTGAAACAAAATATCAATTACTTCGTGTCTGTTCAAAATCTGTAAAAAATGTAGAATAAACGCCACTGTAGAACGCATTGCGGAATGTTGGACATCAATCAGCATGTGTCCCTATTTACTTGACTCCCAACGGGGGAGTTAGACACAAGGTCGGTTTTTAATGTGGGGAAAATCCAGCCCTCGAAAAAGGTGCACTCTGGATTGGGACAAAAATAAAAACTGCTTCAGCCTAGTAGGGTTTGTACTTAACTGATAGAGTACCAAAAACTAGGACAGAACAGATACTACACATTGCGCTTATCCGAAAGGCCAAATAAATCTATAGCAAGTAGAAATATCAGGGAAACGATCTTTTTATGCAAATACTCAATGATGTAGATGGATTCCATTCTCTTGCGTAAGTAGCAAATTTTTCTGCCTATATTAAAACGGGTTATGCTTATTTAATTCTCTGATACAACATATTATTTATCTCCTTGCCGGGAGGTAAGACACAAGGTCAGGTGTTAGGGTTTTTAGAAGCCAGTGCATTAGGATAAGTGCACTCTGACCTACAAAAAATGTCAGAGCCTCCCTGTCAACATTCCCCGGTAGAGGCGCGTCAGCCGATTGGCAAAAAGCTAACCTCTTCTAAGAGAGAGGGTAAAGCCTGGGAGGGTGAACCTCCTAGGACTGAACAGAGCAGCAGTCTGACAACAACGAAGCCACTGTCAGACTGATTTGTATCATTATTCTATGGTACAACATTTTATTTACCTCCCCAGGAGGTTAGGCACAAGGCCAGTTTTATCTTACTCCCACAAGGTAAGATGTGACCCAAGGTCGGGTCGGGAAAGTGGGACTTGAAAAGCCAGCGCCCGAGAAGGTGAGCACTCTGGCCATTAAAAATTGCCTGGGCAGCCCCGTCAGCATTCCCCGGTAGGGGCGCCTCAGGCAGTAAGCAATAAATTTACTCCTCCCCAAAGAGGGGAGGCAAAGCCTGGGAGAGTGGACCTCCTAGAACTGCACAGGATAGACCCATAGACTGGCGTAAATCAAGCCCCGAAGGCCAAGACGATACCAGTTTATGGGGTGTAGTATCCATCGGAACAAAGGCCGATCAATAATACAACATAAACTTTCATAATACCATATATATAGTAATCTGCAAACAATCACAAACAGCTTCAGCTATTCCTAATTTGCATATTTACCTTTTTTAAACAATTTCTAATAAATTAATATTCTATTATATAGATTTGTTATTTGCATTGTTATATTTTCTTATATATGCACAATAGTTTCGTCGATAGTAAAACGACTGATGTTGCTGGGATGTGGAGAACAGATACAACACTTTGATCTTAGCCAAGAAGCTATAAAAATAACAAAGCATTATTTGTAAATGAATGAAAAAACAACAACTCTGATTTAATATATTATGGTATTATTTTTTTGATAAGGGTGGGTAGTGTAGTATCGGTTCGGTTGTCGTAAGACCATCCTCCCATGAATTACCTCTTTCTTTTTTAAGGGGTGGGGGGTAATCCTCCCATGTATTACATCCTCCTGTGGAGGTAGTGTAGTATCTTTTCTGTTTCCATGACACCATACTCGTAGGCATCAATTTCTTCTTTTATGGGGAATCCTCCCAGGTATTACCTCCTCTATTTTAGGAAGGGCATATTGTAGTATTTGTTCTGTTGTCATGACACCATCCTACCAGACATTACCTCCTCCTTTGGGGAGTAGTGTAGTATATGTCCGTTCATCATTATACCATCCTCCCAGGCATTACCAGCTACTTTTTTGGGGTGTGTGTGGGGGGGGGGAATCTTCCAAGGCTTTATTTCCTCCTTTGGTGGGTAATGTAGTAGATTTTAATTTGTGATGATACATTCCTCTCACGCATTACCTCCTTTTTTTTGGGGGGGGGGGGCAGGATAGTGAATGTTCGTTCCACACGATACCATCCTCCCAGGTTTACCATCTCCTTTTGGGGGAGGGGGCAGTATAGTATGTTTTTTTGTTCTACATGATACCATCCTCCAGGATTACCGTCTCTTTTTTTTTGGGGGGGGGGGGGCAGTATAGTATTTTTTTCGTTCCACACGATACCATCCTCCCAGGATTACCATCTCTTTTTTTTTGGGGGGGGGGGGGAGGGGATAGTGTACTATCTATTCTGTTATCATGATATTATCCTCTCAGTCATTACCTCCTCTTTTGAGGATCAGTGTATGTAGTTCGTTCACAATTATATCATCCTCCCAACCTAGCAAAAATGTACGACCGCAGGGAACATATATTGGCTATAATTCTATATATTTCTATATATTGGTTTTTAGGTTGAGTCACCTGTCAATCAGAGCTTTGTTGTAGGCTTATCTTTTGTCTATGAAAGCCTAACCCATCGGCAGGTGTGAAATACAATGGTCAGTCAGCTGACTGGCCAATCATATCTTGGGGCTATTAATGATTCACAACGCCGATTTTTTTTTTTTTTTTGATTTTTTTTTTTTTTTTCGATATGACTTGTTTAGACTAATAAATAAGCAACTGAACTCATTATTTTTTCACATATTTATATTTTTATATTTAATGTTAACAAACGTTGTCCTTATGCACCATTGTGAGAAAATATGAGTCATTTTGCAGAAGAAAACGGAGTCTGTCAACAGGAAGGCCCATTATTTTGGCTTTTTTTGTGTTATCATCATCACTATAATAAAAAAAAAAAAATTTTCTCCACACTTAGAAACTGTTTTGCTTGTTTTTGACTCTTGAAACGACCCCGAAAACAGTGAGCAGCTCATACCTAAATCGATTAGAGAAGGTCCTACTAACCATCACACGTAACATTTTATTTTTCAGCAATCGATGTTGTTTTTAGCACTTCCCACCCTCCAACCGATGAATTTGTACATTTTATTTTAATTTTTTTTGTCAATAAAAAAAAATTGGGGATAATGTGAAGTAGGTTTTACCCATAGAGTGAATGTGGTATTTTGGTGACTGAAACTAGTTTAGAGAATGGGCCATCCTACCCCACCCAATTTTGGCCTTGTGCCACATCTTATTTTAATAAAGACAATTATACAGTGAACTTTTTCGTAAAATTTTAAAGATGAATAAAATGATCCCACTATGACTCCTGATAGTATTGAGATGAGAAAATATTGTAATTTCAATTATTGTACCTTACTTGTTGCTCACCTATACACATGGGAAATGATAACTCAATTGTCGCAAACATTTCGTTATGGTGGAGTGCTATTCTGATTATTACTGCGGTAAAGCCATGAATTAAATAACTGTTCTCTTTTTAAATCTCTGAAAAAGTTACATGATAAACGGCTGATTATCTCCTTTTCTATTTTATGTATTAGGGTTAGGTTAGGATTAGGTTAGGGTTAGATCCCCTGTTTATGTTTCACAGCCGATATAGATTTTGGTATTTTGTGAATTTTCCGTCGGCTTGTACAAGTTCTAAGTCTTAAGTATGCGGATTTAGTTAGTATACCAAGGTTGTAGATTAGTGTTAGGATAGTACTGCTGTGACTAAGACTATGGAAGATGAGAATGCTTCTGTATTGTTAGCAGGAAGGGCAGTTTCTTGTGGATAGCCTATATAAATTGTTTTTATTTGTTTGTTTGTTTTTTTACTTTAATGTTGAATACACATATAAATATATATATATATATATATATATATATTCTTTCATCATGTCTAAATGACTAAAAGCTTTTTTGAATATATATATATATATATATATATATGTAAAAATAAAAATTGAATAAAGGATAAGCAATTCAACAACTAACAAAAATAAACTCAAAAACTCATGTTGTAAAGTTCTGCCGAGATATTTCGGTCGTTAAGATACGGCCATTTTCATTCGGTTGGTAAACTTTATTTCAAAACGGAAAAGTTTTCGAATTTATACAAAGAATGCGATTGGAAGAAAATGTCACGTGCAGAGAACAACAAAAATTAATCCAGGTAAAGTAAACATCCACAGGATAAAAATCCAAAGAATTTCAACCGGGTTTATAAAGAGTGCTCAATAGCAAATAGAGCTTTTATATATATGATTATTTTTATTTATACAGACATGCACATAATCGGCGACACTGGCATGTCGATGTTATCGATCAATAGCTGTTAGAAACTGAGATCTCATCAGACAGAAAAAAAATCTAATCCTTTCCTCAGATCATATCTGGTTCTTTCCAAATGTGATCTGAGTAAAGGATTGGATTTTCTTTCTGTCTGAGATCTCAGTTTCTAACAGCTATTGATTGATAACATCGACATGCCAGTGTCGCAGATTATGTGCATGTCTGTATAAATAGAAATAATTATATATATATATATATATATATACTTGTTGTACCTGGAAGGGAGTCTTTTTACTTTAATTTTTCTTTCGCCTTTTTTATTATGTTTGATTTTTGTTGTTTATTTGCTTTTATCAATTTATTTTGTTTTAATGGGAGTTTGAAACTTAGATTTAATTAATATAGTGTAGTTTGGTCATAAAATTATTAATTACACAAAATTGTTACAAACCTATTTCTATTTATAAAATTTATTTATTTAATTATATAAAATTTATTTATTTATAAAATTTATAGAATGTAAATAGCTTCCAAAACTTTGAATCTATCAATACATGAGAATTTGCTAAGACTTTAAAAGACAAAAATGAATTTCTATTCGACATCTCAAAATCATTTCAAATTTCGAAGGGTCAGAAAATAATAATTTTTTTATTTCAACAAAAGATTAAAATGGCTGACTTCTTGATGAAGAAACAGAAATGCATTATGGTTGATCTAATTTTGTAATTAAATTAATTTATGAAGTAGGATTATTTTAAATTTCGTTTTATTTTATGCTATTGCATTTTTGATTTCTATAAATATTCGATTAATATTTATTAAAAATATTATAGTTAAACGTGTAATTATTAAAGTTACGTTGACACGAAATACACACACACCCAAGAATTAGTAACACAATTTTATTAATATCGAGATTTTTGTACATCACAATTTGTAATGATGGTCTTGTTTATTTCTATACAGGGATCATCATTATTTTTGTTGAACTTGAATTTTATTTTGTGTGTGTGTTATTTAAAAAAGTGAATTGTTTATTTCTATACAGGCATCATCATTGTTTTGTTGAACTTGAATTTTATTTTGTGTGTGTGTGTTATTTAAAAAAGTGAATTGTTTATTTTGTCTGGAAAAAAATCAATACTAATCAAGTCGATTAGTATTGAGTTTGGGTTGTGTATGTTTTCAGTGTCCCAAATTCAGTTCTCTAAAGACGTCATTCTATAAAATTTTCCAATGGTAAATTTATAGATGACCTTTTTTTTGTGATTGCATGTAAACACCCTAAAAAAAAAAAAAAAAAATCTCTAACACATGCGTATAAGGTCCACGATTTCGGAGAAATAGCCTGAAAAACTTGGTGGTAAAAAAAATATATTACCACCACTAATCCTAAATCCGAGTGGCAACAGAACCCCCTCAATTTTGTTTTTAATAAGATTTAAACAAACATTTATTTTATGTGATTAACATATATAGGGGAAAAAAGCCTTAGGGAAAAACATTGATTACCTCAGCTTTGGTATATTAAAAATAGATTATAATATATTATTTATAACTAATGGAGATTTCGTATCTGTCTGTCTGAAGCCGAAACTATAATATTACTATCTCTCAATACTCAATTCAGGGAGGATAGTGGGGTATTGGGTACTTCTATCGATCCTGACCCAATCACCGTGAATTTTGCGTCGGCAGCGTTTGGATATGCTATGTAAACACTCGAGAGATGACCAGCCGAATGGTGGCAACCGATACCTTCGATACGTTGCTGCATCATATTTTTTCAGTTTTATTTTCAAGAAAGATTGAAAAAAACAAAAAAACATAGCGAAATTACTGTTAATAAATACATTTTTTGTTTTTATTTTTGTAACAAAACAATGCTAAACAACTGTTAATAAATAATAATAATAATTAATAATAATAATAATAATAATAATAATAATAATACATTTTCTTTCTATCAAGTGGCACATTTAATAGCATTTCGGACATTTTTTTCTTTTTGCCAACAGCTTTTTTTCCTGGCAGAATGAAATAACTCATTCGCGAGATTCAACTCTGCTGCACAACTCTTTCGTGATTCAGTTTTTCTTTTCTTTTCTTTTCTTTTTTTTAATTTAACAGGAAATAAACATGCACTGGCTTTGATCAATTGCTTCTGGCTTTAATCAATTTCAATACTTATTAGAAAAATTGTCGTCTGGTTAATGACAACTGATTGGCTAATCGCTCGGCATCTCTCTGCCACCATTTGGCTCGTCATCTCTCGGGTGTTCATGTAGCATGCCCAAACGCTGCCGACGCGAAGTTTACGGAGATTGGGTCAGGATCGATAGAAGTACCGGGTATTGTTCTGTTGTCATGATACCAACCTCTTAGGCATTACTTCCTCCTTTTTTCGGTGGGTAGTGTGGTATCTGTTCTGGAAAAAGCCTTGATTAACTCAGCTTTAGTATAATAATAGATTGTTTTTAGATTTTGCTTTAAAAAATGGAAAGAACGAATCGCAAATGTTATACATCGTATAAATATGAGTGTTGTTAATGTGACTGATGCTGTAACGTTCATTTTTTTTTTATCGATCCCTCCATCCATTTTGTTGCGGCTGCTGTGTTTGTAGTTTTATTGAAACACGTGCGGTCAATAATTGCTTTGTTTAGATCTCATTGCTCTCTTCTCACGTGTTGCAGGTTGATAATAGTTTTTGAACAATCAACTAATAATCTTTTCTTTTCTAATTTATATTCTTAGAATCTCATTGGTGATCGATTATCTTTTAGATAAGAGATATTTTCTTTTGTTTTCAACCAATGAACAGAGAGAGGATTTTCCTTCATTCCATAAAAGAACAAACAAATCCGAAAGTGATATTTTTTTTTGTTTGTTTGTTTTTGTGACTTCATATTTTAATATTAAAAATGACTGTGTGCATCGATTTAGACTGATTCTCTAATTTTTGTTGTTTTAATTTTAGATTTGTTTCTACGCTTTAATCAAACGTCTTTTAGTCTGTCCATTGGTTGCTTAGTCTGTCTCTTATTATATTAAAAATCAATTTTTACTTCCACTATCTTAGGTTGATTTGAAACTTGCTAGGTGATGCTAATACAAGAATCACATTCATATAATATATAATAATGATTTTATATATATATATATATATATATATATATATATATATATACTAACTTCTTTGTAATATAGTAGGAACAATCCCAGCAGAGTGCAAGATTAATTTAAAATTAAAATTAAAAATTAAGAGCGTGATATTTATTTTGGTACAGAAAAATGAGTACAACATTCGTACCGTCGGTTTCAAGCACAGAAGGACTTAGCCATCCGGCTCTCTTCAGTTTCTGTTGTCATCTCAGAGATTGTTGTACTAATTTTTCTATACATAAATAAATAAATATATATATGTGTGTGTGTGTGTGTGTGTGTGTTAAGAAAAATTAGTCAGATTCTCGATATTAGCATTACATCTGACAAATTGATATCTGATTCTACCTAGCCAATTTGTCTTCTTCCTTCTACTATGTTCTTTGTATTTCACTTGAGTTTCTCTCAAAAATACTTATTCCGGCTAGGGAGATTTTAAGAATGACAGCATTTTTTGTTTATGACCTAAACAGCCCACACCGCTTAAAAGATTAATAACATGTTTTTGTTTTTTTAGTACGATTATTTTTTAAATAGGATTTTAAAAGTTAAATTTAATTATTACAGTATAATTTGTTAATTGACACTTTTATTTCGATAGTATTTTTTTAAAAATATATATTTAGGCGAAATTTAAACAAGAATTTGTTCATTGTCACATGTGTGTGTGTGTGGACATGTTTTTTCCCTCATACTCGTCATAAAGTAAATGTTTTTCTTACCTGGCAACAATTCATTAGGTCTTCGATTGTGTCAGATGATTATTTTAGTGAAACAAAGAAAATGTGACTTTCATTTACTCGCATTTTATTGATCTCAGCAAAACAAAATTTAAATAATCAACATTTTGTGTTCATTTTTTTAGATTAATCTCCATTTTATTGGAGATAATGTTGACAGAAAAATTCCCGAGTTCGACAAGGTACACCTGAAGAAGGTCGGAGGTTACATCGGCCGAAACGTTGTGATAAAAACACCCAGGATGAGAATAGTAGTCCGAATATACCAAATTCTACTAATAATGTTTTGTTCAAATCATACTCATCCAATTGCATTTTGTTCAGGTCAAGCTTTCTCCCCAAATTATGGATGACTCAAACAAGCTGACTGGGATCTCTACCTTCCCTCTTTCTTTTCCTTAATCACATGAATAAAACGTATCTCCTATTAGTGATTCCAAAGGGATTTGGATTATGAACATAATTGGGTGATGAGCATATCGCTGTATTTGTTTTTGAATGTCTCATCAAACAAGTTTGATGAGACAAAATTGACAACTTTTCTCTGTTGATTCTTCTTTAAATTCTTCGAGTATCAATATATCTATTTACTACTAAAACTCTGAGAATGTTGTCACACGTTTCATCTGTACATGAATGTTTTAGATGGTGAGAGGAAGGACAAATAACATAAATAAATAGCAAATGATTAGAGAAGTTGAAAGATGTAAATAATTAAGAGAGAGGGGAAAAAGAGAGATGGTCTATTATGACATCACAATGTATTCCGAAATCCATTGACGTTATGAAAATTGGACGTTTTGTGGGTGGTTTGTCTGTTGATACTGCAGTAAATAAAAATGTTTTCAATTAATAATACTTTGCTATCCTTGTAAAGACATGATTATTAACCAATGTGAAAGTTAAGAAATTATGTTTTTCTTATTATGATATAATATATAACGTAAAGATGAGAATCCCCCATTTGATCAGAATAATAATTTAATAACAAAAGGTAGATAACATATTTGATTCTATTTCTTTGCTTTAAATATTTAGTTCTGCTCAATATTTCATTTTTTCTTAGTCATAAATAAAGAAGGCAGAGGAATGTTCACCCTCTCATCTTCATCTACTTTTCCTTCCACCCATTTCACTAGTAGCGAATATTTAGTAAGAGACATATTTTCTAGTTCACTGCTTTCAGAAATAAAACCTATGACATTGTTAAAAACAAAAACAAAATCTACTCTTTAATTTGTGTCTTAGAAGCATTGCCCAGAGAGTTTTGTATGGGTTGTCCGGAAGAGATGCTGTATGTTGATGATTTAGTACCCACCTGTTAAACAGTGGAAAACCTACTTGGAAAGTTAAAGGCTTGGATAATGCTATGGAAAGTTAAGGTTTGAAAGTGACTGTTACCAAGACCAAAGTGATGATCAGTGGTCGTAGCGCTGGAAATCCCCCATAAAGAAGAAAGTTCCCCTGCCCAGTTTGTGGAAAGGGGGTCCAGTGAAACTCCATTTTCTGTGGTACATATTGGGTACACAAGAAATGCAGTGGAATTACTGGTAGGTTGAGAGATAATAACCAGTTTGTGTACAAGAAATGTAAGATAATGGAGACGAATGAGAACTCAGATGTGGAGAAAGTATATTTTGATGGCAAAGTTATTGAGGTTGTTCATAAGTTTTGTTACCTTGGTGATATCATTGGAGCACAAGGTGGAGCAGGTGTTAATGTAAATGCAAGAGTTATGAGTGGACGAAGTAAGTTCAGGGAACTTTTGTCATTACTAACCAGCAAAGCATTACCACTGTCAGCCAATGGAAGACTATATTAGGCATATGTAGGCAGTGTGATGATGTATGGAAGTGAAACCTGGCCAGTGAGGGTTGAAGACATGTTGCATGGAGAGAAATGATGAGAATAAATTGATGGATGTATAATATGAGTCTTAAAGGCAGGCTTAGATCTGTTGACCTCAGAGGTAGATTAAATCTGGACAGTATACGGAGATGTGTGCAGAACAGGAGACTTCGATGGTTTGGCCATGTTAAAAAAATGGATAATGGTTCTTGGGTTAGTATATGTAAAATAGTCGAGGTAGTAGGTTCAATTCACAGAGGAAGACCACGAGAAACATGAGAGGAAATTATAAGGGTGGACTGGATAGGTTAGTTTGGAAGTCAAATTCTAAAAGCTGTCCAACACATGCCAGCATGTAAAATGGATGTTAAACCAAATATGATGATGATCATCATGACGTTAGCTTTCGCATAAACACTTACATTCATTTAAAAGAAATATTTAGTTATTTATTTCTTAAATTAACTTGTATATCATAAGATAATGTATACTAATTTGCGTTTCAGAAACTAATTACATTGCTGATTTCATGCATTGATATAAGCGCCTTTGCTTTTGTCATGATGCATGCTTTCCTAGGTTGGCCTAAAGTAACTTTCTTTTAATCTCGAACTAACACATCCCCCACTAAGTAAATGAATGCTATTACTAAATTCTAATACATTTTTATAGGATTAGTTTTTATATTATTTTTATTCTAAGATTTTTTTATTTTACCATTGTCGTCCATACAATTTCGTTTCCTCTGATTAGACAGAAAATCATTCTGATTTTTCTTTGGTTTTTACAGCACATAACAAAATAATTAAATTTAATCAGATTTACTTTTTTTCCCTTATGTTTTTATTTACTTTTTTTTAGTGACCCATAAAAAACAATATAACGAAACAAACATCTTATTCTTATTCTGAATTATTTCTCATTATTATTATAATAAATATATTATACATATATAAATACATTCTCTCTCTCTCTCTCTCTCTCACACACACGAATTATCGTAAATCTTTTCTTTGTTTGACACATGACAAAACGAATGTTAAAGTGAATATTATTATGATGATGATGATGAATACGCTAATAAATACATACACATTCTCTTTCTCCTCCTCTCTCTTCTACCCCCTCTCTCTATCCCCCTCTCTCTCTCTCTTCTCCTCCCCTCTCTCTCTTCTCCTCCTCTCTCTCTCTCTTCCCCCCTCCCTCTCTCTCTCTTCCTCCCCTCTCTCTCGTCTCCCCCTCTCCCTCTCTTTCTCTCTCATTTCTTTTATTCATTCGACATTAATATAAAGGTTGATAGTTCAATTCGAACTATAGACGATTATTTGCTGTACGTTTTCAGTGTCCCAAATTCTCTTTCCAACCGATTATTCTATTGGAGATTTTAACATTATAAAATAACATAAATTGACTGAAGACAGATGAAATAAACTCATAATTAGCCATAAAATAACCTTGACTAAAAATACGGACGCATATGGGGTTCAGAGGTGGCAGCAGAACATGATTTTAAGCGGAATCAAAAGTACTTTGCATGTAAAGAAGGTTCATTCATTAAAAACTTGAATCCTGATATTAAAAGCCATAGAAAGAATTGAATAAAAACATAAATAAGGGGAAAATTGTTTATTCACTATTTCTTTTTTTTTATTGTTGAGAGCGTGATTTTAATTTCCGTTTCATTTTTTCCATTCGAAATTCCAAGATAATTTCCATCTCTGTCTTCGCTTTCTCCTATATGATCCAGCCACGATCCATAATATTGATTTCTAATTGAATCCATAACAACTATAAATAGTTAAAACTATATTTCAAAGAAAACAAACAACTTGATCGCTCACCATGTTAAACAACGGGGCTTTTTTTTATGTACTAAGGAGTCACCACTTATCAAAACCCAAAGGCCACTCGGAGAAAAGGGTTAATGAGTTTGTCAGATGAACGGTGAGACAACACCATGGGGATCCGGAACGATGGTTGAAACTGGATAGAATTTGATTACTTAAGAGGGCGGCTCAACAAGAATCTGTCATATTGTTGTCAGCTGAGAAGCAGCCCCGTGGTATTGTGTTCCACAGATGAGTAGTTCTTGGAAAGAAACTTTGTTCATGGAAGTTCTGTTTAGTTTTAGGTACACAAAGGAAGTAATGAAAAATTATTTACAGTGGTTGTAGCTAAACGAGTTTTTCTTGTGAATGTTTTAAAGGGAGGAACCATAGATTGGAACTCAGTCGAGCACTTACCATGAAAATAATGATAGAGTAGAGAAAGACTAGCAACCTCTCTTCTGTGAAAAAGAGGCTGTAGGGAAGCGGATATCCCACACTAGATTTCGAAGTTGGTTTTGTACTCTGTCAAGGCAGGAAAGGATCGTCTGGGCGGCACCTCCTCAGATGTGGCAATAGTACTCCATCTTAAGACGTATTTAACTCTTATACAGGTAGAGGATTGTGTCAGGGGTGAGACACTTTCTGGAGTGGTAGAATGATCCAAATATTATTCCAGTGATCTTAGCAACATATTTGATTTAAGTCTTCCATTTAAGGTCTGGAGTGAAGGGCAGTCCTAGGAGCTTATCAAAATAGGGGGCTTCCTTAAGGATAGAGCCATTTATTTCAACTGGGGCATGTGAAGATCCGAGCGTTGGTGGTGAAAAGAAAGAAGCTTGGTTTTAGATGTATTAAAAGTAACCAACCACCTTTTTCCCCATTGTGTGGCGTGCTCCAGGTCAGAAGAGGGAGAATTAGAAACATCTTGATCATTAATGCTCTTCGAAGTGTTGCCATAGATGGTTATGTCGTCTGCATAAATGTCAACGAATGATCTTAGAATATTGTTTGGGAGATTATCGATGAAGATAAGGAAGAGAGTTGGGCCCAAAATGAATCCTTGAGGCATGCCAGCATTGATACTATGTGCTTCAGACTTCTGCCCATCACCAATTACTTTTATCAACCTATCAGAGAGAAAGGATTTGATGGTTGAGGACAACGGTTTTCTTTATTGAGGAAATAATGAATTATTCAAACAAGTTACCAGAGAATGTCAAGAATGCAACTACTGTAAATAGCTTTTTCAATAATATTGACCAGTTTTGTATGATTAAAGTATAAAGAATAGATTGCATGGACAGTACTGAGAGCTTTCAGATGAGATATTTAAATTAATCTTGGTAGGAGTTATGCCATTGTACGAAAGAAAGTCGGTGGAGGTAAAGGAATAGTATTTTTTTTAATTTAAACTGCTAAATAACGAAACAGATGACACAAACTATCTCCATGACAGGATGCTGGTCTGTCACCAGTCATACTTCCAGCAATTTATTTATACACCTTGATAAAGGGTTTGATGGCAGCATCTGGTATTCACAGATAATTACCCATCTAAGTAATGACCAGGCTCACCGTCGCTTAACTTGAGATTTAGCTGCAACTTATTTCAAATAACTGAATTATTTTAATTCTATCACAAATGAGAAATCAGCCATTTTGACACAATGACAATAAAATTATAAATTAGAAGGAAAGAAATTCTGGGATCAAAATTTGGATGATTTTCTAAATTTAATAGACATTCCTTATTCAAACATCGATGGTAAAATTTTCATGATGATCCTATTAGAAGTTTTTGTATCAAGTTGTTAACAGACAAAAAAACAAATGAAAAGATAAACACTTTTTTCAAACTTAGTTCACTCCGAACAATTTACCAGGACGAATAACCCAAACGCCCTGGTTGAAACGGGGATACTTTTTAAAAAATATTTTTTAAAACTTAGTTCACTCCAAATAAGGCAAGTTGCCACTGTAGACATAAGGGGCTACTGAAAATTAGGGTGAAAGTTTTGGAGGTCATCTTAAATTGGGAGCTGTGCAGCGAGATGCTTGTTCACATTAGTTTTAAATTTCTACATGTCTGTACAGTCAGGGAAACAGGGAGCAGGGATTGAGTTCCAAAGGTCGGCAGCTCGAGGAAAGAAGCTATTGGAGTAGAAGGCTCAATGGCATCTGGGGACCTCTACAGTGAATGGATGGGATTTAGCTGGTTGTCAGGTTGGTCGAGTGTATTTACATCTAGGGGGCACCAGAGCAGCAAGTTCATCGGAGCACATTCTATTGAAGTATTTGTAAAACAAGCACATGGATGCAACATTGCCACGATGGGGCAGGGGCCGGAGCTTGTTGATGGAACTAAAAGACATGAATAATCTGAAATTATTGCTAATTGTTTTTATGTCGAATAAAAGTTTATTTGGTTGAAAATCAAATTGCATTATAATCAAAGTTTGTCTTTTTTTTCTTTCTCTTTTCAGAATGCGAGAATTAGATCGCGAACAAACGGAGAGTTTGATAAATGCAGGTGATTTGACCCCGAAGTCTGAATCCTGACACCTCTCTCTCTCTGGGGTGGACATTCTTTTGTAAATATATTTCAACATGTGTAGATATGAAAAAATTGTAAGAATTCAAATCAGATGATCACTCAGATTGTTAGCACATGGACATCACTACCAACAATGGGGGAAAAAACACAAAAAATATGAAACGGTAAAAGTGTTTTAAAAAAATTGATTTAAAAATTCCAACAAAATAAAGAGTAAAGTTAACTCTTTCATTCCTAGTAATAAAATGAATTTTGTTTTAGCTTATCTAAATGTCTATTCAAAGAATAAAAAATAAATAAAATTGCAAAAAAAAAAAATCGAATAGTTTAAAATTTATTTGGATGTAATGTTTTGATGAGTTCATTATTATTTTTGCCTGGAATTAAAAAAAAAAAAAAAAAATTCTCTCTATTTGAGTTATCTTTCCATTTTTATTTTTTATTTTTAGAATTTGTGAATTCTATTTATTTCTTTTTCCTCCTTTTTTTTTTTCCTATTCGTCTTTATTTCCTATCGTTAATTTTAGCCATTTTCCACTTTTCGTCCTCTTTTTTTCTTTCTCATTTCTTTTGTTTCTCTTTCTCTCTTTCCTCTTTCTTTTGTTTTCTGTCTTTCCTTCCTTTGTTCTCCCCCCCCCCTCTCGTTCATCTCCGCCTCTTTCCACTTCTCCTTCTTATTCCTCCTCCCCCTTGCCTCTTCTTCCCACTCTGTTTACCTCTTGTCTTCCCCCCCAGACCCTTATAGTGAGTAATTGTTGTCAATTATGTACATTTTCTCTAAATTATGCAGCATTTTGACAAGGAAAAAAAAAGACAATATTTTTATTTATTGAAAACAAAATACAGATAAAACCATTTTGATTAAAACTTTAATGAAAAAACTTTTTTATTTGCTTACATTAGATATCTTTTTAGTATTACCTGCACCTTTCTTCCCCATCCCCGTGTAAACCTGGTTGTGTCAAATTTTGCTTTTCCTTTTTAATTCCTTAAGATGGGGAAGCAAGATTTATTTCATCAAAACTTATTTTCATTGTGATGCATTTTTATATTTAATAAATAAACTGATCATATAAAGAAAATTCCTTGTTTGTCTCCAACTTTCAATGAAACCAAATTTAGGAATTACAAATCATTGTATTTAATAAAAAATATGTTATCAAATCATAGTAAGCGTTTTTATTGAGATTTTTTTAATTGAATTATGCACACATTTAAGAATGCAATTCATTATACAGTACTAAAGTATGATTTTGAAGTTTTTTTTTTCTTCTGTTTTTTTTTAAATATAATCATTTATTTAATACTAGCTGACCCGATCTGGCATTGCCCAGGATTATATGATTGCATTTAGTGTAAACCAGCCCGGGTGTCTTTGAAAAATACCCCCCCCCCCCCCCCCAAAAAAAAAGATTGAGAATTTCAAACAGCACAGTTAATTGAAGAAAAAAAGAAAAAAAAAGTGACAGGATCCCGAGCAACACCGAGTAGATACGGCTTGTAAAGAATAGGATGGTGTGACTGTATGGCCGCATTTATAATCCTAACCCTAACTTCCGGTTCGTTTGTTCTTTTTTTAATTGTATTAAATTGTTTTGCACAGGTGCAAGTAATAAAAAAAATACTAGCAAATATATGCTCCCTCCGGTTGCATTTTTTTTGCTAGTTGTTTTATTTAATTGCTCTTTCTTTCTTTATCTCTCTCTTTTCTTTCTCTCTCTCTTTTCTTTCTCTCTCTCTCTTTTCTCTCTCTCTCTTTTTTCTCTCTCTCTCTCTCTCTCTCTCTCTCTTTTCTCTCTCTCTCTCTCTCTCTTTCTTGAAATAGAAATTTCTGTTTGAATAATCAGAGGGCAGGTAACCAAATGTTGGAATATCCGCCGGCTGTTCCATTATATTCCATTACAATCTAATTTGATTATGTAACTCAATTATATAGATTTAAAAAAAACAAAAAAACAATGTCTTTAATTCTATTTATAATTTTTATTAAGATTATTATCGAAGAAAATATTTTAAATACATCTGCAAATCCGAAAAACCCAATCATGAGTGTATATTTGCGAATATTAATTTATTAGAAGCTTTGAAACAAATTAATTATGTAAATTTGAATAACGCGTGAAGTTTGGGAAAAGTTTTGGAATGGGTATATATAGGAGCTAATAAGTAGATATAAAAAGGGGAGAGCTCATAACTAATAATATAGTTTTGGCTTCAAGTAGATATACAAAGAAAGCAATAAAAACTAATAATATAGTTTCGGTGACAGACAGACAGACAGATACATAATCTCCATTATTATAGGGATATTATCAATACTAAGTATCATTTTTAGGGGGAAGTTCAATCATAGATTTGTGTCTCCTCTGAGAAATATTGTTTATCAGAATGAATCTTTACTAAAGTTTTATTATTATAACGATCAGTCGTCCAACACATGCCAGCATGTGAAACTGACGTTAAACCGAATACTGATGAGTCGTATCATTGCATTCTTAACCTTGTGCCATAGATGCAACAACCAAGTTCCCGTAATCATTACAGAAACATTAACGTTCACAAGGGTCATTCATACCTTGGTTGCCGGTCGTTGCTTCTGCGGTGATCCTCCTAGACTGAAGGAGTGCTGTCCTGTAATGAAAGCTTCTTATTCATACCTTCGAAAAGATAAACTTGATGGAAGACAGGAGGGTGCTTGTGCTGATGAGCGGCCGTACGAAAAAATTATTTTTTTATAAAAACAGTATTATGTACTTATTCAGTGTTATATTCTTACTCACTGTACAAAAAAAGTAGAAAAAATTATCCACTAGAACTTTAATTACAAGTATTTTTCCATTCTGCGTATCATAACAGCGATTCGTTCAGTAAGCATCCATCTTTTTTCTTAAAAATAATTCAAGGGCAGATAATTCGCAAGGGAGATAATCATGCAATTTTAAAAAATTCGAAGTTCAACGATGCTTCAAGAGTGGGACTACATTTTCATTATTTCGGCAAGCGCAGCCAGCTGCATTGCCTTGTGTCACGTCCAGCTATCATGAGGAGCCAAGTAAATAGGTATTAGCTTCATCCCAGTGGAAAAGAACCCGAAGAGTTCTAACTCCTCCACTAATTCCATGATGACGTTGCTAGTAGCAGAACGTTGGTGAGCTAAACCATTTTTTTTTTTTTTTTGATGAACGGATGGAAGTCTGAAGGAGATAGATCTGATAAATGAGGTGGCTGAGGAACCAGTAAGAAGCCACAGGCATGTATAGTTCCCATTACAACTGCTGGAGCGTTATTTTGATGGAAAAGGATTCCTCTGGTCAGCATTCTTCACCTCTTTGACCTACTGAAATATTTCAGGAAAAAAAAATCTGAGCAAAATAATAATTTCTAGTGATGGTGTTCCTCCTCTCAAGGAAATCGATCACCATACCCCCCCCCCTCCGCTTAAACTGATGCGGTTACCTTTTCAGCTGAATGCATGATCTCGAACATCTTCAGTGTTTGAGATGATGCATGCTACCATTGATTTGGATGTTCTTTTGTTTCAGCTTCATAGTAGTGAGCCCAGCACTCATCCATACTGGTGCTACCAGATCAGGCTGTCTGAAGATATAGGCTTCCTGACCCAAAATGCACCAAACATTGATGTTTTGCAAAGTCAAAAACAAAAAACAATTTCCCTCCCCTCTTTCCTCCTCTCCATCCCTTCCCCAAAACTTTTACCAAAATGACTGTGTTCGGCATAAAATATCCCAAAAAGGTATATGCCATAAAATAAAACAAAACAACCAAACGAAACACCATGAATAAACATTTAAAGATATAAAGAACTTGAAGCATAAAAACTTTTGCCAAAATGACCGGATTCAGCATTAAATAATCGGAAATGTGGTGATATGCCATAAAACAAAACAACCGAACGGAACTCATTCATAATAATAAATTGAACAAAAAGAAAATTGTCCACATCAGCTTCAAACGGTGAGTGCGTTTTTGATCAAGAGTCAGAAGACATGGAACAAATCACCCCTGTGAGATGCTTAACATATTAATAATCGGCGGCGCTATTTCACGGCCATGTCCAGAGTACGGTCAAATTTTTCTTTTGTACTGGCAGTTGATGGTCTACCTGACTCCAACTCATTTTAAACACTCGTACCATGTTTGAATCCTTCTACTCAGCATTTGACTGGCATAGTCCATATTCACTTGCTTCCCCACGAGGGCAGAGTTAGAAACAATGTCAGTTTTTAATGTGGGGAAAGTCAAGCTCCTCAAAAAGGAGTAATCTCGATTGGAACAACAATCTACATTGTCTCAGTCTAGAAGGATTTCTCTTTCAGTGACCGAGGACAGAAAAGATGATGTGTACTCTCAGAACAGCGGCGGCGGCAATGTCATGTAATGCTTTGATCGTATCCTGGTAGAGTTCAGATAATGACATTCTTTTTAAGTCTACATATTTGATGACAGCACGATACACTCATTTTTTTTATTTTCACCCGATCACTTATGAAATTTAACAATCTGCAGAATGAAAACTAAAAGAGTTAGAAACATGAAATGTGTAAATGATAATGAGGATCGATCGTATGTCACAAACAAAATCATTTGCTCAACTCATTTATCCATCTTCTGGTTCGAGCTCCGTAACGTGGTTGAATTCGTTTTAACGGAAAACATATCAGCCACAACTTGTACTTACTATTTCACAGCTATCACAGTTTCTTAATTTATTTTATTTAATATTGCTAAAAATATCCATATTAAAATAATATAAAAAAAAATAAAATGTATTCTATAAAACCTTAGCTCTCAAAACATTTAATTTTCTTTTACATTTTAATTTCCGATTTTCTGTTTATCAACTTCTACCGGAAGCTGTTTAATTTTTGGTTTGGTTTTATTCGCACCCTAACAGTGTTACGTCTTTGTACAGGTGGTCATTGAATTTCGACTATGGGTATATTGAGATGCATTTCCTCCTTGAAATGAAGAAAGGTGAAGTTATTTAAGTGATCTAAAAAGTAAAAAATTTTTAGATCACTTAAATAACTTCACCTTTCTTTTGAATAAAATAAATACTTTTATTTTACAGTTAAGAAAAAGATTTATTTATGCATTAAATCTGCAGCAGAATATTGTATTTTTAGTTTTTGTCACTCCATTTTTTGTCAGTCACTTTCTAATCAATTTAGTTTTTGTAACTCATTTTTTGTCAGTCACTTTCTAATCAATTTAGTTTTTGTAACTCATTTTTTGTCAGTCACTTTCTAATCAATTTAGTTTTTGTAACTCAATTTTTTTGTCAGTCACTTTTTAATCAATTAAGTTTTTGTAACTCCATTTTTTTGTCAGTCATTTTCTAATCAATTTAGTTTTTGTCACTCCATTTTTTGTCAGTCACTTTCTAATCAATTTAGTTTTTGTAACTCATTTTTTGTCAGTCACTTTCTAATCAATTTAGTTTTTGTAACTCATTTTTTGTCAGTCACTTTCTAATCAATTTAGTTTTTGTAACTCAATTTTCAACAGATATTTTATTTATAGAAAATTTAGTTTTTGTAACTCAATTTTTTGTCAGTCACTTTCTAATCAATTTAGTTTTTGTAACTCAATCACAACGAAATATTTTATTTATAGAAAATATAGTTTTTGTAACTCAATCACAACGAAATATTTTATTTATAGAAAATATAGATTTTGTAAATCAATTTTTTGTCAATCACTTTCTAATCAATTTAGTTTTTGTAACTCAATTTTCAACGAAATATTTTATTTATAGAAAATTTAGTTTTTGTAACTCAATTTTTTGTCAATCACTTTCTCCCATGTTTTCCTTAACCTTCCCTTGTGAACTGAACCTGCTATCTCAACTGTTCTACATCTGCTTACCCAAGAACTCTTATCCATCATTTCAAGATGTCTGTACCAACGAGGTCTCTGGTTCTGTACAAATCTCCTTATGCTGTCTAGATTTAATCTTTCTCTGAGGTCATCAGATTTAAGACTGTCTTTAATACTCATATTACATATCCATCGTATCATTCTAATATCATTTCTTTGTATGTAATGCATGTCCCCAACCCTCACTGGCCAGGTTTCACTTCCATACAGCATCACACTGCGTACACATGCCTAATAGATTCTTTCCTTGGCTGAGAGTGATCACAGTGGTAATGCTCTGCTGGTTAGTAATGGCAGAAATTCCCTGAACTTACTCATAACTTTTCATTCACAAAGTAACAAGATTTCTGAACAACCTCAATTACTTCGCCATCCACATATATTTTCTTCACATCTGAGTTCTCATCTGTCTCCATCGTCTTATACATTTTGCACACAAACTGATTATCATATCTCAAACTACCAGTAATTCCACTACACTTCTTGTGTATCCAATGTTTGCAAGTATCACAAAAAAATTGAGTTGCTCCCAACTCCCGTTCCACAAACTGAGCAGGGGAACTTTCCCATTTCTGGGGGATTTCCAACACTAAAACCACTGATCATCACTTTGGTCTTGTGCCATTCATTCTCAGATCTTTACTTTTCATGGCATTCCATCAAGTTTTTAACTTAACAAGTAGATCTTCCATTGTTTCACAGGTAAGTACTAAATGATCAACAGACAGCGTCTATTCCGGACAACTCGTACAAAACTCCTTAGACAATGCTTCTAAGACACAAATGAAAAACAACGGACTCAATACAGAACCCGGATGTGCTCCTACTTTAACATTAAAGCTGTCATTAAATGTGCTGTTAATTTTAATATTACTTAAACAACCTTAACTAACCACTCCTTTGTCCCTAGTTTACGCAATGGCCACCAGACAACATCTCTTAGCAATCTGTCAAAAGCATTTTCCCAGATCCACAAAAGCAAAATACGGGTTCTTCTTAGTTAGGTACTTCTCTTGCATTTGTCTCAGGATAAATATAGCACTAGTGGCATGTCGATGTTATCGATCAACAGCTGTTATAAACTGAGATCTCATCAGGCAGAGTTAGAATCTGATCTTTATCTCTGCCTAATGAGATCTCAGTTTCAAACAGCTGCTGATCGATAATATCGACATGCCAGTGTCGCAGATTTTGTACATGTCTGGATAAATAAAAATAATCATATATATAAAAGCTCTATTTGATATTGAGCACTTTTTATGAGCCCAGTTGAAATTCTTTGGATTTCTATCCTGTGGATGTTTACCTTGCATGGATTATTTTTTTTTTAATATATATATATATATATATATATATATATATATCATGACAGCACACTCCCATCGATCATGAAGGTTGGGTTATTTTTATAATGTTTTGAGTATAAAACTTCATTAGTGTATTTGCTATTGCCAATAAAAACATTTGAAATTTTTACACTTCATACAATTTAGAAACTGCTTATAGTTATGAACGCTTTTAATGTGAATTAAACCTTTTATATGTGGATTATTTTATCATAAGCAAATACTTTTTGCAATGATCAAAAATAAAACTTTAATACAGCAGTATGACAATACTCTTTAAATTCTAATCACACGTCACCATAATTGTAAAGTTACAGCACTTGAATTCCTATTCACTACTCTAAATCATTGAAACGAAACTAATCAATTTACTAAAGGAAACAAAATGGAAAAGCAAACAGAACTAATCGATAAGAAAAATAAGACAAAAATAATTAATAAGAAAAATAAGACAGACTAATCGATAAGAAGGAAAAACTAATCGATAAGCAAAAGAAGACAAAACTCTCTCGTTCCCTTCTTTCTGTTTTACTCTTTGTTCTTTTCACCTTCTTATTCATTCCCTTTTCTACTACCTTCCCTTCTTCATGCTGCAAAGTATGCAGGACATACGTACGTTCACTTTTATTATAAAGATATTAATTTATTAACTCCATTCCTAAGACAATCACCGGCCAGTTTGTTGCGTCAAGTTCTTAGGACTTGACACTGTTCAGATCGCCACATTTCATATCACTTATGAATTATTTTAAAATCCCTCACATCATCTTGTTTGACCAACATAACCGTGTATCTCTCAGCCTAACCCTAACCCTTCCTGTCTTCACTCTCTAACACAAACATCTAATTTGTCCTTCATTCAATAATCTCCATCATCTGTTAGTTTGTACAGTGTGGTCCAAAAGTTTTGTAAAACAGTAAAAACAATAGACTTGGCCTTTTGGCTAAGATCAAAGTGTAGTATCTGTTCCGATGGATACTGCACGCCTGTCCTGTGCAGTTCTAGGAGGTCCACCCTCCCAGGCTTTGCCTCCCCTCTTTGGGGAGGAGTAAGTTTATTGCTTACTGTCTGAGGCGCCCCTACCGGGGAATGCCGACGGGGCTGCCCAGGCAATTTTTAAATGGCCAGAGTGCTCACCTCTCGAGCGCTGGCTTTTCAAACCCCACTTTCTCGATCCGATCTTGGGTCACATCTTACTTGTGGGAGTAAGATAAAACTGGCCTTGTGCCTAACTCCTAGCGAGGAGTAAATAAAACCATCACCAACTGTTCCGATGGATACTGCACCCCATAGACTGGTATTGTCTTGGCCTTCGGGGCTTGATTTACGCCGGTCTGTGGGTTTGTCCTGTGCAGTTCTAGGAGGTCCACCCTCCCAGGCTTTGCCTCCCCTCTTTGGGAGGAGTAAGTTTATTGCTTACTGCCTGAGGCGTCCCTACCGGGGAATGCCGACGGGGCTGCCCAGGCATTTTTTGCAGGGCAGAGTGCTCACCTTCTCGGGTGCTGGCTTTTCAAATCCCACTTTCCCGACCCGACCTTGGGTCACATCTTACCTTGTGGGAGTAAGATAAAACTGGCCTTGTGCCTAACCTCCTGGCGAGGAGGTAAATAAAACCATCACCAAAGCACAGCATCATAAAATATCATGCAGTTCCTGACGCCGCATCATTTTGCGCCACAAAAATGATGCTCTTCATACAGACCTTCTTCTATTGTCTTTTTCTGTTTTATTTTCCCCTGTTCTTAAAGCGAAGAAACCAGAACATGTGTTTTGTATTGCTGTATTACTCGTTCCTCTATTGTTGTTAATTTTTGGTAGGGTAACAAGACTTTCGTTCCACCCTGTAATGTAGAAGTCATAAATAATTACTTATTTTCTCTCTCGGAGAAATGTCCCTGTTAGGCGATTTGGTTACACACTGACCAATCAGCAGGGCGCATTTATTTCATCTCAAGAAGAACTAATTCAGCCCCTTTGAGAATAACGGTTGGTCATCAGAGAGATTCCTGGAAGCAACGATGCCCCCTTTCTCTCTCCTGTCCCTGTCCACTGGACGCCCAAGCACCGACTATCTTCGCCGGAAAATAACTGCTTACAGACTTTCGGCAGTCCAAAAGATTTTCTAACTTTTTTTTTCCTCACTCGGACACTGTCCAACTTTCTTCAACCTATACAAAAACGGTATAGGTGATTGAATAAACCCTTTTGTTGTTGTAATAAAAAAAAGGTTTTGTTTTACCTTTCGTGTGACAGTGTTCGTGGCATACATAATAATAATCTAGGAGTTTGTCTCTGCTAAGAACCAGCACCTGTAGTAGGTCGTGTCATAAGTTCTTAGAAAGTTACACTGTTTAATCCATTTTCCAGGTGACCATGAGGAAGATGCCACATGACCACCTGCTGCTAGCTTTGCATATCACTAATTAAACTGAACAACTATCTAAAAATAGTTTCTTTATAATTTCACAATCTTCTTTAACCAATCACAGCCCATCTCCTAATCTTTCTTTATTATCAAACAAACGTTGCCCCATTCATAAGAATTCATCATAGTCAGACAAAATATCAGGGTCTTGGATTTTAGTCAGACAAAATATCAGGGTCTTGGATTTTAGTCAGACAAAATATCAGGGTCTTTTTTTTTTTTTTCACCCCAAACAAGGCAGGCCGACACTGTAGACGTAAAGGGTTACTGAAAATTTGGGTGTGGGTTTTGGGTGTCACCCCGAGTTGGGAGCAGTGCAGCAACATGCCTGTTTACATTAGTTTTAAACCTCTGCATGTCGTTACAGTCGGGGGAAACAGGGAGCAGGGAGGGAGTTCCAGAGTCCAGCAGTACGAGGAAAGAAGCTATTGGAGTAGAAGGCTCTCCGGCATATGGGGACCTCCACAGTGAATGGATGGGATTTAGCTGATTGTCGAGTTGGTCTAGTGAATTTACATCGAGGGGGCACTAAAGTAGCTAATTCATTGGAGCATAATCCATTGACGTATTTGTAAAACAAGCACAAGGATGCAACATTGCGGCGATGGGACAGGGGATGGAGCTTGGTTGACAGTGAGGGACCTATTAAGTTGAGAACTCTTTTTTAGACCTTGTCAAGGAGGGAGAGACTAGTAGATGATGCACCAGCTCAGATGTGACAACAATACTCCATGCATGTGTGGATGGTGGCTTTGTAGAGATACAGGATAATGTCAGGTGTGAGTGAGGAGTTTACTAGCACGGTAGAGGGAGCCCATCTTCTTTGCTGCAGCCTTGGCAATGTCTTCAATGTATTTGTTCCAATTCATGTTACCTGTGAAGGTTAGGCCGAGGAGTTTGAATGGATTTTAGTCAGACAAAATATCAGGTTAGAACGCTTGGTTTTGTGATAGATAGCCATACCGTTGCAGTTCATATGAATTAAATAATCCTACCGGAAAGTTTTTTTCACAGAAAGGCTGGATTAAAACAGATAGAATGGTGAACAGAGTCAAAGCTTCCAACCAGAAGGGTGTTGAAACAAATTCCCCCAAATTATAATTGCAAAATTACCGAAAGGATTAGATATGGTGAATAGGTGGGAGAAGTAAAACATTGACTGAACCTTTGGACCACCAGAATCAACATGACTTTGGGTAGATTTTAAAAAAAAATTATTTATTCCCAACAAGGCATATTGCCACTGATACATAAGGGATTATTGTGATAGGGGCCAGATTTATAGGAAGCAACCTGGGCGGGGAGTTAGACAGCAAGATGTTTATTCACATTACATTTAAGTTTCTGCATGTTGGTATGGTCGGGAAAACATAGAGCAGAAAGGGAATTTCAAAGGCAAGTCGTCCGAGGAAAGAAGCTGTTAGAATAGAGAATCTTCCGGCATCTAGGGACCTCTACAGTGAAGGGGTGGGATTTTGCTGTTAAGTCGGGTGGGTCGAGGGTATTTTCATTGAAGAGGTTCAAATGCAATAAGTTCATCGGAGTACATTACATGGGAGTACTTCTAAAACAAGCACAGAGATGTTTCTAGGTTATGAGACCTAGGAACGTGAGATTTGGTGTGAACTTTGGCAATTAGACCTACAGACAAGAGAATCTGGCATGCAGATTAGCCTAAGAGTGTCACGTATATTTTATAGATCTCCGATGGAGCACAGATTCCCCACTGACATGTTTTTTTTAACGAGGTTTAAACCATCTTATATGAATAGAGATTTTGTCCGTCCATCAGTCACAACTTTTTTAAACGTAATAAATTCATCGCAGAATTTGACTCATTTCGAAATATCAGAGATCTTAACTTCTTTTAAAAATGGAAAATATTGTGTTAGTAGTAAAAAATAAATTCCCAACAAATAAAGCGGATGCCATGATCGGAAATCGAAACCGAAACCTTGAAATATTCAGTATGAGGTTCTACTAACTAAGCTATTTGGACTTTCTTATAAATGAAGCTTAAAAAATTACCATAACAAAATAATTATAGCTTTGGAATGACGTCATAGATTAATGATTTATTTCATGTTTCAAAACATGAATTCAAACATAAGCGATAAAAAAAATAAATGAATGGGTAAACATTATCAATAGCGTTGGAAATTATTTTAATAATCCAAAACAATTTATTTTACTTTAACTACGTGTTGGAGTTAAAAAAAAATTAATATTTAATATATATTAGAATGTGGGCCCGAAGGCCCCATAATTCTAGTAAGTAAAACACAGATTTCTTTTATCATTGTGGTGTCTCTGCTTCCTTGCTCAAGGATACAATTAAAAACAAAGCTCTATACCAAGATCAAACCACAACTTTTCTTAAGTCAAATTTTCCATTGGATTAAAAAGTAATAATATTGTGGGGATCTGCATCTGTAGACGACGTTTTACTTTATTTTATCTTATTTTTATTTATAACTTGAAAATTTAAAATTATAGAAACGAAAAATTAAGAATAAAAATGATGGGGTTCAGGGCTAAGAGTAGGAGTACACAGGGGTCGTCATTCATTCGGACGTTCCTGCTAGTAATTATATAAATTTAAAAAATCTGATTTAAAAAAAATCCTTTTAAGATCGCCCTATTCTTCCCTCCTGCATCAGAAAGAGGTCTATGCAGACACCACATGAAACTATTTCATCGCCGATTTCGATTGAACCGGAGGAAGACCGTTTTCTTAATCATAATCCCTTGACATTGGTATAGACTTCCAAGAAAGGTAATAAATGCGCCAACAACGCATCAATTCAAGATGAATTTGGGCAAATGCTAGGCTACTGTATCCTCTTCTGTGTAAATTTCTACCACCCTTTTCCTAGATGACAACTGAAGCATGCTTGTTTTATTTGGATTGTTCAGACCATTATTCTTATCTTGGGTGTAATTCTCACAACGTTTCGGCCGATATAACCTCCGATCTTATTCGGATGTATCTTGACAATGGATCTTATTGGTGATTGGTGGAAAGAATGTTTTTTGTTTTTTTTACGTTATAATTCAAAAGGTGTGATGCGTTTCTGAAACTGCAAGAGCGTTGAGTCTTTTCCATTTTTGTATTGATTCAGGTTCATACTTATTTGGTATAATCGTTTTTAATTTTTGAGATGAGGATTGATAAAATCTATTATTTGGATTGTTCGGACTATTGTTTTCATCTTGAGTGTCATTCTCACAACGTTTCGGCCGATATAACCTCTGTCGGGGTTCAACACATCGCGACGTGTGTTTACTTTTGAAAAAGACGCCATCTTGAAAAACAGCAGCAGCCGTAGTCGCTATTCTTTTTTGCAATGACTTTTGAGAAAACCAGCAGCAGCTTTAATCGCCATTTTTGTTTGCAATGACTCAGCGAAAAAAACGGCCAGCGAATATCTTCCCTTTTTTTCTTCAAGGAAGACAAATGCGATTCACCGACTATGCCGATAACTTTGCTTATATATTCAAGGCACCTTTTAACTATGTTGTACGGCAAGAGATCTCTCCAGACTTTATTTGTCGAAATTAATCCTTTTCACAGGACCGGCAAAGGTGACTCGGCACAAATTTCATGAGATCTCTAGCGGTTCAGCCCGGGGGTCAGGAGGCCCCCATGTCCGACTGGATGGACCTTCTCAGGACTAATGCAATTAACTCTCTTTGTTGCCTGCATCTCCAGTTCCTGCTCCAGCTCTCTCAGGCACCAGCACCCTGCAGTCCTGAGCTCCTGCACCAGCACTCACCTGCTCCACCTGCAGTTCTGAGCTCCTGTACCCTGCAGCCCTGAGCTCCTGCACCAGCACTCTCGTGCTCCAACTGCACCAGCACCCTGCAGCTCTGACTCCTGCACCAGCACTTTCCTGCTCCAACTGCACCAGCACCCTGCAACTCTGACTCCTGCACCAGCACTCTCCTGCTCCAACTGCACCAGCACCCTGCAACTCTGACTCCTGCACCAGCACTCTCCTGCTCCACCTGCAGTCCTGAACTCCTGCACCAGCAGCTCCAACTCCTTTTTCCAACAGCCCTTATCAGGGCTACTCACTCAAACTACTGCAATATTTTTTTGCCAGCCAGCAACAGCAAGGGTACCGTGTTGACATCCCTCAACAGCTACCCAGCCTTTTTCTCTCCAACGACACCACTCCTGTCGTTCCAGTTTGCTGTCACCAGAGACGCCACTCCCGTCTTTCCAGTTTCTCCTGTTTCAGTGACGTCATTCATCTTCCCATCACTCATTGTTATTACCATTTCTTATGGTAAATAAACATACCTTTCTTTAAACTGATCACCAGTGTTTGTCCCCTCTTCTTTGTCATTGCCGTGACTTGCCTGTGTCTACCTTCTTAGTTGTGAGGTCGATCAACCCCAACGGTCGGTCTCGCAACACCTCCGACTCAACACGAACTGACTAGGTGTGCCAAGTTCTAACCCAGTTGTTTCCATAATACCACTTTCACTTAGGGATGTTGACAACCATTAGGTGGTCCCTCCTGCAAGAATGCCAACAACGGAATCAAGCTGATCAACAAAATTATACCATGTTGGTTCATACGAATTTATTTTTTACTTATTGGTGACTGGTGGAAAGAATTTTTTTGTTTTTTTTCGCACGCACCATAGTCGTTATAATTCAAAAGGTGTGATGCGTTTCTGAAACTGCAAGAGCGTTGAGTCTTTTCCATTTTTGTATTGATTCAGGTTCATACTTATTTGGTATAATGGTTTTTAATTTTTGAGATGAGGATTGATAAAATGTAACATTTGGATTGTTCGGACTATTGTTCTCATCTTGGGTGTTATTCTCACAACGTTTCGGCCGATGTAACCTCCGACTCTCCCGATGTGTGATATGTTTCTGAAACGTTGTGAGAATAACACGAAGATGAGAACAATGGTCCGAACGATACAAACAATACACATGAAGCATGCTTTTTTTTTTTGCAAAATTAATTGAATTGAATTAAATGGAAGCTAAACTGCACAAGTGAACACTTTTTTGTGCCCATAACGTTAGTGATCTAATCTATATTTTAACATAGTTTTGCCTATAGCACTGTTTTTAATTTGTTTGAAGTACCTTTGAGGTCTGACTTCTTAAACATTTTAAAGGATGCCACAGTCAGCCTCCCATTCATCACCCACTTTGAATTTCTTTTGCCTTTGATTTTAATGAAATTCAAACCATAAGTAAAAGACATAATTATACTGATTATAAACATTTGAGCAAATTTAGATTATTTTAAGATCTCGAACGAGGGTCTTAAAATGATCTAAACCAAAATATTTCTAAGCCCATAACTTTAGTCATGTAAGCTGCATTTTCAGTTTTCACAACAGCAGAATGTTTTTTGATTACATTAGAATATTTGGAGGCTTGCCATCTTGCAGATTTCGAAAAGGGTCCTTCAGGGATATAACGAAGCTCCTCTTCGCCCTATCTCCTCATAATCATCATCATCATCATCGCTTGAAATGCAATCAAATTTCTTTGGAAGTCATGTCCTTATTTGAGGCAAGATTTTTATAGGTCGGATGCTCTTTCTGACGCCTCTTAATTTTATAGATTCTAAAAACATTAGCAAATTTTAGTCATTATGAATTTTTCTAATGGAAGTTTTAACGTTTATCTGGAACGTGTATTCCACCGAGCTTAAAATGTTTCTGATGCTTGTTTTTTTTTTAAACTGGAAAAACATGGTAACAATCTCTGAAGCTTGTTGCCCATACACTAAATGCTCTGAGACTTTGCAGTCATCACATTGCCATCTGGCATGGAATGGGTACATCAGCTAGTTCGTCTGTATTACTTCTTAAAAATGTATCAGACTGGGAGAAGCAATTAGATGAGGGGGGGGGGGATACAAAAAAGCAAAAAGATTTTTTTTAAAACCCTGTAATCTCGACTGTTGAACAACCAGAAACAAAATGGGTCACAGCTGTAAACATAATGAATGTTTTTTTGCTTGAAGCTTTTTTATTTAATTTTTGTTGTTTTTGTTTCCAAGAATTTTTTTGAATTAGGTATTCAAAAAATGTTCAATTATTGAAGCTGCCATTAAAAAGATTTTATTTTTTATTTCAAAGTCGTTTTTGTCGTCTTTTTTTCTCCATAAATTAAAAAAAAAAAAACTTGAATATTCAACAAAATTTCAAAGTTTGAAGCAACCATTTTGTTTTATTAAAAAAAATATGTTTCAAGTTTAAATGTCAACAAAGTTTTGATTGGTTTTAAAACCTATCTTTTTTACTTCTTTCTTACAAAAGAAATTTCTTAAAAAAGCAAAAAAATCTTGCAAAAAAATTCTTTCAGTGATTTAAAACGTATTTCTATAATTTGGTTGGCACTCCGACATACTTACATCAGAGTCCTTCAAGAAGTGACTCCGGTTGAATGCTTACTTTACGGATCTCAGTATCTCTGCTTACCCCGCCATTGCTTCTAGTCATTTAAGCAATCCAAGATGGGGTAAGCGCTGTCTGTTTTACTGTGGCGCTTTATATATATATACTTTATTTTACAATTCGTTTTACATATCATTGAGTGTGTAACTAAAAAGTAGGATGTACATGGACTGTGTAAGCCACGAGTGGCTGCTGAGTTTTGGGTGCAACAAATAGAAACACATGTGGACTAAAGGGTCACATGTGATTGCTGTTGTCTAGGGAAGTCCGTGCCGTAGCTCTGGCAAGGTTAAATTTTAGCAGATAAAATATTTAAATAGTCTTGATTATTAATTCTGCCATAAAGGAAAACCATTAGGACGGCTGATTTTCAAGATATACTCCCCCTCTCCACATCATCACAGATCCCCCTCCATTTTTAACAGTTGGAAGGCAAATTCTTCTTTTGCTGATGGTCGGAAATAAAGTCACGGATGACTTGTTTGACAAAATAAGTCTTCCAGAGACCAATTTTTAGGTTTTTTACTCTAAATGCTCTGCAACGTTTGTAATTATTTTCTGATTGCAGCCTTTCCATAAAATTCAGCTTAGTGCAGTTCCCGGAGAACAATTTTTGTGCAAAATTAGGGTCTTACGGTGATCATTAAGCTCTACAGTAATTTTGGGAGCTGTATTTTTGTGATCTTTCCTCGCAATTCTCATAAGAGTCCAACAGTTCCAAACTGAAAGTTTTGGTTGTCTTCTAAAGTTTTTTTTTGATAAGGAGGTTTTTCCCTCTTTCTCAGAGGCTGTCATTGATTTTGAGACAGTAATTCTTGATACACCAAGCATTTCAGCTGTTTTTGTTGTGCCGTACGAGCACCAATAGTTTGACCTCTTCGAAAGTTTGCTAGATTTGTCATTTTAATGAATTCAAATTTTATGTAGTAGCTGATAATACTGGATGCAAATTAATATTTATATTTTTGCAAGGATTCGTTTTGGCTCGGAGTATGCTTTCTGAATTCTATAAGGATGTCTGCAGATAGGAACACATTGGATAAGATAACTAAAAAAAAAAAGAAGACGAACACGTAGATATGGTTACAATGAGCAATGCAACAAGACTGAACGGAAATGAAAACAAAAACATAGGAAACAAAAGGTTTTTCTTTTGATGGAGTGCGACCATCGTACGTAACATTTAACACATATTTTTATGTTGATCAAAAGTTCAAAGTTCGATATGCACTTATCTGTTTAGATATCTGGTTCAACTCAACCACATTTTCCTCAAATAAACAATCCATTTTCAAAAGTTATGTATTTTTCCAGGCATGTAGACCTTTATCTTGTTCCTTACTCAGTCATTTTTTTCTTCCCATCTCGCCGAACCTCGCGCTTAAACTGACTCATTATCGTCTGATTTCTTCCAGTTGCAATTGTCCTCTGATTTCTTCCAATTTCACTTCTTGTGTCCTCCTCCATTTGCACACGGCCCCTCGCCATCTACATCTTCACTGCTATATCTGGCCTAGAGGTAAGAACGCTTGACTACTACACTGCGGTCGAGTTTTGAATCTCAGCTCGAGATTGTAACAATGTCTAGCCACACCGAGGAGCCATAATACGTCAGGAGATAACCGCAAAAAAAATGGGATGATACAGAATGATTGTCATGTTATTAATTGAAAATTCTTTGCAAAAATCTCCAAATTCCTTAGCCATAAATTGAGATGAAACTCAATTTATCAGACATAATTTTTATTAGAAATACCTAATATTGTGACGATTTCATGCAAAAAGTTTATAATGCTTTGCACGTAGATTTCATACATTTGACAACTTCGTAAAGCTATCTACAACAATATGGTAATAAACCTCATGCATAGGTCCTGCAGTTAATATATAGTCTTGACCAGGGACTGTCCGTTTTCGTCCACATATTAATTTTTTACTGTTGGTGCTTTTGTTGCCATTGCACAACATTTACAAAGTTTCACAACATCTTCAATTTCTTATTAGGCCAATAAACATAACTTCTCATAATGACTTTCATCTTAGTGATTCTGGGATGTCCAGTATGACGATCATTCAATATTTTTCTTTAGTGATGCTGTTATCACCACCTATGATAAAAATATGTTTTCGTGATTTTACTTTTTACTTTACCAACCCATGATCTTTTTGATTTTTTTCTGCAATAAATTTATAAAATTTAGCTTTAAATTTAATATCCATTGGCAATTCTTTTTCTTTTGGCAATTTTTTTTGGCAATTATTTTTGGCAATTTTTTTGGCAATTCTTTTTGGCAATTATTTTTGGCAATTTTTTTTGACAATTTTTTTTGGCAATTATTTTTGGCAATTCTTTTTCCAAATCGCAAAGTATGTTCTTATCTCTATTTACTGTTTCTTTTAGAAGTTCATTTAATTTCGGAATAAACCTTGACAATCCGTCTGTGTCTGCTTTGTTTATGGAAGACATTTCATTGTAAATGTATAGTTTAAAAGAATAGCACCCCATCCTTGCAGGCGGTTCACAGTATGCGTCGGTATGCCTTTCTCAGAGCCAAATATTGATAATAATGGGCGGCGGTCCCTTTTCAAAATAAATCTTTTTCCATGTAAAAATTGATGAAAATGCCTCTTTTTCTGTTTGACTGTAATTGTTCTCTGCCGGTAATAACGTTCTTGATGCATGAGCTATTGCTTTCAGCTGCCCATTATCTTCCTTGGATAGTAAAACAAAGTTACTAGTATCAGTCGCACCATATCTCTCTTTATTAAGACCATAATGTGTAAGAGGTAAGTCATATGTTAAAGCTTTTATAATTTATTTAAATGACTTTGGCTCCATTACGTATCTTTCTTAAATAATGCGTGCATTCTAGAAATAAAGTTGCTGTAATAATGTAAAACTCCCCTAAAAAACTTAAAATTTGACACACTTGTTGGGAGCGGGTAGAATATTTTTATTGTTATCGATCTATCTGGATCTGGCTTTTGTTAGAATTGAGGCGTGTTCCCGACTATAAGCGAGTTCATAAAATCAAGCAATTGTTGCATGTAAAAAACAGAGTAATAATTGACAAACAAAAGGAGGTAGTTCAAATAAGGTTTATTGAACGTGTGTGTGTACGTGGAATGATGACGTGTGTGGTGTATGTATGTGTGTCGATGGAAAAACAGTTCTTGAAAAGAGTATGTGAAGAAATGAGTCCGGCGTGGGAAAAGTCCTTGAAAAGCGTATACAAAGAAAATGAGTTGAGAACTCTTACCGTTGTTTAACACATGTTGATGGAGCGCTGGTGTCTAGCATCGTTCAGCGAGGCCAATTGAATAGAGAAGAGAGTGAGACGGAGCGCTGGTGTCAGCGTCGTTCTGCGAGGCCAATTGAAAAGAGAAGAGCGTGAGATGGAGCGCTGGTGTCAGCGTCGTTCTGCGAGACCGATTGAATAGAGAAGAGAGTGAGACAGAGCGCTGGTGTCAGCGTCGTTCTGCGATGCCAACTGAAAAGAGAAGAGAGTGATTTTCCGTTTACACCGGTTTTTATAATCAGAAGGGCAGATAACTCTGGTGTCACTTTTCTGCGCCACCTGTCGGTGAAAAAGCGACACCTAACGGCCAATCGGTGTAGTTATGTTTGAAAGGAGGAGGTAACTGCTACACTTTCGACCCTTTTTATCAATTATATTTTCCAAGTATTTAAATGTTGTTAAAAGATTCACACTTATCAATGCTTAATTTAAAGTTGTATATTTTATGTTCATTAAATACTATTTTCATATGTTTACCGTGTTGTTCTCTATTTTTGTTTTTTTTATTAAAATGTTATTGAGATAAGCAACGGCAAAATCCAAGTCACTCAACATGGCGTCCATTATTTGTTGAAATAGTTTTATACTAAAAAGCAGTCTATTGAATGTGTAGAAAACCTTTATGTGTATTTATAGTCAACAATTCTGTACATTTTTTTCAGTGGTATTTGATAATAAATCGAGTTTTGAAAATATTTTTCCTCGATTTAACTTTGAAAGTGTATGTCTTCAGAACTAGGTAATTGGTGATTGTAAGATTTTAAACAATCGTTTAGTCCAGTTGAATAATCGACACAACCCCTTCTTTGTTTGACATAAACTGTGGGACTCACCAAAGCACTATGGTCTTAGAACTCCAATTTTTTTCTAAACAGTCCACTTCTCTTTTAATTATTTCTTGAGCTTCAAAGGGTACTTGTGTTTTTGGTTGGGCATTATTTTTTAATTCGAAAGTAATTTTTGTCTTTGAACACTTTTCTAAACCTTAAAAAAATGTTGGGAAATTTGAAGCTGTATTTACGCTATTACAAAACGTATTTATTGGTAGGTTCACTAAATTAAATGACTCTATCCAGTCCGTTCTGAATAAATTTCGAGGTCGATTTTAGTTTTTTTTTTGTGGCGGAATTGATGATCTTGAGCCAGAATCGAGCGGTGGAGATGGCCTGGACTTACTTCATCCCCGTAGTAAGAGGGTCCGCCTTTGCTTGGCTTGCAGATGGAAAGGGAAATAAGTTTTGGCTTACTAGTTTTCTCGTGAGGATTGAACTCGCAACCTCGAAGTAACAAATCTATTGGTTGCTGCACAATAATACGTGAATTCGCCTTGACGACAAATAGTCAGCCAGCGGATTATGTTTTTTCTGATTGGTTAAGCGGAATTAACTGAAGGAAAATCTGCTAATAAAAAGAGAAGAAAATCAGGAGAATGAGAGAGTGAGTGTCAAGTGAGATTCTGTGGTGACCCGAATTATTTTCGTTCATTGGAGCTCAAAGTTACACAGAGGGTTTTTGTGCTTCTACAGGAATTGAACCGAACTGCGTTTTTTTTTGTTTGTTTAACGTTTGGAGTCTAGTCATAGACTTCTAGATTCCCATTTTCATTTTTGTTTATAAATGATACATTAGCATAGCATTCACCTAAAAAACTTAGTTTTTTACCGGTTATTCCTTGAGCATTCTTTTAAAATAGTAATTAGCATTGGTTTGCCGATTGTTTTGCATGTTAAATTATCCATTATCGTCAAGTCAGACCCTTTTGTGTCTAATTGAAATTTAACATTTGTGTCATCCATATTTACATTTACAAATTTTCTTTTTATTAGATATGTTTTCTGTTTTATAAAGTGAACCATATTTTCAAATATTGAATTTTTTTTCTTTTGTTTTTTTCTACAATGTGAGGAATTATGTCATCTATTGTCACAATTATGACACTCCTTATTCTTAAGTAAACAATTTTTATATAAATGTATTTGACTGCATCCATAGCAAGAATTAATTTTGAAAGAAAATCTCTTTTTACCTTTTTACGTTCTTTCGAATGAGTGTATGTGTGAAATTACTCTTTCCCCAAATTTTGCAGTGTCATGGTATAGATTTATTATTCGTTGACATTCTTCTGCTATATTTTGTAATGTTAATTCAGAATCTTATTTTAGTCTTGATGGTAGACGTGATCTTATTTCAGTGTCTCTCGGAGACATTAAGCCTTGTACAAATATGAGACCAGAACATGTCTGGAGTAAGTTTGCTAAGTTTTAATTTTTCACATTCCTTATTCATTATGTTTGCAAATGTAGTATCATCTTCTGAATCCGTTTTGGTTAGATTAAGGCATTGCCAACGTGTGTTTAAAAGTGAACTCCTTTCACCAAAAATCTTAGTTAATAGCAAACTGGTTTCCTGAAACGAAATATCTCTTGGGTAGAATGTATTTAGCATACTTTTCATGTTCAATAGCTCAAAGCAAGAGTCAAACTTTTTCTCGTCTGATCATGTAGAACAATTTAAAAAAAAATTCATTGTATCTTCGAAAAGATGCTGCAAATGTCACCTCTTCTTCTAGCTTGTACCTAAATTCTCCAATTGACTCAATTACATAATAATCCTGAGAAAAAGAATTAGTGATACCTTGGTCACTTTCTCTAGAGAACTTTTCTAAGAATATGAAAGAGATTTCTCCTGTCGTTCAATTTTTTCTCGATGCTACTTTTCGAGTCTTTCCATATCTCGACTACACTGTTTTCCTTATCTTCCCATACCTGCATTATGCTGTTTTTTTTCTTGTTGGTTTAAAAAATTCCAACATAACATTTTTAAACCCTTAATTTCGCCAAATGTGTTATATTGCACGCCAACAGTTAATTGAATAAATACATACGAATTCAAGGTTAGGAAATAAACTATATATATTTTTTTATTTTCACTCTTACATTGCACCAAAAACGTCATCCAACATATGCTAGCATGAAAAACGGACGTTAAACCGATGATGATGATGATGATGATGATGATGATGATGATGATGATGATGGTGGTGGTGGTGGTGGTGGTGGTGGTGGTGGTGGTGGTGATGATGGTGGTGGTGGTGGTGGTGGTGATGATGATGATGATGATGATGATGGTGGTGGTGGTGATAATGATGATGATAATGATGATGGTTGTGGTGTTGGTGATGATGATGATGACAAATACAATGCACACAATTTATGGTTATTTTCGAGCTTTTGTTGTAAAACAACAGCAAAAAAATACAACAATTAATAAAAATTAAACAACAACAAAAATACGCCCTGCCTGTGCATCAGCATCAGCAGCAGCCGCACTATTTAACAGTGTGTCTACCTGTAATCATCTCTTGGTTACAGGCAACAATCAAGTGTGGATAACCAAATGCATTGGTCCGATGCTCCCTCATCATTTTGGTTCTTAAAGAGACAAAGAGTCATCGTCTTTTTTGAAATTTTTTCTTATGAAAATCACTCCAGACAAGGCATGAAGCCACTTGATGTAAGGAGCTAACAAGAATGAAAGATGATTATCGCAAAGACAGATGCTTATTGGCTTTAGTCTTGAAAGGACCCCGTTCTGTGGCGAATGCCAGCTCGGTGGCAGACATCTCGGCAGTTCCTGCAAAACCAGCACTTGACCCGGCTTATACAGCCATGCTAAAGGCTATCAAAAACCTTACAAGAGAACTAGAGACATTCAGGTTATCTAGAGACATGTCGCCCAGGGTGTCGACATCGTTGTTGCTCTCCTTCGCCTGCACAATATCGTATGAATTCTCATTACATGTACCACATACGCTTCGGCGACTTGGCCCGCCAATGAAACATGCCCTGTGCATACATCCCCCAGGATCAGGGAAACGAGATTAGGGAGAGGTGAGCATGACACTTTCTCCTCATAAGCTACCCATTGGCCGTTCGTTCTATGTAAAGGATTTCATTTCTCAGAATCATTTGTTAGTCGACACTGGAGCTGCATGTAGTATCTGGCCTTTAACATGGACGGCGGCACCGGGGGGGGCAGGGAGGGCTCAAGCCCCCCCCCACTTTTTGACTTGCCCCCCCCCCCACTTTACGGTCATTAATAATGAAGTTATATATGCATGTGTTTAACCGGCCTCCCCCCCACTTTTTAGGAGAGCCCCCCCCCCACACTTTTATAACCGTCCCGCCGGCCCTGTTTAAGCTTTTTCAAAGAGAAGCCTCCTACTTCAACGGTTGTTCTTCAGGCTTACTAGTCCTGTATTTTTTGTAGCTTCTTCTGATAGGGTTAGGGTTAGGGTTATGATTTGTTGTTGAATTCTTTTCCTTACCTACCAAACTTAAATTTTGAAATAACCAACCACTGTGCATTTTAGTGAAACAACCGCTGTTCCTATCTTTGCACGTCCTTGCGGCCTCTCTCCGGAAAAGTTAAAGGCAGCCAGGCATGAATTTAATCACATGCTCCAGCTAGGTATTATTCGACCCTCGTCTAGCCCTTGAGCATCCCCTTTACACATGTTTCCGAAGTGTTCTGGGGACTGATGTCCTACAGGAGATTTCCGTTGGCTGAACTCAACTACTATTCCCGATCGTTACCCTATCCCGCATATTCAAGGTTTTACTTCATCCTTGCACGGTTGTAAAATGTTTTCAAAATTGGATCTCCTTAAAGTTTACCACCAAATTTGGTGGTAAACTTTAATTCTTAAAGTTTACCACCAAATTTGGTGGTAATCTTTAATTCTTAAAGTTTACCACCAAATTTGGTGGTAATCTTTAATTCTTAAAGTTTACCACCAAATTTGGTGGTAATCTTTAATTCTTAAAGTTTACCACCAAATTTGGTGGTAATCTTTAATTCTTAAAGCTTACCACCAAATACCGGTTAATTCGGTAAGATCGCTGTTACTACTTCTTTTGCTGCTTTGAATTTTTGAGTATGCCATTCGGCTTACGTAATGCAGCTAGCATTTTTCAACGTTTTCTGGACGAGGGAGTCCGTGACTTATACTTTGTGTATAACTATATAGACGACATCCTGATAGCTAGCTCCTCACCGGAGGAACATTTAAAATATCTCCATATTCTTTTTGAGCGTTTGAAGTGTTACCATGTTAAGATACACCCTGTTAAATGTATGTTGACATATTGACAGCATGTTTATATTAATATGTGTGTGTGTGTGTGTGTGTGTGTTTATCAAGCTGCTGCTGTTGACTACTGATTATTGAATTTGGACATTATCAGGAGAAGCTCTTTCCGCCCCTGTGTATTTTGTCATTCCCGCCAATATTATTTTTTATATTCAGTTCCAAAAATAAATTTGATCATTCGCATATTTTTATGTCCTCCATTTGTATAATTTCTCATTTCATTTCTCGCTTTCCAATCATTCTAAAATGAATGAAGCAGCGGTTTATTCAACTAATCTCAACTCAACAATGTACCTTTTGTGCCACAAGTCTTGTATTCTTGGGTCATGAAATAAACTCGGAAGGTATTTCACCACTTCCTGAAAAGTCAAAGCTCTGCTCGATCTACATCCTCCAACTTCACTATGTCAATTGCGACATTTTCTTGGACTATTGAATTACTATAGACGTTTCATTCCACATTGTGCGAACATAATCACTTCTTTGACTGATCTATTGAAAAATAGAAGAAAGATGCACCCATTTCACTTGATAACGGTCAGCTTAAAGCCTTTCACAAGAGGAAGAAAAAGCTTGCAGATATCACATCCCATATGTGATGCTGAATTTTCTATTGTCGTTGATTCTTTGAGTTCAGTTGTTGGCGCAGTTTTACAGCAACATCATCAGCAACAGATTCAACCTTTGTCATATTTTTCTTGGAGATTGGCTCCTACTGAAAGTTGTTACAGTACTTTTGGACGTGAACTTTTAGCTATTTACTTAGCTATTATACATTTTTGTCACATGTTGAAAGGTTGGTAATTCGCCATTTACACAGATCATCGTCCACTTACTTTTTTGCTATGTACTAAGCCTGACAAATATTCCCCTCGGGAATCTAGACATTTGGGTTTCATTTCCCAGTTCTGCAGCGACATACGGTATATATCCGGTTCACAGAACACTGCTGCAGGCACACTATCTCATCTACCCATCAGCGCTATCTCTTCACCAAAAAATATTAACCTTCGTCAAATGGCTCTGGACCAGCTATCTTTGGAGGATCTGAATCTGTCATCTCCACAGTTTGTGAATTGCAAATTCCAGTACATGCCCATCCCTACAGTGGACAAGCAAATTTTGTGCAAGACGTCTACAAATTCACCTCACCCCCTAATTCCTGAGAATCATCGAAAGACTGTCTTTTCTTCCTTACATGGACTGGCTCACAACGGAGTCTCTGCCTCAGTGAAACTTATTTCAGTCCGGTTCTTCTGGCCTAACAAGAGATGCTAAATCACTGCTTGGACCCGTTCCTGTTAACCCTGTCAAAAATCGAAGGTACAGAGACATGTACGAGCCCCTCTAGGAACGTCTAGCACCCCTGATGCTAGGTTCTAAAACACATTCACATTGATTTGGTTGAACCCTGGCTGGTCAACCAAGGCTATTCTTACTTACTGATATGTGTTAATCGTTTTTCACGGTGGTCTGAAGCCATCCCACTAAGCAATTTATTTGCTGAAACTGTAACGTGTGCCCTTATAGCAGGCTAGATTTCGCGTGGCAGACGATTTGAATCCTGCATATTTGAAGAACTATCCAAAATACTGGCTATTAAACGTACGAGGACTACTAGTATCATCCAGCTTGGAACGGAATGATTGAGCGCTTTCATCGACAATTAAAAGCCTCATTATGTGCAGCACCTGATCCACAGCGTTGGATGGAGTATGTTCTGATCGTTTTCCTTGGTTGTCGCTCTGCTATGAAAGAAGATTTAGGATATTCCTCAGTCGAACTGCTATACGGTACTTCACCACTTGCATATTTGCTTATATGTTCGCTCCTTCAGATTCACCTGTAGTAGTTGATTTGGAACTCTACGTTGACAGACTTAGATGCTACTTCAACAGTTTACAATCTATGAACACTCGTCATCAAAACATCAAAGCAGCTGTCCCTAAGGACATTTCATCATGGAACCACGTGCTTATTAGGAATGACTCGATTAAACAACCCCTAACACTACCTTATCCCGGTCCATATCGTGCGCTCAAATGTAATAAAAAAAATTTTACTCTGGATATTGGAGGGCCTAATGAGACTGTCCATCGACAAACTTAAACAAGCATTTTTGGACAGTGACACCCTGGAACCGCATGTTCCACCCACCATAATATTTCCTGAGCTAAGTGATATAGTACCTTCAGATACAGTCCAATCATGTCTTCCCACTCACGTTACCACTACACGTTCTGGTAGACATGTCGATTGGTCGAAAAATTCATGCAAGACTTTGTATATCTGAACATTCACATTCCCTAAAGAAATTAACGCTTTTTACAATGTTGCACCTGCATGTGTAAAAATTTTTGAATGAACCATTTTCCACTTTTGAACACATTTATAAATTTTCACTTTTCAGCAAATGAACACTTGTAGCAGACGAGTTTACCTTTCGGTGCTGAAAATAAAAGTGCTTAAACTCGTTTCTGCGCACACAGCTTTGCGCACAAATCTACCAGAATTAATAAAAACAAATAATAATATTATGAACCAATCAGAGGATTTTTCTGAATTTATAGAAATTATCCTTTGGGAGCCACCTTGACCCCATATAAACCCAGGTTTTTTCTTCAACAAGCATGTTTAGCCCTAATTCACAAGAGAGCTAACATCGACGTTTCTACAGCTCCCATCGCTCCTCTGTAGGGCCTTGGGAATGGTGAAAAACGCCTTTTCTAAACTCATACACACATAGCCACACTGACATCAACACACACACAGACACAATGCATTAACTCTTTCACTGTCTTGCACATGCGCACACTAAAGACGAGACACACACACACTCTCCTTGAATCCCCTTTCATTGTCGTCTGCTGATTTACACTGATTGAAAACAAACTTATAAATTTAACCACTTTAATACTTCATACATTTTTCACTGAACTTTCTAATATAAAAAAAAATGAATATTGACTATTTAATAACTTAAATTATTGACTCAGGCTTCCTCGATATCTCGACTAAAGAATCCCCCTTTTCTGCAAGGACACTCAAATATGAACAATTATTCTATGTTTTCCTCTTTGTAGACTTCCATTTTTAACATATATAAAATATCTCTTTTATGAATTTATGTTTTTGAATTCATCATTTTGTTTGTTGATCATATAACATTTCTCTCGCTCTCTCACACATTTGAATATTACTTAAAACGGTTTTTCCTTAAAATGTTTCTATAAACTCAGCTTCCCCCAAATCATTCCCCCAAAATTGGAACCCTAAAAAATAATCCTCCAAAAACTGATGAACACCCGACGTGATATAAACACGCAACACCTAAAAAGGAAACCTCCAAACACTTATATTTTTCAGTAAAAGGACATTTTTCAATAAAAGGACATTTTTCAGTAATAGGACATTTTTCAGTAATAAGGCATTTTTCAGTAAAAGGACATTTTTCAGTAACAAGACCTTTTTCAATAAAAGGACATTTTTCAGTAACAGGACATTTTTCACTTTTGAGCAAGTGAACATTTTCCTCTTTTTGTAATGTTATCGGCTGGGTTAAATGATTAGTAAGACGGAGAGACGTATAGGATAAATAACAAGGTTTATTGGCGGTCAAAATACATTCTAACTGAGTCATCGCCAGGGGCCGTAACTCGTCCCCTCACCGGTGAATCGTCGGTGCAGTAACACTACATCCCCCTTTCGGTTGTAAAGTTCTTTACAAGGACAGTCTTTTAGGTGGTCGAACTTGTCGACCGCTTCTTGTATATTTCCCTTGGTCAGGACCTCTGGAACTCTCTAGTGGGATGTTTCTTTGGTTACTGGGAAGATCTGTTGAGTCATCATCACAGCTATACATATATCCATATCGAGGGGAACATGGTAAGGTGTTTGCTTCCTGTGGGGTAGCCACCTGAGAGAAGCTGGTTTCTCCGTTCCTTAGGCGCAGATTACTTTTGTTGCGTCGGTGTAGTCCTGAATCTGTCTTAACTAGGACTGACCTTGGTGACAGAGTTTTACTTACTACAGCTGTATTGGTCTTAGGTATCTTGACCCAGACTGGTTGTCCTTTTTCAAAGGCAGGACGATCTTTAACCCGATGACGTTTGTCATAGTTTTGCTTTTGTCTGGCCTTGAGCCGGGTGTCTGCCCTTCTATGTTCCTCAATGTTTTGCTGATCAAATGAATTTCTTTGAGGAATGGTAGGGATCCATGTTCTTAGTTTTCTATTCATTAACAGCTCTGCAGGACTCTTGCCGTGTTGCAGAGGAGTGCTGCGATAATTTAGCAGTGCTATGTATGGGTCACTTGTTTTCTTCAATAAGTTTTTTATTGTCTAGACTGCCCGTTCAGCTTCTCTGTTTCCTTGTGGATGATGGGGGCTACTTGTAGGGTGCAGGAAGTCAAAAACATTTGAAAAGTTCCTGAATTCACTAGAACTGAATTGGGGACCGTTGTCAGATATGATTGTCTCTGTGATCCCATGCCTAGCGAATATTGATTTGCAATGCTCTATTACGCTGGCTGAGGTGGTTGTCCGTAAATGGGCTATTTCAATCCACCTGGAAAAATAATCGACAATCAGAAGATATCGGTGTCCCATGAATTCGAACAGATCCATTCCTATTTTCTGCCATGGATATGCAGGTAATTTGGTGGGTTGTAGTGGTTCTGCTGGATATTTTCGTTCTTTTTCACAGATACCACATTTCCCAACTTTGTCTGCAATTTGTTTAGAGAGGCCAGGCCACCACACACTTTCGCGAGCTAGTGCTCGGCATTTGACAATACCTTGGTGTCCCTCATGTAGACGCTCTAGTATGTCTTTTTGAAGTACATTAGGAATGACAAGTCAGCTCTGGTACATTAGAAGTCCCTGGTAAACTGTTAGGTCCTGGTTGACAAACCAGTACTGTTTTAGTTCAGGGTCCCGCCTTGCTCTTTCGGGCCAGTGGTCCATCTCATAATATTTGATTACCTGACTGCAGACCTGGTCAGTATTTTGTTTTAGTCGGATATCCTCCAATTGTTTATCGCTCGCCGAGATATTTCCTATGACTGAGTGGATAAATGAGTCGGTCTCTGTCTCCTGCTGGATATCCTGTATAATGGGACTACTCCCAGGTGCTCGGGACAAAGCGTCTGCTGTTGTGAGGTCTTTTCCCGCTGTGTATATGATCTCATAGGAGAATCTCATTAACCTCATGTGGAAACGTTTAATTCTTGGAGTCAATTCGTCGAGTCGCTTCGACTTCAACAGTGCCAACAGTGGTCTGTGGTCTGTTTCGACTGTGAATTTTGGTATTCCGACCAAGTAGTCCGCAAATTTTTCACAACACCAAGTGACTGCTAGTGCCTCCTTCTCAACCTGTGCATATCTCTGCTCTGTTTCTGTTAGAGATCGTGAAGCATAAAATACCGGTCTCCAGTCATTTTCTTGCTTCTGCAGTAGTACACCGCCTAGGCCATAGCTAGATGAATCTGCTGATACCCTTATCGGCTTGTTGGAATTGTAATGAGTCAGTACTGGTGCAGAACTCAGTTGCTTCTTCAGGGTCTGGAATGCTGCTTTCTGAGGCTCATCCCAGATCCATTCTGACTCTTTCCTAAGAAGCGGTGGTTTCGGCTAGATTCCTAGCAAATTTTCCGACCTGGTTTGCCATGCCCAGTAAGCGTCATAATTCGGACACATTCTCAGGTCTGGGCAAGTCCATAATTGCTGCTACTTTTTCGGGATCTATTTGTATTCCCTCTTTTGATATAATGTGACCCAGAAACTATGTTTCTGACAGAAAATACACATTTATCGTTGAGTGTAGCTCCTGCAGCCTTCATTTTCTGCAGTACTGCTTTTAGTCGCTGGTTGTGCTCCTGCTGGTTTCTTTCACTTATTAGGACGTCATCTATATCACAGATGACTCCTGGTATTCCGGACAAAATGTGTGTCATCTCCCTATGAAAGATTTCTGGCCCAGAACTTATCCCGAATGGAAGTCGTGTGAAACAGTACCTCCCATAAGGTGTTATAAATGTGGTAAGGACCTGCGATTTTTCGTGTAGGACGATTTGGTAGAAACCGTTGTTGCAGTCGAGCTTGCTAAACACTGTGGCTCCATCGAGCTCGGCCAGTAATTGGTCTGTGGTGGGTAAAGGAAATTTTTCCCGTTTCACGCTCTCGTTTAGCTTGGTAAAGTCGACGCATAACCTAACTTTACCATTAGCTTTTTGGACGGCGACTATTGGGGCACACCAATCAGTTGGTGATTTGACTGGACGGATTATGTCCTCGTTCTCCAGACGTTTCAGTTCTTCCTGAACCTTCTGTTTCATAGGCAACGGCAATCTTCTAGGGGTAGCAATGGAAAAGGGCTGAGCTCCTGCATCCAAACGTATCTGGTACACATGTTCCAGTTTCCCTAGGCCTGTGAACAGTTCTGGGAACTCTTTCTTATACTGGTGCCCTTTGCTTGTCACTCTATTAACTGCTTTCAACAGATTGAGGGCTTTGATTGCTGGTCCTCCCAGTAGAGGTTCTTGCAGACTCTCTATAACATAAAGGTCTTGTTGTGAGCTTACTTTTTCCATGGCCAGTTTGGCCATCACACATCCTATGAGGTTTATCTCATGATGACCCGGTCCGTACAGTCTTTTGTTTGTGGGTTGGATGAGTGGGGAATTTTTCCTGAAGAACCGGTCCGGGATTACGGTCACATCTGCACCTGTATCCAGCCTAAAATTTATAATTTTGGTACAGGTCTTAGTGGTGACCTTGATTTTAGCCTGCCAATTTGTATTATCCTCAGTGGTAATTGTACCTATATTTTCGAGAGTGACAGAACCTAAAAAATGATTTTCTTCTTCCTCTCTTATTTCTCTAACCTTCGCCTTATCGGTTCTGCAAAATTTTGCATAATGCCCTTTCTGCGAACAAATTCTGCAGCGTGCATCTTTTGCTGGGCAGTCATTTCTATTGTGGAATGGAAATTTCCCGCAGCGTGTGCATTTGCTAGGCATTTTCGATTTCGGATGTGGTTGTTTGGTGAAGTTTGTCTTGTAGGTTCGCTTTGTAACCCGGTTGATTTGAGGATCTGTTGCATCGGCACCGGAGGAAATGGTCTGCGTCTGTTGTTTCGAAGTTTCGTAGGCTCTACCTATTTGTAGGCACTTGTCTAAAGTAAGCTGTTTATCAGACAGTAACTTTTCTCTGACAGTATCGCTTCGAACACCGACAACGACTTGGTCTCGAATAAGCCTATCCTGTAGCTGTCCGAAATTGCAGTTCTTTGCAAGTTGTCGAAGAGCAGCTATATAGGTCTCGATACCTTCTGATACTTCTTGCTTGCGAAGATGGAATGTATAGGATTCGTAAGCTTCGTGTGTTTCGCCCACGAAAAAATCCTCAAACTTCTTCATTACCTTCTCTAGGTCCGTCTTTTCTTCCTCAGAGTTAAACTTCAACCCTTCATATATATCGTAACTATCCTCCCCGATAGTTGCTAAAAATACCGATGTCTGATATGAAGTATCTGATTCTTTAGACAATCTACTAGCGATCGAATAATTGAGAAAATTTTGTTTAAATGTTCGCCAGTTATTAGCAACATTTCCAACGAGAGTCATTCGTTCGGGGGGTGGTATATTAGCAGAATATTGCTTTATGTCCGTGTGAGGCATTTTTCAAAAGTATACGATATATATGAGAAAAACAAATTTCTGTACTTACTGTTCTCTCGTTTCTTACTTTTTTTTTGTTTGTGGGACCGTTTTCCGTAAGTCGTTTGTTTATCGATAGTAGAATTTTCTTTCTCTTAGAAATCCTTTGTTTTTCTTACTACGATATCCGATCTTTTACTTTGTTTTTTTTGTCTCCACAAATTGTATCCTTTATCTGACACCATGTAATGTTATTGGCTGGGTTAAATGAGTAGTAAGACAGAGAGACGAACAGGATAAATAACAAGGTTTATTGGCGGTCAAAAATACATTCTAACTGAGTCATCGCCAGGGGCCGTAACTCGTTCCCTCACCAGTGAATCGTCGGTGCAGTAACACTACACTTTTCACCTCAGAAGATTACATTTTTAATTCTTTTTCAGCAAAATAGACATTTTGCCTCTGGCAGCATAACAAAGACATTCTTGTTAAAGCTTATCACTCATATACTCTATTTTTGCATTTTTCATGTTCTTTCCATTGTATTCTCATGTTTACAATAAAGTTTCTCTTGTTTTATCTGCTAAAAGCCTAAGCAGGGGGTTATGTAGCAGTTACATGAGCAAACTATTTCTTATCGATATACGTTAGCTTTAACTAAAATGGTGATTCAGCTTTGCGCATACGTAATCATTGACTCTGTACTGCATAGGCGTATGACACGTCAATGTGTAGCAAAATTCATATGCGTCAAGTTTTTCTCCACGGCAAGTTTTTTTTTTAACATAATTCACCCCAAACAAGGCAGGCCGCCACTATAAATGTAAGGGGCTACTGAGAATTAGGGTGTAGGTTAAGGGTGTCATCTTAAGTTGGGAGCTGTGTAGTGAGATGTCTGTTTACATTAGTTTTAAACCTTTGTATGTCGTTACAGTCGGGGAAACAGGGAGCAGAGAGGGAGTTCCAAAGACGGGCAGCATGAGGAAAGAAGCTATTGGAGTAGAAGGCTCTCCTGCATCTGGGGACCTCCACAGTGAATGGATGGGATTTAGCTAATTGTCGAGTTGGTCTAGTGAATTTATGTCAAGGGGGCACCAGAGCAGCCAGTTCATCAGAGCACAATCCATTGAAATATTTGTAAAACAAGCACAATGATGCAACATTGTGGTGATGGTACAGGGGCTGGAGCTTGGTGGATAGTGAGGGACCTATTTAATTGGCGATTCTTTTTTGGACCTTATCTAAGAAGGAGTGACTTGTTGATGATGCACCAGCCCAGATGTGGCAACAATACTCCATGCATGGACGGATGGTGACTTTGTAGAGATACAGGATAATGTCAGGTGTGAGGAGTTTACTAGCTTCTTTGCTGCAGCCTTGGCAATGTCTTCAATGTATCTTATCCTGATCTCGTTTGCTTTAGCCAAAGGCAGATGAGATGCCGAACTCCAGGATATTACATTATCTAACCGACATGAGCAAACCCATTCAACCATCTCTCTTTTGTTCCTGCGTTCCCGTGAATAAATATGAACATCTAGTTAGTTGACATTATTTATTTGCGGGAAGAATGGTGACCCCTTTTTTTATGTAAAATTTCAATTTCAGTCAGATTCGGCCAGACATACTAACTCTTCCAAGTAAGTTTGCCATTCTGACTTTCTTCCTGATTTAAACCTTCTTAATTAACCCCGTCTCTTACCAATCTAAATCTGGTGACCCCAACTGTCTCCAACCAGCTAAATCTATTTAGTTGTGGAGATGTGGTCTTATTTGTGCAAGATGGTGACCCTTTTTCTTCTTCAATATTCTATTTCAGTCAGATGCGGTCAGATGCAACCAACCCTACCAAGTTACGTTCTTCATCCTGACTTTTGTGGGGGTCGTCATACCTTTTTTTTGGTGATAACTTCCTCCACAAATAAAAATAATAATAATAAGATTTACATGCAAAATCAACGGAAGTTTATTTACTGAAATAAACTATTAACAAATAGAATATATTTCTTTTTGTAATGAGTTCATGAGTCCTTCCTTTAGTTTCAGGGTAAGTAAAAAGAAGAATGTCTTTTCTTTTGTTGAAATGTTCATTTGTTATAAAATATTAAAAGAGGCAATAGGTAATGTTCGCCTGTGAAATTGTATGAAGCGCGCGAAAGGGTGAAATGGAAGAGTGATAGTAAGATGCGTGTAACCTCCGGATGAAAAGTCAGTTGAAAGAGAAAGTTTGATGTTTGTGTGTGCTTAAATACTATTTGGATAGGCTCCAGCGAGCTTAAGGAGAAAAGTTTAGAAAAATATGTCTTTGGAGAAATCTCATTGGACAGAAATATCACGTGGTGTGCTCTCAACTACGTCCGCTCGTTTTGAGTTGATTTAATATATAAGGCCACACCGGAATTTGCGTGGGCGTTATTTTATATTTGTCACGCGCCAATACAATTATATTCACTCTGCGCGCCTAAATTGTATTTATCCCAAACAACAATTTTTATCCGAATCTTAACCGTGTCAACTGGCACACTTTCTTCCTGACCAACTAATAATTTCTCCATAAAAAAAACAAACAAACTAAATACCTCTTTTTCAATCATATAAACTATTACTCCTCTTCCAGTCCTGGGTATGACACAAAACTGCATCCAACGGTGAGACCCAAAGTTGGAAATTTCAGTGAATGCGCAGTCATCCCTTAGTAAACACTACTCCCAGGTCCATTCTGACCCAGAGTGTAGGGCCTCATCCATAGGTGAAATAGAAGCTATCGTTACAGCCACGCCTACAAACACAAATTATTCTATAAACCAATCGTAGCATAAAATTACCCAACCACGGTCGGTTGCCATAAAACCCATTACTCAACCATAAAAAAATTACCATTTTATTGTCTAAAAAAATAATAAATCACAATTGTAGATAATGAAAAAGTAGAAACATAATATATCAACCAAAGCAGAAATTGTTATTTTTACTTATTGCGAAAGAAAGAAGATATAAAAACAATAAACATAAATAAATAAATAAATAAATAAATAAATAAATAAATAAATAGAAATTGTGAAGTAAGAGAAGATGAAATAGGAAGACTTCATGAGAACATGATAGTTTTTCGTTTCGTTTCGGGATCGGTTTCTGTTTTTCGTGTTGCGCCTTGCAAAATCTGGTCACGTGATCTCTATTTGAAAACGAGGCGTACACCCCAAATGGCGGACGTACTTATAACGAAATGGGGCGTTTAAATGTAGACTGTTTTGTTTATGGCGGACGTAGTTGACATTTAAAGACACGATGCTTGTACAAGAACCAGTGCAGGTGAATTTCTTAAAACCATAAAACAAAAATACCCTCCATTTTTCTTTTAGCTATCTGCGAAGAAACCCCCCTTTCGTCCCACATATATACACGTCTTTTTTGTTGTGTCTATTTCAAAATAATGTGTTCCGACTGAAAGAGCGTTGTCACTTTAAATGTCGAAAAGCCAAAAATAAATCGACGATAGAGTTTTAAAAAAACATATTTTGTGGTCTGGAATCTCTTGATATTTGATTTTTTTTAAAATATGGTATTTTCCGATAAAATAGTTGTGTATTTTCAGTTATTTGAGTTTATACGATCCTAGTTTTCTACCCATTTTTTTTTGTGCGTGTAACGGATACAAATCTTCATAGCGACCATAAAGTCGGGGATCGATTTATAAAAGATTTGGTATTCTAAACTGATCCCCCTGTTTATGGCCATTATCAAACATTTGTTTTATTCGTAGAAATGCGTCACAATCTTGGGCGAAATATAAAATATCCGTTCAATATTAAATTATCCGAATGTTTTGGTAGTTTATTAAATGAAAAACGTACTTATTTAACTTAAAATAAAATTTATTTAAAATACAAATTAATTTAGTTTTTTATATAATTGAAAAGTGAGGGTCGTTTTCTTATTTTTATTTTAATGAAGAGAATTCTAAAAATGCCCCCCCCCCCCTAATTTGAAATAATTTCGTTATTTTTAAAAATTTAACTTTTAAGAATGCATCATTTTACATTAACATTTATAAAAAGGCTAATTTAAAAAAAAAAAATCATGTTATATTTATTCAAGATTTTCTTGATTGAATTAATATTTAGAAACTCTATTTTTGAAAAATCTCTTTTGTGTTTTTTTCCCTTTTGATGTTTTGATCATTTTTTGTTTGTTTTTACCCCCCCCCCCTCCTCATTTTTCGGGGATTTAAATATTTGTTTATAGTTGTAAGATTTAATATTTACACAGTTGGTACGTCTAGACAGTTTATCTTATTTTTTTTTTAGCTGCTTGTATAGATCAGCTCTCATGGCTGCTCATATTGTCTCGGTAAAATCCGTTAACGAGTCACAACAGCTGAAAAGAGACCACATAAAATGAAACCCGGGCATTTATTACAAGAGCGAACAAAAAAAAGTGGGTGAAAAAACAAACAAATGTGCAACAAATAAATGTTACCAAAGGCAAGATAAGTTACTTTTCTATTTATCTGGATAAGTTTATTTGTGTTTCAACTTATTTGAAAGCGTTTTCTTTTTGGTAAAAACAAACCATGTTCAGTTAGAACCAAAAAGAAGATAGCGTCGATAAGCAATGCACGTGATAATCGCTCAAAAATCGAAAATTAAACAAAATACTGACAGAACATTACATTTTCGCACGATTAGATCTGTTTCTACCAGTATTTTGTTTACTTTTCGATTTTAAGCGATTATCAGGGGTCCAAATACATTTATCAGCGCCATCTTTTTTTTTTTCGTTCCAACTGGACACTGTTTGTTTTTACCCCCCCCCCCCAAACAAAAACAAAAAAAAACAAAAAGGCTTTAAAGTTGAAACAAATAAATTTATCCAGGTTGATAGAAAAGTAAATTATCTTGCCTTTGGTAACATTTATTTTTTGTACATTTGTTTTTTGTCATCCCTTTTTTGTTTTGTTCGCTCTTGAATAAATGCCCTGAAACGAAAAAAACCTTTATTTTTTTAATTGATATTTATATTTTTGCATCGTATTTATTTTGTAAATTGTTGCTATTTTTTGTTTTTGTAATTGTGTCGAGTTTTATTCCGGTGCCTTCTCAGATTAGGACCCACGCTAACTTTGGCCCCGTCGTTAGGGTTAGGGTTTAAGTTAGCGTGGGTCCTAATCTGTGATAATACCATTTATTTTTACAATTAAAATTTAAAAAATAAAAATAACGGGTTAAATAGAAATTTCCCACTGTGTCATGGCGGCCAAATAGAAAATTTCAACCGGTGTTAAGGCAAAAAAAATCTAATATTTTTGGTCGTTTTTTACCAGATTTTTTTATTTTAGTTATTTTAGGCCTATTATAAATATATAATTCAAAGTTATAAGTTATAAATTAGACTTATTCTTACGAATAATCGTGTTTTTTTTTTGTTTTTTTTATATACCTGAGTTTTTTTATATGTGGGGTTCAGCTAATCAACTGAAAGGAATTATAAAAAAAATCGGTACATGCAATTTACGGACAGGGCTGAAATAATAAAAATAAAAAGCCATTCTTTAACATGGGGGGGGGGGGGGGGATATGGCAAACCAAATCAGAAAGACATTCGACTCTGAGTCAGCAGCAAACGGTGAAGGCTCAGATTCTGTACCTAATATAAAAAAACTTCCGTTTTTTGTTAAAAATAAGGGTGCTTCTGCTGTTTAGGACTGACATGTTAGGCCTCTCTTAAAAAAAAAAGCTACAGAAATGTATAAACTTTGTTATGTACTTACGTGGTAGCCGAAAAGAAGACTGTATACCAAAAAAATACACGAATTCATCCAGTATTTATTAAAAAAAACTATTTTATCATTCGGTAGTCATTTTTGTTAAACCAAAAAAAAATTGAGTTATCTCCCTTGTCTATTTCATAAGTGACAATGTCTAACGAAACTTAAGATCGTTTTTTTTTCCTTATAATTTAATAAATACTGGATGAATTTGCGTAATTTTTTCTGTACAATCTTATTTTCAGATAACACGTAAGTACATAACACAGTTTATACATCTCTTTAAATATTTTCATATGGTGTCTAAACAGCAGAAGCACCGAATAAGGGAAAATATTTATTTGAAATAATTTATTTTACAAAAATAAGTATTCACATATGTTGTTCTGATTTTAAATATAGAAACATAAAATGTTTTCTTTGGGGAAATATAAGAAAGTTTCTTTGTTTTTTTTCTAAACATTGAAATCATAATACTGTCGGGTCGGAGCCATTGTATGGCCGAAGTAATTTGTTTTAACTCCGCGACGTCAGAGAAATTTCTGCAATTTTCGACAAGAACCTCGCATCGATCTAAATTTTCCTTTAACATGGCTCTATGATCGTTCTACACGATTTGTATGGATCGTCTGATCATTGGGATCCACAAAATTAACCTGTGATTTACCACACTATAATTAGGCCGGAAGCTTTTTAAATTAGGTACAGAATCTGAGCCTTCACCGTTTGCAGCTGACTCAGAGTCGAATGTCTGTATTTTCACCTAACAATTTAATAAACAAGTCTAACGTAAAAATTAAATTTAACTTGCAAATCCTATCTAAAAAAATAGCCCAGTCCGTAAACTGCATAAGCACGAAAAAATCAATTTGGGAAGTATTTTGTTTGGTAATTTTCTAGAATCACCCACGTCTCAAAAAAGAAACTTCCTTAACCCTAAGTCCGAAAAGGAAAGTGATTTGAATAACAAATTAAAAAACAAATTCGTTTTAAAACCGATTCGGAGACTGGAGTGATTCTATAAAAATATAATTTTTTAAGATGAAATAAAAGTAGAGGATCTGATGAAGAAAAAGAAGAAAAAAAAGACTTGATTTTTCAAATAAGTATCGTCGTTGAATAAATGCTAACATTATTATTCCGTTCATAAAAGTGAAAAGTTGTTCATTTTCGGCCTTTAACATGAAAAGTAGATATTTTAAATTTAAATCGTTGTCCTATACTTTTACAAAAACACAGTACTGTTGTCATATTTGGGCTGGTGAATCTCTGTCCCATATGAGGGTTCTTGATAAGGTGCAGAATCGTTTCTGCAATTTGATTGGCCCTATCCTTTTTTCTTTGGAAGAGGCTATATTGCCGGTCCCGGCAAAATAACGATTCCTGCGTTATTTTGCCGGTTCATGTATATTTAACTAAATTGTTAAACATACAGTGACGCCCGACACAATAATTATTTACTAATGTAAAGGGATCGTTATTATGCCGGTTCATTATTTTTAAAAACCTAATTGTTATGGCCTTGCGAAAGAAAAGGTAATTAAATAAATAAGAGCAAATATTTAAAAACAATTTGTTTTCATCATCAGTTGTGTCGGTTAAAGAAAAAAAAAAAATCGACCTGCCCTATTGTGTTGGTTAAAGAAATATCTGCTTACTTTTCATAATAGAATTAATGTTGATGAATTTTCCCAACATTACTAAGTCTGCTCTCGATTTAAGTAATTGAAATTTTCCTTAAGTTATATATAAGTTATATATAAAGAAAAAAATAAGCAACAAATAAATGTTACCAAAGGCAACATAAATTATTATTCTACCTACCTGTATAAGTTTATTTGTTTATTTTATCATTTATTTTGATAAATGATTTTTTTTAATAAAAATAAACAATCAAATAAACAAATAAACTTATACAGGTAGAAGAATAATTTATGTTGCCTTTGGTAACATTTACTTGTTAAAAATGTGCTTTACAAAGGAAAGATTTTAATGTAAAATTCTGATTTTCTTTATGAAGAAAAACTTCGATAATGTTAAAATATACAGAAAATCACTAGATTTAAACAGTTTCTATTGTAAAATGTTCTTTCAATGAAATCATAAAATAAGTCGTAATTTTGAAGTGTTCACTCCTAATCGAATCAACCGGAAGTAAAAATTAATTTTATCGTTATTTTAAAATATATTGTCGCTTAATAAAGTTTTAAATTATACAAAAAATCAATCAGGCAAAGATTAATTAAAAACAAACAAAAAAAATCAATCAGGCAAAGTTTTAAATAAAAAACTAAAAAAAAAAAACAATCAGGCAAAGTTTTAAATTATAAATAAAATTTCGTTTGATAAAGTTTTAAATAATACAAAAAAAATAATTTAAATAAAAAAAAAAAGAAAGTAATTTATAGTTAAATAAACACGAGCCGGCAAAATAACGTAAGACTCATTATTGTGCCGGGCGTCACTGTATGTTTAACAATTTAGTTAAATATACATGAACCGGCAAAATAACGCAGGAATCGTTATATTGCCGGTCACGGCAAAATAACGCAGGAATCGTTATTTTGCCGGGACCGGCAATATAGCCTATTAGTTTTTCTTTGCACCCTCTCTTTCACATACGTGATGTTGCTAGTCTCAGTCTTTTCTATAAATACTATTATGGCATTCACAGTTATGTGATCTAGTCCCTGCTTCCTTTGTTCCAGCTATTCCACTAGCTTCTTTCCAAGAACTATAGGGTTGTGGAACTCTCTTCCTGCTGACTGTTTTCCTCCTACTTATAGCCTTAGTCTTTTCAAGACTAAGGTCAGTAGGAATCTCCTATCATTGCGATAGTCATATTTCGTTCGTGCTAGCTCCTTACATCAAGTGGCATCATGCCTTGTCTGGAGCGATTTCCATAAAAAAAAGTTTAGTTTTATTATTTGTTAATTAAACAATTGTTCAAAACAAGTTATGTACAAAAAAACCTGGCCAAAATATAATGGGATTTTTTTTTTTGCGTAAACACCGGTCGAAATTTTTTTGTTTCAGATTTGGCAGCCATGACACAGTGGGTTATTTTTTTTATTTAACCACATAACAATTATAAAAAAGAATAAATAAAAAGCAGTAATTTTAAATTACTGCTTTTTATTTATTCTTTCAATTTACAACAACAACAATAACAAAAAATACATGTAAATATATAAAAATCTTTTTCCGTTTCTGGAACCCGAATTCATTTTGTATGGTCGTTTGTTATAACTCATTACCAGATTTTATCGAGCCGATATTGGCGGCCATGGGGGTTGATTTATATAAGCACATATATAATATTAACCCATTGTGTATTTTATTTAATTTAAAAAAAAATTATTATTGCGCAACAGATATCTTTAACGTTTTTATTTTTTTTGTTTTTAAACCATTGGGAAAAAGTTTATACTTTTTACTTTTCGTAACTTGTTTATGGAGATTTTATTTTATTTGATTTAATGAAAAAAAAAATCCTTTGTATATCAAAGCTTTTTAACCATAAAATATTTTTTTCTAAAAAAAAAAAACAATGCATAAAAAATGGTTCATACTAATTATTTTTTTGTACCTACGTTTTCAGGGTCCCAAAATCTCTAAAAAAAAACATCCATTTCTATACGATTTATAGTTTCAAAATTACATTGCAATTTAGGATATTTTTTTTATGTAAATATTAAATTTTATCGATTCTAGTTTTTATTTTAAGAGAATTTAGTATTTTTTGCAGATTTCTATTTTCACTTGGAGTTAAATATTGATTTATCGTCCTTCTCATTATTTAGGACTCTTAAGTTTTTTTTCCTTCTAATATTGAAGTTAACAAAACAATATTAAACATCGATATTAAATTAAATCTTTCTGAATATTTGTTGCTACATTTTAAATTGTGATATGATTGTAAAACTACAAATCGAATAATCGTATTAGAAATGACGTTTTTTGAAAAGGCAATTTTGGACGATGAAAACAATGAAATATAATTCTTTACGATGCAAAGAAAAATATTCGAACGTACGATTAAAAAAAAAAATTCTGACTTAAAAAAAAACTTAAATAGTTAAAAAAAATTAGTCATACGATCCCTATTTAATAATAATAATGAAACGATAAAAAAAAGATTAATCGGTTTCGATGAAATTGAGTGTTTTTTAGAATCTCACTAAATGAATTTGAATTATGTTTTTGGTTCAATTACAACTTAATATTTGGCTATTTAAACATAAATAATAGATAATTCGAATTAATTTATTTTAAAACTTTTGAATTTTTTTATGCAAATATAAAAAAGGTATAAAATTAATTTATTGGCATTTTTATGAATATTTCTACGTTAATAATTTCTTTCTAAAAAAAAGTTTGCTTTGTTCTTTAGTCGCATGCTTTTTATCTCGAGTAGGATTTTCTTTAATTTTTGTTTCTCCTTTTTAAACAATTTTTTTTTTTAAATAGGATTTTTAAAAGTTATTTACTTATTACGGTATCGTTTGGTCATTAAATTATTAATTGAACCAAATTGTTATAAAACTTAAAGTAATGTTTTAATCTCTATACACTTTCAATATTTTAATTAAATTAAGATTTTCTAAGAATTTTATAAGCAAGAAATGTCTTTCTATTCAACAGTTCAAATGTTTCAAATTTCGAAGGGTTAGGAAGTAATTCATTTTTTTTTCAACTTCTAACAAGCGATTAAAATGGCCGACTTGTTTACGAAGAAACGGAAATGCATTGTGGTTGATTAAATTTCGTAATTCAGTTTTAAAAATAGGATTTTAAAGAAGTCCGTTTTCGTACATTACGCTATTGCATTTTTGATTTCGATAAATAATCGATTAATGTTAAATCAAAATGTAATCAGGTAGAGGTGAGAAACCAGCACACACGTACACACGAGAAGTGGTCACACAAAGCAACCTTGCTATGCTTCATTTGCAGCTGTGTTGTCGAAGACTATTTTTATCCCAGCTGATTCGTCTTCATTGTCGTGCCATTGCCTCGTCGTAAAAACAAAACGCAAATCACATTTCAACACAAAAGATGAATGAATTCACCCTAAAAAAGATTCACTTATTTGTGGCATTTATTTTTCTATCCCCCCCCCCCCAAAAAAAACACACACACAAACACAACCGTTACTTATGGTAAATGTCACTATTACCATCAATTGTTTAAATAAAAATTCAGTTTTTTTTAAAAGTTGAAATCTCTATCAATAAAATTGTGGCCATTTCTTATGTCTGTGTTTCTCACCTCTACGTGACTTACACGTTTATTTAACATTAATCGATATATTTATTAAAATTAAAATAACAGAAAACTAAAACTATTTTTTAAAAATCCTATTTTACGAAATAAAATCCACCAGAATGTATTTTGGTTTATTCGTAAACGTCAATTATTTTGATCGTTCGTTAATAGTTACACCCCCCCCCCCACACACAAAAGAATGAATTACTTTGTGATCCTTCGAAATTTGGAAGAATTTAAACTGTTGAATAGAAAGTGATTTAAACTGAAAATTTAAAGCTAATTTAAATAATATTTTATTCGCCATGTATTGAAAGTTTTGGAAGCTATTTACAGATAAGTTTAAAAATAGATGAAAACAACATTAATGACAAAATGAGTTTAATAAATCAGCTGTTTTATGGAAACGCGATTGACTTGAATGGAATATTTGAACACTTTTTTTTTCAATGTTTATTGTTAAGTAACGAAAATACTTATTTTCACTTCATTTTCATTTTTTAATCACTTTTCCTAATTAAATTTCTAACTATTTGAAGCACTTACTGCCTAGACAAATGTATTATGAATAAGGATTGTTTTTTTTTGGGGGGGGGGGGATTAAGTTAATTAATTTTAATTTATTAAATATATTGGCTAATTGTAATTTTATCACAGCAATATCAATTTAGGATGAATATCAAATTATTTAGAAATGAGTACCGTCAAACAGAGCTATTTTGACATTAGGCATTTATAACGACAGCTAACAAGACGAAAAAGGGGTAAAAAAAACAAACAAATAGGAAACAAATAAATGTTACGAAAGGCAAGATAAGTTACTCTTCTACTAACCTGGATAAGTTTGTGTTTTAACTTATTTTAAAGAGGTTTTTTTTTTGTTTTGTTAAAAAAAAACCTTGTGTCCACCTGTTTAGTTAGAACAAAAAAAAAATGTCTGAAATTACAGAGTTTCGATAATCGCTCAAAAAACGAAAATTAAGCAAAATACTGGTATAACATTTCCCCACTATTGGTGACATTTATTGGATGTGTTTCTAACACTATTTTGTTTATTTTTCGATTTTTCACCAATTATCAAGAATCCCCGTGCTGGGCTCATGAAAAGCCATTTTTCCCCGTTTTAACTGAACATGTGAATACCAGGTTTGTTTTAAACAAGAAAAAAACGCTTTAAAATAAGTTAAAACACAAATAAACATATCCAGGTTGGTAGAAGAGTAACTTATTTTGCCTTGCGTAACATTTATTTGTTGCCTATTTGTTTTTTCGTCCCCTTTTTTTCGTTCTGTTAGCTGTCGTTATAAATGCCCCATATATAGTAATCCTGTGTAAACCTGTATTTTGGATTTAACTAATCAGCCTTGATTTGTTTGACCCCTAAAACTAAGCTGTAACATATGCATGGCACAGCTGTAACATATGCATGGCACAGCTGTAACATTTTACGTTTCCTGCCAATGCTAAGCAAGTGCAAGAAATTCTTGGAAATGCAGTTGCCAGTACGCTTGTGGATTATATTTCACCAAAGGAGAAAACATCACAGAAACAGCCGTTTCATCACGCGATCTTGTTGATTTGCGCCCATCTACGTCTGGTGTGAGAAAATGCGAAAATGCCACCGATTATTGCATATGTGCCTAGTCATCTTTTTCTGTTCAAAGGGATGTTTGTGCCTTGGTACAAGACAGGGTTATGATGTTGTATAGTGGAGCTATAAAATTCATTATCATTATTATTCCATGAAAAATGCCAGTACACTGAAATCATATGCTCTTAATAGGTTAAGATGAAAATTCATATACACTAAATGTACAAAAGCAAAGAAATTCCCAAATTTTTACACTTTTATTGTCATTAAGGGTGTGACTACATATCAACCAAACAATTTCATTATCACATCACTACAGTATAAATTTCTATGCATGAGTGGATGAAGTGTGTGAGGTGCGCTGAAGAAAAATTCCTACCAGTAAAATACATAGCCCTGTTGTGCTCACATATCCTTAATGACAATAAAAGTGTAAAAATTTATGAATTTCCTTGCTTTTGTAGATTTAGTGTATATGAATTTTCATCTTAACCCGATTAAGGGCATATGATTTCAGTATACTGGCATTTATCATGGAATGTCACTACTTTTGTAAAGGCTATTGGCTCAATACAATGCCTTCTCATAACTGATATAGTTGGTAGTTTGACTAATCAAGGTATATGGTAAACTGAAATTAAAATGCCATGAACTAGACACTAGAACCTCTATCTTTGCCAAAAATCAGCTGAATCCATCAAATGGTCAATAAGATATAGAATAAAGTGTATGAATACTGGTCATTTTTAAGGTTTTTTGGAATTTTCTGGAAAACTAAGGTATATGGTAAACTGAAATTAAAATGCCATAAACTAGACCCTAGAACCTCTATCTCTGCCAAAAATCAGCTGAATCCATCAAATAGTTTGAGATACAGGATGGCACATACGTACGTACGTACACACAGCTAACATGATTTCATGATTGAACTTTCTGGATCTCTGGGTTGTCTTGACTAATGATGCTGAAATTCTACACACTTATAGAACCTATCAAATAAAAATTTGTGCAAAGTTTTAACTAATTTGGTTTATTGGTTTTTGAGTTATGATTGATTAAAGAAATCAGATTTCCAGCATAGGCCATTCGTGTAGTCTATTAAGGGATAGAGCGCTCTCGCGCCTCCCTTGATTATTATTATCAGTTGTCTTGGGAGAACGTGGTCAAACGTGATAGGAGAGCCTTGGATATGGATTCTGTCAACCCTCATCAAAGACAAGAATGGAAGGGAAGACTTAGATCTGACTTGACAATCAGGCCACACCCTCATCAAGGATTAATTGTGGCCTGATTCAACAAATAAACCGGTTGATGATGATGATGATAGTCCCTACGACAGGGCTACGATGATAATGCCTTATCATGAATGTATAAAAAGCTGAAATAATTTTTTTTCTTCACTTTTTTGAGAGGATCAAAAAGTGTTATTCATTCAAGGAATCGTCTTTTTGCACAATAAAAGCGATACAGTAGGAACAAATGCCCCAAAACTAATCATAGTAGCCCCGGTTGATGGTACTTTTGCAATGTATGGGTATATGCTCGTTTTTAAAATGTCTAGTAGCACATGCAATACCCTGTACCCATCCACTGTCAACCAGGAGTGGTAACAATTCTGGTGGCTCAGGCGATACTGGCACCACCAGCGGCTTTTTCCACTGAACAGGCTATAAAAGCATTTATTTTTGCAGATTTATGTTGTCTTATTGAAATGCGTTTACTTTCGGCTGTTGATGACATTATGCGTCATAAATGCTCGCTACTTGATATCACGTAAACACAGGAATTGTAATTAGTTGCGCATGTATTATCTTTGTTTATATTTCGACCAAATCCAGTTGATGCTTGTTCAGCTGTGGAGATGATGTGAAGCGCTTTTCAAACTGACCAATTAAATGCGTCCCATTTGAATCAGTTGAAATTATTCAAGTTGTCTCTCCTCACCAAATCATTTCAGAGTGGACTTTTTGTCGTCAGCTATTTCTTATAAATTATTATTTTTTTTTTTCATTGAGGCAAATAAATTGAAGAAATTCCTTGAATGTAATTCTGACTTCTTAGTTGACCTTCATCTGAAGAATTGCGTTTGTTTTTTTTTAATTCGTTTACCCTTGTTAGAGTTGAAGAGCTTTGAAGAGAACTAATATATAAAAGATGTCGAGTGGAATTGGCAAACTCCATCCCCATCTTCCATTTTCTTGCAGAAAATGTGGATGTTACCAAGCAGAAAAAGAACTGCATATTTATTGGAATGCACAATTTCACAGGCATCTGCATTTTTTGACATGCATCATTAGATTGCATCAGAGAGAGCGCTTATCATAATCTCAAACAATTTGTCTCTTCGACCAATAAAAAGTGCTCATTATGATCATCCATCCAGAAACTTCCAGATGAGGAAGCTGGTTGAATGCCATCGCACCAAGCAGGCATCATGCTATTACACTTGAGATGACATTAATTTCCATCTTTTCAAAAATCCTTATCACAAAATAAAAAAAAAAACACTAATTCATTAGTTTCAATTTGATGAATAAAAACCTATAGTTTTGTTTCACATTTATAAATTTGTTCATTTTCAAATCTTTGTAACGGATTTGAATAGCATTACAAGTAGATTTCTTTTTCAAATTTTTGTAACGGATTTGAATAGCATTACAAGTTGATTTTTTTTTTTTCAAATTTTTGTAACGGATTTGAATAGCATTACAAGTTGATTTTTTTTTCAAATTTTTGTAACGGATTTGAATAGCATTACAAGTTGATTTTTTTTTTTTCAAATTTTTGTAACGGATTTGAATAGCATTACAAGTTGATTTTTTTTTCAAATTTTTGTAACGGATTTGAATAGCATTACAAGTAGATTTCTTTTTCAAATTTTTGTAACGGATTTGAATAGCATTACAAGTTGATTTTTTTTTCAAATTTTTGTAACGGATTTGAATAGCATTACAAGTTGATTTTTTTCTTTCAAATTTTTGTAACGGATTTGAATAGCATTACAAGTTGATTTTTTTTTCAAATTTTTGTAACGGATTTGAATAGCATTACAAGTAGATTTTTTTTTCAAATTTTTGTAACGGATTTGAATAGCATTACAAGTTGATTTTTTTTTTTTCAAATTTTTGTAACGGATTTGAATAGCATTACAAGTTGATTTTTTTTTCAAATTTTTGTAACGGATTTGAATAGCATTACAAGTTGATTTTTTTTTTTTCAAATTTTTGTAACGGATTTGAATAGCATTACAAGTAGATTTCTTTTTCAAATTTTTGTAACGGATTTGAATAGCATTACAAGTAGATTTTTTTTTCGAATTTTTGTAACGGATTTGAATAGCATTACAAGTTGATTTTTTTTTCTTTTTTTTTTTAACTAATTATTTTATCAACTTGGGTGAATAGAATTGTGTAAAAGAAGCTCAACACCGTTTAAATTATACAAATAGCATCAGTGGTTCAAAAATTATATAAATTTATAGTGCTGAAATTTGTTTTTCATTGGACATTTTTCTTTAAATAATCCTTTAAAAGGAGCTGGATTTTCCCACATTAAAAACCGACCTTGTGGGGAGGCAAGTAAATAGGGATTCAGTATTAAAAGTATAATACAAATTTATTTTAATTATATCAGACTTTTATTCGTAGCCTACTATTTTTCTAATAGCTAACTTTGTAAACAAAATAAAGATATTGCATAGAAAAACAAACGGATAGATATTAAAAAATGATAAATATGAATAAAAAGAACAAATAGTTTTTATTTTATTTTTAAATAAAACATGGTGGATTTGTAAATAAAAACAACATTCTCTTGAAATATCAGGAAAAAGTTTTCTGATATATCAAAAAAAAAAATAAGTGAAGAAAAAAAAATACAATTGTATCTTTAATTTATCAGTTTAAAAAAATAATTATTTAAAATCTAACGGATTTGATGTAAGTCTTCCGTTATTAATATGAAAGCGTTTTCTATTTTGGAGAAGGGAATGTGAACTCGCCATGCAGCGATAGCAATATTAAGTTAACGTTAGCCGTTCCACTAGCGACTTGAATTGAACAAAACAAGGTTTTAAAGAAATTTCTGCACCACTAAAAATGATCAATATTTACATACAAATTCACTGAGTCTTGACCAAGCACAGCGGTCCATTGCCAATGTTCAGATGAGTGACGGGCAATATTGCTTCTATCAGTGAACACTGTCGATATGTGGACCGATAATGAGTTCTGCATCTCCGTTCTGTGTTTGTCACCACACTGCTTCTTCCAGCCCCGAACTGGAATTGGATTGATGGCTTTTCGTGATGAATTCTCCGTATGGATGCCAAACAGTGTGAGTGAATCAGCGAAGATGTCTTGCGAGAAAAGCTTCTGAACGAAGGATATTTGGCACCGTGCATGAACTTGGAGGATGCCGCGTAAGCAGTAATGATCAAAGACTTCCAGTCTGCGAAAGTCTGCAGCGTTTACCGGCCAGGACTCTCACCTATAGTGGAGGACGGTACAAGCAAGAGCTTCATACTTGGCTCTCATAACTAGCTTAATTTCTCACCTGAACCACAATCGAGATTGTAGGAGGCAGAAAGCTAAGTGACCATTTATATATTCCTATCCCTCCGGCCTGTTGCAGTGATGATCAATCTAAAGTATTTGAAGCAATCAACCTCCTCCAGAATATCCTCACGGACGATGATTGATTGGCTGCCTTTCAGAAGAAGCAATCTGGCTGTCAGCGGCTTCAATTTTGCTGTGTTCACCCTTGTACCAATGCTGCAGTTCCTCAATTGCTGACTGAATGCCACCAAAGTTGTCGCCTAGAATTGCTATGTTATCAGCGTAGTCTTTAAATATAAACTCACGGCCATGGTGACCCCCTGCAAGTTCTTCAGAGTGTGCGACGTGATCTAATCGACAGCAAAGTTGAACGTGAGAGAAAGGACACATCCTTGTTGGATACCAGAGTGGAATTCAAAAGCTTCAATTCTTGACTATAAACGTGAACTTAAGTGTGAAATTTCACCCAAATTTTCGTAAGAAAAAAATTATTTTGCTGTGATAGGTTTTAAAGTTTGCCCTCTTTTTTTATGGAAATCGCTCCAGACAAGGCATGAAGCCACTTGATGTAAGGAGCTAAAAAAGAATTCTACTTCAAGGCCAAAAACACCAACGATAAATGTTAGATGGATAGAGTCCGACCCAAAAAACAGCAATTCTTCCCCGTTTGTCAGAAACATCACTCCTTGAATGTGAGGACTAAAAGACAAAATTAAGGAAGCAGGAGTTACGAGACTGCCGAAATTAAACCTAATATCCACTTACTACTCTCCTAATGACATATCAACTTCAGTTGGTTTTAAAACATTAAATATATTCACTCTTCAATTTCCATGAAATTATCCTCTCTAACTTATCGAAATAATCTGTGTACAATATTATGAATAACATATTTTATTTCAAATATAATTTGATAGTATTTTTGGAGCAAGATAACAATAGGGACCCCAGTTCAGTAACAAAACAAGCGGGACATCTTTTGGAAGCACCAGCGATTTCCGATTGACCTCGCAATACATGTGGTCGTTATTTACAAAACAACTCGGGTTTTTTTCTTTTAACATGTATACGCTTTTTTAAAAATCGGCTGACTTGTAATCTGTCGTTTTGCAATAAACAAAACAATTTATCATTTTGTTTCGTTTTACTTTTATTTACTAAATAAAAAACACATTTTAAACGCAATTCTATATTTCGTGTTGTGTATTTTAAGAAAAAGTGGATACTTTTTTTTCTTTTCGTAGGGAGGCGAGTAACTAGCGAAGTTTTATTTATTTGTTTATAATAGTTGCTTACAGAAAAAAAAAGGAAAAAACTTCATAAATTTTAAATTGCTTCCGTTTGGAAACTGATTTTTGAAATCTAACTTCGCCCTCATGGGGAGGCAAAAGTGTAGTATCTATTTTGATACTACACTTCATTCCTATCTGCGGTCAGTGATTTTTTTCTTATAACATGTTAATATTTTTTTTTGGGGGGGGGGGGGTATGTATTTTAAAAAATGTAGGGTCCATTTTCTTTTTTCCTTTTATTTACTAAATAAACAAATAAAATATTTACGGTTTTCTTTTAAGACATAAAAAGGAGCACTCTGGATTTTACCTCAGTTTAGAAGGATTTTTCCATACTACACTTTGCTCCTAGCCCGAGGAGGCAAAACGGAAGATTACGCAAGTTATTTTAATAAATAAATGAAATATATACGCTTTTTTAAAAATCGGCTGACTTCTAATCTTTCGTTTTGCCTCCCCACGAGGGCGAAGTTAGACTTCAAAAATCAGTTTCCAAACGGAAGCAATTTAAAATTTATGAAGTTTTTTCCTTTTTTTCTGTAAGCAACAATTATAAACAAATAAATAAAACTTCGCTAGTTACTCGCCTCCCTACGAAAAGAAAAAAAAGTATCCACCTTTTCTTAAAATACACAACACGAAATATAGAATTGCGTTTAAAATGTTTTTTATTTAGTAAATAAAAGTAAAACAACAAAAAAAGATAAATTGTTTTGTTTATTGCAAAACGACAGATTACAAGTCAGCCGATTTTTAAAAAAGCGTATACATGTTAAAAGAAAAAAAAAACGAGTTGTTTTGTAAATAACGACCACGTGTATTGCGAGGTCAACACGCCGGTGCTTCCAAAAGATGTCCCGCTTGTTTTGTTACTGAACTGGGGTCCCTATTGTTGTCTTGGTCCGTTTTTTTTTCTATTCTTATTGATGCTTTTTTGTAAAGCAGACATTATTCAGCTTTCGTATTCTTTCATGATTTTCTTTTTTTCAATATAAATTGTTTAATAAATGTTTATCTGTATTCAAAGTTGGCAGAAGTGATTACTAGACCTTTTATATTAATTTCAAGTTTTATCAGTGGCTAATTTATTCAGCAGTTTAAATGTGAAAGATAGATTGTACACTAGTTGTGTTGGTTGGGAGATGAGGTCATATATATATATATATATAAAAAAATTGATAATGAATATTGTCTGTAATTTTGGGCTATAATCGCCAAGTTTAAAAAAACAATGTTTTTGTACAATTTGCACTGAGGATATTCACACCAATACATAGGAGCATTTTACAAATATCTTGATCTTAGACGAAACAATTGACTGCAAGATAAAAAAATAAGTTGGAAAAAATGATGTGAATCTGTCCTGTGATAATGATGTGGTATTGAACTACATAAAAATACTAAATATAGCATAGCTCTAGCGTTAAACTATTGAGCTATTATAAGTACTTTGTGTTACAAAATTAAAATAACACACACACACACACACACACACATATATATATTAGTAATCCAGGAAAAGTAGACATTCACAGAATTTCAACTGGGCTTATAAGACTTTTTTCCTGCCTGATGAGATCTTAGTTTCTAATAACTATTGATCGATAACATCGACATGCCAGTGTAGCGGCATTTGTACATGTCTGTATAAATCACAAATTATTATATATATATATATATATATATATATTAGAGAGAGAAAGAAACTTTTTTTCTGTTTGTCACGCCTAAGATGCATTTCAATAATGTTTTAAAAAAATCTACACGGTCAATGTTAATAAAAGTTGATGTTGATTGTGACATTAGCCATGAATATCTGTTTAATATTTTAAGTAAAATAAAAAAAAAAATGATCACCTTGTGATAATGGTTTATGTAACCCTGAATCTAAGACTCCCAAACCGAAACGCTGTTACTCAAAATAACACTATATTACAACCGTGCCGATTGGGAATCCATCAGATCTTATCGGAGATGCACCTTGGAGCAAAAGAAGGAGATGAAAGAGTCAAAGCAGGCATAGAAGGATTTGTCCCGATACGGAAATTTCACAGTAAGCCCCACTCTCTCTAATGGTTCACCTCAACCGTACAGCTGCTACTGCGCATAGGAAACCAGCATTCTACCGTTTCAACGGCATAAGTCAGCTACAAATCGACAAAGATTTATAGCATCAAGACACAACCACTGTAAGAGTGCAATAGCCACAGCTAAGAGTAGGTATACTGAGATGACACGAAAACGCATCGTCACAGAAATCAGAAACTCTCAATTTCTGGCAAATCTATATTAGTGCGGTGAACAATGGCCAATTAACGATTACCCCACTATCCAACCACCATGATGTCGCTTGCACTGCAATGGATAAGGCTGAACTGCTTGCCCACTGGTTCGCCTTAAACTCTACCTTGGACTCCGCAAACTACTACCCCCCTAATTTTGTGCTACGGATGGAAACCACATTAGATGATCTGACCATCATCACCCTTCCCAATGTCACCCTGGATATCATAAAAACCTTGTCACTTCCAAAGCATGTGGACCAGATTTATCCCTGCTATAGTGTATATGCATGGCCTCTAGAGTCGATCTATAATATCCTCTGCTTGACTGGAGAACATAGTCTAGAATCAGATGATCTAACCTACATGTGCTTTAGATTAACATTACAACACAACGTTAGTTACTTATATTTCATCTACCATTCTCCTTCGATCCAGAACTGTACCCTCCTCAACCGTGTCTCTGATAGTGTGGACGTGGCACTCTCTTTAGATACGAGCACCCAAATGCATGTACTTTTTCATTTCTGCCACAGGGATTGGCTTGGTTTCTCAAGCTATACAGACGCAGCTGGTAACAGCACGCATAATTTCTATATTGCACATTCCCTCTCGCAAACAGACATTTTCCTAATCCGCCTCCCAGATCGTGAGGATCAGCAAGCCTCACTTCTGCTTGTGTGATGAATGGGTGTCCTTAGCCCACTTGGGAACGTTGATCACCTTGTGATAATGGTTGATATCAACTTAAACTTCTGACCCCAAAATGAAGGGCCGTTACTCAAAATGACGAGGGCTGATTTGGAATCCATCAGAGACGTCCTATGGAGTAAAACTTTTTCTCTCCCTGTTGAGCTGTGCACAAATGAGGTAACAGATTGGGTCAAAACAGGCAGAGAAGCATATGTTCCCATGCGGAAATTCTATAGTAAGCCCCAATATTTCCACTGGTTCGCTTCGACCCGTGCAACTGCTATTGCCCATAGGCAGCAAGCACTCCGCAGATTCAACCACCACAAATAGATAAAATTTATAGCATCAAGAAACCATTTTAAGTTTAATAGCCGTAGCTAAATGTAGATATACCGAGATGACCAGAAAATGCATTGAGTCGCAGAAATTAAGAAACTTGCAATTTCTGGAAGATCTATAATAGTGTGGTGAACAATGGCCAATCAACAATTCTCCCACTATCCACCCACCATGATGTCACTTGCACAGCAATGAGTAAGGCTCAACTGCTTGTCCAGCGGTTCGCTTTAAACTCTACCTTGGACTTCACAAACCATCCCCTCTCTAATTTCCAACTACAGCCACAAGCCACATCTGATGACTTGCTCATCACCTCTTCCCATGTCTTGGCTGTCATAAAAAAGCATGACAATTCCAAAGCATGTGGACCTGATCTGATCCCAGCTATAGTAATATAAAAATGCTCTGCTGAGCTGGCCTCTGTCCTCTCCAAACTCTATAACAAATGCCTTGCTAGAATCCTGTATCCCTGCTAGCTGGAAAATTGCCTCTGGTATCAGTGTTCAAGAATTCTGGTGAAAGAACTGACCCGCAAAATTATCGCCCCCATCAGTCCCCCCCCCTCCCCCCCAGTTCTTCGCTAAAATCTTTAAAGCATTAATCAATCTAGCGATATCCCACCACCTCATAAATGCTAAACTTCTGATTAACAATATAGATTTAGGCAAGCCCGTTCTATTGCGGATAACCTAACAGTAATTTTTGAATGCATATACCATACACAGACATTGGATAAGGCAGGTGTAGCTAGATTGGTAGCGTTTGTTATATCCAAAGCTTTGGACAAGGTATGGCATGAAGGCCTTGTCATGAAAATTAATTCGTACAGGATTACGAATATTTAATATAATCAGATCCTTCTTAAACAAAAGAAAGATCCAGGTTCTCCTTGATGGCCATACATCGAAAAAACATAACAGTAATGCGAGTGTACCCCAGAGGTCGATCCTTGGACCTTTATTATTCCTGATTTTTATAAACGACCTCTCTGATGCAATTGCGTCCGAGATGGGTATATTTGCCGATGACACCACACTCTATTCTTGACATCGGGGCAAAACGAACACGCACATATCTAAGGTAATAACTGAATCCTTAGAAAATGACCTCTAGTAGTCTGTAGTGAAATGGGGCTATAAATGGATGATTGCATTTAATTCTTCTAAGACAAAGCTCTTTTACTTTAACAATTATAAGAAACCTTTCCAACTACCGATCGCCATGGCTAATAGCACCCTATCTGAGAGTCCAACATTCAAACTTCTCTGTCTAACATTACAGATAAAATGAATTTGAACAAATACATAGAAGATGCTGCCTAGTCTGCTGCAAAGAAGGTGGGCTCCCTGTACTGGGCTAGAAAAAATCTTTTACTTGCTAGTATCCTATATCCATACAAAGCCACTATTCACCCATGTATGGAGTATTGTTGCCACATCTGGGCTAGTGCACCAACCACTAGTCTCTCCGTTTAGGACAGGGTGTAAAAATAGTTTCTAACTTTAATGTCTCACACTGTCTACAAAGCTCCAGCCCCTGTCCCATCACCGCAATGTTGCATCTCTGTGCTTGTTTAACAAATACTTCCATGGAATGTGCTCAGACGAACTTACTGCACTTGTACCACCCCCCAACATAAATAACCCGACTAGCAGCAAAATCCCACCTCTTCACTGTAAAGGCCTCAAGATGCGGAAAAAACTTTCTATTCAAATAGCTTCTTTCTTCAGACTGCTTGCCTTTGGAATTCCTTTCCTGCTCCCTGTTTCCCCGAGTGGATCGACATGCAGATATTTAAATGTAATGTGAACAAAAATCTTGCTGCACGACTCCCCCCTTAGGGTGCATTGTAAATCTGGCCGATAATCACAGTAACCCCTTATGTCTCAGTGGCAATGTGACCCCTTGTTTGGGGTGAAATAAAGTTTAAAAAAAGAAATAGCATTTTCTTTGGTCTGTGATGATTAAGTTTAAAATAGCTTTTTTATCACTAAATGCTTATGTGTGAATGGACGCATGAAAGCATAATTTATTTTTTTTTTGAACATCAAATAACCTTCATTTTCTAAGAAAAATCTAAGAAAAATTCAAATTGGTATCGAAACTATTTAAATTTATTATTCAATCAAGTTGGAATATTTTGGTTCTTGTTTGCATGTGACACTTTTAATCACATTGCAATGTTACTTTGATATTCTTTTTAAGGTTTATCTCCTTTTTTATTCGATCGATCTTTTCAAAATGTATTTTGTTTCCATGTTTCCTTATAAAAAGCCGTGAACCATTCGAGATTTGACAAAATGTTAAATGTTTCTCTTATGCAATATTGTGTGACTAGAAAAAAAAGCAGATTGGATTAGTGTGTTTATTCATTTTGGCTGGTTCTCTAAAATAATAGAGCTGCCAATATTTGAATATTTTGTTCATTTTGTTCGATGGTTTTTAAAAGATAGTTTTCGGCATCAACTTTCTGTAACCTCTTAAATGACACAAACGTATTGTTGAACTGAATGCAACTGGCTTTATTCCAGCCCTAATCTTACTTACTCACTGCTGCTAAATCTTAGGAAAAGAATGTTTAGAGAAATGTGAAACTACACAAACTATAGAGAAAATGAAAACCTATCAATCTTGCATTTCTTAAATAGAATCTAAATATATAAAAATTAACATAACCTACCAAAGGAGTCGTTCAGATCAGAATCGTTTAAAATGAGTTTTTTTCTTTATTCCATAATTTTTATCTTCAGTTAATGTAGAATTTATAAAAAAAGAATCAAGTTACAATATTGTTTTTAAAAATCCTTAAAATGGTTCTCTGTTCTTTATTTAAAATTTGGTTTTATTTATCAGAATTGGGGTTTGTAGCTCAAATGCTACACTTAAAAAGTCCAGCTTCTCTCACAAATAATAATTTATATATACAGGGTGTTCGGTATAAATTTTACACTTTCTTATTTTTATTTTTTTTTGAAAGGAAAGAAAAAATTTCTTGCCCAATAATTAACGTATTCTTAAAGTAATAAGATCTTAGTATCTTATGCCGAATACGGCTCATTTGAAGAAGCTGCCCTGAGCCTCCAGGCAGGACATGAACCTGGAGAACACAGGCTTCACGGTGTACTTTTAAGAGAGAGGTCTGAGTACTACTTTGATCCTAGCAATCGGTTTGTCCTTGATGTTGCAGGTGGTATGGTTAGTGTCCTTTCTCAACGGCACCCCACACATAATAGGCGAGTTGGAGGCGGCAGATGTTGGGACTGGTTAAGTTGTGGAAGTTCTCGGATGCTTCTGTGTTTTCCTGGAGGTATTACAGAGCTGAGTCCTGCTACCACGCGTATGGCCTTTCATCAGCACTTGATAACAATCGACAGTAACTCATTATAGTCATCTAAATTGAGTCCTTATTCGAAGATGTGGGGCAGCGTGATGTGGCCTTCGCTGGAAACACAATCAAAGACTATCAGAGTTTGAAAGAACTTGATCTTCATGACATGCAGAACTTTGTGCAAAATGAAGGCTAGCAGCCTGTTCTGCACATTGTGCAACTGGTCCTGGCAGAAGTTCTTCTTGTCTAAGAACTGGGTGTTTGACTTTAATTAGTGTTTTGGCTTTCATATGACGGTTCTCTTGGAACTTGGCAGTGAATAATAAGCCTTTGCGACTCTTGTGTGAGAAATGGTGAAAAGTCGTCACTCCGATTCCCCTCTCTCCAGCCAAGGTTCACATTGCCTTGCAGCACCTTTTTGCAGCTTGACAAATTTTATCGTGACACGGAATGTCTGCTGTGATCCTTCCTGCTAGCCATTGCTTCCACATCTCCCTTGCAATTCTCCAGCTCACATCTCCCGGCCTTCAAGGTATTCAAGGAGCACTAAGCTACAGCTAAGAGTTACGGAATTTTTAGAATCAGACACGAATTATCATGATGCCGGTCACCCGCTTCCAATATTCCGATAGTCCATGATCGGCAGTTCTGAAACCTAACAATAGTATACAGAAACGGTTATCCATTGCACTTTGCCGCTATTAAATAAAACAAATGGTTTGCCGCTATTAAATAATTTATTATATTTATTATTAAATTTATATTTATAATTTATATTTAATTATATTTATTAAATTTATTATAATTATTTATAGTTTGCCGCTATTAAATACAACAAATGGTTCTGAAATAAAAATGAAAAATAATCAAATAATCAACTGTATTTAAAAGATATATTATTCATAGTGTTTTGGTTTTAAATAGGATTGGAATGTTTTAAAGGCTCTGAATACATTTTTGATTTAATGAATGAAATCAAAAGAATTCAACAAAGAAAAATGATGCACGATGAAAAATGTTTTTTGCATCATGTTGATTTTTTAGTCAGAAGCAGCCAATCTTAACTGATTCCTGACATTTCAAAAGTCTGACTTCTGATTTGTGTCTTTTACTCCACTGGATTGCTTATTATAATCTACATCATAAAGTAAAGTTGATGTTTTTTCCCCTTCTTCATCAGTCATCATAAGTCTGTGAATGCAAGCGATATATAGAATTCAGCTATGGTCACGCTTTATGCCAAGCATCGATGCATGTTTTCGGAAAATATGCATCCGTTTCGTTCTGCTTTCAGTAATTTCTACATTTTTTCTGGCTTGCCTGTTGCTTCTAAAATAGTCATACATACAGGGAGTCGGAGTAATTTTCACTCACACGTTGACATTTACTTCCATTGCCACCAGTTTATACCGGGAAATATTCTTAATAAGATAAATTGACTGTTATTATTCAATTTTTTAATTTCTTGTTATTGTCTTTTGCCTATTATGGTCCTGGGTATGACCTTGAAAGACATCCAGTGGTGAGGCCTCCATTTGGGAGCTGTGGAGAATGTGGAGTTGCCCCATAGTTGCCATTGCTCCCAGGTCCACCCTGGCCCGGAGTGGTAGTACCTGTTAGGGTCCCATCTATCGGTAAAATAGAACCTACTGGAGCTACCAAATCAGGCTGTCTAAAGTTATTGACTTCTTGACTCAAAATGCACCAAACATTGATGTTTTATTGTTTTTTTTTCATTGGCAAAACTCAATCATGTTCTGCAAAATCCAAAACAAAAAACAATTTCCCTCCCTCTCCTTTCCTCTCCCTCCCCCTTTTCACTGAACCAAAAACCATGAATAAATACTTAAACATATAAAGAACTTGAAGCATAAACACCTTCACCAAAATGACAACAATTCAAAATACCAAAAGTCTTAACTAATGACTATAAATGACCCACTGACTTAAGACTCAAATGGAGGATATTTCCTTCTACATTCATGGCATGAAATGACCCAAAAAGGGTTGATGTGCCATTAAGCAATATCTTTCCTTTACCTATTATACTTTTACTAACTAAATACAATTTTCTGCTTTTACGGCGTTTTGATTGGCTATAATCCTATTCTGGAATAACCGAATAGGATTGATGAACACTAAACAAACAACCATTGAAATTTAAATATGGCGTCTCATATTAATCCATTCAGTAGTAATAATTATTACAACGAACGATGCCGTTTTCGGTTCAGAAACGTTTCCTTTCTCTTTTTCTTTTATTACATTCCTACATTGATTGGTTGTCTTCTGTTGTCCTCCTTTATTTTGCTTGCATCGTTTTTTGCAGTCTCATCTTCTTCCTTTCCTTATCGTGGGGTGGGGTTAAAAACAAATTACACTGTACTTAAATCGCATTCGGTTATTCCAGAATAGAACAAACAAAATATTATAATTCACACATGATGACGAAGACTTTTTCTTTATTTTCTTAGGCTATATTCACGCCTATTTAAAAAGTATTATTTTATTAAAATACATCCACCTTATTTGTTTCAATTCTATCTGTTGTATAAAATACAATTATTTTCTTTTCAATCTTCTATATTTGATAGCGCATTATTATGATGTTTTATTTTTAGTATGTTTATTTATCTCCTCTGCAGGAGGTTAGACACAAGGTCAAGTCCGCATTTCCCGGTAGAGGCGCTTCATGCGATTAGCTATAAACCCAAAGAAGGTAAAGCCTGGGAGAGTGAACCTCCTAGGACTGAACAGAAACATACCTCAGGCTGACAGCAAAGTCATTGTCGAACTCTCTTAAACCTACCACTAACCCTAAGTCCGTGTGGCAAAAAACAACCTCCAATAAAATTTTTAAAAAATTCGCAAAAATCGAAAACATTCTTTGCTAAATACTCTGCATTAATACAAATCTATCCACAAATTTCATAAAACAACTAGTATTACAGACATTGTTTTAAAGCAAATACATTTGGGATATTCGTCAAAAACAATTTCTTTCTTTATCTATCCATTTGTGATCTATTTGTGTTAAAACAATTAATATTTAATAGAAGTTATGAGCCTTTTAAGTTCACGTAAATATCGATCCTGAGGAAAGTAGCCATCTTTGTTTGCGTTTCTAACTGACTAACCAAAAATGGTTACTTTGCTAAGAATCGGTATTTAAGACTTATAACTTCTATTAAATATTAATGTGTAACGCAAATATGTCACAAATTCATAAGTGAAGCTAAATACGTTTTTTTTTTTTCAATAATTTCACAAATGTATTTTATTGAAATTATTTCATTAAAATTATTTTATGGTGGTAATAGTAATGATTAGACCGAAAAAAAATTAATATTTGGAATATAAAAAAAACATCAGCACACTTCACACAACAAATTACTATGGTGGATTATTTTGCCCCGTCACTGCTTGCAAAATCAGACTAAAACTAATTGCTAAAATTCGCACGCCATTATTTGTAGTATTTTGTGTGATTGAAATCAGTCAATACTTATTTTTCGTGGGCTACTATTCAAAACTTTATGGTAGGGAGCCTAGCTCCCGCTTCAAACTTATTTTTTATCTTCATATAAAAAAACATGGTTAAATCCTATTTTGATCACCTAAATTACTTACAGCAAAATGGGTTCTTATATACTTCCCCCCCTGGACATGGGTCCTGCTAGTATTAATATAGTTGCATACTTGAAATACTGTGTGCCGAACAAGAGACTTTGATGGTATGGCCATGTTGGAAGAATGGATGAGAGTTCTTTGGTTAGTAGATGTAGAAAAGTTAAAGTATTAAGTTCGGTTCACAGGGAAGGCCCAGGTAAACCTGTGAGGAAATAATAAGAATGGGCTTGAGAGAAAGAGGGATAAATAAAGACTTGGCCAGATATAGGTTAGTAATTTCTAAAAGCTGTCCAATGCATACCAGCATGTAAAACGGAATATGATGATAACTTGCTATTGGACCTTTAAATAGCTTATATCTGATTATATACATATTTCTGATGAATGAATCTGAACATTGATTATAAACTAAATCCTGTAATTTACGTCACCTGAAAAATCTTTAATAACCATTAAATGTCGTTCTTTTTATTAAATCGCTGTTATGTTTGGATTTGGTGAATTTTCAGTCTTCTTTTTCCTAACTCCAAACCGGGTTGTCATATTCGTTAGTTGAGTGTAGCCATACACATGACATGCTTATCGTGAACAACATTGATTTAATGATTAAACATTTATTTATTCTATCATCAATTTAAGATGTGCAACAAGGTCATGGGAAACTTTTGGAACGTGAATGCATCCATATTACACCCGTTGTTGTATGTTGATTATAGCGTTCTTTTAAATTTAAAATCTTTTAGTTTACGTTGAAAAATGGGTACTCTTATAGCTGACGCACAATGTTTCTGTGACTCCGTGTCGTCAACGTTTGGGTAGGTCTCGGAATCGCCCGAGAGTCGACGAAACTATTAACAAGCAGCCGATAACTGAATGAATTACTATAATCTCTGTCAGCTCGTTGAATCTCCCGAAGGACTAATTGAGTTTTTTAGAATTAAATGTAAAAGAAAAAAAACATTAAAAAAAAAAGTAATAAGAAACCAAAAACATTTGCGTAACAAATCAAAAATAATCTTTTGAAACTTTGCGGTGCACAAACAAAAAAACATTTTATTTAAAAACATTTGCGTAACAAATCAAAAATAATAATCTTTTCAAACTTTGCGGTGCACAAACAAAAACAAACATTTTATTTAAAAACATTTGTGTAACAAATCAAAAATAATAATCTTTTGAAACTTTGCGGTGCACAAACAAAAAAAAACATTTTATTTAAAAACATTTGCGTAACAAATCAAAAATAATAATCTTTTGAAACTTTGCGGTGCACAAACAAAAAAAAACATTTGTGTAACAAATCAAAAATAATAATCTTTTGAAACTTTGCGGTGCACAAACAAAAAAACATTTTATTTAAAAACATTTGTGTAACAAATCAAAAATAATAATCTTTTGAAACTTTGCGGTGCACAAACAAAAAAAAACATTTGTGTAACAAATCAAAAATAATAATCTTTTCAAACTTTGCGGTGCACAAACAAAAACAAACATTTTATTTAAAAACATTTGTGTAACAAATCAAAAATAATAATCTTTTGAAACTTTGCGGTGCACAAACAAAAAAAAACATTTTATTTAAAAACATTTGCGTAACAAATCAAAAATAATAATCTTTTGAAACTTTGCGGTGCACAAACAAAAAAAAACATTTGTGTAACAAATCAAAAATAATAATCTTTTGAAACTTTGCGGTGCACAAACAAAAAAAAACATTTGTGTAACAAATCAAAAATAATAATCTTTTCAAACTTTGCGGTGCACAAACAAAAACAAACATTTTATTTAAAAACATTTGTGTAACAAATCAAAAATAATAATCTTTTGAAACTTTGCGGTGCACAAACAAAAACAAACATTTTATTTAAAAACATTTGCGTAACAAATCAAAAATAATAATCTTTTGAAACTTTGCGGTGCACAAACAAAAAAAAACATTTGTGTAACAAATCAAAAATAATAATCTTTTCAAACTTTGCGGTGCACAAACAAAAACAAACATTTTATTTAAAAACATTTGTGTAACAAATCAAAAATAATAATCTTTTGAAACTTTGCGGTGCACAAACAAAAAAAAACATTTTATTTAAAAACATTTGCGTAACAAATCAAAAATAATAATCTTTTGAAACTTTGCGGTGCACAAACAAAAAAAAACATTTGTGTAACAAATCAAAAATAATAATCTTTTGAAACTTTGCGGTGCACAAACAAAAAAAAACATTTGTGTAACAAATCAAAAATAATAATCTTTTCAAACTTTGCGGTGCACAAACAAAAAAAAACATTTTATTTAAAAACATTTGCGTAACAAATCAAAAATAATAATCTTTTGAAACTTTGCGGTGCACAAACAAAAAAAAACATTTTATTTAAAAACATTTGCGTAACAAATCAAAAATAATAATCTTTTGAAACTTTGCGGTGCACAAACAAAAAAAAACATTTGTGTAACAAATCAAAAATAATAATCTTTTGAAACTTTGCGGTGCACAAACAAAAAAAAACATTTTATTTAAAAACATTTGCGTAACAAATCAAAAATAATAATCTTTTCAAACTTTGCGGTGCACAAACAAAAACAAACATTTTATTTAAAAACATTTGTGTAACAAATCAAAAATAATAATCTTTTGAAACTTTGCGGTGCACAAACAAAAAAAAACATTTTATTTAAAAACATTTGCGTAACAAATCAAAAATAATAATCTTTTGAAACTTTGCGGTGCACAAACAAAAAAAAACATTTGTGTAACAAATCAAAAATAATAATCTTTTGAAACTTTGCGGTGCACAAACAAAAAAAAACATTTTATTTAAAAACATTTGCGTAACAAATCAAAAATAATAATCTTTTGAAACTTTGCGGTGCACAAACAAAAAAAACATTTGTGTAACAAATCAAAAATAATAATCTTTTGAAACTTTGCGGTGCACAAACAAAAAAAAACATTTTATTTAAAAACATTTGCGTAACAAATCAAAAATAATAATCTTTTCAAACTTTGCGGTGCACAAACAAAAAAAAACATTTGCGTAACAAATCAAAAATAATCTTTTGAAACTTTGCGGTGCACAAACAAAAAAAAAAATTTTATTTAAAAACATTTGCGTAACAAATCAAAAATAATAATCTTTTCAAACTTTGCGGTGCACAAACAAAAAAAAACATTTGTGTAACAAATCAAAAATAATAATCTTTTGAAACTTTGCGGTGCACAAACAAAAAAAAACATTTTATTTAAAAACATTTGCGTAACAAATCAAAAATAATAATCTTTTGAAACTTTGCGGTGCACAAACAAAAAAAAACATTTGTGTAACAAATCAAAAATAATAATCTTTTGAAACTTTGCGGTGCACAAACAAAAAAAAACATTTTATTTAAAAACATTTGCGTAACAAATCAAAAATAATAATCTTTTCAAACTTTGCGGTGCACAAACAAAAAAAAACATTTGCGTAACAAATCAAAAATAATCTTTTGAAACTTTGCGGTGCACAAACAAAAAAAAAAATTTTATTTAAAAACATTTGCGTAACAAATCAAAAATAATAATCTTTTCAAACTTTGCGGTGCACAAACAAAAAAAAACATTTTATTTAAAAACATTTGCGTAACAAATCAAAAATAATAATCTTTTCAAACTTTGCGGTGCACAAACAAAAAAACATTTTATTTAAAAACATTTGTGTAACAAATCAAAAATAATAATCTTTTGAAACTTTGCGGTGCACAAACAAAAAAAAACATTTGCGTAACAAATCAAAAATAATCTTTTGAAACTTTGCGGTGCACAAACAAAAAAAAACAAAACATTTTATTTAAAAACATTTGCGTAACAAATCAAAACTAATCTTTTGAAACTTTGCGGTGCACAAACAAAAAAAAACAAAACATTTTATTCAAAAACATTTGCGTAACAAATCAAAAATAATAATCTTTTGAAACTTTGCGGTGCACAAACAAAAAAAACAAACATTTTATTTAAAAACATTTGATTAACAATGGTTCTTTTGACAAAAAACAAACAATTTTCTGTCTTGTCAACTCTTGGACGCTTCCGTAACTGGCTCGAACATTGACGACACAAAGTCACAGAAACATGGTGCGTCATAAGAGTACAGAAAAATGTTAATGTGATATCTATTATTATACCTGAGTTAATCAATGCTTGTTTCTCTAAGGCTTTTGTTCCGACATTTTAATCATGCAAAATACATACTAAAATATTCTTTGGTTTTGGGATTGAGTTATTTAAAAAAAAAAAAAATCTATTTTAATTATTCTAGTTTGCCTTAATTTTCAATTAACTCACTAAATGACCAATCTCTTACTAATTTCTGTCTATCACTTTTACTCTCACTGCATTTTGTTTGACCCTCTTCTCTTATTTTGTACGGTTTTTATCACTTTCACTTCCATCTCTCTCTCTCTCTCTTTATTAATGGTCAACTGTGAAAGAACGGAAAGAATATAAGGATTGGATTAGTCTATTATAAACAAAAGGGAATATCACAATATGTAGTAAAACTGTAGCCAAGATAGAGAGAGGGGAGATATAGCGAGCAGAAAGCGACTAATTTGTAATTTTGCCTTTATTGAAAAAAAATAATTAATTGGCGTTGCAAATGCAAAGTCACTTTTTCCTGATTCAAACAATCTAACCGTAGCTCAGTGAGTGACTCAGAGGTCACATTTTTCTAGTATTCGTTTAGAAAAGACATTTTTTTGTCTATTAGAAGATCTCGGCCATATTTTGATATTTGAATGTCAGATTAGCCATTTCACTTTTCATTCCCGTTTCGATTTTTGAATTTTCCATCTTTATGTCATTAGACATTTATAAAATGTTTTTTTTTTTTCATCTGGCATTTTGTTGCATCCTTTTCTTTTTAAATCACACACACACACACACACACACACACACACACACACACGTTAATTTTCTTTGGAATAAACCAAAAAATCTAAATCGATCTTCAAACAAATTTAAATAATGCAATATACATTTTATGCACGTTAATTTGTTAATAACAATTTTATTACGAAATTGACAATATTCCTTATGGCGTTCTATGTGTCTCACATCTTTTGTTTCCGCAGATACCGTAAAAGAATAATACTGATTTCACTGTTTTAAATGAGTCCTAAAATATTTTCTGACATAGAATATTTGATAGGAATATTGATGCAGTACAACCTATGAAAGCTATTTAAAAAAAATTAGAAATAAAATATTTTAAAATCGAAATATGTCGATAGCATAAATGGATGAGTGAAAGGGAGAAAAAAAGGTACAGTAAGTCATCATCATATTCGGTTTAACATCCATTTTACATGCTGGCATGTGTTGGACAGCTTTTAGAAATTGACTTCCAAACTAACCTATCTCTGGCCAAGTCTTTATTTATCTCTTTTTCTCTCAAGTCCATCCTTATCACTTCCTCCCATGTTTTCTTTAGCTATGAACTGAACCTGCTATCTCAACTGTCCTACATGTACTAACCCAATAACTCTCATCCATTCTTTCAATGTGACCATACCATCTAAGTCTATTCTTCTGCACACATCTCCCTGTACTGTCCAAATTTAATATTTCTTTGTGGTCATCAGGTCTAAGGCTGTGTTTAAAACTCACATTACACATCCATCATATCATTTCTATTCATGTAATTTATGTTCTCAACCCTCACTGGCCAGATTTCACTTACATACATCATCACACTGCGTACACATCCAAGATAGACTTTTCCCTTGGTCAACAGTGATAATGCTCCATTGGTTAGTAATGGCAGTTCTCCGAACTTACTCCATCCACTCTTAACGCTTGCTCCACCCTGTGCTCCAATGGTATCACCAAGGCAGCAACACTTTCGAACAAACTCAATATTAAAAAAAAATACTTAAAACTTTAATATATATTCATAGATAAATAAAAACTATATTTGGGAAAAAATGTTAAAATTTAAAGAAATTTTTTTATTAATAGTAAAATTATTTGTATTATCTGAATGAATATTTTCATCTTGGTTTGGCTGATGTAACCTCTGCTCTTCTTCAGTTGAATCTGTGAATATAAAAAGATGAGAATAGTAGTCCGAATAATACAAAATATTAATCCTTATCTCAAAAAGTCCAAAACATAAGTAAAAAATATTTGTTAAAAAGAGATTTATTTTCAGCTAAATATTCAACCTTTGATGACATGGTTTTAATAGAATTGTACTGAATATTTTTCCAGAAAATATCCAGCTTTTCTTCCAATAAATTTCAGGACGGAAGTATAGGCAGAGGAGGATGAGGATGATCTTGTCCTTTCTTTTCAATGGTTTTATACTCTCTCCGAGATGCGTTTCTTCAGCAGAAACGTGCAACCGTCGAACAGCTAGCATAAACTCTTATCGACAAACAAAACTCTGAGGCATGGTGTATTTTAGATAGAGGTTTATTATTCATAGAAAAAGGTAAAAATGGTGATGTCTAAAATGTCAGGATATTTAAAGGAATAAAAATCTCTGTGAATGTTGGGTAAAAAAAAAGACCACTAAACGAACGGGAACAGAGCACCGGCAGCTACTTGCTCGGTGTCGAGGCTAGAAGAATCCGTTACGAAACAAAGGGCCGGCAAAGGGAGATAAAGCTAAAGGATTTATTCTACGCTAGACAGAACACTCCTCATCTGAAGTTTTTGACGTCATGAAATTGCACTAGTCCTTGGCTCAGAGAAGGACAATATCTGTAACGGGTCTGAGGAGCCGCTATAGAAAGGAACTGGAGCATGAGCCGCTAGCAGGAACAGGAACCACTGAAAGGAATAGGAACAGGAGCCGCGGGAGAGGCAGGCTGGACCAGGGGTTGTGGTACCGTCTTTTCGCTTTGTCATTGTTGAAGATGCAGTGTGGCGGTTGACCGTATTATGTTCTTAAATGAATTCGGAGCGAATGGTTTCTTGACAGCTATAGCCGTGATGGCTGTTGAGGTTGGAGATGCATTCCCTCTTAGGGGTGATTGTCTGTTTTTGTTCTTGTTTATCCTGATGGTTATTAGCAGGATTAACCTCTAGTTTTAGTGCTGGTTCAGGTGGTCGCCGGTCTACACCAGCGAATTTACAATACTGTTCAGTCCTGTCAAGAATACTTTGGGTCTTGTCGTCTTTAGCTGTGCTCGTAGCTGCAGTCGTCCTTCAACTTGGCTGATAGGTCGTTTTTTAAAGTGGTGTTTGTTTTAGACCTAGCAAAAGATGTCTCCTGAGGCAACGAATAAATGTTACGAAACGCAAGATAAAGTACCCTTCTACTAACCTGGGTAGGTTTATTTGTGTTTTTTCAGGAGAGCTGGATTTTTCCCATTTCCCCAAAACACAAGATAAACATTGTTTCTAACTTTGCCCATGTGGAGACTTAGTAAATAGAGAAAACAAACAAATATTCAATGGAAACATTTACTTTGTTGTCGTATTAAACGACAAAGTAAATTTTTCCATGAACTATTAAATTTAATTCTGATATATTTTATGTATTTATTAAATAATTTTTTGCCAAATTTTAAAAGCCTATATTCGGAATGTCAGGAAGTTTCATCAGATGTCCTGCTGACTTGGCAGGCTGTGAACAGGTTCAAAGCATTCCTTCGAATGAAGGCGATGGAGAGGCAATTCATGATGGTCTCAAGTGTGATGCATCAGTAATAGACTAAGGCGGTTGAACACCAATCGCTCAACTCTTGTCCACACTGATCACTTGGAATAGAAATCTCTCGAAGAGCGGCATATTTTGATCGCTTGTAGTCGACTGACGCTGCTACATGTTTTTGGTTTTCTGCTAATTCCCTTATTGATGAGGATGCAAAAGTGTTGATGCACATCTTCTCCCATGGTAGTGACCTGCTGTTTGAAAAGGGAAACATCGTAAAGTCATCAGCCTGTTTGCTCTCCACTCTGTCGAAGCCAACTGGTTCAGGGATTGACAGACAGCCAGTGAAATCTAGGGCCCGTCAGATGACATTGTTGAGAATGCCATGTCTGGGGAATTTGCCGGAGCTTCTTCTACATGATAGGGCTTGAGTTTATACATGTCAGCCGACTGACCACAACGCTACCTGTGGACGCTGCACACTCTCGAATCTGTGCGCAGGGTGACAGTGAATCTGAGACAATCGTTCTTGAGTATTTTCTCAATGGTCGATTACAGCAAGGCTGTTAGCCATGCACTGTGTGGTGAACTTGTAGCTCGAACGAAAGACGGAAATTATTGATTGCAGGGCATTCTTCGACTCTGGTGTTCATCCTTATCAGGTCCTAGCTTTTCTGTCTCTGCCTCTCCTCCGGAATGATGAGGCTAGCCTTCCTTCAATTGGCAGACAAGTCATTGATCAAGTGGTTGAGAGGAGTTTCGGATACTTTACATAGAATACTCTCAACCAGGTTTTGACTGGCGCAGATGGAGGAGGCATATGTTGGCAATGCAACGTCGGTTGTCGTTTTTAGTCTAGAATGAACATAGAGTTGAATGGGGGGGACAGCTTGAGTGCCAGTGTGCGTATCACAGTGTATGTAGTCACTTTGGAAGTGAGATGAAGAATGTTCCTGGCAATAATCAATTGTGATCTGCCATCTTTCTTCCTTAGCGCCGTCAGGTTTGATGAAAATAAAAGATCTCTCACACTTGGAAGAAATATCACTGATGATGATTACTTTGCAAAGTCTGGACACAAGGTGACTACCCGCTTCGACTGTCATGAAGGATGTCAAATTTAGCAGATGTCTAGGATGGAGACTGTCGATTCCTCTGCTACTGCTTGGCACCAAGGCCATCAGGGTTGCTCGGACATTGTCACAGGATATGCTTGCTGATACAGATGGTTGATTGGGACAGATAAACTCCTGGTGTTCGGAGGTGATGGATGCTTGTGTCTCTGTACTTAAATACAAACACTACTTGCTAAGACGGCATTTCCGTATGTCTTTTTCTATCCTGTGACTCAAGTTTTTTGTAACAAACTTTTAAAAGCTTCCAGAAAATCTCAGCTATGTAAACGAGATGAAAGATTATTTTTTGGAATTTTATCTTCAAGTTTTGAATTCTTAGTTAACTGACGTTATGAAAAGACTTTTATTTGGTTTGGCTGATTTAATAAGACTTACGTTTATTTTTCATGTCTATCACCGAAAGATAAACAAAGGCAGCAATAATTTTGTTTAAAATTGCGACATTAGATGTTGTCACTTGTTTTGACCTATTTTACACTCTTTTTCTGACCGACTGTTGCACAAATTTATTTGGAAGTTTTCATGGAATAAATAATTTATCTGATAGACCCAAGAACACAGAAGATGGATAAAACTCATAAAATGTATTTAGAGAAAAATGTTTTTTATGTTTGAGTAACAATTATCAATTAAAAAATAGTATTCAAAAAAGAAAAAAACAATTTAAAAAGAGCCTATACTTAATTTTTTCATAATGTGGCCCTAACTTTTTTTGATGAATAAAAATGCAGCAGATTTATGAAAGTTTAAAAAAATCCAAAAATAGATTTTTTTTTTTATTGAAACATTCAATTTTCTTCCCTGCAAAATATCAATCTCAAATGTAGTTCATATCTTGTTATTTCTCAATTTCTCTGAGGTCAGCTAATTACAAACATTCACATTTTGTTTTGTTTTATTAAGCCAATCTTAAATTGTGGTTGATATTATGCTTCTGCTATGGGCATATTTCGTGGTCTCATTTTAAAAATCAACCCCTTCCCTCTTCAAAAAAAAAAAGCACCCCCATTAAAATGCTTATTTGTTTATTTTTTAAAACTTAAGATAAATGTTTTTCTTTCATTTTTCTCTACCATCTAGGCTGCTATTTGGGATGCTTTGAACCACTATGCAGTTACGGATGCAACCTTTCTGGCCGAAAGGCTTTTTTCTGAAGGTAACTATTATTTTTTATTTTTTTCTATAAGTGGATTTCACAAGAATTAAAAACTTTTGACTGTATTTTTTCATTCCATAAAATCTATTTCAGGGAGAAAAATCAGTTATAATTAAATAATGATAAAAAATGAAATTAGAGAATCTATCCTTAATTGTAAAAATAGATTTTGGTATACTGCCAAGAATATGCATTTTTAATTGTTTTTATTTTTTATTTATTGAAAATAGAAAGTCTTGTATTAAGTAGCATTTCCAATTGATTGACTAGTTTTGTGAGATACAGCCAAATTCCCATTTTAATCCGTTCAACTAATAATTTAATGCTTATTTCTGATTCATTCGTAAAAATGTTTATATCGTTTGAAAGAACAAAAGAACTTTTTCTAAAGTTGGAATTCTTGTATGATTTTATCCAAAGTATTTTTTACGGTGAGTAAAAGTACAATTTTGTGATGGGCAGTATTAAAATTGTACAGAGGTTATAGTTGTTTTGTGTTCTGATGGCATTTGCAGCAGCCAATCAGAAATGGTTTGTTATAGTTGTTTTGTGTTCTGATGGCATTTGCAGCAGCCAATCAGAAATGGTTTGTTATAGTTGTTTTGTGTTCTGATGGCATTTGCAGCAGCCAATCAGAAATGGTTTGTTATAGTTGTTTTGTGTTCTGATGGCATTTGCAGCAGCCAATCAGAAATGGTTTGTTATAGTTGTTTTGTGTTCTGATGGCATTTGCAGCAGCCAATCAGAAATGGTTTGTTATATCATAATGAATTGGTTATTATTTCATCCACAGATCATTCCTCTTTAGCCATACTCACCGGAACCTTTTTTAGCTGCACCTGAACTGTTGTCTGTCTTCTTTGCTAATCCTATGATTCCAATTTTTGCTATTGCCCTACTCATTGCATGTTTCACAAAGCGTCACTTCAACTGGATTGTAGTAGATCTTCCAACCTTTTTACTGGCACCTTTCATTCAGTTCTTCCTGGTATTTCTCACGCTTTTTCATTTGCTAACCAGATATTTTCCTCCCAAGCAACTATTAATTGCCAAATAATTAATTTCTTTTATGTTGGTATAAATTAATAGGTTTCGTCAAATTGAATGGATGAGAGTTATGAGTTAGTAGATGTAGAGCAGTTGAATTAGCAGGAAAGTTGGCAAGGGAAGGCCAATTAACACATCAGAGGAAGTGATTAGAATAGATTTGAGAGAAAGACAGATATAGAAAGATCTGTCCAGACATTTCGCTGCAGAGCTCCCAATTTAGGATGACCCCCAAAACCTACTCCCTAATTCTTAGTAGCCCTTTATGTCTACAGTGGCGTCCTGCCTTGTTTGGGGCGAAATATCTTTTAAAAAAAAAAAAAAAAAAAAGAAAAAAAGATAGGTTAGTTTTTAAGTAATTAGCCGAACACATAACAGCATGTAAAATGGACGTTAAACCGATGATGTTTGAGCGAAGTGCTTTCTGTACTAATTGAGTTGGAAGATTTCACCTGTTTTGTATGCCCATAATCAACGGGTGTCAATGAAAGCATATTTGGGATATTTTTTCCTGCTTTTGTTTTTTGGGGCCTTAATAAAATCTATCAATGTATACATGGCTATTTCAATCCTACTTTGAAACACGCTTAAATGGATGTTTGTTGAAACTGCATTTGCTATGGATCTAAGAAACTGATTGCATCACCAGCGATTTCCCCCCCCCCCCCCTCCCCCCAGTGTCTGTTGACAGCTACTTAAGGTGTGTTGCAACAAACCTCTCTTTCCACATAGTACTACTCAGCTGGGCGTATCATTTTTACCCCAATGTGTTTTGATTTGCTAGACTTGGACAGTGTTATAGATTGACTAATTAGGAACTGTATTCTATTAAAGTCAGCGCGTCAGAAATCTGACCAGTTTATCTTCCAATGTTTAGTTCCTTCCCACTATGTTCAAGCTCCTTCATGTCTTTTTAAATAATACATTTGAAAATATTTTTTTATATTGTGAAAATAAAATATTTTCCAAATTTTTTTTTTGCTATCACCGTGGCAAATGCTTACCAAGGATATACTGTGACATATGAGAACTTTCTATAATATTGATGAGAAACATGGTTTCCTTAATTGCATAGTCATGTAATATTGATGAGAAACATGGTGTTCTTTAATTGCATAGTCATGTAATATTGATGAGAAACATGGTGTTCTTTAATTGCATAGTCATGTAATATTGATGAGAAACATGGTGTTCTTTAATTGCATAGTCATGTAATATTGATGAGAAACATGGTGTTCTTTAATTGCATAGTCATGTAATATTGATGAGAAACATGGTGTTCTTTAATTGCATAGTCATGTAATATTGATGAGAAACATGGTGTTCTTTAATTGAATAGTCATGTAATATTGATGAGAAACATGGTGTTCTTTTATTGCATAGTCATGTAATATTGATGAGAAACATGGTGTTCTTTAATTGCATAGTCATGTAATATTGATGAGAAACATGGTGTTCTTTAATTGCATAGTCATGTAAAATTGATGAGAAACATGGTGTTCTTTAATTGCATAGTCATGTAATATTGATGAGAAACATGGTGTTCTTTAATTGCATAGTCATGTAATATTGATGAGAAACATGGTGTTCTTTAATTGCATAGTCATGTAATATTGATGAGAAACATGGTGTTCTTTAATTGCATAGTCATGTAATATTGATGAGAAACATGGTGTTCTTTAATTGCATAGTCATGTAATATTGATGAGAAACATGGTGTTCTTTAATTGCATAGTCATGTAATATTGATGAGAAACATGGTGTTCTTTAATTGAATAGTCATGTAATATTGATGAGAAACATGGTGTTCTTTAATTGCATAGTCATGTAATATTGATGAGAAACATGGTGTTCTTTAATTGCATAGTCATGTAATATTGATGAGAAACATGGTGTTCTTTAATTGCATAGTCATGTAATATTGATGAGAAACCTGGTGTTCTTTAATTGCATAGTCATGTAATATTGATGAGAAACATGGTGTTCTTTAATTGCATAGTCATGTAATATTGATGAGAAACATGGTGTTCTTTAATTGCATAGTCATGTAATATTGATGAGAAACATGGTGTTCTTTAATTGCATAGTCATGTAATATTGATGAGAAACATGGTGTTCTTTAATTGCATAGTCATGTAATATTGATGAGAAACCTGGTGTTCTTTAATTGCATAGTCATGTAATATTGATGAGAAACCTGGTGTTCTTTAATTGCATAGTCATGTAATATTGATGAGAAACATGGTGTTCTTTAATTGCATAGTCATGTAATATTGATGAGAAACCTGGTGTTCTTTAATTGCATAGTCATGTAATATTGATGAGAAACATGGTGTTCTTTAATTGCATAGTCATGTAATATTGATGAGAAACATGGTGTTCTTTAATTGCATAGTCATGTAATATTGATGAGAAACCTGGTGTTCTTTAATTGCATAGTCATGTAATATTGATGAGAAACATGGTGTTCTTTAATTGCATAGTCATGTAATATTGATGAGAAACATGGTGTTCTTTTATTGCATAGTCATGTAATATTGATGAGAAACATGGTGTTCTTTAATTGCATAGTCATGTAATATTGATGAGAAACATGGTGTTCTTTAATTGCATAGTCATGTAATATTGATGAGAAACATGGTGTTCTTTAATTGCATAGTCATGTAATATTGATGAGAAACATGGTGTTCTTTAATTGCATAGTCATGTAATATTGATGAGAAACATGGTGTTCTTTAATTGCATAGTCATGTAATATTGATGAGAAACATGGTGTTCTTTAATTGCATAGTCATGTAATATTGATGAGAAACATGGTGTTCTTTAATTGCATAGTCATGTAATATTGATGAGAAACCTGGTGTTCTTTAATTGCATAGTCATGTAATATTGATGAGAAACCTGGTGTTCTTTAATTGCATAGTCATGTAATATTGATGAGAAACATGGTGTTCTTTAATTGCATAGTCATGTAATATTGATGAGAAACCTGGTGTTCTTTAATTGCATAGTCATGTAATATTGATGAGAAACATGGTGTTCTTTAATTGCATAGTCATGTAATATTGATGAGTAACATGGTGTTCTTTAATTGCATAGTCATGTAATATTGATGAGAAACATGGTGTTCTTTAATTGCATAGTCATGTAATATTGATGAGAAACATGGTGTTCTTTAATTGCATAGTCATGTAATATTGATGAGGAACATGGTGTTCTTTAATTGCATAGTCATGTAAAATTGGATATAAACTGTCATGTATTATACAGAAATTGTGTTTTGACTCGAGACAAGTTATAAATGTTTATTGTTGACTAGCTGCCCGAGTGGAGAGATCAATTGTTTATTTTCTCCAGATATTTTAATTTTTTAGTTTTAATGTGAAAGTTAACTTATTACAATATTGTCGTCATGTCATTCAATTATTAATGAAACCAAATTGTTATGAAACTATAATTATTTCTGGTTTATGTAAAGTTGTAATCGCAGCTCGATTGTGAAACAAAGTACTTAATTGGGTTGTTAAAAAAAAGAGAAAAAGAGAAAAAATAAATCAGAAGGCTTCTGCTGATAATAGATTGGAAACTCAATTTATTGCTAGTTCTGAGACACTAATCTCTATGTTCAGTCTAAGGCCCCAAAATTTGAGCAAATAGCATTTTTTTTTATTGCTAGTTCTCAGGCACTAATCTCTGTTCAGTTGCCCCAAAATTTGAGCAAATAGCATTTTTTTTTTATTGCTAGTTCTCAGGCACTAATCTCTGTTCAGTCGCCCCAAAATTTGAGCAAATAGCATTTTTTTTTTTATTGCTAGTTCTCAGGCACTAATCTCTGTTCAGTCGCCCCAAAATTTGAGCAAATAGCATTTTTTTTTATTGCTAGTTCTCAGGCACTAATCTTTGTTCAGTCGCCCCAAAATTTGAGCAAATAGCATTTTTTATTTATTGCTAGTTCTCAGGCACTAATCTCTGTTCAGTCGCCCCAAAATTTGAGCAAATAGCATTTTTTTTTATTGCTAGTTCTCAGGCACTAATCTCTGTTCAGTCGCCCCAAAATTTGAGCAAATAGCATTTTTTTTTTATTGCTTGTTCTCAGGCACTAATCTCTGTTCAGTCGCCCCAAAATTTGAGCAAATAGCATTTTTTTTTTATTGCTAGTTCTCAGGCACTAATCTCTGTTCAGTCGCCCCAAAATTTGAGCAAATAGCATTTTTTTGTGTTTAAAACTAATCATTAATAATTGTATTGTCTACTGCTGCTGACTCCTTCTAGTGCTGCTAATGTTTCAAGTACTATGACCTGTACTATTTAAAGAATTCAAAAATTAACCATAGCTTGCTGAAAAGTAAATATTTGTGATTTAATGTAAAATCTGTTTTTGTTTGTATTATTAATAAATTTGTCGAATTAACATTGTTTGGTTTAAGTAAGAATTCATAATGAGAAAAAAAAGTTTTAGTTTTTTGTCTAGATAAAAAAAAAAGAAGATAACTGTATAAACACTTGCTTAAAAGTGAATATTTGTTTCTGAGCCTAATGTAATACCGATTTGTTTTATTTGTTAGTTTTTTTTTTATTATAAATAGTTGTTACCGTTTTTTTTTTTTTTTAAGGAATACATTACAAGTAGACCAAACTTAAAGAATCTACTAATCAGCCATGAAAAGTCAGTGTCAACAAAGGCCCCTTGTAGCATTTCATAAAGGCCGCATACTGAATAGAAATTATTGTACCTCCTGTTTTGATATCAAAGTAATTTAAAGAAATAAATAGGCTAATATCCAATTTAAAAAAATATATAATTGTGAAGTCTGACATGGTTAGAGAAATGGTGAAATTTCTTATCAATTTCATAAGCAGCTTGTGCTCTTTAGATCAAATAAAAAATGACCCCAGTCTAACAAACTTCCGGGTTGTGCACCAGGGTTCTGGTTGTCTGTAGCATGTATAAACCATTATACACTCGTTGTCGTTGGGAACCCAGGTTCTTGATCGTCTTTAGACAAAATCATTCGGACGCCGCTGATGTTAGTTTATGAGAAGGTTTCTTAATCAGAAAGGAACAGTCAGAGAGAAAACTAGAAAGACAGGTTACTTGTGTGCGTGCCAGGGAGACACAGATATCTTTTCTTGTTACACCTAGCTCCATTATGCATGACTGCCAGAAGTCATGCAATTTTGTGGACTTCCATTTCTGGAGTTACCTCTGACCTCTAGGCATCACTCAAACTTTTTCATTCAAGCTTGGTTATTTAAGTCGAATAGTATTTTCTAAAAACCCTAAAGTGAATTAAATGTTTTTATTGTAAAGAACATGCTGCAAAGATAAAAAGGAAGACATACCTAATCATAAGCAAATATTGGTTTGTCTGATGCAATGCTATATTGGTCTAGGTATGAGGAGCCAACTGACATTTCTTTACAGATTAGATAAGTGGTTTTAACAAATTAGAAGATTTTTTATTAACTTCAATTTTGTTATAGCAGCACTTAAGAATCTGATTCTGCAAATGTTTAAAAAATTCCCAAGAAAAGTACCAACAACAGGTGACTACATAGTTGTTGCATGCGGCAGTCTCCTCGTCTTCTGGAAAAACAAATCATCCAATGAATCATTTTTTGTACACTTCATGTCATCATCTCACAACGAGATCACATACACGATTTGAAAACTGAATTTCTTCTGAAAATTGATTTGCTCCCAGAATGCCGAAGTTCTGGGAGGTTCTGTCCTGAAAGCATTCAAGATTTTTCTCTATAATGTGAGTCTCGAAATAAATTCATGCTGGTACTATTGAAAATAATTTTTAAATAATGAATTAAAAGGCACCATCAACTTTGATGGTGCATTTTATCACTTGCATGAAAAGTCCATGTATATTGGAAACGGATTTTGTATTCATCCTGAAAGTGTATTTACAGTCTGCTATTAGAGCAAATGACTGGATCAAATAGTTGCTTAACATGGAGATGGGTATTTTATTTCTTGAAGTAACTGACAGAACAGGTATTTAAAAAAGTTGTGAAATTCAAAGTAAACTTTTCGATTAAAATTATGTGTGTATTCATAGAGTATTTAAATGCAAATATGTTCAAATATCCTGCAGTAAGGTTAGGGGAAGAAAAAATGTTAAAATTTGTACCTCTCAAATTCCAATTAATATCTTACGGTTGAAGATATGTAAAATCTGACTGCATAAGAAGAGACAATGTTGCACATTGATGTAACGTTTCATCGATATTGCACTAAACATAAAAAAAAAAAATTACTGGATTTCTTGGCAATTCGTTAGTGATTTTGAGTAATTTTTAGGCAAAACTGTGTCCACTTTTGTACCCCAAATTTCGAGCTTTTAAATTTTCATAACTTTTGAACCAATTGGGATATGTGCATATTTTGAATGGTTTTACCCCCCCCCCCCCCCCCCCACACACACACACACACGGACACACACCATTCATGGAGCTTTTTATATCTGGTGTTATTAAATCATTTCTTTTTTATTTATCCTATGCAGCAGAATCCACACTGGATTTCTCACTCCATCATACACGGTCAAAGGTTAGGTCAGGGTGATGTCTGTCAGTCTTTAGGTCAGGGTGATGTCTGTCAGTCTTTCGGTCAGGGTGATGTCTGTCAGTCTTTAGGTCAGGGTGATGTCTGTCAGTCTTTAGGTCAGGGTGATGTCTGTCAGTCTTTTGGTCAGGGTGATGTCTGTCAGTCTTTTGGTCAGGGTGATGTCTGTCAGTCTTTTGGTCAGGGTGATGTCTGTCAGTCTTTAGGTCAGGGTGATGTCTGTCAGTCTTAAGGTCAGGGTGATGTCTGTCAGTCTTAAGGTCAGGGTGATGTCTGTCAGTCTTTAGGTCAGGGTGATGTCTGTCAGTCTTTAGGTCAGGGTGATGTCTGTCAGTCTTTAGGTCAGGGTGATGTCTGTCAGTCTTTAGGTCAGGGTGATGTCTGTCAGTCTTTTGGTCAGGGTGATGTCTGTCAGTCTTTTGGTCAGGGTGATGTCTGTCAGTCTTTTGGTCAGGGTGATGTCTGTCAGTCTTTAGGTCAGGGTGATGTCTGTCAGTCTTTAGGTCAGGGTGATGTCTGTCAGTCTTTAGGTCAGGGTGATGTCTGTCAGTCTTTAGGTCAGGGTGATGTCTGTCAGTCTTTAGGTCAGGGTGATGTCTGTCAGTCTTTAGGTCAGGGTGATGTCTGTCAGTCTTTAGGTCTTGTTGAAGGATATCCAACCAATTTTGTTTTGGATGTCCTTTTAGCTTTTTCTCTGGAGGCCTCCATCTTGAATCCTGTTTTCATAGTCGTGTTGTCGTTTGTGCACAGTACATGTGTGAACCTGTATGTATGCGTGTGCATTTACTGCACTGGGTGTAATCGTCCCTACATGTTGTGCCGGTCCAAGGTTGTTGTTCAACTCTTTCAGTGCTGCAACAAAAAACTCATGCCAAGTGACAACGATGAGTCCAGTTTATCAATAAATAACAGATTTATTTGTTGCTTATAAATGCTACTTGTGTTCCCAAGTTGAATGGCAAACTTGCAAAATGAGATTTCTTGTACCCGTGTGAAATAAAGTATAAAATCCCACACAGTCCTTTGGCTAAGAGTCCCAAATGGGCTCACCTTACCTCGAAGGGCACCCAGCTTAAACTGATTGCCAGCTCTCCCCCCCCCCCCCTAAAATCCTTCTTGTCATGCCCAAAGGGCCATGTATCCTCCTCCCCTCTCCTTACCTCCTGACTGAGTCTTTCTCGCGTGTCATCATCGAACCACCGAAGCACTCATCACTTGAGATTTCAACTTGAGATAACTGTCAGACAAAGAATTGTCAGGGAGACGATCTGTGTACATCCCAGCATGAGTCCTTGTCTTTATGAGGTACTTACTTTATTTCAAAGAGAAATAAACTTCTGAGTGGTCCAAAATAAAACCAAAGATATTTTCACTTTCTTAGCCCATGACCTGATTCTGGCGGGCGGCACAAGCGAAATGGCAATAGGCAGGAAAAATTGGAAGTCATTCACGAAATGTCTAACCTCAAGCATGAGACAAGAACGCAAACCATGTAAATAATAATAATAATAAGCAAATCAGAATATTTTAATAATTGAAAGAAATATGAAATATTTAAACCTGGATTAAAAGCTAATTAAGTATGAAGTTGTAGAAACCTTCATCAATTAGTTATTAATCTCTTATTTTTTTTTACATTTGAAAATAGATTTTTATGGGATGAAAAATTTTAGGTAAATATTAATGACTGAAGATTAAAAATAAGTACGAATGAAATGTGCTCGGTCAAATGTTTCTAATTTCGCAAAATCCATGTGAAGGATTAAGGTTAGGATTAGGGTTACACATTATCAGCAGATCTTTGCTGGTTTTGAGTCCTTCGTATACCACCTCTCTGCTGTGCCCTTCTCGATATGTGCACTGGTTATTTCCATGAGGCACATTACTCATCTCTTTCTACTGTGTAACAAATGATCGACCTTGGCTTTTAAATAATTCTCTAACTGGAAGCCATGTGCGATCTCTGTGGAATCACATCCACCAATCACAAACGGCTTCCAGTTCTAAGAGCTACGATTATTAAAGCCATTATCAGTGGATGAAAATCCTTTTTACAGGATTTCTTTGCAACACTGAGCAAGCAAGACATTTTTTTCTTTTTTCACACGTTTTTAGTTTTTATGGATATTAAAGATGAATGGTACTCTCATAGCTGACACACCATGTTTCCTGTGACTTCGCATAGTCAACGTTCGGGCGGAAAGAAATATTCATACTCAACATTTTCTAATTGAATACATGCTTATTAATCTAAATATGATTTTATTAGTTTAGTTAGCAATCTACTTTGCGACAAGCAATATGGATGTTGTCCTGCAAGATCAACAGCTGACTGACTGACTGTAATATAGGATCAGTGAAGGTTTTGGTAGTAAAGCAATAGTACTTGACGTATCAAAGGCCTTTGATAGGGTTTGGCACAAAGTTAACAAACTTGTGGAGCAAACCTAATAACTGGCAATATCCTTTCAACCATCAAATCTTTTTGCTCTGATAGATCTATAAAAGTAGTTGTTGATGGGCAGATGTCTGAAGCACATGGAATCAATGCCGGCGTGCCTCAAGGATCCATTCTGGGCCCAACCCTCTTTCTGACCTTCCAAATCATTCTGAGATCATTCGTTGACATCTATGTAGACGACACAACTATCTATGGCAGCACTTCAAGAAGAACTGATGGCGAAAACCCTGCCGATTCTCTTTTCTGATCTGGAGCATGTGATGCAACGGGGAAAAAATGTCGCTTGTTACTTTTAACTCCTCTAAGACCAAACTTCTTTCAGTTAAAATAAATGGCTCTCTCTATCTCTCTTTGAGGAAGCTTCCTGCCTTGATAAGCTCCTAGGACTGACTTTCACTCCAGACCTAAAATGGAAGTCTTACATCAAATCTGTTGCTAAGGTCGCTGGAAAAATGATGGGATCATTCTTCTGCTCTAGAAGGTACACGACTCCTGAGTCAAATACGTTTTAAGATAATGCCAGTCAGAGCCCTCTTTCTTGCCTTGACAGTGTAAATCCGACTTCACAACCTAGTGGGAGATGTTTTTTTATCTCCTTCCAGCCCCTCTCTCACAGAAGAGATGTTGTTAGTCTTTCTCTACTCATCGTTATTTTCATGGTAGGTGCTCGACTGAGCTCCATTCCTCCTTGTAAAACCTTGACAGCAAGTACCGTCTACCTACCATCGCTGTAAAGAATTTTCCTTTCATTCTCTGTATGTAGAACTAACTGAACTTCGATGAACAAAGCTTTTTTCAAGAACTTCCAATTTGTGGAACACAATTCTACGAGAGTGCTTCCCTGCTAACTACAACAGTTGTCTTCAAAAACAATGTAACAACAATATTTGTCGATCCGTCCTCTTAAGTAACCTAATCTTGCCCCTTTTCACCCATTGTTTCCGATCTTATATTGTTCTATATCCAACAGACAATCTCATTAATCCTTATCCTCGTGTGGCTTTGGGCCTTGGTTAGTGGTGACTCATTAGTATAATTAAAAAAAAAAGTAAATTAAAACCGCATGCATTAAAGGGAAAGATAACACACCCAAATAAGAGGAATTAAAACCACCTGGACTCGTTTCAGTTCTACATGCTAAAAGAAAGAAAAACGAAAAAAAAAAAAACTGGTCTTTGAAATAATCCTAATGGGTTTCTTTCATGTCCACATTTTAGCAGATGTGCTCTAGTTATGAACTACAAACATGATAGAAATATTGTTTGATGCAATATTTGGTCTTCATTAGTTTAACCTGTTTCATTTAATGTACGTTTGTTAATAGAAAAAATTGATTTTTTAAAGTTATAATAATCCTTCATTGGTCCCCTGATTTATAAAATCGGGGGACCTATGTTTTGAGGCATTTCCGTCGGTCTGTCCGTCCGTCCGGATTTTTCTGCGCAACCATCCATTGAATTTCTCTGAAATTTTGCATGAAGTTGTAACTTTGGCCAGGTTAGAAAGTGACATTCTCCGATTTTTGAAAAAAAATCTGGTTAGCCCCCCAGGGGGTCAAAAGGTCCCAAAATGGCAAAAAATGACATTTTTAGCCCCATAACTTTTCATCCATCCATTCAATTTCTCTGAAACTTGGCCAAAATGTGGAGGCAATTGTTCCTAATAGAAAATAAGTATCGCTGACTTAGGAAAAAATCTGGTTTGCGCCCCCAGAGGGTCAAAAGCCGCCAAAATGGCAAAAAATTACCCTTTTCTCCCATAACGTTTGATCCATCCATTTAATTTTTCTGAAACTTGGCCAAAATGTAGAGGCAATTGTTCTGGATATAAAATGAGCATCCTTGACCTCAGAACAATTCTGGTTCGCGCCCCCAGGGGGTACAATGGGGGTAAAAAATGCCCCAAATTGTCCAAATTTATTGCATTTTACACTCGCCACATCGAGTCACATACAGAGGGGGACCACGCATGAGCAGCTTGTTTTATTTCGTTTTTTGTAACTTTTCACGTTAATATACCAAATGTATTTTTTGCTTAGGCAGTGTTACCAAAGAAAATGAAACAATTCTAAATTTTAAGCAACATCTAATTGCAGAAAGTTTGCTTAAACAAAATAAACAATGTTTATGTATTGATCCTTTGATCATATACTAATTCAATATATACAAATTCCACCCTTTGCAATCAGGAGGATTTTGTCCCTATTTTCGTACTGATTTGTTTTCAAGTTTTCAGAGAAATACAAATAAAGATACAAAACAAATTAATCCTTAACATTTATATTATCCCGGTGTAGCCCGAGAGTTAAGTTAATGTTGTTTAAATAATGCATGTAATATAAAACCGGGAAAAATAGAATTTCACATATTTAATTATAATGACTTGGTTTCTAAGAAACTGAAATGCATTCTAGTGGGTATAAATTTAGATTAAGAATTAAATTAGATTTGGTAAATAAATTATCAATACTGTTGGTCAGAGAAGTTTAGCATTTTCGAGGTGGCAGACTATCGCTAGATTGATTAAGGATTCAAAAGTTTTAGCAAAGAGCAGGAGTAGACTTATAGGTGATACCTTTGTGAGTCGGTCCTTTCACCAGAGTTAATCAAATCATCAAGTGTGGTTTCTGACCATAGTGGGAAATTTGGGAGGAAAAGTGGTTTGTGGATTTCAAGGTGAAGTTATGGGCAAATCGCTGGGTAAAGTGTTCAGCCTTATCCATTGCCATGCAAGCGACATCGTGACGGTTTGATAGTGGAAGAATTATTGAGTGCCTATTGTTCACCATATTATTATAGATTTTTCAGAAATCGCGAGTTCCTAATTTCTGTGCCTCGATGCATTTTCTAGTCATCTCGGTATCCCTACGTTTATGTACGAATAATGTAAGCGACTATTCACAAATAACTGTCTTAATGACTCATAATTAATGCAAATCTGTTAATCTTTTATTCTTGTAATCGAGAACCTAGAAGAAATGATTTGGAATAACCTATTAAAGGTTTCCGAGAGAGAAAGAGAGAGGAAAAAAAATGTGTAGGTAAAGGGAGGTTCGTTGCTTAGGTTGAAAATCTAGAGTATCTAACGTACAATAGCAAGATTGAAATATAAAATAATAACACTGCTACCAACGTATGTGTCCTATAAAAAAGGCTTCCCGGTGTACATGGGTGGAAGTGGGAGTAGATCTGAGCGTGAGAGTGAAACTTCTTTCGGAGTCCTGTAGAGATGACTATCTTAAAATAAAATTCAAAGACAGTGAACAAAAGAACCTAATAGTTTCTGAAAACCCGCATCAGTAATTGGCTTAAATCGATGCTGAAGGAGATGTGTATATGCAGCTTTTGAACAGAAAACTATACTGGTCAATAAAATAGAACACTTTTACATATATATATATAGAAAAAACTCAATGTCTGTATGTGCCCTATACTAAAAAAAGGCTAGAGAATCTACATAAAATCTAAGTGTATTCTTATGTAAAATTAACCGGGGAAGATAATGAAAGTATTCCTGAATCTCTAAGTGCACCTCTAAAAGAGTTTTTCAGCCTTATTTTGGAAAGAAAACACTGTAATTTCAATGTATTCCTTTCGCTCGGCATTTTCCTTCAAAATTATTCAACGTTTTTTAAGCTTCTCTTCAGACTAGGGAGGGGGGAGGCAAGAAACTAAAAAAGGGTGGTTTTAGTAGTGCTCTGGAGGCATCCTTCATTTTATTTGGGTGGTTTCAGTAGTGCTCTAAGCGGGAGCAATAAATGTAAGATTACAGTATTACATTTCGTAAGTGGTATATAGTAATCCAATAGTGCTCAACATTCTAGAGAGAGCAGATGTGATTAAACGCTAGGTTGGCCGGGAGAAAGAACTTCTGTTTTTTAACTCGGTGTTGCCCGGGAGCTATAATAGTAATAATACAGTATTGTATTTGATAAGTGGTATAAGTTAATCCAAAGTGCTTATGGATAGAACAGGTGTGTTTACTTGGCGTTACAAAGGAGTCATGAATATCCTAGATAAAGCAATCCTACATAGAGCAGGTGTTTTTAAATGCTGCATTGCTCGGGAGAAATATTTTCATCGTATTTTGTTATGTTATTGTATGCCAGAAAAGGTACTCTGCGTTGCTAAGGAGTCAGTGTTCAATATCCTAGATAGAGCAGGTGTGTGCAATAATACAGAAGTACATTTTCAATATAGTATATGCTTGATGTACAAGAAACTCAGCGAAAGATGTTACACACTTTTTAACCTCTCCGTACTGTTTTTTTATGGCCCCTCGCAACGCCGGGTAGATCTGCTAATATATATATATATATATATATATATATATATAAACTTAATGTCTGTGTGTTCCCTATAGAAATAAAGATTAGAAAATCTATATAAAATCTAAAAGTGTATTCTTATGTAAAATTTACCGGAAAAGACAATGGAAGTATTCTTGAATCTCTAAATGCACCCCTAAAGGGTCTATGAGAGCATAACTCCCTTAAAACTTCAAATATATTTTATTTTGATGAAATTTATATATGTATAAAAATTCTCTGGGGAAGACCATGGAAATGGTCCCGAAACTCTATTTTACCCTCTGTGTACCAAATATCTAAATGACCCATGGAACAGAACCCCCTAAAACTTCAAATACGTATATTCGTTTTTTCTTATGATTGTTATTTTAAAAGTCGACTTAACGAATGTCTGAATTGTTTAGTTGTGAAAGTATCAGACTGAAAACATTGAGTGTGCGGTTACGATCCCCCCCCCCCTTATTTAAAATAAAATGATATAAAATTCTTCAAATGCTGTTTTTTCGTAGTTGGTAATCATCTGGCAATTTCAAACCGTTCTGGGGGTAGATTAGTCTCATTCCACGTTTCAGGTATTGAGTATCAAGTCATTTTTTCTTAGATTCCTTTCCCAGGAATTGAACTCACAACTAAATGCCTATGATTATTTACCTATACTTATCTGTACTTGTCTTTATAAAAATACTGGTCTCCACAACCTCACTGGGTTAGTGTCAGGAAGGATACCCAATCTATAAAAATTTGCCTTGATTAATGAGATGTCTTCCAAGGGAAATTGGTTGAACTTCAGTCTGTGCAGTTTGAATGTTGTAAGCTTGCGAGGAAGAATTGGTGAGAGTGTTGAGTTTCTTGAGAGAAGACATATGACCTGTGTCGACACGAAGAAGTAAATCTGTCGAAATGATTGTGGGAAAAGAATGCAAGTTATAAGCTGTTTTCGATTGGAAATGAAAAGGGAACAGTTGATGTTAATAGAGAAATGTGTAGATAAAGTGATTGAATCGTACTGATGAAGGTGATGGTTGGTGAGAAAATATTCATAGCAATATCTGTTTATGCACCACTTTTATGTGGTCTGAGTGAAGAGGCAAAAGATAAGTTTTATGACGGACTTATTACAATAACTAGTAAGGTTGGTGAGAAGTTCTTGCTGTGGCAGGAGTTTTGAATGGTCATGTTGGAAACACCTCTGGTGGTTTTGGAGGTGTTCATGGAGGAAATAGATATTGTGGTAGAAATACAGAAGGAGAGAAAATCTTAGAATGTGGTCTTGCCATGGACACGTTTGTTGAAAATACTGTTTTTAACAAAAGGAAAAGCCACCACGTTACATATGAATCTGGAGCAGTAATGACTCAAGTAGATTATTTGCTGTTAAGAAAAAAAGACGGAAAGCTCTTGAGTGATGTAAGTAATACCTGGTGAAGAAATTGTCGCACAGCATGAACTAGTTACTTGTAACTTTAAGTTGAAGAAAGCACATGAGATGAAGAGAAAGTTTATCCCCAGGAGAACGGTGTGTAGGTTGAATGAGAACATGTGAAACGCAAGTTTAGAGATAGTGATTGAGCATTCGGTTATCTTATCCAGCCATAAGAACTGAGGTATGGGAATCTGAGTAAGATGGAGGAGGTTAAGGCTGGAGGATCCTCAGGTGTTGTTGCAGAACTTTTGAAAGCTGCGGGTCAAACAGGCAATATGTGATAGTCAGACTTGACAAATCAGATCATAAAACAAAAAGTTGTTCCGAAAGTGTAGGATCTTTGTACAATTGTAAACTTTTACAAAAGTGAAATAGGAAATATGGATATAGGTAATTACAGACGTTTTAAAACTTGGTGGACCAGGTCCTGAAAGTGATTGAGAGAATAAGAATAATTGAGCAGCAAATAAGAAGTCAGATAAGCATAGATAAAATGCAGTTTGGTTTTATGTCTGAGACAAATGCAAGAGAAGTAACTGTGTAAGAAAAACCTGTATTTTGTTTTTGTGGATTTGGAGAATGCTTTTGACAGATTGCCAAAAGATGTTGTCTGGTGTCCTTTGTGTAAATTAGGGGCAATCAAGTGGTTAGTGAATGTTGTTCAAACAATGTACAGAAATGGTCCAAGTCATGTTAGAATTAACAACACATTTAGTGTTTTGGCTGGGAGCAGGGTGTGGTATCTGTTCTGATGCTGCACTTCATTTTTTTCTGTTCTTGGTTGGTGGGGAAGAGATCCTTCTAGACTGAGACAATTTTAATATTTGTTCCAATCCAAAGTGCTCCTTTTGAGGGAGCTGGATTTTCCCACATTAAAAACCAACCTTGTGTCCAACTCTGCCCTCATTGAACTTGCTGTTGTTGACCCCTGGAACTCCCTCCGTGCTCCCCGTTTCCCTGACTGTACCAACATGCAGAAATTTAAAACTAATGTAAACAGACATCTCGCTGCACACCTCCAAACTTAGGACCCCCCCCCCCCCCAAAAAAAAAAAAACTTACACTCTAATTCTCAGTAGCCCTTATGTCTACAGTGGCAGCCTGCCTTGTTTGGGGTGAACTATGGAAAATAAAATGTTAAATTACAAAAAAAAATCAAATATTTTTAATACAAAGCAGTTCATTTCATAATCAATAAATACATTTAAAAAAAAAAATTCCTTTTTTCGTTTCGAATAATAAAAAAAAAAAAAACAGTAACGGTTAAAAAGAACAAAATAACTTCCTAATTTCTGTTTATTGAATTTACAAAAATCCTTTCCAAATTATTTAAAATTTTTAAAAACTTTTTAACCTTTATCCGTTTAAAAAAACAAAAAACTATTATTCTAATAGTCAGATATTTAAAAGAAAAAAAAAACTATTTATAGCTCATGAAAAAAACTGCTTTGTGTTAGAAATATTTGCTTTTTCAATTGTGTCTAATCATGTAACATCTTGATCATAATTGAGTAAATATCTATTGGAATAAGTTAAGGGCATCTGCTATCTGTCGTTGAATCTTTTGAATAAATAAAAAATGAACCTATTGGTATTTCTTTTTTTTTCCCCACCTTGGATGATAAATTTTTAATCTTTCGTTTCAGTGGCCAACGAAGAATCTTTATATCTTCTAGCAACATGTTACTATCGGGCGGGGAAGCCTGTCCAGTCTTACCTGTTGTTGCAATCTCGAGGATGTCACACAGCACAATGCAAGTACCTGTTGGCAAAATGCTGCCTCGATACGGATAGGTTAGTATTTTCTTTACAAAAGCGGAAATTGATGAATTTCAAGAAAATTGAAAGACTGCTGAACAGTTGTATGATTTTAAACTTTGCCTTTCAAAAACTAAAGTTTCGTATCAAATATTTCATCAATTTTATCAATTTTTTCCTGTTTTCTCCTATCCAATGCTGAAGTTGCTGTGGTTTTAACTGGGATTCATTAATTCCTCTGGCTCATTAACTGTATAAGCTATCGCATATAATATGGAATAAGCTATCGCATATAATATTAGGGGTGGGACGTAATGGGTGAAAATTTAAGATTCATGCGAGTAGTATTTTTTTGTGTTCATTTATACATAAATAACACTAAACAATCAAACATTTAAAACATTTTTGCAAAATTCAGAAGGTGCAGGCCAATAAATATATTTGAAGATATAAAGAATTTGAAGCATACAAACTTTTACCAAAATGACCAGATTTGGCATTAAATAACCCGAAAAGGGTGGATATGCTGTAAAACAAAACAACCAAACCAAACACCATGAATAAATATTTGAAGATATAAAGAACTTGAAGCATACTAACTTTTACCAAAATGACCAGATTTGGCATTAAATAACCCGAAAAGGGTTGATATGCCATAAAACAAAACAACCATAGCATTCCTCAGTCTTTAACTTAACAAGTAGGTCTTCCATTGGTTCAATGGCAAATACTAAATCATCAGTATACAGCATCTCTTCTGGACAATCCATACGAAACTCCCTGGACAATCCTTGTAAAACACAAATGAAAAGCAAGGGACTCGGTATAGAAACCTGATGTACCCCTACTTTAACGTTAAAGCTGTCACTAAATGTGTTGTTAATTCTCACACGACTTTGAGCATTTCTGTACATTGCTTGATATGTAAACTAGCTATTTCTGTTCCTAAAAAGTAATTACTTCGATTCTTTTTTCATATTTAAAAAACAAAAAAAGAATTCAGCTTTTTTTGTTATTATAATAACAAAAAAATTCGTCTTCGTAATCTTGATAGCTTACGTGTTCTGATAATTACCAAAGGGAAGTAATTCTACCTACTCACCGACTCCATTCATAACGTCCATTTAAATTTTTTTATTTAAAATAATATTTTAACAATTATTTCGTTGATAAACAAAACCAACATTAGCTTAACAAGATTAGTTCTACTTTCTTTTACAGTTTGGCTCAATTAGTATTTAATGAACAAACGATACCTTAATAATTAAATTTAACTTTTTACTTACTATTTTATCGCTTGCCAAGTACCTATTTCTTTAATTCTATTTACATTAGAATTATGTTGTACAGGGATTTTGATAAAATATGCGGCACTTATGCAAAATAGGGACGAGGCAAAATTTATTTGTTCATTTTAGAAGAGCTCCGATAGTGTAAGGGGTCGACAATTCTTTTTTTTTTTTTTTTTTTCACTTTTAAGTACGTAATTTCTCCGAAAATGGAAAATATGAATTTTTTAAATAAGAAGTAATGCAAATTCGATTAATTGAACATTTATCGTAGAAATTAAAATTTGTGAAATTTAACAGTATATTAACATTCACGTCCATTTTTCGGAGTAATTACAAATTATGTACTAAAAAGAGAGTTGTCGGCCCCTTACACTATTGGCGCTCTTCTAAAATGAAAACAAATACATTTCGGCTCGTCCTTATTCGGCATAAGTGCCAAATATTCCTTCAAAAGTATCATAAGTCGATTTACCTATGTGTGTCACACTACTAATCAACTGTTTCACTTCTATGAAGAGATATTTCGATATGTATTTGAAACCAAAATGTTTTTTGTTTTTTTTCATAATTAAAAACTTTTTTATATTGACACATGAACAATGATACCAAAGATATTTTTATAGCTCCATTAGCCACCGAATTATGACCATTTAAAGTTCATTGGAAATTGGAAAATTTGCTGGCTTATGGGCTATTGGTTCAGAAGCCGATTTTCAGTGTATATCTAAAAAATGCTGGCTTCAAACAAGTAAAAAATCCATACAAAAGGTAATATCATCTTGTGGTAAATGAAAAATAAACATAATAGAAGCAATAATTATTAGATCAAACCAAACTAAATGTTGTCTCCCCCCCCCCCCCTCACCCCAAATGTGCAACTTTGACTGATCATGAGTTTCATTTCGATAATTAATGCATTGAATCATCTTAATGATTCATGACACATCAGCGAAAAAGCTAGTTTTCTTTTAATAGTAAATCCATAAAAAATTTAAGCCTTGAATTTTAGACATTTTCTAGAATCAATATCATGTAAGGGACTTTGATCAAAATTACAATAAGGATTCTAGACATAAGGTATAGTATCATTATCTCTTGATCTTTATCTTTGTAAGGAAACCAAAGTTGTTCAAAACCTGTTTGGGGAATTTTATCGGTCCTGGGATGAGTATTCTATATAAGTAGAAAGTAGTGTGGTACCAACGAGAGAAAAGTGTATATTTAAAGAAGTGGAGCTACCAACATTTATTAATTTAAGAAAAAAATTGTTCATTACTTAATATTTTACATTTTTTACATAAAAAAACAAAACAAACTCCAACACCCGCAACAATAGAGTCGTCTTACATGAAAGCAACATAAAAATCTCAGAAAACAGACATTTATTTGTTTTAGAACATATTTACACATGCAGCAGAGATAGATCCAAGATCATGCCAATTTATCAAAAACGGGATTCTTACACAAGAAAAAAAATTTATAACAAAATTCACACAGGCATTGAACAAATCATAGCACAACACACGCATACACTCATCATGCAGGGCACATACATACAATAATGATCTTACATCTTTTCACAGACTGAATACAAATGATATATATACACACACCCACACTAGAATTTCATTTATATTATCATAATGCACTATATATATATATATAAGTGGTGTACTAAAAGCGAACTTTTAGGAAAGGTAAAACCTATTGTGAAGAGTATACAGCTCAATATCCAGGATAGAGCAGGTAGATATGAAGAAGAATGGAAAGGAATTAGAGAAGCAAAAGCCAAATCAAAATTCAATTCAGTTGAATTTTGATTTGGCTTTTGCTTCTCTAATTCCTTTCCATTCTTCTTCATATATATATATATATATATATATATATTACATACCAGTAATTATAGGAGAAACAAGACTAATGAAAAAGAATTTCAAAAGCTATCTGGCGAGTATACCCGGTGAACCGAGTGCAAGAGAAATACAAACAATTGCACTTAAAGGGACGGTTAGAATCTTAAAAAGATCTCTAGGCTGGAGTGTCTGAAATAGCCGATGAATGTCTGGCATCCGATAGGATGTCCCATCTCTAGCAAAAACGGAAGGATAAGAAGAAAAAAAAAAGTTATATATATATATATATAGTCTCTGCCTTTGACCATCTGAGATTATTTCCCTGTGCTGATGAGCCAGTACATACATATGAAAATGTATGTGTGTAGACAAAAACATATAACACATACATATATGTATATACACCCACATAAACCAGAACAGATACTGACCCAAACACACACACATAATAGACAGTTTTCGAAAAACTTAAAAAATAAACAACCCTCATAAATTATCTTCAAAGGCAAATCGTGGCACTCCCAAAACTATATCAAAGCATTCTCATTAACGTGCCTCATTAAACTCAAGTAAAGCAGGATATACTAATGCTGACTCAGAAGATCGCATATGCTCACACTGAGACTAAATTTCTAATAAGAAGATTGAACACACAATTTTTCTTTCAAAGCAATGATATGCTTCTTTCAGAACTACAAAAAATATATTTTCTTAATATCTGAAGAGAGCCAAACATGCTCGAAACACATGTAATATAAAAATTTAAACACTAAACTTTAAAAAAAATATAAAATATTAAAATATCAAATAATAAATAAAATTTTATTTTAAATTAATAAATGTTGGTAGCTCTACTTCAAATATAAATAAAATTCAGTACTTTGTTACATAAGAACCCGCGCTAACTTTGACCATGACCTTAACACTAACCCTGATCCTAACCCCCACTTTAAACCTGACCCTAATCCCCACTTTGACCCTGACCCTAATGACGGGGTCAAAGTTAGCTCAGGTCTTAATGTAACAAAACACCTGAAATTCTAGTATGTATGTATGTATGTATATATATATATACAGAGTGTCAGGTTGTATATGAAAAGAAATCAAATAAAGTGCTCGATCATATAAGAGAGCTAATATAATTTATTTAGATACTGTATATTACATATTTCAGCAATGTACCGCGGTTTCATCCAAAAGGGCAGATTTAGACATCTTTAGTAAATCTTCGTGCCCAGTGGAATCATCGGCAAGCTGAAAGGATTGTAGGCAACACCCAACACCCCCTACAAAATAGAATGGAGAATTACCGACAAACCTAAATCCTACATCCCCACCTCCAGGACCTGCCCTTTGTGCACTACTGAGAAATTCAGAATTATACAAGCTATCAACAACCCTTCCATAAACTGCATGAACATAAAAACTGAGGTCTTCAGAAAGTGCCCCCACAGAAGAAAATTCCTGCTAGCCCAATGGTCTGATAACAATATAACATAACCCACCAATTATCTCTTTAAACCAAATACCCCTCTAAAAAGATAAACATATAAAATAACTAATCCCCCAAAGACCTCCCTAAACCCATAACAAATTTCCTATTCTATTTACGTACAAACAAAGTAACCCCCCCCATGATATATGTTAAACACACCACGGGTGCGACTACATAAACCTTGCCTACCCTGATACAACCTTGTCCTAACCCAGATAAAACTTTCACCAATAAACACCCCACCCTTTCACCACAGATAATCACATCAGAACTAACCCCACCCACAGCGGATTATACATTTACCAGCAGATACCCCATCTCCACATGACCCTCCTATCACGGGATTGCAGATACACCACAAAGTTTCCTTAACCCCTAAAATCCCCCACCCACCCACGCTTTATACTATCCATATAATAGATTCTCAAATCACCCGCCCACCCCTGTATTAATGAAGATGAATGTACAGGCGTACGTATACGTCCAGATGTGTGTACAAGCATGTATGCGAGTGCACGTGTGTATGTATAGGAGCAGATTATTAATAAATATAAAATAAAATAAAATAATAAATTAAAATAAATAAAAGATTAAATTTAAAACACAAAAAATAAAAAATATTAATTTAATAACCCCCCGTACATGTGAGCGAAGATGTGTGTACATGCACGCATGTGCAGATGTGTATAGTTTATTCCCCGGCGCGCAAGGACGAGTGAAATAACAAGATATGGAATTTAATGAATTTACACTAAATATAAACACAAATATAATATTAATATTATTAACACACCATTAATAAAGAGACTAATCTTATACCACTCAAACGGAAATAACAGATAGTACCAATCATTCCGTTTATAACTATTTTTTTGTCTTTTTTTGTTTTTGTTTTTCAACACTACTGGTTATAAACGGGACATATCAACGAAACACCTCTTCCCATTAAGATCTAAAGACAAACTATATAGCCGCTCCTTTCGTATTTTTCAGACCAGATATAACAATAACATTACAAAAAAAGCAGGAAATACAAAACACCGATTCAATAAATAAAAATGATAATATAAATTAATAAAAAAATAAACAAACATGTTAAGTCGATAAAAACATATTTGAATCACCTCTTTCAGCTCCATATCAAACAATTAATCCGATACATAACTTTATTCCCAAAAACGACAACGAAAAAGCACACTAGTTTCACAGGCCCAAACGGTAAACTATGCAGCCACCCCTTTCGTATTTTTTCAGGTATAATAATAACATTACAAAAGAACAGATAATTAAATAAATAAATAAATAAAACTTGCTAACAGATAAATAAATAATAAATAAAACCTCCTAAAAAATGAAGGCCCCCCCTTGAGCCCTAGTTAATTGCTTCCCACACCTGATTTTTTTCGGGGACACCCTCAGAGATGCACCGTTTTTTCTGTCATTGTTGACGCCATTCCCTGTCAGGCGTGCCTACAATCCTTTTAGCTTGCCGATGATTCCATTGGGCACGAAGATTTACTAAAAATGTCTAAATCTGCCCTTTTGGATGAAACCGCGGTACATTGCTGAAATATGTAATATACAGTATCTAAATAAATTATATATATATATATATATATTAGTATTTTTATAAGAAGATAATTTTTTATGTATCAATTTTCAGTATTTACTTCAACAGTGCTCGATATGTTAAATGTGCTTTTATGGTCATAAAAAACAGAACGTCAGATTAAAACAGCACTAGCAAACCACTATTGGGAGCTCAAAGAAAATGGACGCTCACCAATAATTGAATGGAAAATAATACGACAGGCCAGTACATGTAGATATTTAGACGACCCGTGTAGATTATGTCTGAATGAAAAGTTTGAAATCCTAAACTTTAAAAATCCCCGAAATCTATTAAACTGTAGAAGTGAGATAGCAAACAGCTGCTTACACAGAAATAAATTTACCTTAGGCTAACGATAAATAAATAAATAAATAAATAAGTAAAAAAATAAAAATAAAAAAAACATAATTTAAAAATTAAAACTTAAAATAGAAATACAAGGAACCACGTGTTAAAATAAATTCACCCATTATATTGAAACAACAAAGGAAACGGATATAGGCCAATTTATAGAAAACAGAACAATAGAACAGGATATAAGAAGTAACACCAACAAGACCTTTGTTCGCGGGAAACCCAACGATTGGCTGAGAGAACAACAAAGAATCTGATTGGTTAACTAGCTAGCCGTGTATATAAAAACACCCTGCAAAAATAACTCCATGCATTTTAGCCTGAAGATTCCCCCCGGGGATGAAACACGGGAGCCTCTGTGTAGCTTAATTGCCATAAATATATTTTCATAGCTTACTATATATATATATATATATATATATGGCATTGGTAATATAAATGAAATTTTAGTGTGTGTGTGTATATATATATATATATATAATTTATATTCAGTCTGAAAAGATGTAAGATCATCGAAACGCTGGCTATTTGGCGGAAACTGTAATGTTTATTTAAATTTATAAATTCTCTACTTGATATTGAGCACTCTTGAAACTATTGGTTTATGTTCATTTTATTAATGTTTTAACTTGATTAATATATATATATATACATAGATGTATATATATATGTATATATACATAGATGTATATATGAAATTCTAGTATGTGTATACGTATATATATGACATCTAAATGAATAAATGCAAAAGTTTTTTTCATTTATCACAATTATATTACTATCAAAACAGACTACACCAATTTAAATCAATCATGCATAAATTACTTTGAAATACTGTATATATACTAACAAGTAACGGCTCGAATACACATTTGTTTAACTCATTTGCATAACTATTCTTTAAACAGCTTATAATTAATTAATGCTTGGTATTACAAACACATTCGGTTTTATTTTTCATGCCTCTTTATATACTAAATGTTTTGTTGATAATTTAAGCATAATTAATTCATGTAATTTAAAAACAAAAGATGAATTACCAAAATATGTACCTACTTCTAAATAAGGCTGTACACACACGCTCACACATAACATAGGTACACCTAACCGCCCCTCCTCTACAATGGGGAATAATTTTTTTTCTTCCCCCCCCCCCCGTCTCCCTAGCAGGTTTAAAAAAAAAAATTTTTTTTTAACAGAAAGAACAGCAGTTTTAACTTTGTTCTAAATTATTTTATGAGTAAGTAAAAATATATTTTAATATTTAAACAGCATTTCTTTAACTTTGCTGAAAAATGTATTTTTATTTTTTAATCTTAAGCATTTAAGTTTTGTTTTTACATTTTTCGTTAAAACTAAGTAAAGAACTTTTGGTAATCATATTACTTTGCACCCAGCATAGCGGCAGAATTTGACGTCAGCACTTTGGACCAATGTTTATCTGAGAAACGTAATATCGCTTACGAAGACCGCTGAATAGTAATTTGTTTTCTTAATGAAATAACCCAAAACAATTTGTTTTAGTAACTTTTACAACAAATTAATTGAAACAAAGTGTTTTTTGGATTATTATTATTAATATTAAGTTTATTTCATTAACTTTATAAATAAATTAAACTAAATAGACATTTTTTTTTAATAAATGAAATGATCGTGAAGCAGTTAATTTTGTTATGCTAATGTTGTGTTAATCTCTATTTATTCAATTATTCCAAAACTTTCACTCTTTTAATACATGAGGATTTGTTAAGAATTTTAAAGCCAAAAATGACTTTTTATTCGTCAGTTTAAATATTTCCAAATTCCTTCAAAATTTCTAAATGATTCGAGCCACACTTTTTATTTTTGCGACTGTCCGCTACAATCAAGGATTTGTTTCACGTGACTCAAATTCACCAATCAATGACAACCATTTAAAATTGAAAAAAAAATCGTCTGCTTTGAATATTTAAAAAATAAAAACCGGTGTTTTTTTACGTCTGTTCTGAATATTTTCCTATTTTACAATATTTCTTTTTGGTTTATTTTTATTTATTTTTTACTTTCAAAATAGAATTAACGTTAAAGGTAGTATCTGTTCTGATACTATAGTTCATCTTTTCTGTTTTCGGTCAGTTAAGAAATCCTTCTTGTAGCGTGACTCCTGACCTTAGTAGAGTTATTTTTCGATGGCAGTGGCGTGGTGTCTTTGGGGATTGCCAAGAACCATGCTGACAATTAATATAAAATGGTCATAAAAGTTATTTCTTCACTGACCCAGGACATAGTATCAGAACAGATACTGCACTTTAACATTATTTCTATTTTGAAGAGTAAAAAATAAATAAAAATAAACTGAAAAGAAAAACTATTGTAAAATCAGCAAATATTTGAATCGAGGACAGAGTTAGACACAAGGTCGGTTTTAAATGTGGGAAAATTCATCTCTCCAAAAAGGGCCACTCTGGATTGGGCAAAAATAAAAAATTGTCTCAGTTTAGAGCTTCTTCACTGACCGAGAATAGAAAAAAAATAAAGTATAGTATCAGAACAGATACTACACCTTAACGTTAATTGTATTTTAAAAATTAAAAAATAAAATAAAAATAAACCGAAAAGAAAATAATATTGTAAAATTGGCAAGTATTTAGAGCAGACGTAAAAATAAACGCTGGTTTTCATTAAAATATTCAAATCATACGATTTTTCTTCTGTTTCAAATGGTTGCAATTTATTGGTTAATTTGAGTCATGCGAGACAACTCCTTGATCGTTATTTGTGGCGGGCATAAAACATGCTACCAAATAATTTGTTATTTTTCTTATGCTACGATATTTATTTGAAAAAAAAAGTTTATTTGTTAAATTGTAAATTACTAATCCAAAAAAACAAAAAATACTGTTTGTTATATTTTAAATTCGTCTTATATTAATAGGGATTTGGTTCATCTGTCCGTCAGTCACAATTTGTGGAATGTTTTTAAACGTAATACATACATTGTCTCATTTCGAAATATCAAATCTTAACGACTTTTAGAAATGTAGAATATTGCATTAATAGTATATAACTTCTCAGCAAATAAAGTGGATGCCATGACCAGTAATCAAAGCCGAAACCTTGAGATCTTCAGTCTGAGTTTCTACAAACTAATCTATTTGGATTTATAAATAGAGCTTAAAACATTACCGTAACAAAATAATTATAGCTTTTGCGTGACGTCATAGATCAATGATTTACGTCAAGTTTCAAAACATGAATTCAAACATAAGCAATAATAAAATATAAATAAATGAATGGGTAAAACTTATCAAACTCGTTGGAAATTATTTTAATAGTCCAAAGCAATTTATTTTGCTTTAACTACATATTGTATGTAATTCTTTCACAATTATAGAATCCTCCCAGCCTAGCAAAAATATGCGACCGGAGGGAGCATATATTTGCTAGTTGATAATATAAATGAAATTCTAGTATGTATGTATACATATATATATATATGAGAGAGAGAGAGAGAGATAGAAGAAAAAAGAGTGATAAATATGCGACTATTGTCCAAATTTATTTCAAATTTCAGTTGTTCAATGCAAGGTGTATTCAGTAATAAACTAGTGTTTATTATTCTTTCCTTAAGCCAAGGCTTTTCAAAGATCGAGATCTTATCATCAGAGGAGAAATACAGATGGATAAGTTGGCTTTCGAAAAAACCAAAGTTCAAATATTTGAAAAATATGAAAAATATTATTAAAAAACGCAGTGAAAAAAAAGAAAAGTTTCGTAAAAAAGATATGCGGTTTGTCCGGGTGGTAAATTTCCGTTGAAAGGAAGTCCGATGAATTGTAGAACGCGAAAAATATTTGTGTAGGAGCAGTGTGGAGAAAAGTGTTCAAAATTATAAGTAAATCCAAACGCACTTAAAAGGAATGGAAAGGAGAAAAACTGGCCATTATTGAAATACTTCTTGGACCAAAAAAGGCAAATGACATCTCGTTCAAAGAAAGTCTAAATCCATATATATATATATATATATATGATAAAGAAAGGAAGAAAGTGTTCCGACGTAATGGAAATTGAAAAAGGAAAACCAAAAAATATTATTTATGTATTCATCAACGTTTTGTCTTTATTATAAGACTTCCTCAGAATGATTGGTTGTAGAAAATATCACACAAGTACAAAATGTTTGGAATGGATGGTGGAGGCGGCAACTGGCTCAGGACCTGCGGCCACTTAAGCAAAGAATCAAATTATGAGATACGAATAGATGGTAGCGGTGGTTGGAGTATAAATCATTAGGAAGTGGGAGAGGTATTACAATAAATGCGGTGGGGGGGTGGGGGCGAACAATGGTAGCGGCTCAAATTAATTTAAATTATGAAGGGGGGGTGGAAGACGATACGAGATATGCCACTTGAATCTTTTTTTAATTTAGTCTTTAGATAAAGAAAAACGGGAGGTTAAGATGTTAGGGTCGTGTGGCAGGACTGCGGGCGGGGGGAAGGCGAGAAATAAGGTCAGGTGTGGAGAAGGCGTCCACATCTGACACCCACATATACATATGTGAGCATACAAACATATACTCATCTAGACACACAGACATACATGCACGTACACATACATAAATTACCATGGAAAATCGTACCGAATGTGTGGAAAGCTAAAATGGAAAAGGGGAAAGAAATATTATTTCTGTTCTGACGTGCTCGGGTGAATGTTTTGTAACAAGAAGTTGTAAGAATATAAAAGTGTGGTTGTGTCCATTATTTTAAAATAAATCTTTTTTATGATAGGTTCTATTTTAAAGATATACATTATATTTTTATCTTTTTGTTCCTATATATATATATATATATATATATGACATTGAGAATATAAATAAAATTCTAGTATATATAAGTAGAGGGTAGCGTGGTTCCGAGAGAAAAATGTATGTTTAAAGAATTGAAGCCACCAACATTTATTAATTTAAAAAAATTATTTTATTTTATATTGTACATTTTTTTTATGAGTTTGGTGTTTAAATTTCTATAACGTGTTTCGAGCATGTTTGTCTCTCTTCAGATATTTGTTGTTTTGAAAAAAAAATGTAGGTTCAATCTTTTTATTATTAAAAGTTTAGTGTATGTGTGTGCTCCTTCCCTTTCCCTCTTTGAAGCATCATCAGTACGTCTTGGGGCGTGACACTTTAGTTTATTGAAGCGCGTTAATTATTTGGTCAGTGTTTTGATATAGAATTAGAAGTGTTGGAATTAGTGAATATAATTTATGAGGGTTGTTTATTTTTTCATGATCCCATTCTTTTATATATGTGTGTATAGATCAGTGTATTTGTTCTGGTTTATGTATATGGGTGCATATATGTTTTTGTCTACACACTCACTCACGTTTTCATATGTATGTATATATGTGCTCTGTATGCTGTGTTATTTGTTCAATGCCAGTGTCAATTTAGTTATAAAGTTATTTTCTTTCGCGCTTGACATCTATAAAAAGGAAATACGTTTAACTTGATTTTATTTATAAAAATATAGGTACTTTACTTTTATTTTATTTATAACAATATTTTAATATTTATTTTGCTTTAGGTATTGTATTGTATACAATTCTGTCACAATTATATAATACTCCCAGCCTAGAAAATATATGCGAGTATATTAAAAGAAAAAATTAAAAACTTTATTAACTAAAACTATTTAATTATAAATAAAAAGTTAAATAAAATTTCAATGAACAAATATTTTTATGAAACCCTTAAGAAAATGAATCATATCTTTTTGCGTTGTGTGACATAAGTTTTAATATAAAAATTATTGTTAAAATATTTTTATGAAACCCTTTAGAAAATGAATCATATCTTTTTGTGTTGTGTGACATAAGTTTTAATATAAAAATTATTGTTAAAATATTTTTATGAAACCCTTTAGAAAATGAATCATATCTTTTTGTGTTGTGTGACATAAGTTTTAATATAAAAATTATTGTTAAAATATTTTTATGAAACCCTTTAGAAAATGAATCATATCTTTTTGTGTTGTGTGACATAAGTTTTAATATAAAAATTGTTAAAATATTTTTATGAAACCCTTTAGAAAATGAATCATATCTTTTTGTGTTGTGTGACATAAGTTTTAATATAAAAATTATTGTTAAAATATTTTTATGAAACCCTTTAGAAAATGAATCATATCTTTTTGTGTTGTGTGACATAAGTTTTAATATAAAAATTATTGTTAAAATATTTTTATGAAACCCTTTAGAAAATGAATCATATCTTTTTGTGTTGTGTGACATAAGTTTTAATATAAAAATTATTGTTAAAATATTTTTATGAAACCCTTTAGAAAATGAATCATATCTTTTTGTGTTGTGTGACATAAGTTTTAATATAAAAATTATTGTTAAAATATTTTTATGAAACCCTTTAGAAAATGAATCATATCTTTTTGTGTTGTGTGACATAAGTTTTAATATAAAAATTGTTAAAATATTTTTATGAAACCCTTTAGAAAATGAATCATATCTTTTTGTGTTGTGTGACATAAGTTTTAATATAAAAATTGTTAAAATATTTTTATGAAACCCTTAAGAAAATGAATCATATCTTTTTGTGTTGTGTGACATAAGTTTTAATATAAAAATTGTTAAAATATTTTTATGAAACCCTTTAGAAAATGAATCATATCTTTTTGTGTTGTGTGACATAAGTTTTAATATAAAAATTGTTAAAATATTTTTATGAAACCCTTTAGAAAATGAATCATATCTTTTTGTGTTGTGTGACATAAGTTTTAATATAAAAATTGTTAAAATATTTTTATGAAACCCTTAAGAAAATGAATCATATCTTTTTGTGTTGTGTGACATAAGTTTTAATATAAAAATTGTTAAAATATTTTTATGAAACCCTTTAGAAAATGAATCATATCTTTTTGTGTTGTGTGACATAAGTTTTAATATAAAAATTGTTAAAATATTTTTATGAAACCCTTTAGAAAATGAATCATATCTTTTTGTGTTGTGTGACATAAGTTTTAATATAAAAATTGTTAAAATATTTTTATGAAACCCTTTAGAAAATGAATCATATCTTTTTGTGTTGTGTGACATAAGTTTTAATATAAAAATTGTTAAAATATTTTTATGAAACCCTTAAGAAAATGAATCATATCTTTTTGTGTTGTGTGACATAAGTTTTAATATAAAAATTGTTAAAATATTTTTATGAAACCCTTTAGAAAATGAATCATATCTTTTTGTGTTGTGTGACATAAGTTTTAATATAAAAATTATTGTTAAAATATTTTTATGAAACCCTTTAGAAAATGAATCATATCTTTTTGTGTTGTGTGACATAAGTTTTAATATAAAAATTGTTAAAATATTTTTATGAAACCCTTAAGAAAATGAATCATATCTTTTTGTGTTGTGTGACATAAGTTTTAATATAAAAATTGTTAAAATATTTTTATGAAACCCTTTAGAAAATGAATCATATCTTTTTGTGTTGTGTGACATAAGTTTTAATATAAAAATTGTTAAAATATTTTTATGAAACCCTTTAGAAAATGAATCATATCTTTTTGTGTTGTGTGACATAAGTTTTAATATAAAAATTATTGTTAAAATATTTTTATGAAACCCTTTAGAAAATGAATCATATCTTTTTGTGTTGTGTGACATAAGTTTTAATATAAAAATTGTTAAAATATTTTTATGAAACCCTTAAGAAAATGAATCATATCTTTTTGTGTTGTGTGACATAAGTTTTAATATAAAAATTGTTAAAATATTTTTATGAAACCCTTTAGAAAATGAATCATATCTTTTTGTGTTGTGTGACATAAGTTTTAATATAAAAATTATTGTTAAAATATTTTTATGAAACCCTTTAGAAAATGAATCATATCTTTTTGTGTTGTGTGACATAAGTTTTAATATAAAAATTGTTAAAATATTTTTATGAAACCCTTAAGAAAATGAATCATATCTTTTTGTGTTGTGTGACATAAGTTTTAATATAAAAATTGTTAAAATATTTTTATGAAACCCTTTAGAAAATGAATCATATCTTTTTGTGTTGTGTGACATAAGTTTTAATATAAAAATTGTTAAAATATTTTTATGAAACCCTTTAGAAAATGAATCATATCTTTTTGTGTTGTGTGACATAAGTTTTAATATAAAAATTGTTAAAATATTTTTATGAAACCCTTTAGAAAATGAATCATATCTTTTTGTGTTGTGTGACATAAGTTTTAATATAAAAATTGTTAAAATATTTTTATGAAACCCTTAAGAAAATGAATCATATCTTTTTGTGTTGTGTGACATAAGTTTTAATATAAAAATTGTTAAAATATTTTTATGAAACCCTTTAGAAAATGAATCATATCTTTTTGTGTTGTGTGACATAAGTTTTAATATAAAAATTGTTAAAATATTTTTATGAAACCCTTAAGAAAATGAATCATATCTTTTTGCGTTGTGTGACATAAGTTTTAATATAAAAATTGTTAAAATATTTTTATGAAACCCTTAAGAAAATGAATCATATCTTTTTGTGTTGTGTGACATAAGTTTTAATATAAAAATTGTTAAAATATTTTTATGAAACCCTTTAGAAAATGAATCATATCTTTTTGTGTTGTGTGACATAAGTTTTAATATAAAAATTGTTAAAATATTTTTATGAAACCCTTTAGAAAATGAATCATATCTTTTTGTGTTGTGTGACATAAGTTTTAATATAAAAATTGTTAAAATATTTTTATGAAACCCTTTAGAAAATGAATCATATCTTTTTGTGTTGTGTGACATAAGTTTTAATATAAAAATTGTTAAAATATTTTTATGAAACCCTTAAGAAAATGAATCATATCTTTTTGTGTTGTGTGACATAAGTTTTAATATAAAAATTGTTAAAATATTTTTATGAAACCCTTTAGAAAATGAATCATATCTTTTTGTGTTGTGTGACATAAGTTTTAATATAAAAATTGTTAAAATATTTTTATGAAACCCTTAAGAAAATGAATCATATCTTTTTGCGTTGTGTGACATAAGTTTTAATATAAAAATTGTTAAAATATTTTTATGAAACCCTTAAGAAAATGAATCATATCTTTTTGTGTTGTGTGACATAAGTTTTAATATAAAAATTGTAAAAATATTTTTTCCAAATACCCAGGACTGTACTGTGAAACACTGAAACTAACTTGTCATAATATTGATGTTGGCAACCTTTCAGTTTGATATAAACCTATAAACAATGGAGTTGTTCTTGAGTTGCATAAATATTTCAAAAGACTAGCCGTATCATAAATATTATGCAGAAATTATACACTAACTAAACAGAAATAAAAGACGCTAAAAATATTTGTAGGTTACTAGTTCAGCAACTCTGCATAAAAGAAAACTCTGCGAATTTGCCAACTCAGAAGAAATTCTTTGTGCTAGATTTCTTGTTCAACCAAGATTAAAAAAAAACCCAATGAAACACAAGTTGCACCTGCTTGTCAACGAAAGGACACAGGGGAAGGGGGAAACTAAAATAACCAACAACATTCTACAGTATGAAATGACAAAAAGAATAAAATGATACATTACACCAACTATCAAATGAAAGTACTAAAGTGAAATCATATTAGAATGATCTAAAAACAAACAAATTGGGGAGATTCTCCCAAGTATTACCTCCTCTTCTGTGAAAAATATCAGTAAGACAGTCCAAGGAAAAAAATCTGCAGTATTTGAGTGGTTGTCAGAAAATAATAAAACAGAAAGTACACATATCAAGCTTGTTAAAAAAAAAAAAAAAAAAAAATCAGACCTTTTTAAAAAAATTATTTTTTTATGGAAATCGCTCCAGACAAGGCATGAAGCCACTTGATGTAAGGAGCTAAGAAAAAAACAAAAAACTATTTCAAAGTCAAAAACTAGCCAATGTTAAGTGTTAGATGGATAAATTCTGACCCAGATAACAGCAATTCTTCTGCCTTTGTCAGAAACATCGCTCATGAAATGTGAGGACTAAAGGACAAAATAAGGGAAGCGAGAGTTACGAGGCTGCCGAAAGTAAACCCAAGGTCCATTTTCTACTCTCCTTGGTCAAGATGGTCTAGTGTGTTTATATATATTGTATAAATTTCTTGAAGTTTGCACAAAGGTTTATAATTAGCTCAATAGTCTAGAGCTTTTAATTTAACAAATAATCTAAGTTCATTCAAAAAACATTTTATTTACAAACAATTGTTTCTGTCCATTTTTGTAAATTTACACGTTTGTGGTATACTAAATTTTACCAAACATTCACAAAAAAGACTTCATCACGTTCATTGCCACATTTCTTTTTGTTAGTCAAATATGAACATTCAAACGAAAGTAAACAAACAAATGTTGTGGACATAATGTTTTATGAACTCTTAAATGAAAAAAAAAACAGAGTTTAAGCAACATTTCCCTTTTGATTGGAGTGAAAAAGGAATATAAGATAAAAAATATTTTTATTAATTAAATGAATATTGGACGCATTTTTTTTTTCAGCTCGACTGTGGTGTGTTATGGCACTGATAAAGCCTTTTTGTGAATGTTTGGTAAAATTTAGTATAAATGTGTATACTTACAAAAATGGGCAGAAACAATTGTTTGTGAATAAAATGTTTTTTTGAATGAACTAGAATTGTATCATGATTTTATATATATATATATATATATATATATATATATATACACATACACGAGGCCTGTCTAAAAAGTATCTGACCTTAAGCCAGAAAAAATATTTCAAATATGTGACTGAGTTGGGACCCTGATCCCCTTCAAAGTCGGCCCCTTGTGCTTGCATACACTTAGCCCACCGGGATCCATCCACTGCTGGAAACACCCCTGGAGGTCTTCTTTTAGAATGATGTTCATCTCCGCCGTTGTGTACCGCATTATCTCTTTTTTCGCAGTTTGGAGCCTGCCAGAACGCTGGTCACTCTCTGTTGATGTGCGGCCATTTTTGAATCGGTGTTACACCCATCGCATCTTCTCCAAACACCTGCTGAATCTAACGCGACGGCGGAGATGAACACCATTCCAAAAGAAGACTTCCAGTAGATGGATCAGTAGGCTAAGTGTGTGTAAGCAGAAGGGTCCTACTTTGAAGGGGATTAGAGTCCCAACCCCATCACGTATTTGAAATATTTTTTCTGGCCTAAGGTCGTATATACACTTTTGTGCATACATTCTATTTGGAACATGACTTCAAAATGATTTAAAGCAAAAATATATATCACTTGCCTTTGGAATTCCCTTCCTGCTCCATGTTTCCCTGATTGTACCAACATGCATAAATTCAAATGTAATATGAACAAACATCTTGCTGCAAAACTCCCCACTTATAATGCCCCTATAAATCTTGTCCCTAATTAACAGTGTCCCTTAAAAATCACTGTTCACATAGACGACCCATAATCCTTAGAATGACGGGCTGTTTATGATTTGTTTTAATGGGTGACGTCATAAAGAGTAATTTGCGTATGTTGGGTTCACTGTTGTTGCGGCCGGGCAGTATGCGACGGAGGTTGATCGTCGAGTTAGGGCTACTAGATTCGCTTTTGTGCATCTCTAGTGGTCCTTATGGGGCGTTGGAAGATCTTTAAATTTAACAAAGCTGTGTATATACCAATCTGTAGTCCAATTGGTTGTTAATTGGTGGAAGTTGGAAGTTTTTGGCAATAATTGCCTCCGCTGCATCTTGCATTGCCGGTGAGTTGACCAGGTTCCAACTGCGGTTCTCCGCCAATAAATCAATCTAAAGTCTCCGCCATCTGTTCTGTTGCAGCGACGTCTTTGATGGTTTGGACTTGCAGCTCGTCGCCCAGAAAGAGAGCCAATTTGCAATGTAATCCTTCCTACCTCGCTGCGTAGGTGGCGCAAACGTATCAGTGGACAGCTGTTAACATGGACAATAAGCATCAAGGAGGACTGGGCTGATCTCTCAGGTTCATAGGAGCTCAGCCGGTTGAATCGCAATTGGTTAGCTATCTCATGTAACCTTGTTCAGGATCGCCGTGATTCGAGGTGTAGTCTGACCAGGGAAGAAGCTGGCATAACCCGACCAAGGTGGATGCCGTTGCAACAGCAAAACACGATGAAAGATCTTACCGGTGTCTTCAATCTGTTTTGGTGGATGACGTCATCCAGTGTGCACAGGGACAAACAAGATAGCAAGCAAGATTCACAGAATTTTAGCAGTATACTAGACACTCTGAGTGTAAATGGTTCATTTAATATATATATATATATTTAAATATTTTCTTTGTCGTACAAAACTTTAAAATGGCATTGAAGAGACAATATTTATTACTCATAATGAATTAAGAAATTAAAAAGATGAAAGGGCAGCTGACCGGTTTCGTACCTCGCTCAACAGAGCCAAATAGCGAGGTAATGTATAAAAAATATAAAATGAGTTCTATGAGAATTATAGCGAGGGAAAGGGGTAAAAAAAAAAAGAAAAAAAAGAAGTTCAATCAAATAGAAACAACATTAAGCCCGAGGAGATTTTCTCTTTGCTTGCAAAGAGAAGGTTTCAAGGACTTAATATAAATTGTTTCTAGGATCTTGAGATGATAAGGGGAGTGCGACTTACTAAGAATGGAGAATAAGTCGACACTGAATTTAGAGGCACAGGTGCGGTTATTTATGAGATGTTGCCCTATCGACAAACCATAAGTATTATTCAAAACGTCAGTTGGTAAATAATTTGCATTGCGAATTTTTGTGGGCATGTGTTGTTTGACCCGGATGTCCAATCTTTGTGACGTCATCCCAACGTAGTGCATAAATAAATAATGGAATTATTATGATGCGGGGGAAGGACATCTTTTCGAATAGAAGTCAAGATTGGTCGAGAGGAAAAAACAACCCGTGTATTCGCAGCAAAATAACATTGTTGTACAGACAAAGAGATTTGTTTGGCAAATCTATCACTAATGTTACCAAGCCAAGGTAGGCGAAGATAAATAGGGCATCTGTCTACAGAAACTGGTTTGCTTTTGTAAAAATGTAATATTTTTGTTTTAATCATAGATTGTACAATGTCTAAAGGATAGCCATTGTTACAAAGGGTCTTAGTGATAAATTTAATTTCTTCATCCAGCTTGGTCTTCGAACAAATCTTTAAGGCCCTATGGGTAAGGGTCTTAATAAGATTAAATTTTTGCTTCGTGGTACAAAATGAGTCCCAACGAGTGTAAAGACAGTAAAGGTAGGTTTACGATATACTGACGTCAGGAAACCAGAGGAAGCTTCATTAACTAATACATCAAGGAATGGCAGTGAAGAATTTGCTTCCTTATCAATAGTGAATTTAAGAGCTGGATGAATATTGTTAAGAGACGTAGAAAAAACGTCCGCTTCCGTTTCATTGTTGAACAGACAGAAGGTGTCGTCAACATAACGAAAGTAGATATCTGGTCTATTTGGACCAGATAAGAGACCTTCTTCATGGAAACCAACAAAAATATTGGCCAATGCTGGCCCTAAGGGAGAGCCCATAGATACACCATAATGTTGTCAAAACTGAATTCAACCGACATCGTAGCAAATTTCATCAATTCCACGAAAACATTTTCAGGAATAGGAGGAATGGACAGTTGACCGCGATATAAGGCATCAGCACATATATTAATCGTTTCAAGAAGGGGAACACAGGTAAACAGGCTAGATAAGTCAAAAGAACACATAAATTTATCAGTATCTGAATAATTTTGCATAAAGTTGGAAAATGAAAAAGAATCTTTAATGCAAAATGAACTATAGTGTTCCAAAACTGGTTCCAAAATAGTGGCAAGCCATTTGGCTACCTTGTGTTGGGAAGACCCTATCATCGATAATATTGGTCTTAATGGTACCCCAGTTTTGTGGGTTTTTGGTAAACCATACAAACGGGGTCGAATAGAACCCGTGGGTCTAATTATTTTAGAAATATTAGTGGGAAGAGCTCCACTCTTAACCCACTTAACTAAACGTTTTTGGAATTTAGTCTCGATAGATACAGTGAAGTCATGTGTATCTACCGGACCTAACTGAATAAATTTAGAGGTGTCCTCAAGCAAAAGCAAGGCATATTTTGAAGGCCAGAGTGTGCACACCTTGTGCGCTGGCTTTTTAACCTTACCTTCCAACCTTGTGTCACATCTTCCCATGGTAGGAGAGAGGTAAATATCTAGTCACAGTCCACATATAGACGACCCGTGACCCAAAGGTCATCTATGTTCTGTTTTAATGGATGATGTCATCCTTTTGTTACTTCAGCATTTATGTAATAAAGTATCTCTTCCCAATGTCATCAACCTGTTTTAATAGATGACATCTTCCCTTTGTGACATTATAAAAGATTTGTCTCCAATTTTTAGTGAATGACGTCATACAATTTACATAAGAATGCCAAGTTCTATCAAAATTGTTCCAAAAATAGAAAAACGGTGAAGAAATTTCTTGGTGTGCATTGATCTGTGATTTCAAGTAACTTTTGCATATAGTAATGTGAATTTTGAACTTTGAATTAGCTTTGAATTTTCAAAACTAAGTACAGTATGCAAATATGTGCCCCCCCCCCCCCCCCCCACACACAGCACAAATCAATAAAAGACAAGCTTTCTCTACTTAATATTATCGATTAAAATGTTGCTTCAAAGTTTGAGTTTAAAATTAATTTTATTCTGTAATTCTTTTCCTATTTTTCAGATTGTCTGAAGCAGAAGAGTTACTGGTTGGAAATGCTGTCTCCAAAAGCAAGACTTTCGAGGAGATAGAAGTAGAGTATGGTCCAGTGGCTTGCCACGTGTTCAGCTTACTGGGTCATCTATATAGGTAAGAATAGAGGGCGTTCTTTTTACCGGTTCACACAAAGGAAGATCTCTTACAATTTTTAAAATAAATTTTATTTTTATCTTATGGGGGATTCTCCCAAGTATTACCTCCTCTTTTTTTGAGGAGGTAGTGTTGTATAGGTTCTGTTGTTATGATAACATCCTACCAGGCATTACTTCCTCTTTTGGGAGGTGGTGTAGTATATGTCCGTTCATCATGATACCATCCTCCCCAGACATTATCACCTCCTTTTTTTTGGGGGGGGGGGGGGTGAATTCTCCCAGACTTTACCTACTCTTTTATTGGAGGGGGGTAGTGTAGTATATTTTCATTTGTCATGATACATTCCTCTCAAGCTTACCTCCTCTTGGGGGAGGGGGAGTATAGTATATGTTCGTTCCTCATGATGCCACTCTCCCAGGATTACTTTCTCCTTTTTTTTGGGGGAGGGGGGGGATAGTGTATTATTTGTTCTGTTGTCATGATATCTTCCTCCCAGGCATTAACTTCTCCTTTTTGGGAGCGGGTAGTTTTCTGTTAGTCATGATGTTATCATCTCTGTCATTACCTCCTCTTTGGGGATCAGTGTAATATATGTTCGTTCACCATATCATTCTCCCAGGCTATCAAAAAAAATAAGGTTGAAGGAAACATATTTGCAGGTTGCTCATAAAATAACATTTTAATTCATACCGCAAAGCGAGCATGTACATTTTTATTATCTAGATATAGCTTGAAAGTGTAAGAAATAATAGAAATGTTAATAAGGGGTTTAGGACTTGGAGCAGGAGTACACTGAGGTCCTTGTTGATACCCAGGAATGTCGGGTGTTTCTTAAGGGGGTTAAAGACTGTGTAAACTTAGCAAAATTTATTTCAATAAATCTCACTTTACTTACATCCCCTTCCACTCAATGCTGAGTACATCCTTGAGCCCCACTCTAAAAATTGGACACAATCGATTTAAGTTATTAATTCTATTGGCTGAGTATTTTTCATGCCTAATCTTTGATGGTTAAAGAATGATTAAAAATAATCAGGAAATAATTTTATTCATATGTAAATTGTATACAATATACAATGTGGTCGGTATTGTATACAATCGAGTCGGTATTGTATCCAATGTGGTCGGTATTGTATACAATGTGGTCGGTATTGTATATAATGTGGTCGGTAGTTTTAGTGAGAATAGTATTTATATCATTTGTTTTATTTGGATTATCCAGCCTATTTTTCTCATGTTGGATTTTATTCTCACAATGTTCCGGCCGATGTAACCTCCGACATTCTTCAGGTATGTCTCGTCAAACTCTGGAATCTATGGGACCCTTTATTTAATCCATCGGGGTAGCTTGTTCTCATTCCGTCGACCATGACCAAGTAGAATTTGTAATTGTATTTTTAGTATCACTTGTACTGAGGATTGAACCTTCAACCTCCAGAAGACTGTCACTTATAACTGATTATTATGTAGCACTTTTATCCTTTGTACCACAGGTCCTTGTGGACAAGACGCACCTGAAGAAGGTCAGAGGTTACATCGGCCGAAACGTTGTGAGAATAGCATCCATGAGAACAGTAGTCCGAATAATCCAAATTATCAATCCCCATCTCAAAAATTCTGAAACAGTATTTGTACCACTTTATATTTTCTGGTTCATTGATAAACAATTGTATGCATAGTGTTATGAAATCTTCGCTGTTGTGTCGGGAGGATTTTTAGCTTAAGTTTTGGTGTTTTGTAAAAGAATTAGCCCCCCTCCCCTCATACAAAAACAAACAACTTATATTTATAATTTAAAAGGATGTCTCTAATCTTCAGAGAAAATTCAGAATCAAAACAAAACAAAGAGATAATATTTTACTCTTCAAATTTTCTTGTTCTTCTGTGTCTTTTGTACTTGCCTTCTGGTTACCCACCAATCCCGGATTTTGATTTTTGTTGTTGGACTGCATACATTTCACTTTTGATGCCCTCATCGATTTTTTTCCTGTTTTGCTTTCTGTCTCTGACCTACAACTTTTGGGGCCATTTACCAGTGATGTTATTCTGGGGCTTTTTTCTGTCGTATTCAAAGTAGGATCTATCAAGTAGTTAAAAGAATTTTTTTTATTATTATTATATACTAGTATCATATTAAAGTTAAAATGTTTTTATTATTATTATATACTAGTATCATATTAAAGTTAAAATGTTTTTATTATTATTATATACTAGTATCATATTAAAGTTAAAATGTTTTTATTATTATTATATACTAGTATCATATTAAAGTTAAAATGTTTTTATTATTATTATATACTAGTATCATATTAAAGTTAAAATGTTTTTATTATTATTATATACTAGTATCATATTAAAGTTAATATGTTTTTATTATTATTATATACTAGTATCATATTAAAGTTAAAATGTTTTTATTATTATTATATACTAGTATCATATTAAAGTTAAAATGTTTTTATTATTATTATATACTAGTATCATATTAAAGTTAAAATGTTTTTATTATTATTATATGCTAGTATCATATTAAAGTTAAAATGTTTTTATTATTATATACTAGTATCATATTAAAGTTAAAATGTTTTTATTATTATTATATACTAGTATCATATTAAAGTTAAAATTTTTTTATTATTATTATATACTAGTATCATATTAAGGTTAAAATGTTTTTATTATTATTATATACTAGTATCATATTAAAGTTAAAATGTTTTTATTATTATTATATACTAGTATCATATTAAAGTTAAAATGTTTTTATTATTATTATATACTAGTATCATATTAAAGTTAAAATGTTTTTATTATTATTATATACTAGTATCATATTAAAGTTAAAATGTTTTTATTATTATATACTAGTATCATATTAAAGTTAAAATGTTTTTATTATTATTATATACTAGTATCATATTAAAGTTAAAATGTTTTTATTATTATTATATACTAGTATCATATTAAAGTTAAAATGTTTTTATTATTATTATATACTAGTATCATATTAAAGTTAAAATGTTTTTATTATTATTATATACTAGTATCATATTAAAGTTAAAATGTTTTTATTATTATTATATGCTAGTATCATATTAAACTTAAATTTTTTTATTATTATGTACTAGTATCATATTAAACTTAAATTTTTTTATTATTATTATGTACTAGTATCATATTAAAGTAACAACATTTTTTTTATTATATACTAGTATCATATTAAAGTTAAAATTCTGGTCTCATAACAACCTTTGCTTAATTCCCTATAGATTTTAGATTTTATGTTACAGATGAAATGAGGGAGTTTTTCAGAAACTAATTAACAATTGTAGGTGTGTCCCTTTTACTTCCTGAGATTCTCATGGATGGCTCTGCTCTTGAGGAGAAATCGACTCTGAAACTTCTTGGTCTTTCTCTTTCTTGGAGTTCATACATTAGATCCATTGCTCTTTCAGTTTCTCGTAAAGCCGGTTTTTCTCTATCGCTCCAGACACTTTCTCACACCTGAGACTATTCTCTATCTCTACAAATCCACAATCAGACCATGTATGGATTACTGTTATATTTGGGCTGGTGAATCTGTTCCATTTGAGGGTTCTTGATAAGGTGCAGAAACGTATCTGCAATTTGATTGGGCACCACACTTCTTTTCTGCACCCTCTCTCTCACATATGTGATGTTGCTAGTTTCAATCTTTTCTATAAATACTATTATGGCATGTATTTTTCAGAGTTATGTGATCTATTCCCGGCTTCCTTTGTTCTAGCTCTTTGACTTGTTGGTCTAGTGGTCTCCATCAATTCGCTGTTTTGATACCTCATTGTAATACAGCTTTCTATTCCAGTAGCTTCTTTCCAAGAACCGCAGGCTTGTGGAACTCTCTTTCCTGCTGACTGTTTTCCTCCTACCTATAGCCTTGGTCTTTTCAAGACTCAGGCCAATAGGCATCTCTTGTCTTTGCGATAATCATATTTCGTTCTTTTTAGCTCCTTACATCAAGTGGCTTCATGCCTTGTCTATAGCGATTTCTATTAAAAAAAAAAAAAAAATTGGAACATATCTTGAATCTCTTTAAAATACCATAAGCAAATTGAATGTTCAGGTAGATTCTCAGTGACAGATATCTGATAAAATGTTGAAATGCAAAATCAAATAAATGTAGCATTGTTTTGTTTATTTTTTAATTGAAAATTAGGCATCTTTTTTTCTTTTTTTCTTTTATAAGTATGAAGAAGTTGATCAGGTATTTTTATTCTGTATGAATGTTTATTTTTCACTACATAAATACATTGTTTAATCTCTTTATCTTTTTCTTTCTTCAAGTAAAACTGAAAGGGTTGCCAATGCCTCAGAATGTTATCAAAAAAGTTTAAAATTGAATCCTTTGTTGTGGAGCTCTTTTGCTAAACTCTGTAGTTTAGGTAAGTTGCGTGTGTACTCTTGTAAGTCAAACTTTTTTTATGCTCTTAACATTTTTAAGTCCAGCTTTTTTTACAGTTTTCAAAAGTACAAATTGTAATATTTAAAAATAAAAAGCGAATATAAAGATTCCAACTTTTGTTAAATTACAATTATCAACATAAGAGATTAAAGTGCTATACAAGCCAACCTCATAAATGTTTTCGAAGTATATGTAAATATTTGGTATAGTTAGGCAGCATTCGTTCTTTCAAGCACATTTCATTGAATATGTAAAATAAATAAAAATAATTTCTAAAATCATTTCTGAGTCTTCATTTCTTGAGCTTTCGACTATCTTCTAGTTATCTTGAGAGACGAATTGTAAAACATAGCTTATCAATTTGTATTATTTGAATCATTCTGACTACTGTCTTATTCTCACAACGTTTCGGTCGATGTAACCTTTGACCTTCTGCAGGTGTGTCTTAGCGAACTCTGGAATTTTACGGAATTTCTAATGAACCCTTTATTTAATCCACGGGGGTAACTTGATCTCGTTCCGTCAGAAACGTGGTTGATTAAATCCTGGAGGTACAAATGTTAATTGAAAGCTCAGGAAATGAAGTGTCAGACGACTTGAATTTTGGAAATTCTTTTGATTTCCCTTACAATCTGACTTATGGAAGTTATACTTTTTGAAATAATGATCAATGGATCAAATAGGCACCGAATGACGTCTATTATATTCTATGAAATATCTTTGCAATCTGTTTTATTTTCTTGTTTATTTATTTCCAATGTCCTTTTCTCAATATCTTTTGATAACTGATTCCTAATAATAATAAAAAATCACCTCCCCCCATCTAAATCACATATCTTTTATGACTTCCATTTTTGCATCTTAGTTTTCACACAATTTTATTTTTTCGACTTTTTCTAGGTGAGAAAGTCGATGCTACAAAGATCTTCCAACCACCGAAAGTTGCACTGTCGCAGTCGACTCCTATCCCGAATCCAAATCCTTTTTATCAACAGCTGGATGGGAGATTGAAACAATTACAGTTGCAACAGCAGTCACCACAGATCATCCCCCCGACTCAGGACAATATCTCTCTCATGTCGGAAAGCACACCTGGTGGGCTGTGTAAGGTAAACACATTTCATGACAGTTTATTGAACAGCAGATGCTAGTTGCAATTAAGGGACAATAACTTCATCAAAAATACCCCCCCCCCCCCCTCCTTCTCCATTATCTGAACTCTTTCCTAATCTGGAAAACTTGATTGAAACATCAGCACTATATTCGGTTTAACGCCCGTTTTACATGCTGACAGCATTGTACAGCTTTTAAAAATTGACTTAACCTATCTCTGGCCAGGTTTTTATTTATCCCGCTTTCTCTGAAGTCCATTCTTATCACTTCCTCCCATATTTTCCTTGGCCTTCCCCTGTAAACTGTACCTGCTACCTCAACAGTTTTACATCTACTGACTCAAGAACTCTCATCCATTCTTTCAACAAGCCCATACTATCAAAGTCTCCTGTTCTGCAAATATCTCCCTAGACTGGCCAGATTTAATCTTTCTCTGAGATCATCAGATCTAAGACTCACATTACACATCCATCATATCATTCTCATATCATTTCTCTCTATGCAACATATTTTCTCAACCCTCACTGGCCAGGAGTAACTTCCATACATCATCACACTGCGTACACATGCCTGATAGACTCTTCCTATTGGTCGACAGTTGTAACGCTCTGTTTGTTAGTAATAGCTAAAGTTCCCTGAACGTATTTCATCTGCTCCGAATTCTTGCAATCACATATTATTGAAAAAATATCATGAGTAACTTTTCTTCTCAATCACATTCTAAATATTTTGTAGTCAAATTTCTGTGAGGAAATTCATCTTTTAGTGGAAAATTGTGACTATTATAGAATTTTAGTATTTGAAATTTGATATATGCCATTATGGAAAAGAGTGCATTTTTATAAACTTTGCAACACAATTTCTTTTAAACCCATTTATTTGTTTAAGGAGACCCTTTTTTAAAGTTTTTTTTTTTAGATGAGGATTGATAATTGGTATAATTCAAATTATTCGGACTACTGTTCTCATGAGTGTTATCACAATGTTTCGACTGCTGTAAGCTCTGGCCTTCTTCAGGTGTATCTCTTCGAACTCTGGAATATTTTGGTTGCAAGGACCTGTGGCGCGATGGATATAGTACTAAGTAAAATTCAGTTCTAAATGATAGTCATATGAAGGTTGAAGGTTCAGGCGATACGAAGAATTGTGAATTACTGAAGACTTCTTTCAGTCATGGCTGGCGAAACGAGAGCATGTTACTGCCATGGATTAAATAAAGAGTCCCGTTCGAAATTCCGTCCAGATTCCCAAGTTCAACAGAAATATTCCCGAGTTCGAAAAGAAATACCTGAAGAAGGCCGGAGGTTACAGCAGCCGAAATGTTGTGATGATAACACTCAGGATGAGAACATTCGTCTGAATAATCCAAATTATACTAAACTTTTGTTTCCTTAATGAAGCCTGTTATATTGTCAAGCCTGGATATGTTCTCTTGACACTTTTCTTTCGAGGAAGGTATCTTCATGAAGGAGACGACAATGATTTTAACTTAAAATATATTTTCTTTCACTTAATTACTGGAGCTCCATTCAGTTGTCTACTTTTCTTGTGGATTTAGCTGATCTCAAGATCACCTCCTCCTCCTGTCAATCACACTGTATAACCCAATGCATCTTGGGACTTGTATCTAAATTTAACCGTAAAAGCACATTGCTACCAAATATTATGCAATATTTTTCTGTCATAACTGAAGAAATTGAATGAAAATTCCTCAAAATGAACAAAAATGCTGACATTTTAGTAACCTAAGATTTTTTTTTAAATTCTTGATTTTATTTGTTTTTAAATTTTAGTTTGAAACCCCCCTATCAGCAGAGAAGCTAGCTATGACGCCAGATGCCTTGAGTCCACCAAGCAGTACAGACAGCTCTTTACTCCAAGGGAGCCAGTCTATACGTGCGAGCCGGGGTCAGTATTTTAGTGGTGGCAACCGTAATAATTTAGGATTTCCTAATCTCAGCCCTTTGACTCCAAGGTAAGAAATATTCAATTCTGTTTTGGAATTTGTGACATGAGGCATGATGATTTTGATTATTTTGATAATTTTGATTCTTTGGACGACTAATCTCATCTTGGATTTTATTCTCAGAACGTTTTCGATGATGTAACCTTCGACTCTCTTCAGGTGTGGTTTGTCGAACTTGAGAATCTACACGGACACATGACGCAACTGTTAAAGTGCTAATGACCAGTTTTAAATGACAGTCTTCTGGAGGGTGAAGGTTCAATCCTCAGTGCGAGCGATACTAGTAATATAATTAAGAATTACTTAAGATTTCTACCTGGTCATGGCTGATGGGACGAGAACAATCTTATCCCCATGGATAAATGATGGAAATTTATACGGATTTACAGATTCTGGAGTTCGACACAAAGATTCATCATGACAAGACACACCTGAAAAAGGTCAGAGGTACATCAGCCGAAACGTGAGAATATCATCCAAGATAAAGAAGAGTAGTCTGAATAATTGAAATACATATTACAATTATATTTTGCAATATATAGGTGAAGAGTCAGTTGAGTCAGGAAAGTTACTTAACGAATATGAGATATTTGAAAATGCTTGCAACGCGACTGAAGACCAGTCTACTCAATAAAGTTCTAAAATAAGAATATTTTATTTATTTTCATTTATCATTTTTATTGAGGCACGTGTTGGAGTCTCTTCTCCAATATGAAGGGCACCAATTTGTAAAACAAGTGGCCATCAGAAGAAAGATAAAAAAGAAAAAAGAACAATGATAAAGAAAGAGTTGAATTTACATGTATATACATTTCTTCTTACGGAAGATTTGTCAAAGAGAAACGTAAAAGGTTTTAATAAAACATGATACAGACGTAATTACTAACAGTAATTCGACATAAATGTCCCAAGTACAATCAAAAGAACACGTGTTGCCAGGGCAAACAATTTATAGAGGCATGGACATTGTAAACCTAAATACAACTTAGATTGGTATCTGTGAATGATAGGTGTGGCTGATAAATAGGATTCTGATGGGATACGTGTCGGTTGGGAAAATCATGCTAAGATGGAATGTTAAGCAAACACGCCAAACGATGTTGAAGGCCAAAGCAAGAAATGGTTTCATTTTGAATCTTGCACGTGCGTGAAGTGGGTCTTTTTTCTACTACCAGGTAGTAGTTGGCAAATAATAACTCAGGGGAGATAACTTGAATATGCTTTAAAAAAAATAACTCCTCAATGTTCTGATCCAACAAAAGAGTTCAATTTGAAATTCCAAGAAGGTTACTGGGTCCGACAGAATGCACCTAAAGAATGACTGAAACGACCAAGATGAGGATAACCGTCTGAAACATGGAGAAAATGATGATGTATCACATCACTCAATAAGTCTTGGGCCTAAATAATACGATAACAGATTTTAGGCAAAATTCGATTTTATTCATTGGCATAGTCTCCTTCTAGGGTGATACGCTGATTCCAATGCTTCTCTAACAATTCCATGCCTCTTTTTTTTTTTTAGAATGATTTGTCTTTAGCCTCAAAATACGCCTAAGTTTACAGTATCACTTTTTATTGGAGCCAAATCTGTTTCCCTTGAGAATTCTTTTGAGGTCTGCAAACAGCCAGTAGTTGTTAGGGGTTAAAATATAATGGGTGCGTAAACAATTTGAAGTGCAATTCATGTAGTTTTACCATCGTCGTGATTGACTTGTGACATGGTGCATTGTCTTGGTGAAAGCACTTTTTTCCTCTTGTAGCCGTTTTTTGGCGTTTTTGTCCTTCAAATACACCAATAATGCTCTATAATATTTGCTATTGATGGTTCTTCTTTTCACAAGGCAATCGATACCTTGTGCATTCCAAAATACGGAGGCCAAAACCTTGCCTACTGATGTTTGCAACTTTGGTAGCTTTCATCTGCTGCTGTCCACTCTACTGACTCCGAAGTGAAGTGGTTAGGGTTCATGTTTCATCCATTCTCACATATTGACACAAAAACACTTTTTTGTTGCATTGAAACAGTTGCAAACAACACTCTGATTGTTGACGCGTTGTTGTTGTTATTTTTGATCACCTCTGAACAAATGTGGCACTCATTTTGAATTAGTACGTCATTTTTGTTTTAAAGGCAATCTTCAGTTTTTGTTCAATTCAAGCTGTGCTACTAGCATGTTGGCATACTAAAACAAAGTATATATTCAGTATGAAGTAAACAACAAAAACAGTTTTCTGGTTTATTGATGCACAAAATATCTATTATAGTCAACGATTTTATCGGAGGCGAACATCTATTTTCTCCGAAGCTGGTGGAAAATAGATCATCATATTTTTGGTTCATCTACTTTTATGGCATCTCAGAATCTTGTTTTTAATACTCGATCAATTATGGGTAATAATATATGTCCATGCTACATACTTTTAAATTCTTATTTTTTTATAATAAAGTGTTGCTTTTTTGGGGTGAGAGACTGATAAAGCTAAGTGTTGTTTGAAAACCATTTTTAGGCTTTGTGTTGAATTACGACAAAAAAGTCTATTTCTGTGTCGCATGGAGCCGTTCACCTTGGTCACTCTGGAAGTCGTTCTAAATTTGTGGAAATTGCTTTTCTCTTCTACAAGAAAATAACAATAAAAACATGATCATCATCATTGTGTTTTATAATTATGTTTTAATTGAATTTATTTTTTTGGGTTTTATTAAAAATAAATTCTTTGAAAGACTTTTTGTTTTTAATAAATGAACAATTTAACATTTTCATTTGAAAAGAAGTTTTGGCAAAGCTTGAAATCGTGAAATAAATCTGTAAACAATAACTTTATTCAATCCCCCCCCCCAAAAAAAAAACACTAAAGTATAAAACTGATTTTCAATTTTTTTGTTGGGTATTTAAAAAAACACAAAAAGTCATACAAAATGAAGAAACATAATTTTTCAAAATAATTGTGTGGGCATGCCATTTTTGTTTAAGAATTAATTTATAAATTATTTTTTCCCCTATTATTTCTGTGACTAAAAATATCTTCTACACCTGAAAAAGTAATTTTTAAATGATTTTAGAGTTGGGCGGTTTTGAAATTTTGGTTTCGGTATCGGTTTCGGTTTTTTTCCATTAAAACCTCGGTTTACGGTTCGGTTTTTCGGTTTTGTTGAAAAAAATTTTTTTACTATGGAAGCTATTCATTCTGTTGTGTGATGATTAGTTATTATTCAACGTTTAGTTGAATTATGCCACTGTTTCGATAATTTTGTGACTGAATCATTCTCCATGATATGAATCATTAGTTTTAAGGTGTTGACTGTTGTAATCAAAGTTCTGATACCTTTTTAACAGTTAACTCGTTAAAACAGTGACCAAAGATTCATGAAAGATTTCTGAAGAATAAAACTGAGTTTGAATATACATTCTATCTAATTCTTTAACCCATCAGAAGCTAAAATATAACTCAGAAATGCAAGAAATTAAAAAACGAAAATTTATTTAAACAAACAAAATAATTTTACAAATAAAATTAAGCAAAAATGATGATGAAAATGAAATATTGTCAAAATTATTTGACAGATACAAATTTTAATTTTTTAATAGGTGAAAATGTTTGCAAGACGTTGTGTTTTGTCGCGTAAAATAAACACACCATATACTTCTCGAATTGCCGGTGTTGACTGTTGGGATGTCTGTCATTTTGTGTGCTCGAAGTTCTGTCAACTGGTGCGTGTTGGGGTTAATATTTGTTTTTAAGACAGGGTAATAAAACTTTATAGACATGCGTAAAAGACTAGTAGTACAACCGAAAACCGCGCCAAGGGAAAAGGAAGGATGGTTAAAAAAAAGTAGAGATTATTAATTCATCTAAAGTCATTTTTTAAGCTTTAAGGTAATTTTAGTCATAGAATTCATGACTTGGATTAAAGTTTAATAATTAAACTTTCGAATAAATTGTCAACTCTAAATAAATACCATATTAACAATTTAGTAAAATATAAATCGTTGCATAGTCTACTTTTTGAATAACCCATTTTTGGGAGAGAAAACGGTATAGTTGAGAGATAGTTCTCTAGAAATTACAATTTATGTATGAAGTGGCTTTTCAAAAGTAAACAATGAAATGCCTAATGTTTAAAATAATTTTTAAAATCCGAATAAAGTGACATTAGCATTGGCAACTACTTTTTTTTCTTTTTAAATGTTTATACTTACTCACTACTTTTCGTTTATTTACTTTTACAAGTATTTTTTCAAAATTTCATTTTAATAACTTATTTTTTTAGATAACTCTGAAACAAACAAATAATTATTTTACAATTTTGAGTTGAATCAAATAGATTTTCGACATCATACGGAACGCGTTTGATTTTTTCTTTTTCATTTGAAAATAGTTTATGCTAAAAATACGATGTCATGTTGTCTGTCGTATTTCTCTCTTTTTCATTTGAAAATTCAAAATGTTAATAAACAAATTGTAAACAAAGATTTCTTCCTACAAGTAGCAATACACATGAAAAAATTTAAATTGCTTAAAATATCTCAATAATGGCATACATAGGAAGAGCTTGATGATCTAAGAAAGAATCTTTTTAAATTTGACTAAAAATAAGGAAGTTATAACTATTTTTGTGCCTCGCACAATTGGATATTTTCCCCTCTTTAATACCATATGCGTTTCGTCACATTTTTTACACTAATTTTTCAGTAAAAATGTTATATCTTTGTTAAAACACAAGATTAAGCAATGAAATTTACCATATAAGTGTATTTTTGTACAAGGAATCAGAATATGCCACTGAAAATCTCCAGAAATTAATGGTTTCCAAGTAATCTGCACTAAGTGCACATAAATATGCTGCAATACCTTAAAAATACCATGAATCCATTAAAAGAAAGAAGTTAGAAAACTCAAAGTTGAATTGTAATACATTTTATGTACAAGAAACTAAAATCTAATACTAGGACTGTTTAAAAATGAATATATTGCAAGATTTCTGTAGCATTATTGTAGATTTACACCTTCTGCTAACTCACCCCCTTACCTCCCCAAAATATGAGATTCTACTTTTTTTATTTAGGCAATTACATGTTAACACCCTGAAAAACTTGGCAAAAAGAAAGAAACAAAAACAATTATTTTAGAATTTAAAGTGGGGATCAGTTTCACATAAAATAATCCCCCATTTCAAGGCCATTCTAGCGTTTTAGGACAGTTAATTATTTTTTCTATGGGAGATAAATCCTGTGCGTTTTTCTTGTTTTTTGTTTTTTTTCTGTTTTTTTAGACGATTATAAGGGTTTTTGTGGGAGGAGGGGGGCTTACCACTTGAACTTCAGGTTAGTGGTAGGGCTAGGGGCAATTAAGTGTGAACACCCAGAAAGAAAAAAAAACAATTCATTTAGAATTTCGAGTGGGGGATTAGTTTCACATATATTTAATGCAGAATAATTCACCATTTCCGGGCCATTCAAGCGTTTTAGGGCATTAATCAATTTTTTTCTATGGCAAATAAATCCTGTGCGTTTTTTTTTATGGGCGTCTGCTTTTTTTTTTTTTTAGACGATTATGTGTGGTTTTAATGGGCTTTTTTGTAGGATTAGGGCTTCCTACTCGGACTTAGGGTTAGTGATAAGGTTAAGGAAGGGGTTTTGTTTTGGATGGAGGTTGCCATTCGGACTTAGTGTTAGAGTTAAGGGAGTTTTTTAGGAGTGGCTTGCCACTCATATTTAAGGTTAATGGTACGATACGTTCAAGATGGCATTTTTAAGAGGTGGGCTTGTTAGTCGTACCTAGAGTTAATGGTAGAGTAATTATTTATTTTATGAATTTCACTAAAAGGCAAGAATGCCCGGGAAATCGGAGATCATTTTACATTAAATTTATATGCGAAACTGATCCCCCACTCTAAATTCTAAACTATTTTTTGTTGTTTTTTTTTTCTTTTTTCGCCAAGACTTTAAGACGTAATCGCCTAAAAAAGTAGAATCTTAATTTTTTTTTTTTTAAATTGGCGACTAGAAATTCATTACTACTAGAAGTTCGAAAGTTGAGTGAAAACCAGTATTTTTTAAAGTATTTTTTATAAAAGAACCAAATAGGATTAACTTTTTTTAAAAGTATTTTTATCTTTTTTTACAAGACGCTGCTGCTGATTGATTGTTATATCAGCAATACTAGTAGCCATTGTTGACTTTCGCTCAAAAAAAGGACAATATTTTTTAGGATAAGATAATTTAAAATTACTATTACCGAAAGACAAAACAACGTACAATTATAATTTTAATGCATAAAAAAAGATGAAAGATTAATTTATTTACTAGTTGGGTACGAAAAATGTAACAACATTTTCTATATTCATATTTTAAAATGTTTAAAATTCGTTCTAGAATGAAAATAAACAAAAATCGCTCGTGTTTATAGCAGTAATTGCAGTAATATATTTGTTCAATCTGTCCTCTTACTAATATAACATTTTTTGGTAATATTCAATTTTATTCAAATCGGAAAATCTTTTCAACCGTGTTTCCTTGTATATGGTGGCTTACTGTAATAAAAACACAATACCGAACGGTTACGGTTTAAAAAAAAAAAACCGATTCGGTATACGGTATGGAGACGAAACCGAAAAACCGCGGTTTTTCGGTAAAACCGCCCATCTCTAAATGATTTATTCCTTTTTTTTCTTTTGTTTACAACTTTTTCTTGAATTCACACAAGCAAAAATGATAACCAAAAAGTCTGGAAATTTGTTTTATTTTTAGTTGAAAATCAAGCAGTTTCAGTATCTATAAGTGAGGGGGGGGGGACTGTGTTATCATTACTAACCTCTCGGTCCTGGCTTTATTTAAAAAAAAAGAAGTAAAAATATTTTTAAGACAAGCTATTCTTTTTTTTTATTTCCAATTTTATGATATATATATATATATATATATATTCCTTCTTTTAAGTATATTTTGTTCAATATGATAGATAATCCTTTCTCAAGTTTCTTCAAATGCATCCTGACTTGCGAAGTTTGGTTAGAATTTAGATAATTCAACTAACTATGTTTGTAGTGTACATAGATAAAAACCAAATTTCCTCTTATTTCATCCTTGTTCTAACCACTTTGTAGCTGCGTGGTTAAAGCCTTATATTATTATATTTCGTGGCTCATGTTTAAATCCTGTTGGTGGCTTTTAGTTATTCTCCAATTTTGCACTTTCTTTTTAGACTACAGGTTGTACAGACAGTAAATATAAATGGTTAGAGTGCGTATACGTGAAACTGCACTTCCTGTTAAAAGATGTGGCTACTTTCTGAATGTTTCAGTAATATATAGGACAAAAGCATTAAGAATTAATTTTTAAGACAAGCTATTTTTTTGTTTATTTCCAACTTTCAATTAGCGATGTCAAAGGTTTGCAAGTTATGATATCAACTTTAACCATCCTGAAATTCTCTTCAGGGATTTAAACGAATTAAAAAAAAAAAAAAAAAAAAAAAATATAAAAGAGCCAAATGATCTACAAAATACCCCCCCCCACTCCTCCAAATTTAAATCCTAGTCAATTCGACTTAAAAAAAAACAAGTCTTTCATACTACAAATGCAAACCCACTGTTCAAAATGATATTCTCTCATCTTCGAGACAACATTCATCTCTGACCCTTACAACATTCATCTCTGACCCTTACAACATTCATCTCTGACCCTTACAACATTCATCTCTGACTCTTACAACATTCATCTCTGACTCTTACAACATTCATCTCTGACTCTTACAACATTCATCTCTGACTCTTACAACATTCATCTCTGACTCTTACAACATTCATCTCTGACTCTTACAACATTCATCTCTGACTCATACAACATTAATCTCTGACCCATACAACTTTCATCTCTGACCCTTACAACATTCATCTCTGACCTTTACAACATTCATCTCTGACCCTTACAACATTCATCTCTGACCCTTACATGTATTTCCTTCATCTTAATTATTGATCATTAAAAGTATAAGTTCTTAAACTTATGTCTGGTGTTGACTAAATAAATCAAATTTATTTTTTCAGTTTTGGAGTTTTTCCTTTAGAAACACCAAGTCCTCAGGAAGGTGTCCCATACATTTCCCAGGTAACCCCTGTTGCTCTTTCAGAGAACCTTGTATCTGAAGTTCCTCGTGCTCCCCGGGGACCAAAGGTAATTTGCATCAATCCTCCACTTTGTCAATTATTTAATTAAAAAAACATTTGCGTATTTAAAATGTTGTTCTTAACAATTTCAAATGTAAATAAATTCAAACTTCATGAAATTATGGACTAGAATGATTACGTTTAGAAATGAATTTTCAAAGTTTAAAAAAATATTTTGAGACTAACTTTCGTTTTAGCATTAATTCCCTTTCTCGATACCTACATTGTTTTTTAATGATAAAAAAAAAATCTTAATCTTGTGCAGCCGAACTAGATATTTCTATATTGGTCATATAGTTGACTCTTAAATTTTTTCTATTAACAATTTACTTAACAATCTATTAGCCTTTGAGGGTGGGGCAAACATAAAAGAACAACAATCTCTTCCCAGTTGGATGAAAATTGAAGTTTTCTTCCCAAAGATTTGAGTTAAGAAACTAAAATAAAATCAAGTAAAACATTAACAACCAGTAGAATAGAGTAAAAAATGGATAGTCACATTTAATGCTACCAAGACAAAACTCCTTTTCAAAAATGGATGGTCACATTTAATGCTACCAAGACAAACCTCCTTTTCAAAAATGGATGGTCACATTTAATGCTACCAAGACAAACCCCCTTTTCAAAAATGGATGGTCACATTTAATGCTACCAAGACAAACCTCCTTTTCAAAAATGGATGGTCACATTTAATGCTTCCAAGACAAACCTTCTTTTCAAAAATGGATGGTCACATTTAATGCTACCAAGACAAACCCCCTTTTCAAAAATGGATGGTCACATTTAATGCTACCAAGACAAACCTCATTTTCAAAAATGGATGGTCACATTTAATGCTACCAAGACAAAGCTCCTTTTCAGAAATGGATGGTCACATTTAATGCTACCAAGACAAACCTTATTTTTAAAAATGGATGGTAACATTTAATGCTTCCAAGACAAACCTCCTTTTCAGAAATGGATGGTCACATTTAATGCTTCCAAGACAAACCTCATTTTCAAAAATGGATGGTCACATTTAATGCTACCAAGACAAACCTCCTTTTCAGAAATGGATGGTCATATTTAATGCTACCAAACAAACCTCATTTTCAAAAATGGATGGTCACATTTAATGCTTCCAAGACAAACCTTCTTTTCAAAAATGGATGGTCACATTTAATGCTACCAAGACAAACCCCCTTTTCAAAAATGGATGGTCACATTTAATGCTACCAAGACAAACCTCATTTTCAAAAATGGATGGTCACATTTAATGCTACCAAGACAAAGCTCCTTTTCAGAAATGGATGGTCACATTTAATGCTACCAAGACAAACCTTATTTTTAAAAATGGATGGTAACATTTAATGCTTCCAAGACAAACCTCCTTTTCAGAAATGGATGGTCACATTTAATGCTTCCAAGACAAACCTCATTTTCAAAAATGGATGGTCACATTTAATGCTACCAAGACAAACCTCCTTTTCAGAAATGGATGGTCATATTTAATGCTACCAAACAAACCTCGTTTTCAAAAATGGATGGTAACATTTAATGCTTCCAAGACAAACCTTCTTTTCAAAAATGGATGGTCACATTTAATGCTACCAAGACAAACCTCCTTTTCAAAAATGGATGGTCACATTTAATGCTACCAAGACAAACCTCCTTTTCAAAAATGGATGGTCACATTTAATGCTACCAAGACAAAGCTCCCCTCCTTTTACAATTTTAAGGAACCTTTCCAACTATAGATTGTAGCCAATTGCACCCTCCCGAGAGTCCAACCTTTAAACTTCTCAGCCTCATATTCTTAGGCAACATGAAACGGAATAAGTACATAGATGTTGCCAAGTCTGCTGCAAAGAAGTTAGGCTCCTTTTACCAAGAAAGAAAACCTCTTGCATCTGACAGAATCCTATATCTCTACAACCCTAACATTTGCCTATGTATGGAGTAGTGTTGCCACATCTGGCCAGGTGCACCAACCACTAGTCTCTCCACCTTGGAGATGCTGCAAAAAAGAATTTCTAACCTAATAGGTCCCACATTGTCTACCAAGCTCTAACCGCTGCCGCATCGCAGCAGTGTTGTATCCCTGTGCTTGTTTTACAAGTGCTTTCACGGAATGTTCTTCAACAAAAATACCACTAACTCACCAGACTAGCAGCAACATCCCACTCCTTCACTGTAGAGGTCCCTAGATCCCAGATGATTTTCTACTCTAATAGCTTCTTTCCTCGGAACACTTGCTTATGTAATTCCCTTCCTGCTCACCGTTTCCTCTCAACCGTACCAACATGCAGAAATTTAAATGCAATGTGAGCGAACATCTTGCTGCCCAACTTTCCACCCAGCTTGTCCCCCCCTATGAATCTGGCTCTTATCACAATTGCCCCTTGTTTGGAGTGAATAATGATAAAAAAAGAAACTACAAAGAGATGGTTCAATGGTCTGAGCAATAAATCTCTATCCAACTTGTCAACAATGTGACATAAAAATTGCGAAATCTTGTTTTGTATTTTTAAAAAAAAAATTTTTTTTTTTTTTTTTTTTTTGAAACATCTAGAAAGATTGAATGTAACTTTTCTCCAGCTTTCTAATTCGAAATGTTTAGAAATTGTCAATCTCCATCAGCAGGGTATTCCAATCTCTCTTATGTAACACTGTCAAGTTTTTTTTGTTTCTCCTTGAATAACCTTTTTTGAATACGATTCATTTGAGCAGACTTAGGCTTATTGCTGGAAGAAACAGCTTTGAGTGTCTAATCCATTTTAATTAAATCTTCCATGAGTGACTTTGTGAAGTCTCTTTAAAAAATTGGTTCTGTTATTGTCCCTTATTTAGTATTTGAAGAATACTGACAGAAAATGGTTGAAGACAGCTGAACCTGCGAAGGTGAATGAGTTTTTTTTTTTTTTTTTATATTCCCAAATATTATTACCAAAGATTTGTTTAGAATTAAATTTGGTGCTTATGCAGTTTCACAATGACATTAAAATATTTAAAGAAATGTATAAACTTTGTCATGTACTTACACGTGTTAGCTGAAAATAAGATTGTACAGAAAAAAATTACGCAGATTCATCCACTATTTATTAAATTATAAGAAAAAGAAAAAAAAAATGTTCTTGCGTATTGGTAGACATTTCAGCTTACTAAGTAGGCAAGGGAGATAACTTTCAGAAAAAGTCAGGATATAAGAAAAATGGCGACATATAGATAAAATCGTTTTTTATTTTTAATTTAATAAATACTGGATGAATTTGCGTAATCTTTGGTGTGCAGTCTTTTCAGCTACCAAGGTTTATACATTTCGTTAGCTATTTTTTTGTTTTAAGAAATGCCTAACATGTCATTGTGAAACTGCAGAAGCACCAAATATTTTTTCATATTTTCTCAGAATTTTTAGCTAGACATATGACCTGATATCTTTAATTTTTTTTTTTTTAATCTATAATTTTTTTCTAAATTGATAAAGTACTAAAAAAAAAAAGAAAAAAATCCTGCCTTTTTTTCCTGTGAAGTAGCTAACTAGATATACAAAGCTTATTTAGGTTTGCTATCATGAGTCCGAGTTGAAGGGAAACTATTTATAAAATACTTTAGAACTTTGGACATATAGCAACAGAAAACACGTTTTAATAACATCGAACTCCTTTATTACTAAATAATTACAATCTCCTGTGGTGTGAGGCATCTCAAACTATGGCTAATAATGTCGTTATTTTTCTCTTTTATATTGGTTATTAATTTTTCATTTCTGTTTCAGCCTGTCACTCGCAGAAGTCAAAATCAAAACCAGAATCCCTCCATGCCAAAACCAACAGTGTTTAGCCAATCGGGTAACACAAACACTCGGGAATTGGCCACTTCCAACCAGCAATCAGGGTGAGTTCAATCGCGCCTCCTTTTTGTGCTGCATATATTCAGTCTTCTCTTTGCTTCAGTCAACTTTTGCAATTTTGTTCGAAAATCAGTTTCAATTTGAGTTAGCCTTTTTCAAAAGTAAATAGCAATATTTAAAAATTGATTTGATTTTCTTGAATTAGAAAGAAAAAAGACAACATCTTGTTCAATATTAAAAAAAAAAAATGAAAGCATTAGCATAAAAAAGTGATTCAATTAAAATCAATAACTGAGATTCTTGTGGTCACATTTAAACATTTTTATAGAAATTCATCATTCAATTAACTCATTTATTTGATCAGATATAGATTGTTGTTGTTTTCCCATAACATCCGGGGACATCCTCTGGAAGTCAGACATATACTCTATCTGTCCTAACTTTTCTGTAGACATGATAGAACCTGGTAGTGCCCATATCCTCTCCAGGCCACATACAGCCCCTGGTGTTCCCAAATGGTCACCCATTTAGTACTGGCTCAACGTTGTTTAACTTTCGTGATCTAACGGGAACCGGTGTATCAGCATGATTACTTTGTTATGTACAAAAATCTAAAGTTTGACTTTAAAACATGAGTAGATAAATAACATCACCTAAAAATCTAGAATATAGAATTTTCGTTTTCACATGGCGGATCAAATTATAATTTTTCCAATTGATATCATGTAGAACGATCTAAATTCATGTTTATAAATATTTGAAAAATTAATTTCTCTATCTTCCGTGATAAAATCTCCAAACACATTGAATTAAAAAATAAAGAAAATCATCAAATGTTTATTGTTATTTTCATGTTGAATGTTGTTTGTTTAAAACCTGTTAAAGCATCAATGAATGCATTTGTCTAAATTGACTTCTAATTGAGAGAACGTTTCAAAACTTGAGTGTAGAACATTGATAACATTTCTCGACAAGTAAATGAATCGGTGGTCTGAGACATCCTACTCTTTTATACACCTTTCATCAATTTGTGTTTTATGGCATTTCTACTTAAATATTTTTCGTATTTATAAATGGCTTTTGTCTTTTCTTTCAGACTGCAAACAAATGTAACAAATGTACGACGAAGCCAAAGACTTTTTGGCAATTCTAGTTCTGTTAAGGTGAGTTGCGGATAAACAGGTTAAAATTCATGTGGACTGGCTTGCTAAATTGCTATTATATCATATATATATATATATATATATATATATATATATATATATATATATATATATATGATATATATATATAAAGATTAAATTTTGACTAGAAATTAAATTTAAGAAAATATTATTTCCATGGAATTGTTAAGATTGGAAAATATTTATGCTCTCCTTGGAACTCAAATCTGTAATTAGTGCTTTTTTATTTTTTTAGTATCTCCATGCCTATCTTTATATTGTGTGCATGAAAAGAACATTGTCACTCGTTTAAAATTAATTATGAATTAAAAAAATGCTAATCCTATTTTATATTTATTTTTAGTCATGATGAAGTGGCATTGCTAAATTTGTCTTTAAAAGTCGAATGCACAAATCATTGTTTTTGTCTTTCAGGAAAATAACAAGAGTCAAAGTAAGTCGCGCTTTACGAGTCCAAAGTCTGGCACAAAGAAGTCTAAAAGCAAACTGAGCAAGTCACAACAAGAATTAAATGAAATCAATAAAGGCGAGAATATTCTTGATTGTAAGCAGTCGTGTGGGTATGAGGGGCCAAATTATACACAGTTAGCCCACATGAGGCAACAGTCATTAGGTAAGTGTCTTTTCTTAACACATCTCATAGATTTCATTTACTTGCATTGATTTCATTTTTACTTCATAAGACTTGTTAACCTCGTTTAGTAATATAACAATATTTAACGCGAGATAAATAAGTTACAAAAAAATAATCTTAAAATTAAAATTTCCACTTCGAAGTTCCCTTGCATTGAAAACAGTTTTAAAATTATTCTGAAGATAATAAAGTTACGCAAGATATAGGTTAGCAATTGAAATGTGTCGGTTGTGAGATTTGGTTGCATCTGAAATTCAAGTCAGTTTCTTTTGATAGTTTGTGATTTAGGAAGGTTTGTAGTTAAAGTATTAAGAAAATTATTTTTGTTTTGCTGTTGTTGTGGCGGATCGAACTTACAATCTATGAGAAACAGAACTGGTTATTGCAGTGCAATAAGCAAATTCACTTTAATAAGAAAGGTGAACCAACGAATTATCTGTATTCTCATTGGTTAAAAAGAATTATCTGTATTCTCATTGGTTAAAAAGAATTATCTGTATTCTCATTGGTTAAAAAGAATTATCTGTATTCTCATTGGTTAAAAAGAATTATCTGTATTCTAATTGGTTAAAAAGAATTATCTGTATTCTCATTGGTTAAAAATAATTATCTGTATTCTCATTGGTTAAAAAGAATTATCTGTATTCTCATTGGTTAAAAAGAATTATCTGTATTCTCATTGGTTAAAAAGAATTATCTGTATTCTCATTGGTTAAAAAGAATTATCTGTATTCTCATTGGTTAAAAAGAATTATCTGTATTCTCATTGGTTAAAAAGAATTATCTGTATTCTCATTGGTTAAAAAGAATTATCTGTATTCTCATTGGTTAAAAAGAATTATCTGTATTCTCATTGGTTAAAAAGAATTATCTGTATTCTCATTGGTTAAAAAGAATTATCTGTATTCTCATTGGTTAAAAAGAATTATCTGTATTCTCATTGGTTAAAAAGAATTATCTGTATTCTCATTGGTTAAAAAGAATTATCTGTATTCTCATTGGTTAAAAAGAATTATCTGTATTCTCATTGTTAAAAAGAATTATCTGTATTCTCATTGGTTAAAAAGAATTATCTGTATTCTCATTGGTTAAAAAGAATTATCTGTATTCTCATTGGTTAAAAAGAATTATCTGTATTCTCATTGGTTAAAAAGAATTATCTGTATTCTCATTGGTTAAAAAGAATTATCTGTATTCTCATTGGTTAAAAAGAATTATCTGTATTCTCATTGGTTAAAAAGAATTATCTGTATTCTCATTGGTTAAAAAGAATTATCTGTATTCTCATTGGTTAAAAAGAATTAACAGATTATTTAATGTCTGAAATCCACTCACTTAAAGGAGTTAAAGGAGAGAAGTGAGAGAAAACGTCAAGTGATTTGTGAGCTGCATTATTTTCGACTGAGTCAACAAATCTATTTTCATTTAATCCGGTGAAATTGAGCTTTAACGGTCTCATTGAAGTCGGAGTGTAAACACTTTCCTGATTGAGTTTCAAACCTTTTTTTTTTTAGTTGTTTAGAAAGGAATGTGTAAAATAAAAACGGATGTTGATAAATATGGTGAGTTGATCGGAAAATGACTGAAAGTAAACTTGATATCAAAAAGCGATGACATTCTGTGCTTTGTTCTCCGAGTGGAACCTCCATTATGGTGCGCGCTGTACACAGAAATGAGTGTGAGAGTAAGCGATAAAAGTTAAGCAGTGTAAAATCATTTTGTTAGTCTCCTTTATGTTCTTACGTGCTGGAGAAATGACGAGGCGATTAACTGCCGAAAGATACCAAGTGCAGATTCGCAGTCTTTTCTGGTACGTGGTGTGTTGCCAAGTTACAAGCAAATCCCCTCAACAAAAATGATGGCTATGTGACACATAACCATCAGAAGCAACGTTACGCATAACCATTTGAAGTATATGACAGACATACATATTTGGAAGCGCCGTAAGAAGAGAAAAGCCATGTTACATATGGCTATTTAGTGCCCCTAAAGAAGATAGGGAGCCACCACGTTACAGTAATATTTTTAAAGGAAAAGAAACTAAATAATATTTTTCGTACGTAACTGATGGTGAACGTTAAAAAAAAAAAAAAAAATTCTAGCAGATATTTTAAGTTTTTGTCTTATTTTAATCTTTAACAAAATAAACCCGACAGCGATGAATGATATGTTTTTATGCTTTATTCAATTTATTTCCTAACATTTTTCAAATTATTTTGCACAAGTTCACCATAAAATTACTTTTTGCTAAATCTTTTGCTATTTGTAAATCCTTAAGATTTTCTATAAAATTTTGAATATAATCTTTTTGTTAGTTAAAATTTGCTTCTGAAATTTAACAAAATTCCTATTTTTTTGCTATTTTATTATTGAATGTACAATGATAGATGCTCAGAATTATCCTTGAATATTTGCCTTTTGATTAAGGCAAATCTTTGGCAAATTATTTAATAGTATTTTATTGCATTTAAAGTTGAATCTAAAGTAAAAAAAAAAAAAAAAAAAATGAACATGCAGGCATTATGCTCTGCTAATCAACTGAATAAAATGTGTTCATTCGACACTAATGAATTATTTGTATAAATAGATGTTACTTTTCATCTTATTCTTATTAAATTCTTATCATAAATAAAATTGCAAGAGAATTTCCAGTGTTCAAAGCGTTTTACTAAAACTAATATGACTGAATCACCCTTTTTTTTTATCTCTGCTTTTAATAATCTATTAAGTTAATATTTGGTGCATCTAAATTCTTGATATCTGATTTTTGTTCTTGTTTGATGAGTCTTTACCTTTGACTGAACAACTTTCTTCTCTTTATCTGGCATCTTCTCTGGACATACAGGAAGATGTAAGTAGGCTCCAACTTTCTACCTATCTCCTCACATTTTAATTTCATAGTAAACTTTTTTTTTTAAACGTGTCCTGTGTTTGTCATTGTAGTAGATGTCTGAAATATAGCAGTTATATTACTAAGTTACCCTAATAAATCTATTATCCAGTAAAGGGGAATGTCAAGAAAATATAGAACTTTTTTATCTTCTGAAAAGGACAGGTGCTTATGCTGTTCAACGGCCGTATTAAAAAATATTTTTTTATAAAAACAATATTATATACTTATTTAGTGTTATATTCTTACTCAGTGTACTAAAAAGTAGAAAAAATTATTCACTAGAACTTTAATTACAAGTATTTTTCCATTCTGCGTATCATAACTTAATGGAAAAATACCTGTAATTAAAGTTCTAGTGGATAATTTTTTCTACTTTTTGTACAGTGAGAATATAACGCTGAATAAGTATATTATATTGTTTTTATAAAAAAATATTTTTTTAATACGGCCGCTGAACAGCATAAGCATCGGACATTAAGCAGGTTATAAATTAGTATTTTATGCATTAAAAAGACAATAATTCTAAAAAAGGTAATAATTTTAAAATCCAACAAATATGATCTAAAATAAAAATATTAGTTAATCACGATGTCATTAAAAATAAAGAGGTCTAACTTTTTGTTCCCTAAATTGGATCACCTAAGTTGGAAGAAAATTTTTTTTTTTTTCGACTATTTTCACCATTAATAATTATATTTAGCTGCTAATACAGGAAAACAAGCTTATTTTTGCTTTCATTTTCCATTGCAAAATCGGTTAAAGGTTTTACTGAGTTTATGTGATCTAGTTGTGTTTGATATTATACTTGTGAAAAAAAATGTAATTAATGAATAAACTCGTTAAAAAAAAAATAAGACACTAATTATCAAAAATTTAGTTCAAAGTTTTGCAGTCTAAATATAAAAGGTAACTTAAAAATATGATTTATCAGTTCATAAAATGTTTATGTTGGAGTAAGAGAGAGCTAAATTATAAAGTAAAATATTTCACCAAAGAATAAAAATGATTAAAAATAAAAAAATTTTTGAAGTGAATTTGTCATTATCAAAACTTTATCTAGTTTAAATAAACTCAATTATAATATAGCAGTTATATTACTAAGTTACCCTAATAAATCTATTATCCAGTAAAGGAGAATGCCCAGAAAATATAGTTAGAACTTTTTTATCTTCTGAAAAGGACATTAAGCAAATTATAAATTAATATTTCATGTATAAAAAAGATAATAAACTTGTATTTCTGCTTTAGGCAAACATTTTATTTTCCTCTTTTGAAAAAAAAAGAAAATAATTTTTCAAAGAGTTTTTGAAGTAAAAATGAAAATAATTTGAAGTTTAACTTTTTTTTACATGAAAAAAAATAACTGAAATTTAAAAATAATAAATAAAATAAAATCCACTTCATTAAAAACATTAAATGAAATACAAAACTGTAGCATACTAATTTTTCAAAAGTTAAAAACTTGATTTTTAGAACTGAATTAATGTGGACTGAACTTGATTTAAAAAAAACCAAAAAAAAAAACCTAATATCAAAATGTTAGAAAATATTTGAAAAATCTTTACATATTAGTTTTATAATTCTTTCTTCCTTTTTCTACCCCCCCCTGCTTTATTTTCTAAAAGAAACGTTTTCAAAATGTGAAATAATTGCCTGCCGCCTTCTTGCATGCTTATCGTGATTGTCTGCAAGCAAAAGCATGTGAGGCACAGGTTTTCCTTCTCTTAAATCTTTCATTCTGCATGTCAAAAGTATTTTTTTTTTTTTTTCTATTTCGTTGTTTCTCTCGTTTATTTCCAGGTTACTATAAAGCCGTTTCCTAACAATTGCATCATAAAATTTCAGTCGGACAATTTCGATGATTACAGATTCATCAGCTGAATCTTTTATCAGATGATTAATTTTCTCTGATAAAATGAATTAACAAAATCAATATTTACTCAAATAGTTTTTGCTAAATATGCTTGTTCAGTCTTTCCAACGAAGGAGTTTCAAGATATTTCATGAAATTGCAATTCACACTTTCATCTTAGAAAGTTCTAATAAATTATAGAAAATCACACCAAATTCTTTTTTCTTTTGAGATGAAACTTACTTCAAAAGTTTGAAGAAATTTGTAACTATATGAAGTAGGCTACACTTAAATGAATTGAATTTTCTTAGCTAGCTTATTTTGTCCTTTAGTCCTCACATTCCATGAGCGATGTTTCTGATAAAGGGGGAAGAATTGCTTTTTTCTGGGTCAATCTATCCATCTAGCATTTATCGTTGGTTAGTTTTTGACCTTGAAGTAGTTTTTTTATTTTTTATAGCGACTTCCATAAAAATAAAAAAATAAAAATCTAGTCATTTGAGATATAAAAACCAAAGCAAAACGTGATACGTTTTGGAAAGTATATAGATTCTGAAAGATCAAATTCTCTCATTGCCAATTTTCTTAGATTTTAACATTTTCACTTGTTTTGCTTGTTGGAGGATTTCCAGAATGTGAATGATTTTCAATGGAACTCCCCATCGACTCATCTCCCAAATTCTCAATCTGAGAACATTGTCAAAAGAAACTTGTTCAATCCCCAAACAAAACTTGATATACACTTTGAATGTAATTGTTGCGCAATTACACAATCTTACTCAACGAGGTTTCACTGCCAATTGATGAGTAGTGTTGTCTCTCTTTTTTAACTAATGATCTCGGAAAATTGTGGGATTCAAAATAACGGGCTACTTTCTGTAAAGATGTTGTGAGCCTGCACTGGTATGTTTGAAAAGTTAATTCTATTCATAGTTAATGGGTGAGAAATCTTAAAAGTTGTGAAAAAAAAATTTTGTTTGAACCTGTTCACCGTCTAAGTTATTTAATGCTGACATTATTTTGATGAAACCATTTAAAGTTTTTACTTTTGCATTTAAAAAAAACTTTTACGATTTTGTCTCTTTTGTGTATTGCAGCTGGTATTTTGAAACTTCTCCAAAGTATGGGTCGGGCATTCCAGGCACTCAGTCAGTATGAGTGCAAACGTGCCATTGAACTGCTCAATGAGTTACCTCCACATCAATATCAGACGGGATGGGTCCTCTCTCAGGTGGCTCGCGCTTATTTTGAATTGAATAATTATTTACAAGTAAGTATCACTACTCGGCTCCTGAATCAAGAGAGTATTGATTTACTCCTCTCCAGGAGTTAGGCACAAGGCCAGTTTTTATCTTACTCCCACCAGTAGGGGCGCCTCAGGCAGTAAGCAATAAACTTACTCCTCCCCAAAGAGGGGAGGCAAAGCCTGGGAAGGTGGACCTCCCAGAACTGAACAGGGCAGACCCATTGACCGGCGTAAATCAAGCCCCGAAGGCCAAGATAACACCAGTCTATGGGGTGCAGTATCCATCGGAACTGTATACTACACTTTGATCTTAGCCAAAAGGCCAATATCAACATAAAAGTTAAGGAGTGAAAAGGAAAAGCTCAAATTACATGTCGGTTATTGAAGACATTTAAAACCTTTTTAAATAACCGTCTGCTTCAAAATGTTATGCTTATTTGTTTGTGTATTTTGAGTCTTCAGGCAGAAATATTTTGAATTTTATATGTAAAGGCACTTTGTTTCCATGAATGCAATAATTAGCAATTAATATCAAGCATAAACTTTAATAAAAAAAAAAGGTGTTTAATTTAACTGTTTTACTACTTTTCGACTTCCAGTAGTAACCCTAACTCTAATCCACCTAACATTTGTTGACTGCTTTACAGAACATTGCGATTGAAAGTGATGTCAGGCTATCAATAATGAATGATAGCTTTTCTTAAAAGTATTAGAAAACGTTAAAAATTCTATTTAAAAGGAAAGAAAGAACACTAATTTATACTGAAACTGAACTTTATTCAATATTAATAAAAAAAAACAACTTCATTCAAAAATACTAGTTAAGTTGTGTGTTCTTGGGTTGAAGTAAATAAACATCATTGTTTCATGGATTTTAAAGACTAAAATTTGTTTATTTTGATTGAAAAATTTAAAAACAAGTTTCATTTACAGAAGTAATTAGAACAAAAACAGGCAAAGTCAAGCAATGCCGATTATATTTTTTCAAGTTACGATATCACTCTATTTGTTTTGTAGAAAATCTTGATGATTACAATTATGTAATTACGTGTGTTCCTATCGACTTGCCTCCCCATGAGGGCAGAGTTAAGCACAAGGTCAGTTTTTAAGGTGGGGGAAAAAATTCAGCTCCTCAAAAAGTGGATTGTGACAAAAATTTTAATTGTCTCGGTCTAGAAGGATTTTCTGACCAAGAACACAAAAGATGAAGTGTAGTATCAGAACATACTACATTTTGAGTTATTTATTTTGGAAAACTATAACATACGTTTAAAAAAAATTTGCCACGGGGCAAATTAAAAGTGTGGATAAAGTGGGGGTCGTTGGTCATCCTCTGTCTATCTTACACTTATCTAGAATTACATATGTTACTTTTTTATTAATTTATAACATAAAATTAGAAGAAAATTGGAATTGTATTTAGTTTCACTGTAAATCATTTGCACGATTCAATTGCGATCGTCCAATCCATAGTTATCGAATTATCTTACCTTGCCCCAAAACTTATCTGTTTAATATTTAGCTGAGGAGAAAAGGTCGCTGTACTATGTAAGTTTGATGTAACTTGACCAGCAGGTGGTATGAGGTGATCAATCAACATAGCGAACTGGACTTATGACGTGACCCCTCTAAAAATTAAACACAAGGTTTTCAAAAAGGCTTTTATAATCTTAAAAGTTGTTGCTTAATCGAGTGTACTGTAAGCACCTGTGTCATGTGCGTCGGTGATTTACTTTTTTTAACGACACGATACATTATTTGTTGAGCACAAACACTTAGGAAAAGAAAAACTGAGATAAAATTTTATCTTGAGATAAAAATGTAAAACTATTTGCCAAACTAATTTTAATCTTTCTATGATTTGTATTTTAGTTTTTCAATTGGAGAGCCACAGTCTTGTAGGGTTACAGGAAAGTTATTTTAAGGCTTCTCTTTCTTTCAAAATGTTTTTGAGATTTACCCACACATATGACAGATTCTTTTTTTATTTAAAGTTTTTTTTTATCGTTATCATCATGTTCTAACTTTTAAAATAAAAATATTTTTGTTTTTGTTTTCAGGCTGAGAAAGTGTTTGCTGAATTACGTGAATTGGAACCGTATCATATGGAAGGCATGGATCTGTACAGCACTGCTTTGTGGCAACTGCAAAGAGAAGTTGAATTGTCTGCTTTAGCACAGGAATTAACTGAAATGAATAAAAATGCCCCCGAGGTAAAGTAGCAATTCTTTTGGTAATTCTTTTTTTACTCCATGGAAGCTTGTTTTAAACAAAAATTGAGTTGACTTGAAGATTAGAAAACATTTTTGAGACTTTGAATAAACATTTACGTATTATTCATAGAAAACATTTTGGGGATTTTGAATAAAAATTTACTTATTATTCATAGATTAAAAATATTTTGTTACTTTGAATAAAAATTGACTTATTCATATGATTAAAAAACATTTTGACAACTTTGAATAAAAATTTACATATTATTCATAAATTAGAAAACATTTTTGCGACTTTGAATAAAAATTTACGTATTATTCATAGATTAGAAAACATTTTGGGGACTTTGAATAAACATTTACGTATTATTCATAGATTAGAAAACATTTTGGGGACTTTGAATAAACATTTACTTATTATTCATAGATTAAAAATATTTTGTTACTTTGAATAAAAATTGACTTATTCATAGATTAAAAAACATTTTGACAACTTTGAATAAAAATTTACGTCTTATTCATAGAAGATGTTTTATCAAAGTTAATAGTAAAATATCAAGCTAGTATTTTGAAGTTATACAGATTATTTTGTTTCTGTTTAAACAATCCTTTTTTTTTTCTTTCTACTTGACCCCAAAATATTTATTTCTTTTTGTATGTCAAATTACATAATTAACGAATACATCTTTTCATTTGATTTCACTTTTCAAACGTTTGCAAATTTCATCAAAAAATGAGAAAGGAAACAAATCTGAAACAAATCTAAACTTTCATTGTCAATTTTGACAACAAATAGAATTTCATAATCAAATTGGCAAGAAATTCTTAAATGAATTTCTTGCCAATTTGATTCCGACAATTTTTTGATGAATCTCAATTCGGATCTGACATTTTACTCGTATGAATCGACTATTTTTATTGAAATATTTTAATCCATCATTACAAAACCAAATTTCATATTCCACTAGTTCGAAATTCTTTATCTGATTCATTTCTGGAAAAAAGAACCAACTTTCCCCAATTCAAAATTTTTTTTCTCCTTTTTCTCAAAATTTTGTTATGATAATAATTTTAACTCATGTCTTTCACCGTTTCCATCCAAGGGAAATAATTCGTGTATGCATTTTTAGATCTATTTTACCGAATTCAAAATTTTTATAATTTTATAATCTATGAACTTTTCCTCAAAATGTAGATACTTTGAAAGCATAATAGATAGCTCATATATACTATTATTCATACAATTTTATACTTTTTATTATTTACTTAAGCGTATTGAATTGTAAAAATGTGTAAAATCATTTTTACAAATCCTATCTTCTCTCCTGTGCCCTTTTCTTGAAATATTTATATTGTAGGTCTAAAAAAAACGTGTTTTAAAGTTGTTTTTATAATCTGCTATGATATATGCTGTGGTGTGAATGTATTTTGTTTGGATTTAATTTCAGGCTTGGTGTGCAACAGGCAACTGCTTTAGTTTGCAGAAAGAACACGACACTGCGATCAAATTTTTTCAACGATCTATTCAAGTAAGTCACTTCTTTCTTACTTAAAAAGCAAAAATCCTTTCAATTGTTTTAGCTTTTTTTTTTATTTAAATTTGTAATTTTCTCATCTGATGAATCAATTTTCATGTGATCGTCTAAAGAATGATTCCGATGATTTTATTAGTTTTCTGTTTTCTTTTATACCTGATATTAAATAAAACAACTGTTACAGCCATCTTGCTAACATTTAAAGTGAAATTGTTAAAATTCTTCATATGTTCATACAGATGAAAGCACATATGAAGAATTTTAACAATTTCATTTTAAATGTTAGCAAGATGCCTGTAAAAGTTGTTTTATTTAACATGAAAAACACATTTCCAACTAAAAACTGTTTATATTTACGTAGCAGGCAAAAATAAGTATCCTGAAAAAAAATTAGGAAAAATTATCGAGTAGAATTTTAATAAACATAAAAATCAACTTTATCATAATTTTCTGAATCCATGGGCCCTAGTGTAGCACAGGTAATATCGAAAAGTAAGGTAATACAAGGGAGATAAGTCGGTCTGTCATTTTCACATAGGCCACAACTGCTCTAATTCTTCCCAAGTGCGATCGCTCTCCAATGCAAAATCCGATAAATTTGATTTTTACGTTTAATTAAAGATCTTTTTTGAGGATACTTATTATGTAACTATAAACAAGTTTTCATTTGTAAATGCGTTTTTTCATATGTGCCTTCATCTATATAAGCACCAAGTTTTCTTCCTCCTGTATGCAGAGAATGCTATTACAAAACTCGTGTACATTTACATGTTTCCCATCGTTATGACAACCAACTCTCAGCTGCCTTTTGTTAGAGTTCATAATCTGGCAAATGGAAACTTGTGTGTAATTGTGAATTACTGAAGACTTCTACCCGCTCATGGCTGACGAAACGAGAGCATGCCACCCTCGTGAATTAAATAAAGCCGGGTTCCGTTCGAAACTTTGTTCAGATTCCCGAGTTCGACAAGATACACCTGAAAAAGGTCGGAGGTTATATCAACTGAAACGTTGTGAGAATAACACTCAAGATGAGAACAGTAGTCCGAATAATCCAAATTATACAAATGTGAACTTATCCCCCAAAAGTTAGTTTAAATTTTATTAAAATTCTTTTTCTTCAGGTTGACCCCAATTTTGCCTATGCCTATACCTTATTGGGCCATGAATTTGTCTTTACTGAGGAATTTGAGAAAGGCTTATCCAGTTTCCGTAATTCAATCCGAGTGGATCCAAGACATTACAATGCATGGTAAATGTTCTATCGTTTCTATATCTGTTGTTTGCATTTTACAATATTTCGTTTGCATCAATTTATCATGACATATCCCTTGCAGATTTTCGACCTCCATACTCATTTTGTCTGACTCGAGAGTATTTTATTTTATTTTTTTTTTAACTTCTCATACTTTATTAAGAGAATATTTTATTTGTGTTGAAATGTTATAAGATTTATTTTCACTTTTTAAACTCATGTTATAATAAAACAAATTGAGAAAATGAATTATAAAAACCATATTTGATCACGGGAAAAAAAATTCTTGCTTGAAATGTAAAAATCAATATTTCTTTCCTTGTTTGAACAAAACTTTAAAGAGGATTTTGTTTACATTTGTATGATAAAATTTTAGGTTAAACCTAAGAAATTTTTAACCTAGCAATATCGGTGTCTTTTATGTTTTGTTGTGTGCCTTTGTGATGCCAGGTTTATTTCTCTTTCTAGGTATGGTGTTGGAATGATCTATTATAAACAAGAAAAATTCAATCTCGCTGAATTGCATTTCAGTAAAGCATTGATGATCAACCCCCAAAGTCCAGCTTTGCTTTGTCACGTTGGCGTTGTAAGTATTCAACTTAAAAAAATTTTTTTTTTTTTATGGAAATCGCTCCAGACAAGGCATGAAGCCACTTGATATAAGGAGCTAAAAAAAAATACCACTTCAAGGTCAAAAACTAGCCAACGATATATGTTATATGGATATATTCCGACCCAGAAAACGGCAATTCCATCCACTTTTGTTGGAAACATCACTCATAGAATGTGAGGACTAAAGGACAAAATAAGAGAAGCAAGAGTTACGATGCTGCCGAAAGTAAACCGAAGTTAGTCACTTTCTACTCTCATTGCATAAATTTCGTTTGGAAATGGTAAAATTCTGAAGAGAAAAGTACACAAGTATTTTATACTCGCGTACAATTATTCCATAAAGAGAAAAAAAAAAAAACAAACAATAAGGCTTGAAACAATTGTCAGAGAAAGAAAGAGAGAGTCAACAGATGACGATTAGAACGGAAGTGACGCTGCCGTTACTGACATAGCGTTGCCACGAACGATAGCCAGGGAGATGCGTTAGAACAACCAGGCTGACTCACGGGGCTTGTGCCTAGACGTTGAAATCCTCCGTTCAATATCCTGAAAAAATTTAACAGTCTCGGGGCCAAGCACACCCGACGTTTCCACTGAAATTGGTTGGAAGACGAAACGGTCAGTGAGCGAGCTATATTTTCTGCGCTTCCTTGTTTCGGCAGCAGAGCCGCCGTGCCGGGCTTCACCGCAGATTCCGCAATCCTTGCTGGTGAAAAGGAGTCAGAACAAGTGGCGTCCCAGATCAGCGGCTTTCCGACTCGGAAAGCAAACACAGTCATCCCGTCAGGCCTGCGACCGTCGCCTCTGTCTAGGCCGACTGGTTCAAGGACTGATGCAAAACCTGCCGAGTCGAGACCTCGCTTGACTACGTCGTTAAGGGCGGAGTGGCAAGGCAGGCGGCTGGCACTAAATCGATAAGAGAGAGGATGCAGGGCAAACTCGTCAACGACCTGTCCACAGCGACACCGGTGTGGGTGGCACAAACGGAGTCCCAGCCGTTGTAAGACGGTGATCCGGATAGTGTCATTGTCCAAGAGGGTTCCAAGTGTCGCCGAAGGGATGGCACTGAGCCAAGCACCGCTGTAAGGTGAAGCCGACGCTCTCAGGCAGGCAACTCTATGCTGGTTACTGCTACGGACGAGTTCGGCAAACATGGATTGACATTGAATGTCGTCCCAGGACGACTGATTTATGAGATCGGGAGGTTGCTGAAGGTTTGTTGACGTCCATGTTGACAAAACGGCTGTCAAAAGATCTGAAGACGGGGATTCGAGATATGAGGAGATATGATTCGAGATATGAATTTCGTTTGAGGGAGGTAATTTGCTCACCTGAACTGTAATTATATAAAAGTTTACAATTTCCAAAGATAAAAATGTACATGAATTAGAAAATCAAAAAAAAAAAAAATCTTTACAATATTTTTCTGTAAACATCAAATCCCCAAACCGTTTTTTTTAATTGCATCAAACTTGAATTGTATTTGTTTATTTTGCAGGTACAGCATGCCCTAAAAAAATCTGAAATGGCCCTCCAAACTTTAGACAAAGCCATTTCTATCGACCCAAATAATCCTCTTTGTAAATTCCATCGAGCTTCCATTTTATTTGCTAATGATAAACATAGAGTAAGTATTCAGATTCAGTATTTTTTTTCTTTGTTTAATCTCCAAATTAGATTGTGTATTCTGTATTAGAATAGAAATGTTGTAATTCGCAAAGTTTATATATATATATATATGTGCCTTTTTACTGGGTTCCCCATGTGTGAGTTTGCTCTTTTCTTTTTTTGTTTGGTTTCACCCAAAAATGAACTACTGTATAGTGTAGGTTTTTTCAAGACACTTTAATCCAAGACCTTTTTACTCTTTGTGAATTTTTTCTGATGATTTTGTAATGTTGCAGAGACGATATTGACATAAAAATGTTGTTTGGCACAAGACAAATGAAACGGACCGTAAAAAAAATATATCTCACAGAAATGTTATATTTTTTTGAAAATGTGAAAAAATAAAAACATGGTTATTGGAATATAATATGAACCTGACATATATATATATATATATACATATATATATATATATATAATGTATATGTATCTTACCATTTTACTGTCGTTTCATGGATCATCCAATCCTCAAAAGTGCATTAATATACACCTATACGTTGACTACACATACAGAGTAAAGTGTTAATAAGCCACATTTATCATTTATTGCCATAAAGCTTTATCTGAAAGGATATTGAGCTCTTTGTGTGTAGAGTTTTCCATGATTCAGCTTGGTTCGAATTTTGAAGTTGATTTTAATTTGCTGTTTTTTATTTAAAAATTTTTTTTTTGTTTGACACTTTGTGTGTGTGTAATACTCTTAAATGAATTGCTAATAAATTGAAAAATAAGACTGGTAAAGGATCCAAACATGTGCCTCTGAAAGAGGGACAATATCACAGAAATCTCTTTAACTACTTGGCTAACACAAATCCACTGGTTCTTGAAGGCTGAATTTGTAGAACTGTTTTTATCATCATTGTAAATCAGATCAACCGTCTGCATTTTTAACAAGTAGTGAAATAACATTTACATGAGAAAAATAAGAATAAGAAAAGACGGGAAAGAAGAAAGGGAAGGATGAGAAAAGAAGGGGAAGAAACATGGAAATTTATTTTTGACAATATATTCTGTCATGCTGCTTTGTCAGTTGACAGACATTCAGGGGTGGTGAAATTGTTTTGGTGGCTAACGTGGTACTGCAACCCTATGGCACCACCAGCAATTTTTGCCATCGGACAGAGTATAAAAACGTTTTTTCATCTTAGGAGATTTATGTTGTCTAATTGAAACATGTTTACTTTGACACAAAATGTCATCTGCGATTGCCGCTTCATATCAGTAAATACTGGCAACGATAACTTGGTGTACGCATTTTATTTTTTCTGATGTTTTGACCAAATCCAATTTAATGCCTGTTGAGCTGTGTTTGGAAGACGGTGTGAAGCACTTTTCTAATTGACCAGCGATGTCTATTTTTAAGAGGAAGGAAATGACCGAGATTCCTCAATTGGCATCACAAAAAGACTCAAAACACATTTGTCGACATTTTTAATTCTGAAATATTAATTTAAAAAAAAAAACGAATTTTATTCACTCGCACGCATAAGAAAGCCTTACTGAATGTTTATACCAAAACAATTGCTATATTTGTTTTTATGTAAGATTGTGCCTTCGTTTTGGTCAAGTGCGAGTATGCATCTGTGGCGCCTGCATAAACCTTAATCTTCTAAATATTACTTTGGCTTTGGTGACTTTCTGAAGTTTAAATATTTCTTAAATTTAAGTTTTAATTAACATGCATGCATGATCTTTTATGCCATCAAAACACCTGGTAACATGTGGAATTACAATTTTCTTTTACTCTTTTACAGGAAGCCCTAGCAGAATTAGAAGAACTTAAACAAATTGTCCCGAAAGAATCATTAGTATATTTTCTAATAGGAAAGGTAAATATTTAGATTGCTTTTTATTTTAAGCTGAATTGTTCTCATTTAATTTTTTTTTATATTTCTGGTTTAACGGAAATTCTCATGAATTACCGTTTTCTTTTTACCTTTAGTCACCTGCATTAAAAAATGATTTTATGGTGGCTGATCTTTTAAATAAAATTAAAATCGATTTATAAAAAAAATAATCATTCTAAACTAAAAAATGCATTTTAAGAATTACTTCCCTTTATAACTTGTTTATTTCAAGGGGAAGCAACCTAGAGATTTATTATAAGAAGTTATCTCCCTTAAATGTTAGGGCCTTCCATTTTTCAGTTTATCATTTATAATTTGGAAAGGAAAATGAATAATTGGATACTTTTGAAACTTATTGCATCAAATGAAACTCATCTGAAACGTTAAATGTTTTTTTTTCCTCGATCCTCATTTAGTTTATGAAATTTTTAATTGTTGCTTTTTTCAGTATTGAAGCAGGAAATGAGTTTGAATCACTCGTGGGATAATATTCTGATTGATTATTGGTGTAATATTTAAAAAAAATAATTCTCCTTTGTTTTTTCCTTAAAAAAGTCTGCATCTATCTTTACCTGGGTTTCAGTTAAAAAATGAAATGCTTGAATTACAAAAAAACATCTTGGTACACATACAACTTCAGAATATAATTTATGTTTTTGCTCTTCACCTGTCACTGTATTAAATACTGAACTAACTTGACAGCCTTTTTTTTTTTTAAATATGGTCATCCTCCAAAAATGGCATTTATGGACTCAGTAATTCTCCAATCCAACCATATTTGGTACAAATAAACTTCAGTCTATGCCTGACTTGCCCACCAAGTTTCAGTCGTGAATGTCCAACAGTCTTTGTTTTATCGTCATCCAATGATATGCGATGACACTGGTGATTGTCTCATCAGTAGGGGGTGTTATTCTGAATGGGTTCCACACTTGCTGGATCTTAACCCCTGCCCCCGATTTTTATCTGCTAGCTTATCTCAAAGATAATGTCTATCAAGATTGAATTTTACTTGCATCAAATATGGTTGGATTATAGAAATGATTGTGTGGCATTTAATTTAGGTCACCTTGTAAAAAAAATATATATTTTAAATTAATATTTGAAAAATTATTTTTTTTGCACCGATAAAACCAGCTAAAAGTAATTTTCGTCTTATTTTATTTTTTGGTAAATTTTTACTTAAAATTTTTTGTTGAATTTAAAGGAGAAATTTTATGAAATCTGCTTTTGAATACTGATAGTTCTAAAATTTATAGGAAAAAAAAATTTAGTAAAATCTGCTTTCTCATTTCCATGCAATGTCGAATCTTTTTGTTTCTGCTTGTCATTTCAACATGGCTTTATTTGTTTTCAGGTTCATAAAAAACTTGGTAATACACACTTAGCGCTCTCCAATTTTTCCTGGGCGATGGATTTGGATCCGAAAGGAATAAATAATCAAATAAAAGAAGGCATAGACAAACGTTATGTAACGGATGATGATGATTCGCTCGTCAAAATGAATGACCCAGGTAAAAAAAAAAAATCAGCACTTTTCTACTTTCTCTAACTTCACATGTTTTTAATTGTGACTCTTTAAATTTGAAAAGGATTTTTAATAATTTAAGCTGTCGAATACCAAGTCATTTAAACTGGCTTCAAAATTATTAGCAAATTATCATGTGTTAAAGATGGAAAGTTTTGGAATCTATTGACATCCAATAATTTTATAGACATTAAAACAAGATCATCATAACAAAATTAGTTATAGTTTTATAACAATTTGGTTCAATTAATAATTTTATGAACAAATGATATCACCATATTAAATTTAACTTTCAAAATCCTATTTAAAAAAAAGGTTGGTAAAACGAAATCACACACCGTATAAGCAATTCCGTGTAGGTACAGCGAGTTAATTTATCTGTCAATAAAGAATTAAGTTTATCGATTTTCTACTAATGTTTTCAGCATTTTATTAAATAGAAAAATCTTTTTTATTCAATAAATTCAAATCATCATTCGTACCAGTTTTTAACAAAATTGTTTATTAATCTCTCTTCCATACAAAGAAAATCTTTGCATGTCTGGTTAGCAATCACAAGATACACTTATAAACCTTACACCATTGGCGGATTTAGTGTGGATCCGAGCTAGTTATTGGAGGGGAGGTGGGTCATTTTTGTTTTTTCCTATAAAGTGACTTTCTTTCATTTTTTACTAAGCATTTGAGAACAGTAGAACAGTTTTTATTTAAGTCAAAGTTACTGACCGTCCATGGCGAAAGACGCAGAGAATATAGTCAACTCGTGAAATCTTTTTTTTTTCTTTTTTTTTTTCAAATTTGATGTCCGTTTGTGCAGAGTTTTTTTTGTTTTGGTTTTTGCAACTTGGCTCATGAATGAATGAGAAAGAAGTAGGTGTGTTGACCAAGGACAATGGAGGGAGGGAGAGAGAGCAATCATATGCTTAATAACCCCCCCCCCCCCCAAAAAAAAGAAAAACTATTCTATTTTCTTTTCTACGACACTGGGCAATGCCGGGTAGCCCTGCTAGTCATAAATAAATGATTCTTTGATAAATTAAAATTATTTTTTCCCTTTTGAAAGTGGCTGTTGCATGAGTCAAAAAAAGCAAGAAATGTGTGCGCCATTTCTCTGATTATTTGTTGTTTTGCCATATAAGGGGTGGGGGTCAACTTTGTGGCGTAGATGTTTGTCCGTTGCACTTCCTATGTTTGTCCGTTGCACTTCCTATGTTTGTCCGTTGCACTTCCTATGTTTGTCCGTTGCACTTCCTATGTTTGTCCGTTGCACTTCCTATGTTTGTCCGTTGCACTTCCTATGTTTGTCCGTTGCACTTCCTATGTTTGTCCGTTGCACTTCCTATGTTTGTCCGTTGCACTTCCTATGTTTGTCCGTTGCACTTCCTATGTTTGTCCGTTGCACTTCCTATGTTTGTCCGTTGCACTTCCTATGTTTGTCCGTTGCACTTCCTATGTTTGTCCGTTGCACTTCCTATGTTTGTCCGTTGCACTTCCTATGTTTGTCCGTTGCACTTCCTATGTTTGTCCGTTGCACTTCCTATGTTTGTCCGTTGCACTTCCTATGTTTGTCCGTTGCACTTCCTATGTTTGTCCGTTGCACTTCCTATGTTTGTCTGTTGCACTTCCTATGTTGCTCACCTTAACATTTCGCTAAGTTTGTTCAAGTTTCAGCAATTATTCTATTTGGATCTCCCTGATAATTCTTTGATTCACTTGAAGACACTTCTCTATCCGTAATTCTCTTTGATTTGGATTATAATTTTTTTTATTTCATTGCCAGTGATTCTTGTGTTTCTAGCCACAAGACAAAAACGGCTTAAATGGTGACCTCTCTTCGTTTCTATAATTTTATATGAAACTTACTTTCCGATGGATACTGCACCCTATAGACCGGTGTCGTCTTGTCCTTCAGGGCTTGATTCCGCTGGTCTGTGGGTTTGTCCTGTGCAGTTCTAGGAGGTCCACCCTCCCAGGCTTTGCCTCCCCTCTTTGGGGAGGAGTAAGTTTATTGTTTACTGCCTGAGGTGCCCCTACCGGGGAATGCCAACGGGGCTGCCCAGGCAATTTTTAATGGCCAGAGTGCTCACCTAGCTTTTCAAACCCCACTTTCCCGACCCGACCTTGGGTCACATCTTACCTTGTGGGAGTAAGATAAAAATGGCCTTGTACCTAACCTCCTGAAGAGGAGGTAAATAATACTTTCCTACGTTTTTACAAATGGCCAACAACAGTAAACAGATTACACAAGCATTAAAGAGCTCTTTTTTACTAGCCTTGTGGCAAACTCTGAGCTCTTAACTATTTTCTTGATCTCAAGACATAATTTTAAATGAGTAGATGTAAGATTATGACTTTTTTTCTTTTTGTTTTCAGTTGGTTTGGAGGAGAATGGTGGAGAGGCCGATTCTCAGGAGGCAGGCTCTCAGAGTAACTCGTCGAACATCTCCAACATTGACCATGAAGATCTACAGTTGCAAGCCATGGAAAGTGATGAAAGTTTGTGATGAACTGAAGAAGCGAGCAAATGGCAAATAGAATTGTGGGAGGAGGAGGAGGAGGAGGAGTGAGTGAGTGAATCTGTTTCTCACTAGCCAATCAAATATCCTGGCATTCTACTCATTCAGCAGCAGCAGCAGCAGCAAGTGATATTAGCCAATAAGAGCAAAGATGGCACAACCATGGGAACAAAACACGATTTTGAGATGATGGTTAAAAACCACTGGTAGCATCACTGGTGGCGGTGGTATGGCTACTCTGGTGGATGAGGCAACTTAATCGGTTAGTCGTTAAGGAGTCGATGCTCTTGCGAGGGGGGGGGGCGATTAAAAACCACAACAGCTGATATTCAGTTGGGTTCATTTTTGTATTGTCTGTTTATTAAACAATAAAAATGATGAAAACAGATATGTATCAGTTGATGATAGTTTAAGAATTCTCAACACTTTCTCTCTATTTACCCCACACCCTCATGATGTTGTTGCAATTACTATGTGATATCATTGCAATTACTATGTGATATCATTGCAATTACTATGTGATATCATTGCAATTACTATGTGATATCATTGCAATTACTATGTGATATCATTGCAACTATTTGATTAAATCTGCATCTAAGTTGAGTGTTCTTACATGTCTGACTTACTGTTTAGCTACTTTGAATTAAATTTAAAAAAAAGCAACAAATACCATGAGAGATTAAAATTGAAAACAATGACAGATAAATGTTTCATCTTAAAGATTTTAATTCTCTTTGAAAATATTTAAACGCTTATGTTCATTTGGGTAACACAAAAACAAACGGCTTTTATTTTCTTGATTTTCATTTGAGATATCTTTAATAATTTCTGCTCTTTTCCATGAAAATATATATTTTTGAAATCAAATTCACTTGAAATTTCAGATCAAGGAATGAGATCGTTTAGTTAAAAATTATTCTTTAAATATAAGAAAATATCTTCTCGGAAAATTCTAAAAAAACAAAAACAAAACAAAAACATTTTTTATTAATAATTTTATTTTTACATGTATATAATAATAAAAGCCTTTACAGCGTGTTTTACCTAATTCTATAAAAGTTAATTTTAGAAAGCCAATATTTGCTGGGGGACCCTTTACTGCTGATAATGGTATTATTTTTATTTATATTCTTTTCTAGTCTTTGTCTTACTGCTGACTGGTTTTACTTTATTTAAAAAAATAATTTTTATTTCATATTTTGAAAAACTTTTCGACTGAAAGTTTCTCAATAATAATAATAATAAAACCCTGCAGTTAATGAGTGCAACTTGTCTGTCCCTCAGCAAAAATAGAAATAAAATTATTTTAAGGAAGAAGAAAAAAAAAATTTCCAAACTTTGATAAGAAATATTAGTTAATTCTAACAAACTACCTCCGTGAAAACGATTGTTTCCAAATAAAATAAAAAATTATTAAAAAAATAAAATCTGTGTTTATATAGATGAGGGCACATATGACAAACGCAGTTACACAGGTGGAAATCTCAGTTCTAAATAAATTAACTGGAATACTCTTTGATATACTTATGTATCAGATAAAAATAGGTATATACACCAAAAATTAGCAAAAATTATCGAGTAGAATTTTAATTAAAAATAAAAATCAGTCTTATCGTACTTTAAAGGTCCACCATTGATTCAAACAAAAAAAAACATGTACATCAGGGGGACATAACTCAGACTGTCATATTAACAATGGGCAGTCGGCAAACTACAATAAATTTGATTTTTATTTTTTAAAATTCTACTCGATAGTTTTTCTTAATTTTTGGTGAGGATACATATTTTTGCCTGATACAATAGTGTTTATTTGGAAATGCGTTTTTCATATGTGCTCTCATCTATATAAGCACGAAAAATCAATTTATAACAATGTGTAAAACAATATTTTTTTGACAGTTTTTCTTCCGATAAGATTTTTTTCTACAATTTTTAATTCAACTACGTAATCATGTCTCTTCAAATTCTCCTTCCATCCCCTCCCCCAGATTTTTGCTTTACGAAATCACCATTTGAAAGTTTGGTTTTACTGTTTTAACATTGCTTAAAACATAGCAAATGTGATCTATTTATTTTTAAATACCCCCTACCCCACCTCCCCACCCTTACCCCCCTTCCTTTAAATTGATCTCAAACCTATTCTTATAAATAATAAATTATTTTAGCTATATAAATTACTGTAAATCCCCATAATTCTGTTCTCATCTATCGGATATCTTGTGTTCACTTATACTTGTAATAACTTTGGGAATGTTATGCTCCCTCCTTCCCAGTGATGGATACAAAGAAGCAATTTGTCTTCGATGAAATGTCTACAATCGGAAATCAGATAATGAAAACAGTTTTTTTTTTTACCGTGAATATTCGATCTGAATTTTTTTTTTTTTTTTTTTTTTTTACAAAACTTAGGTTTTATTTTATTTTTTTTTACAAAACTTAGGTTTTATTTTATTTTTTCTTGCCTTTGTGTTACCCTTCTTGAACAGTACAACTTCTAACCTCCTACACCTTTAACAGTAAACGAAAACATTTAAAAAATTTATTTACAAAAATCTACCCTCCCTCTTCTCACACCTCCAGTTATTAGAAGACCCCCACCCCCCCTAAACTCTCTTTTGCTCTGAGAAAGTAAAAAACCTGCCCCATGTTCTGCTCACCATTTGACTCTAATTGCTACCGATGACGGACACTTGTCAGTTCACTTTTCTACATGCGGAAAACCTGTACATTCGAGACAACATTCTTTTTCACCTTGTTGTGTAACAAGAGGTTACTGAACAAAAACCCTGTATTGGCAAATACGGGCAGCTGTAAGTATTGATGATCTAGTAAAACAATGTAACAGACTTTGTTATGTTTCTACCAACTGTTGCTGTGTGGAGCATCTATTTAATGGTTTACAATACTTCAAAGACATCATCAAATAATAATAATAATAAAATTCTAAACCAAATGTTTTTGTCTTTTTTTTTCTTTTCCGAATAGAATCAAAGCTGCAAATTAAAAGAAAAACAACAAATAGACGTGCGTGTAGGCGGGGGGGGGGGGGGGAAGAGTCTTTTGTACTAATACTGGATACTTAAACATGGTCTTTATCAATCCGAGCTGTCATACCTTGATTTCTTGTCTATTAACGATTGTTTAGGTAGTGGCTGAACTGCTTCAGAAGCTGAAATTGAAAGCCGTGAGAAAAGCTTTTTCTAGTTGTTTTATAACCTCGTAATTTAGGTTAATTATAAATAATAACTTGTAAATAAATGGATGAACTATCAAGAGAAACGTTTAACAGATTTATTAAAACTGAACACAGAATGAATTAATGAGTTAATTGGCCGCTGGACACGATTGATATATTCAGTCTGACACCGTGGTCTTTTGTTTTCTTTCTCTCCGGGCAGACGACCCTTTTCCCAAGGGCGATAATTCTTAACTCCCGAAATGGTTCAAGGGAGGTAATTCCGTTTTCGTTAGGTGTCCTAACAAGTTGAACAAAATTTTAGTTGTGCTTGAAAGGAATCTAATCACCTCCATTATTTTTAGTAGTTAGCTGGCATTTTATTCTGGGGTTTACACTAGTGATGGGACGATTTCAATATTTTACCGATTCCGATTCTTTTTAAATTTCTAAATATAGAGTTGTCTAATTTTCGGATTACTGTAAAATCTTGTATGCATATATTTTCATAAAGTAAAAATACACTTGTGGGGGTGCGTACATTATATTTTTCTCTGAAATGTTTTCCCCGTAATTGATTGAAAATAGTGAGGCAACTAAAGATTTATTTCTCTTTTAAGACAAAGCCGATTTGTAGTAGTTTGTCTCAAGTTGACAAAATCTTATTTAAATTTTTTCATAAACAATTGCACATAGTTGACCAGGAACTTTTTTTAGTAAAGATTTTTTATTTTTAAATAGACTAATAAGTAACTTATTTAAAAAATGAAAATACTGCAAAAGAAAAGAAAAAAAGGAACAGAAAACTATCCCTTTTTTTTCTCTTCGAAGATTACAAAGTATACCACTTTGATATTCATTTCTAACAACTTGTGGAGGTGATATAATGTCCCCATTAACAGGACCTCTAGAAATACACTGTTTTTCTTAAGATAAAATAACCGTAGATGCTCGAACAATGGCAACTCCATTGAGTCTCGTTTGTCTGCTGATGTCACGATGGTTAGTGCTAAGCGGATAAATAAGACGAAAGACAAGGTGGAAATCTGTTAGTGATATAAAACTTAGTGTCATACCTTCTAAGAAAATATTTAAATGTATGTTCCACAAAATTAAATTGAACTGTTACATTTACTGGATTAATGAAAATTGTAAGTTCATAACTAAATAAAATTGTTACAACTAAAATGCAAAACCACTTACAATTCTGAAACGTTGTAAGTGTTAATTTTACATGGGTAGATGATTTTTTAAATAAATTTTATACTGAAAATCACCTACGCATATTACACAGATGTACACATTACATGTTTTTATTTTTACTGTACACTCGATCCATCAACAACTTTTTGAAGAACCTAATCTGTTAAATTTTTAAAGAGATTACAGGGGTGGGTCCAGTTCGCTATGTTAGTTTAACATAAATTGACCACATACACGAGAGTGTCACCTCATACAACTTGAGGGTCTAATTTACGTTCAATTTACATAGATGAGGAGGAGAGGTCAGTTTGCTAAATATTAAAAATGTAAGCTTTCAATCTTTTTTCTTATAATCTTAACATTTGTGGTGTCTGGAAAATTCTGTATTTTTGAAAAGTAGCATTCTTTTGAATTCGGTAACTATGAATTGGAGAATCGCAATTGAATCATGCAAATGATTTACAGTGAAATTGTAAATAAAATTAAAATTTTCTTCTAATTTTATGTTATAAATTAATATAAAACTAATGTACAAGTAAAAATATAAAAAATCCACAAAGTAACTTGCTAAGAAGCTGTACGAATACTTTCCTTGAACTACTGGGTAAAGTGCTTCCAGTGTCCACAACAGGAAAGTGTTTGAACATCATTCTCTCTAGGAATACACTGTTTTTCTTAAGATAATTACACCGTAGATGCTCGAACAGTGGCATTCGTAAAGAGATGGCAACTCTATCGAGTCTCGTTTTTCTGCTGATGTCACGATGGTTGGTGCTAAGCAGATAAATAAGACGAAAGACAAGGTGGAAATCTGCTAGTGATCTAAAACTTATTTAGACTAAAATTCAAGATGTATACTCAAATTTGTCTCGGAATATCTTAAATAAAAAACCAAATACTTGATTGTTTCCCTAAAATTTTAAATATTGTCTTTACACAATAACAAGTCTACATAACATAAAACGTTTATTTTGTCCTAATACAAAATTCTAATCTATTTTTGAACGTATATACAATTGAACTTTTATGCCTAGCCATCGACACTTGTTCTGATATTACACTTCATCTTTTCTGTCTTTTGTCATTGAGAGAGAAATCCTTATAGACTGAGGCAATTAAAATTTTTGTCCCAATTCAGAGTGCCCATTTTTTTTTGGAGCTGGATTTTCTGTGTCCATCTCTGCCTTCATGTAGAGTCAAGTAAATTGGAACTAAAAATTCTGTTTAACTTTGTTTCTTTTTGTATGAAAATGAAGTTAAAAATTTATTTTTATGCCAAACAGTTCTTTGTGTGTCATATAGTTATCTTTGTGTGTAAAGATAGTTTGATGTCTTTTGAAATTGCCTTTTCCAGTCTGTTCAGACATAGTTCTTTTTTGATGATGAGTTTCTGACGCTAAAGTGTAGGTTTCTCACATATAGATGCGAAAATCTTTAAATTCACTAATTCATTTATACCTAATGTAACTCCACACCAAGCCTTTCAAAATCTTCCAAGTTTTTTTTTTCCACACCTTTTGCCCATCTCTTGTAAGGTTTTCCAATGCTGGGGGACTGGACAAAAGCCCACCAGATAATTTAAAAACGGACAAAAGATCAATAAATGAATTTAATAAATTAAAAACATTTTTATAATTTAATTATCAATGATGTTTGTCAGTATTTTTATCTTGACAAAAATGATTTAATTTTAAAGCGTTTTTTTAACCTTGTAAATGAAACTTTGAGTGACGAGCAATATGGATTTCATCCTGCAAGATCTACAGCTGACATGCTGACTGTAATATTGCACAAGATCAGTGAATCTATTGATTGAAGCTTTGTTTCTAAGATGAAAGCTCTTGATATATTGAAGGGCTTCAATAAAGTTTGACACAAGGGTTTGCTCCACAAACTTGCTAGTTATGGAATATCTGGAAATGTCCTCAGAACCATCAAATCTTTTTTCCCCCGATACAATATTTTAGAATAAATATACAAAAAAAAATTCTGTTTTCAAGAAAATAAAAGTTTCTAAGTTTTTTTAGGAGGACTAGGTCTACTTCCCTATGGTTGTCAATAGGGGATATGCCCCCCTATATTTAAAAATAAATACTTTTAAATAAGCATTTACTCTGTTGTTTTCATGCAATTAACATAGATTTGTCTAAATTATGAGGCGCTAAGCCCCCTCCTAAATAGGGGATTAGACCGCCCCCATACCCAATATTGTAACCAAAACATTAAAGTTTCTTTTTTGTTGGTGTTTGTAACCATGTTTTGTTCTTTTTTGGGGGGCTTTTGCTACTAGGGTTTAAGGTTAGTGATAGGGTTAAGGGAGGGTTGTTTTATCCTCTCCTTCCAAAATACAATATTTATCTCTTAACAAAACAGCAATTCTGGTTATATGCCCTTAAAACGCTATTTGGTTAGACACTGGCATGGAAATTGGTGATCATTTTACGTTAAATTTATATTAAAAACTGATACCCCATTCTAAAATAATTACGCTTTTCAGGGTTTTCACACGTAATCGCCTAAAAAAGTAGAATCTCATGTTTTTTTAGGGTGTGGGGGTGATTTAACTGAGGGTCCTCATCTACTTTTTAATTTGACAACCCTCTTCCATTTATGTATTGTGTCCAAGATTTTGATAAACTCATTGTGAGATTTCTGTCTATATTTTTCACTTGTGCCATTTTTTTTTTATTCCTTCACTTGTGCCATTTTTTTTTATTCCTTCACTTGTGCCATTTTTTTTTTATTCCTTCACTTGTGCCATTTTTTTTTATTCCTTCACTTGTGCCATTTTTTTTTATTCCTTCACTTGTGCCATTTTTTTTTTATTCCTTCACTTGTGCCATTTTTTCTTTTATTCCTTCGCTCGTGCCATTTTTACCTAAATTCGTTATGATCTATAGATTTTAATTTTACTTGTCGTTTAAAATCGATAAATATTCATCATTAGTACCAGAAATGGAAAATTAACTAAAAAAATAAAAAACCGTTTTTGGAATTGGAAATTAGGTTCAAATTTTTCCGATACCCCCAAAAAGTTCCGATTTTTTTTCCGATTCCCGATTCCGAATTTGATTAATCGCCTCAACACTAGTTGACACCCAACAGATAGTGAAGGGGAACAAGAGAATCTTTCTAAGCGTTTATATACATCTTTTTGATTTCGCTTCTTACCACTAACTAGTTATGATTCTCAATCTAGCCGGGAATGATTTCTTCTCTACCGACCGTTTCTCATAGGAAAGATGTTGCTAGCCTTGTAAGGCCACGTGCCGTCCCTCTCAACAATCGCCGCCAATCCCAACATTGTGTGTGCCGTGGTTTTCTTTTTCATCCTCTTCGTTCTCATCCTGGCCGTGTCGTTGTCTTGGTGGTTGAAAAGTTTTCTTAAAACTCCTTTCCTTTAACAATTATATCTTGGTAGCATTGAATGTAACCATCTATTTTGGACTCCTCTCTACTACAGTCTGGAGGTCATTTTCTAAGTATTTAGCCATTACCTTGGATGTGTGCATGTTCAATTTGCCCGCATGTCGGAAAAAGTGTGGTGTCATCAGCAAATATACCTATCACGTTACACACCGGTTCCCGTTAGATCACCAAAGTTAAGCGAAGTTGAACCTGGCCAGTACAAGATGGGTGACCATTTGGGAATACCAGATGCTGTATGTGGCCTGGAGAGAACATGGGCTCCACCAGGTTCTATCATGCCCACTGAAAAGTTATGACAGATAAAATATCTGCATGACTCCTCGACGACGTCCCTTGCACGTTATGGGATATGGATGGAAGGGACGGATATTATGACATTACTTTTGCGATAATAAACTTGTTAATAAATGTTAACTCTAACCCTAACCAATTACTCTTGCAGTACATATTGTAAGGTTCAACGTTATTTCTTATAAAACATACTTCTTTGAAGACTTGTTTGAAAGAAAACACAAATTATTCATTAAAAATCATTTTCATAAAAAAGATATTCGTTAGAAGAAGATGAATGGAAAAAATTAGATGAACTTGTAGCAAGGGCCGTGGCACAGATGATGATGGCCTTGTCCTCCAGTGTAACACTACTTTTGCCAATATCTTCTATCCATTTAACATCACCTTTCCCTTGCTCAACAATTTCCATTTTGGAGTCCTTAAGGGTCCTCGTCGCCAAGTTGTTGTAGCCTTGCTAGGGAGAAGAAATAAAGACACAGCAGAGGAATTGAGTAAAACAAATAGATTAGCGAATGAGCAGTAGTACAAGTAGTGCAAGACATGTACAGATGAAAGACTTACAAGTGATACTGAGAAAAGATTAAGTAAACTATATAAAATATGACAGTTTAAAATAAATTCTATTTTGAAAAGTAAAAATTAAAAAAAAAAACGAAAAGTAAGAATTTTTTAAATCGAGGTAACACATTAAAAAAATAAAATAAACCTAAGAGAAAAATATGGTATTAAGGTCGAGCAAAATAAATCGTAAATGTTATCGTGTTTGATCGAAAATCGAATTGTTTTGTTTACGTTTCACGTGAAAAAAGAATAAATAACTCATTTTAATTAAATATGTTATTGTTAAGGCATAAATAAAAATATAAAAAAGTTGAGTATTATTATAGATTAACACTCTTAGCCCTCTCCAAAAGAAGAGATTCTACTTAGGCGATAAAAAAAAACCTGGCAGAAAAAAAAAATGGTCTTATCACCTCGCCATATATTTTTTAAAACTTTACGCCCCTTCTGATTAATTATTATCAGAGTTTTCCTTCTCTTAGATGGATGATCTGACAAGGTCTACGGGTCTAACACACCGAAAGGAGGTAGCCTGCGCCTATGTACTAGTCGGGTATTTCCGAGCCCCCGCAGGTAAAAAAATCTTCCATATATATATATATATATATATATATATATATATATATATATATGTAGATAGAATAAGTCTAGACGCCCCTTCCAGAGATAGTAAGGGACCGAAGATGGGTTCCCCTCTCGCTCTTTCATAAGCAACATTTATTGTGGGGATATTTCAACGGCCATTAGGGTGCGTGAACTATTCTTTTCAATTTTTATTTTTATCATATTACGGGGACATTTCAACGGCCATTATGGTGAGTGAGCTAATATGAATACTATTAAAGACACCCAAATAGAATTACTTATCATTTTGGAACGACCTGTTTTCCTTCATCCTTGTATGCTAAGTGACTCCTAGGATGGTCAGTGGGGAAGGTATACACCTCTCCACACACGTACATAAATACATATACGTATACATATATATATATATATATATATATATATATATATATGCATACATACATACACAGAGAGAGAGAGAGAGAGAGAGAGAGAGAGAGAGAGAGAGAGAAGGACTATAGAGTTGAGGAATTTAGAGGGGGTGTTGTTAATTTCCTTGTGTATATTTTAGCTTTTTGCCACTTGATACTTATTTCATAGATTAGAACGAGAGAGAAAATAGCAATTTGCCGACAATTTAGGCAAGAACAAGAGCAGTTAATAAGCCTGTTTTTTTTCCAACTTCTGCTTAAGACAAGCAAGAAAGAGGAAAGTAAAAAAAAAAACAAGAAAAGAAATCGTTTTATGAATTAGTAATAAGATTTCCATAAAATAAATCAAAGTTTTATTTTCATCTTTTGCCGGCTCCTTTTTATTTGTATCTCTTCATTTGTCCATATTCTTGTCTTTTTAACTCTGTATGTGTTTAGGGTTAGTGTTCGCATACAATATTTCTATTTTCTTTCTCTCTCAACTCATACTCTTTCTATCTCTCTTCACTTCTTCATACTATTGGAACCAGTTTTATTTTTGCAGTCTCTTTTTGGGGGCGGAGGCTTCTTAGGGTCAATCCTGAGGTTACCTAGTAGCAATTGTGCAGTCCTGTCTATCTGGCATCTGTTGCACTTTGCAGGGACGATCCAATGAACAGAGAACATCATTTGCATAACTATGTCAGCATCTTCCGACCGTCAAGCGAATGTCATGTGATTTTTCTTTTTATTGGTCGTGTCGTAATTCAAGTGGTGGCAGTTGCGAAGCATCAGTTCACAATTTACATGCATAAGCATCTACATCTGAGCTAAACCTCTCATCTCTCAAATTCAGGGTAAGCTAAGACTAACTGTCGACCCTTCCAACCCGTTTAAGTCGAGCTGTCGCCAATCTGCCCGTCGAAAACATTCACTGCTTATCTCCGTTTAAAAGTCAGTGTCTGCTGAATATATGTACTCTCTAACCCTAACCCTAACCCTAACCTTAACCCTAACTCTACCGGAAATCATAAACCTCCGTTTTTCTTAACTTACTTCAATGGGAAACTAGACATGTCAGCTTTTTTTCTGATTGCTCCGAATTATCGATTGTGCCCCCTTTCCCTATGTTAACAGCTAACGTGTCATTGCGTCACCTAATCTGTGTAGCACAATGGATGCGTCGCTCTCAATGCATCTCTAGAGTGTTTTTCCTTTTTCAGCTAATCTTTCCCGGTGGTACTGGTCACGGGGGATGGAGAGAGTCAATAGTATCACACTGGCAGCTTCATAATACACTTGTCTAAATTAATTTCCACAACATTACAATTTATTAAAATATGAAATTTATGGCAAGGAAACACTCATTTTTTAATTATTAATTCAGTAAAAAAAGAATTTACCTTTACAGAGACTAATGATGCAACATGCCTTCCATAGAATAATACCATCAGAAATTCCACCATAGTCTTGATTTGTCTACGGTTCATCTCATATGCTGACATGTGTTTGACAGCTTTTAGAAATTAACTTTTAAACTAACCTGTTTCTGGACAGGTCTTTATTTTTCTCTCAAGTCAATCCATATCACTTCCTTCCATGTCTTCCTTGGCCTTCCTCTGTGAACTGACTATCACACTTGTTCTACATCTACTAACATGAAAACTCTCATTCATTCTTTCAACATGATTATACAAAGTTTGCTGTCCTGTACATATCTACCTATACTGGTTAAACGATCTAGGCCGATCGTTATATTCACATATAGGAATATATATATAGACATTACTGGCATTTGAGGTAGGCCACACCACAAGCACACTTGAAAATTATCTGCCGTCTCATCTATGGACATAAAAACCGACTGTCAAGGTTGTATTTTGTGTTGTTCTGGCGAAAATCCGATGTCACTTATAAAACTAAACCAAAGAAATCAATACAAAATCTAAACGAACTACATTTTATATTAGAAACAATGGTCAATTTTTACTATTTTTTTTACTATTTTACTCGGCGCAGTCCACTCCCTAAACAAGTTCAAATTCTACTTCTTCCCATGTGACCACATTTAAACAGCCTAAAATTTTTTTTTTTAATATTTAAGATTTTTGAGTGGGAGATAACCTTCCTCTACAAATTTAACGCAAAATACGCACCCATTTCCCGGCCAGCTAGCGCGAAACGAATCATGTAACTGACTTGAGTTTCAAAAATTTTTTTTTTGGGGGGGGGGGGGGTGTACTAATCCAATAAAAACACGTAGAAACTTAGCCAATCGACTTGAGTTGGAATCAAGCCTTTCTCACTGGTCACCATTCGACCACCCAAAGGCTGATCGCTGAAGATATCCATTAGAGATAACTACCAGACAGTCTACTCAAGTAGGCTTATCATGGAGACAACCTAAGAACATTACTTTCTGACGTCAGCAAGATTCTCTGTTTTTATGAGGCACTTATTTCATTTCAAAATAAAACCAAAGATATTTTCAATTTCTTCTTCTTTTGGCCGAGCATCCAACACTTGCAACGTCTGCTATTCGTATGCACCACTAAAACATGCAGCTTATTACAGTGTTTACAGCCTGAATATGCGTGTGTGAGTAATAGGCAGTCTGGCATCGTGTGTGTATTTGCTTGCCTTTGTTTTATCAGTGTGTGAATATATGAGAACTTGTGTGTGTGAGTTGACTATTCATTTGCCTTCTCTGGCCTCCAAGAGTAGGGGTTGGGTGAGCGTAATGCCGTGCCTGCTGAATGTCTTATCTCTGGCTTCTTTTCTGGGTTTGTGATTGTCGAAATTTTTGTTTTATTAGCATTTGGTATTTTACACCGGCTCTCTAAAATAACCGTTTCGAACGAGCGGGAATCATTTTCATTGATTGCAAATTGCACGATTATCACTTTTATGTGAATTAATCTTTTTAAAACTTATTAGCAGAAAGCTACTGGTTTGACTCTCTTCCATTTCCAGATGAAGAAATAAAAGAAAATAGGAAAGCTGAACGAACGGAGAAAGAAAGAGAGTAGCTTATAAAAGCTAGTAAAGTTTTATGTTGGTTTGCATAGCATCTCTACTTCCCGACTTCTTTTTCTTTTGTGTTAGTCCCAAGCTATGGCCGGATTCGCAATAATGGATTTTTGTCTCCACTTACCACGATTACAAGCTTGGTCTAGGCCTTACAGAGGAAATTCTACATGTCGTCTGTCCATCTCATCATCGGCCTTCATCTCGGTCGCTTCTCGACGACTTCTAATATAACAGCACATGTCCAAACTATTTGAGCCGCCATCCCCTCATCTTGCCCTTTAGAGGTTGTAATTTCTACTTCTTCACAAGCCCTCTAAATCTATCAGCTTAAGCTAAACACAATTGCCGAGCTAAGAATGCGTATTGACTCAAAACGTGACAAACGCACATTGACCGGCGGCGGCCATTTTGTTTTCACATAAGTTTTGATATGTGAACAAATGAATGTTATTTGGAAGTTATGAAAAGCTAGGGAAACCTATTTCTGCTGTTGTAAATATTTCCATTTATAGTTCGACGATGTGACAAGACGCAATTCATTCCCCACAAAGCCGGACACCACACTTCCGCTTGAAGCTTGATTGGATAGTCAGCCATCTTGTTCGATCATTATCGGCATCAAGAGCAGCGAGAGTCGGTTGGTGTTTTGTGCGCATGTCCGAACACGATGTTGGCGCTTAGATATTTTTAGACTCTTAACGTCGGGACTTGCCGTTATGAAAAGGATCTAAAGAAGTGGACGTTGCCGAGCGGAAATCGAAATAGGCGAAAACTGATTTCAATGCAAAGGCCAGCCATACTATATTTTGACAACCATCGGCCCAACCAGCCAGCTATTGAACATTGATAATAGACAGAAGAAAATTATAATATATTTACATCCTTTGCACTCTTCTCCTTATCATATATATATATATATATATATATATATATATATATATATATATATATATATATATATATATATATATATATATATATATATATATATATATATATATATGTATATGTATATTAGTACTTCATGTATCCACGTAAAATATTATAAGGAGATATAATTTTTTATGTGTCAGTTTTCAGTATTTACTTCAACAGTGCTCGATACGTAAGTAGAGCTAGGTAGTAAGCAATGAAAATATATATGGCATTTAGCCTGACGATTCTCCCCGGGGATGAAACACGGGAGCCTCTGTGTAGCTTGATTGCCATATATATTTTCATTGCTTACTATATATATATATATATTTATGGGAAATGAAATAGGAAAAACCAAGAGATAGTTTTTTATATATTCATCAACGTTTCGTCTTTATTGTAAGACTTCCCCAGGAAGATAATTTGAAGAAAAATGTCATGCAAGTACATCGAAGTTTGGGGTTGACATGATGGAGAGATGAAGGAATGTAGTAGTCGTGGCTACTATTAGCGCCAGAGTCCAGGCTGTGAGAAATTAATGGTCGTGAAAGAATCAAATGAATATGGAAAGCTTTGAGTAGATAAGATTGATGCAGCTATGAAATGGGGAGGGTTAAGAATATAATTGAAATTGCCTTATGATAAGAGAGGTGAAAACGGGGTGAGATTTTTGTTGTGGTGAGGTGTGGCATGGATTTTGAGAGGCTAGGGACAGAGGAGGGAGGGGGAAACATGTGTTTAGCATGTAGGTAGTAAGATAGTTTTAGAAAAAGATTTGAAGAAATCAAGACAACTTTGAAAATAGGGGGCGTAAGAATATGATTGAAATGGTCAAAAGGGTGGGAGAGGTAAAAGGGGGGAGTTGAGATTTTTGTTGTGGTTAAGTATAGCATTTTATTGAGGCCAGAGGGGTGATGGGAAGGGTGACTAACCAGGTGGCTATGTCAGGAATGTGTGAGCATATGTGTGTTTGAAAGAATGTGTAGAAGTGTGTTGGAGACGAGGGAGTAGGGGTGGGCATGATAGGAAAGAAAAATAATTTTAATTTTTAGGGGAGTGATATGTAAAATGTGGTTTAGTTCAGGATGTGTTGAAGGTTTGAGGCTAAATTGGAAGAAAAAGGGGCTGGAATATCTAAATATTTGTAAGGATGTGTGAATTGTGTTTATTTGTTAAGCTGTTATTTATGGTTAAATAATTTTGATTCGTAGTAGGTGATTCATGAATACGTGAATGAATAAATATGTGAAAAAGAAGTCAGCACATAAGTGTGTATGCGGGGAGTTGTATATATGTGCAAATGAGAACGATAAAAGGAAAGGTTAGCCATGATCTAGGTTTAATTTTTGTTCGGCCAGGATAATTTTGCTTATAAGGGGGATAGATTGTAGACACTATTTCGTTGTCTGATGGTGTTAGAGTCTGTGATGAGTGCTGTTTCAAGTAGTCTTCGCCGAGCTTTGTTATAAATATGTTTGATGATTTTGGCCTGTTCGAACTTGAAGGCACGATCGTGTTCTAATGTGTGGGAAAAAGTGCACTGTCAACCCAAAACTTCGATGTACTTGCATTACATTTTTCTTCAAATTATCATCCTGAAGAAAGTCTTAGAAGAAAGACAAAACGTTGATGAATATATAAAAAAAACTATCTCTTAGTTTTTCCTTTTCCATTTCCCATTACGTCGGATTACTCTCATCCTTCCTTTCTCATATATATATATATATATATATATATATATATATATATATATATATATATATATATATATATATATATATATATATATATATATCGACTACGAATCAGTGGCGATTTGTGTTCGGAGTTCGCGCCCACCGACCGTTGAGAATTAGTTCCTAGACTGAAGATTGCGTTAGCATGAAACATCGATGTCTCTAGGTATATTTTAAATATTTAATATTTATTTAAAAATATTATTGTTTATCAGCCCCCTCCCACGGAGGCTGGGCACTTTTCGAGGAGCTTTAATAACAAGCAGTACAAATAGCTATATGCATGGTCCGACGTTTCGTAGATCACTCTTATCTACTTGGTGAGTAGTAGTAATTCTGCTATTTACAGTTAAAACTCCTCTCTATTTACTAACTGGTTGGCAATGGCCTGCGGGTAAGATCTCCGACTACGAATCAGTGGCGATTTGGGTTCGTTGAGAATTAGTTCCTAGACTGAAGATTGCGTTAGCATGAAACATCGATGTCTCTAGGTGTGTGTATATATATATATATATATATATATATATATATATATATATATATTTTTTTTGATGGTACCATACAAAATGTAAAAATCTCTAAGAAAGTGTCCCGTTCACTTTCCTCGGGATTACGATGCATCTGCTGGTGTGCACAGGTTACACGCAACTGCGTATATGTGCATGTATGTTCGCCCTTGAGTCACAATGGTTTATCGATTTTACTACTACTACTACTACTACTACTACTACTACTACTACTACTACTACTACTACTACTACTACTACTACTACCACTACCACTACTACTACTACTACTACTAAAATAATAGTAATACTAAAAATAATAATGATACTAATACTAATACGTATTAGCTCCAAAGCTATTGTATAAATTTCCCCAAATCTATAACGTAGTAAAAAAAAAAAACGGATACTAATTATGATCTTTAACTAAATACAAAACATTTCTCCGTAACTGCTCGATTAATTGGCATGTTAAAATAAAGCTAAAACGACCCTCCGCAGGTGCTTGAATAATATCCACCTTTTGGGAGTTTTTTTTCTGGATAACATTTAATATATTTAAAAAAACAATATTCCAGACAGACATCGACTCTCCATTATATTATGATAGTTAGCTTCTTTTTCAATGTATCAAATATCGTGTGAATATTTTAAAACGAAACGTTGACATTTTTTTTCTTTAAGTGAATATTTCATTTTTTTCCCTTTCATTGTCCTTCCAATTTGTCGTCTGCCAATTCTTATTATCTCTTTCACTTATTTCACTCAGTTTCATTTCTCGACAAACGGAAGCGGCCATTATTTTCTTTCAAAACTGTTTCCAACTTCATTTCTCATCTCAAGATGAGGATGAGTTTTTTCTTTCTACATTTCTTCATTTCTGTGTGTTTTATGTTTGGTTTCTTGAACGGCAGAATTTTTTCAATTTTGTTGCGTTCAACGGTATTTTACTTTTTGATCCTGTTCCCCATTTTGAATAATTTCTTTATTGATTTCTATTTTCAATTCGTTCTCCCTCTTTTCCTTTCTTTGTCTTGTCTGATAAATCTGCCTTTTTCTTTCTTTCTTTCTTTCTTTCTTTCTTTCTTTCTTTCTTTCTTCAGCCATTGTTTTTCCTTTCTTTACAAACGTCTCACCCAAATTTCAATCAAGGTAATCATTTTACATTAAACTTACAGAGCAAACTGATCTCTCATCTAAAAATTGAACATCAAGTTTTAAAATTTACTTATTCGGAAGATTTACTCATTTATTTGTTGTAAACATCCCCCATTAAAAAAAAAATACTTCCACTTTTTAAATAAATATTTGGACATTTTTGTCGCTTGCATATTTTGAAGGTGATTTAATGGGATATTAAAACCAAATTTACTTTTTATTTTAATTATTATTTATTTCCGAAGTACGAGTTTATTTGATGGACATTTGGAAAATGAATAAAATATGTTCAACACGTTTGAGACCCGGGAAATAATCTCTTATGTCCCTGTAAAGGTGATTGTTATTATTTGTCAATTTATGATACTTAAGTACCATATATACTGCTGTGATTTCATCGGCAAACCGGAAGAGTACTCGACTCAAAGTCAGCAGCAAACGGTGTTCGGTCAGATTTAGTTCCTGATATTAAAGACTTCCTGTTTTGGGTCGTCTACTCTTCTGCCAAGTTTTGTACTAACTAGAAGAATACTCGTTCCAGGACGTGTAAAATTTAACCCACAGAACATAAAAGTTTTGCACCACTTTTATGTCCCCTTACGAAGATTAAAATTAAGATATAATAATACAAAACCTTATCTCTAGAATCCTTATCCCAATTTTGATGAAAATCAATTACATGATTTTGATCCTCGAACATGCCTAAAATGTAAGCCCATTTGAGCAGCAGATATTTCAAGATTATAAGGCAAAGTTTGCTCGCATGAGCATTCGTCTCTAATCTCATTAATGAAGAAGAAGAAGAAGATCCGTATGGATCAGGTGGATCCTGCTGCTACTGCTGTTGGCCTTAATTTCCCTTATTCTTTTTGTTGTCAACATCCGAAAAGTAAGAATAAATATTACCCAAATTTCGGTTTCTTTTTAGCATTTCAAGAGATTTTAGATTTGCATGAACTTTGATCCACAGTCATTAGATACCAATTTAGAAAAAATCCATTAATTTCAGTTTCTTCTTAAGACCCTTAAGCACAATTGCAATTCAATAGTTGTTTTTTGTTGCTGGACAAATTTTTCCTTTCCTTTTCTTTGATTACTGTTTTATTTTAGCCAGGGTGTACAAGTGAATTAGTTTCTGTCAACGTGATGTGACGGCTGTTAAGTGGTTAATGACGTGGACTGAAGACCTGGATGTTCCAAGTTCGAATCCAGCCCGTCCTATAAAAAAAAAACACTCTTACTTCATCGACAGAGACAAAAGGAAATACGGGAGTGGTCAGTAATGAAGGCCACGAGGATAAGAAGTGACTCATCGACAGAGACAAAAAAATGCGGGAGTGGTCAGTTTACATTGTTCAGAACAGGTGACTCAGAAAAAATACCGGACACGACATTTGGGGGTGACGGCGTTTTGCGACAGTGTGGTAGGTTAGTTTTACGACAGTTTAACGACCCTAAGGTTTATGACAAAAAGTTAGCGAGTTTGGGTTTCGGAGAGAAGCCCAGCAGTTAGGGATCGAACCTCCACAGAGAGCGAATCGGACCGGAAAACGATGAGATGAGCTGACGACTTGAGCAACGACAATGGGGGTCTCGACAGTCCGCGACGGTGTCACACACACTCATAGTTCAAACTAAATTATACACAACGTATATGTGTTTGTGTTCTTTCTCGAGAGTTGTGTTTCTTTTATTTTAACTTGTGGACCAGTGCTGTGCCCTCAACGATTCGTCAGTGGATAGACGACTCGGTTAGACGATGAATACAAAGAAGAAGGCCACGGAAATACAACGGCGGGGTCGACGGTCGTCGAGTGGGGCAGCACATGGTTCTACAAAAAGAAGAAAAGGTTTTATCAGAATCACCAAATGCGACGAAATTGAAAATGTTAGGAAGTTGCACAAATCAAAATATTGAATAGAAACATAAAAATGCAGTTAGACTCAGGGTCCAATTTATCAATCATAAATCTGCAGACATGGAGGAAAATCGCAAGCCAACTTTATTGAGGACTAATAAAACTGCAAAATGCGTAACCGGAGAGCAAATCAAATTCAAAGGCGAACTTATAACAACAGTCACACTTTAAGAAAAATCTCTAAAACTAAAAGTAGTTGTGATGAATAACTCGAGTAATTTATTTCGCACATATTGGATGGAGAAATTCTAACCGTGACAATTCTTTTTGCCATAATTTAAAAACTAAAGATGCCCCGGCAAAATTTTTTGTGAGTTTGGTAGATGCAACAAGTAATTGGAGTTGACACCGGATATACAACCGATATTCAAAAAGAAGCAAAATGTTTGCGTCCGAAGAAAAAAATCAACTTTGATAGGCTCGAGAAAATGGGAGTGCTGTCAAGGGTTAAATATAGCGAATGAACTTCGTCGACAGTATACATAAAGAAAAAGAAGAAAGAAATTCGTGTATGCGCAGATTTTACCACAGGTTTTAACCAAACATTGAGAGATTGCCATTATCCATTGCCTAGTTCATAAGAAATATTCGCGAAGCTAATTACAGGGAAGTTTTTTTCTGAACGTGGATTTAAGCGACGTATATTTGCAAATCCTGGTAGACGAAGAATACTCGAAGTGATTGTGTATACATACACATACAGGGGTATACAAATTTGAAAGACTACCATTTTGAGTAAAGGTGGCGCCGGCTATATTTCAGCAGGTAATGGACGCATGACTAAGCGGTCTAGGTCTGGATGATATCTTAATAATTAGTAAAGTTACGGAGCAACATAGAGCGCTCACACATGAAGTTTTCCAAAGAATTCAAAATTACAGTTTCAAACTGAAAAAAGAGAAATATGAGTTCTTAATGGAACAAATCAAATATCTGGAACAAATAATAGACAAGAACGGGAGAAGACTCGACGGAAACAGAGAGCAGGCGCAATAAAGAAGAAAATATATCGTCTTTGCAGAGTTTCCTTGGGTTAGCAAATTACTATAACGTATTCATCATAATTAGGTACAACCCTTTAAAACGAGCGCCTTTAAAAGAATTATTGAAGAAGAAGAAGAAGAAGAAGAAGAAGAAGAAAAAAAAAGATTGGATTTGGACGGCATTTGAGAAAATAACGACCATTCTACCGTTTTAGCTCATTATGATCCAGAACGCGAGTCGACCATAGCTTCCGATGCGAGTTCATGCGGCATAAGAGCATGTATTTTACACAAAATGGACGACGGCTCGCTGAAGACGATAGCGCATGCGTCTCGTACACTTTTACCAGCGGAGAAGAGCTACTCACAAATAGAAAAAGAAGCGCTGAGCATCATTTTTGTGATAACAAACTTTTACTGTTTCGTGCACGTAAGAAAATTTACATTATAAACAAAGCATAACAATTTATTAACAATTTATGGGTCGCAGAAGGGCTTGCATACACATACGTCTAACAGATTACAGAGATTAAATTATAACTACAAAATGGAGTATCTCCCATCTTCAAAGATCAGTCATGCGGACGGACTGTCTAGATTGATACCGAAATCTGTGAAAGTCCTTCAGGACACGGTAATGGCCTCTCTACGAACAAAAGTTGAGGTGAAAAACACGTCGTGTACTATCGTAAGAGAACTTCCAGAAACACTAGCAGACAGAGATAAAGAATGAGGCGATGAATTATGATTTTATTAAAAAAATATTAAAATGGGTATAATAGAAAATAATCAAATAATTCCGGAAGCATATTCCATCTGCAACGGTGTACACTATAGTAATGTTCAGTGATCGGGTGGTCGTTCTGGCGACATTGCAAAAACGTATTCTACGAGAATTCCATGTTGGGTATCCAGGCATATCACAGATGAAGAGTATTGTGCGAAGTTACTTTTACTGGACGAACATGGATCGAGTTATTGAGAATACAGTTAAATCATGTAAATGGTGTGCGTTAGCAGCAAAAACGCCTCCCATAATATTCAAACCCTGGCCTAAAACGGACCGACCGTAGTCGAGAATGGATATTGATTTTGCTGGGCCATTAGACGAGTTGTAGTGGATAGCTTCACTAAATGGCCAGAGATACTTAAGCGTAAAAACAACGACAGAAATAACAATTATTAGCGCGTTATGGAGTCGCGGATTGTGTAGTATTGGATAATGATACTCAATTCACGCCAAGTGACTTCAAAATGTTTTGTCAGTCGTTTATAGTGGAGCACCTCACAATCGCACCGTATCATGCAAGAAGCAACGGTCTAGCGAAGCGATTTGTTGATACTTTTTAAAAAGCGTTAAAAAAGTGAGTGGCACTCCCACGGACAAAACCATAGAGGATTTTCTACAAATGTATAGAATGACCCCGAATGAAAACGTTCTATCTTGCATGTCACCCGCGGAAGCTATGTTCGCAAGAAAAATCGAGACAATGTTCGACAGACTCATAAGAATCCGGAACGAAAAATAAATATTTAAAAAAATATATACGAAATCGGAGAAAAAGTTATTTTCCGAATATTTAAGAACAACAGATCATTTTTGGAAATCGGGAGTGTAAAATAAAAGAATTGGTAATATGCTCTATATGATGAAAGGGTCAAAATTCACCTATGAGAGACATTTAAAGCAAATCAGGAAAATATATTCCAATACTGTAGAGAAAAACACTACAGAGGAAGAATTGATGGACGTCGTATTTGACATGTTCGAGTTACCAGTTCCACAAGTAGTTTCTCAAAGGCGAACGTCTAAAAGAAAAAGAAAATACCGACTTCATGGAAGTCAACCTCAAGAGAAAACGGTATTTACTCCTTGCGGGGCATAGGCTTAAAAGGGGGTTTATGGTGTAAGCTATTTCAAGAAGAAATGGACTTACCCAGTAAAAATAAAGACAGTTACGACTAAACGTCGTGGCAGCAATTTTGTAAAATTATTTGCCCTCCGGTTGCGATTGCAGTCGCATACCGGTCGAGGTTCCAATCTCGACAATCAGTCCAGCAGAAACTGGGTCATTTTAGTGGCCTTTTGTCGGACTGAGGTATTTGTCTTGGGTAGTCCTAGCAGGTCTACTCTCCCAGGCTTTGCCTCCCCTCTTTGGGGTAGAGTAAGTTTATTGCTTATTGCCTGAGGAATCCAGACCAGGGAATGCTGACAGGGAATGTAGAGGGTGGTCGTGTCGTCTAGTGGATGAACTCTTTGTTCTTTCCCTCCTGCTGTGAACCACGCCGTCCATGTCTGCAACAAAAGCCTCATGACGCACTCCGAAGACAAACTCTTCTTTTAAATTTAATTCATTTTATTACAAGCGTTGTTATTTCAACTGGGGGTCATTCACTACGTCGAGAGAGAGGGAGAGAGAGCAAATCGTAGTTAGTTAACAATGTTTTCTTAAACATTCATAGAGAGGGGGAAGGATTTCTCTCACTCGTATTCCCTTAAGGGAAATATTTCCCTTATTTTTACATCGTGAATCGCACGTCCTGCTCGGTTCGCCTTCTGAATCAGACTCGACGAAAACTCGCTTCTCACGAGAACGAGTGGCGTCACAGAGCCTCTCGCAGGTGCAGACTGACCCTTGATCTGGGGGTCTCGTCACGCGGTAACCTTGTCACGTCTGTTAGCTCTAACTGTGAGAACAAGCCCTATTGTGCACTCGACTGCACCCGCGTTAACTCGCGCAAGTCAAACCAACGATTTCCAACAGATACGTCCATTCCCATAGGGCCATTATCCAACACAATCGATCTATCTATATAAAGTTAGGTATGTGTATATGTTTATATTTTTGTATGTACAGGATTCTCACCTAAACTTTTCTAACGATCATCATGAATTTCGGAACACAGCTACTAGGTGTAATAGTGGGTAATCTGGGCTATATTTAGTTAAATTTAGCTTCATGCAAAGCGGGGTAAAAGGGGAATGGAAACCTTTCCTGAAAATTCAGAAACCTCTAATTTTTGTTCAATTGTTACAATAGGTATTAGGCATCAATTAATAAATCTGTCGATGAGTCACTTCCTATCCTCGCGGCCTCCATTGTCCCATGCCCAACTTGTCATTTATTACATTTTACTTTTTGTTCTGCAATGCGTACTTTTATGCCCTATGCGATCGCATGTTAAGCATTTCTTTGTTTATAGGGACACTCTCTGTACCGATGCATCTGTCTGCAACTGAAACACGGTTTAGAGGACAGACTACTTCTCTTTTTACTATCAAATTTTACTGGTGAAGTTATTTTTTCTTGTTGCGGAGTTTTCTGATGTGAGACACTCCAGACTGTTTGATATCCTTTTGTAAGGAAGAGTTAAAGAATGCTTTACCATTGAGTTCAAACGGGACGCCGAATTATTCTTTCTGTTCTTTTTACCAACAACAGTTCAACATTCCATGTGAACGACCAAACGTCTAGTAAAAAATCCCTTTTCTCTCTCTCTCTCTCTCTCTCTCTCTCTCTCTCTCTCTCAGCACTCGATGTACACACAACATCAACCTTTCTCCATTAAGAACGCGGAGCAAAGTATCTACGCTTTTTTATCACAACGAGAATCAGCAAATGCAAACCAAGCCTAATTTGCATACGTGAACTCTTGTCGCGTGACAAAAGTTACATGTTTCCATTTTGTAAATGGAACACTCTGGGTTCAATCCCTGATAGATAATATACGGTGCAACCCTAACCCGTTTTCCCTGTGGACCTGCATGATGGTTGCTACACCTTTTCATTCTGACGCACGCTTATAACCCGTTGGCAGTCCTCGGCTATATGCTGTAGGGTTAAATCTGTCTCGTTTTACAGTTTGTTAAGTATTCTCGTTCTAATTTTCTTATCTTTGTTCGACATCCTTGTGCAAATATAAGAGATTTGAAGTTATTAGCACTTCCGATAATTAATTATGATAACCTTAAGCCATCTCAGTGTTTATTTACTATGCTTGCAAAAGTCGTGTAGTCCTCATTATCATTTCTTGTAAGCTTCAAACACTTCCACCTTTTGTGAAAAAGAGATCTTTTTGGTCAACATTTGTATCGCTTCACTGGTCTTTTGGGGAAAAATGTATTTTACAAATTTCGTATTTTCCACTGTGCCCAATTTCCTTAACAGCAACCGAAACTTTTTAAAATCAGTCCAATTTTCACATTCTGAATTATACATGTCATAATAACGCCAAAGTAACCTTGTTATCCGGATCGTAGTTGAAAGTTTCAATGGTGTTCCGAATCGTGTTCTGAGAGAACTTGCTTTAGTATGTACCATTTTGTTACTCATTTGATAATTCAACTAATTTCTGCTGTTACTGTTGGGTCTGAATGAAAATTTCTTCGAGTCTTTTCTTTTGTGCCAGCTGCTCTTTCTGTAATTCCAATCTTTCTGCTTCGATTTTATTTCGGTAGGATGCTTGTGTTTCCTGTTATTGTAGCTGTTAGTTTTGTGTATACCTGAAAAGCTCCAGGATAACGTTTTTGAAATCCTCCATTTTTTTCGTAAGACATAACATGTACGGATGCTGTTAAAAACTTTACACATCAGGAGGAAAATGGAACACGCGTGAATCGCCATTCGCATCTCCGAAAAACACATTGGCTTTGTAATAGTGTGCCTCAAAACAATATAACAAAGTAACAGCAGCAGTGAATGTTGTTCTTATGCATCAAAATCTAAAATCAGCAGTTACTTTTAATCAATCACAACACAAGAAATATTCAGTGCCGAAAATTCGCGCGTATTATAAACACTAAAACTTAGCGTATCTCTTTCTCTCTGTTCCGATATTTCTCTCCCATACCCGACGCACATGGGTATAACCATGACCCTTAGCCGAAAGTCCTCAACAGGCGCAACGAGAAAATTTCACGAACTGCTAAACACAGCGCTATACGCACTGTTAACGAAACACTCTCGCACACAAGTTAGTACACCCACTCTCTCACTAACAAAACAAGCACGCTAATATATACACACATATTAATGCCTATCATATTTAAACACACGTAAATTCACGCGGCGCCAAGCGAAATTAAAACATGTGTACACAATTTTTCTTTACACACAAAACAACTCTCCTTTCACCAGAACGTTCTTGGGAATCATTTTTTGATGAATGGATTTGGTTATACATTCTTTTGATATTGTCTTTCTCTCCAAAAAGACAGCGTGTTATATGTAAGAAATAAGTTTCTTATGAATACATGTGTCCAAATAAATATAAAATACATCTAAAAAATAAGCACATGTATTATAAAGACAAATCATTCGATCATTTTGAAATGTTTTCTGATGGTTTCCAAGGAAGGAATATCATTAATTCTATACGTAGCACATGTGAAATTAGACAATTGTTACATCGCATTTCATGAGTTTTCTAAGCTAATAGCAACAACTAAAAATTGTTACATCGCATTTCATGAGTTTTCTAAGCTAATAGCAACACCTAAAAATTGTTACATCGTATTTCATGAGTTTTATAAGCTAATAGCAACACCTAAAAATTGTTACATCGTATTTCATGAGTTTTATAAGCTAATAGCAACACCTAAAAATTGTTACATCGTATTTCATGAGTTTTATAAGCTAATAGCAACACCTAAAAATTGTTACATCGTATTTCATGAGTTTTCTAAGCTAATAGCAACAACTAAAAATTGTTACATCGTATTTCATGAGTTTTATAAGCTAATAGCAACACCTAAAAATTGTTACATCGTATTTCATGAGTTTTCTAAGCTAATAGCAACAACTAAAAATTGTTACATCGTATTTCATGAGTTTTATAAGCTAATAGCAACACCTAAAAATTGTTACATCGTATTTCATGAGTTTTATAAGCTAATAGCAACACCTAAAAATTGTTACATCGTATTTCATGAGTTTTCTAAGCTAATAGCAACAACTAAAAATTGTTACATCGTATTTCATGAGTTTTCTAAGCTAATAGCAACACCTAAAAATTGTTACATCGCATTTCATGAGTTTTCTAAGCTAATAGCAACAACTAAAAATTGTTACATCGCATTTCATGAGTTTTCTAAGCTAATAGCAACAACTAAAAATTGTTACATCGCATTTCATGAGTTTTATAAGCTAATAGCAACAACTAAAAATTGTTACATCGTATTTCATGAGTTTTATAAGCTAATAGCAACAACTAAAAATTGTTACATCGCATTTCATGAGTTTTCTAAGCTAATAGCAACACCTAACAATTGTTACATCGCATTTCATGAGTTTTCTAAGCTAATAGCAACAACTAAAAATTGTTACATCGTATTTCATGAGTTTTCTAAGCTAATAACAACAACTAACAATTGTTACATCGTATTTCATGAGTTTTCTAAGCTAATAGCAACAACTAAAAATTGTTACATCGTATTTCATGAGTTTTCTAAGCTAATAGCAACACCTAAAAATTGTTACATCGCATTTCATGAGTTTTCTAAGCTAATAGCAACAACTAACAATTGTTACATCGTATTTCATGAGTTTTCTAAGCTAATAGCAACAACTAACAATTGTTACATCGTATTTCATGAGTTTTCTAAGCTAATAGCAACACCTAAAAATTGTTACATCGTATTTCATGAGTTTTCTAAGCTAATAGCAACAACTAAAAATTGTTACATCGTATTTCATGAGTTTTATAAGCTAATAGCAACACCTAAAAATTGTTACATCGTATTTCATGAGTTTTCTAAGCTAATAGCAACAACTAAAAATTGTTACATCGTATTTCATGAGTTTTCTAAGCTAATAGCAACACCTAAAAATTGTTACATCGTATTTCATGAGTTTTCTAAGCTAATAGCAACACCTAAAAATTGTTACATCGTATTTCATGAGTTTTCTAAGCTAATAGCAACACCTAAAAATTGTTACATCGCATTTCATGAGTTTTCTAAGCTAATAGCAACAACTAAAAATTGTTACATCGCATTTCATCAGTTTTCTAAGCTAATAGCAACAACTAAAAATTGTTACATCGCATTTCATGAGTTTTCTAAGCTAATAGCAACAACTAAAAATTGTTACATCGTATTTCATGAGTTTTCTAAGCTAATAGCAACAACTAATAAAAAGAACAACTCCATTTTATTGTTGAAGATTAAATATTGGCTTTCGCATTATTTGATTTCTATTGTCAGACAATAGAATCACGTCAAAAGGGTACGGAGTTCATTCCGTTTGTAACAAGACGGGTGTGTAAAAATAATATTGAAAGCAGTAGTTTTCCACACGAGGCTAGAGTAAGCGTAAATTTAGAGGAGTGGAATATTCCATTAGGAGTAAACAGAATAGAGTTATGATTACGTGACACGATACTACGTCATGGTAGGAAGTACATCGCAGAGAAGCGAGATCAATTCTGCTTGCTTTTGCGTTGATGACGTCAAAGTAAGACGACCAAACCTACAGGTGTGTGACGGCAAATTGCAGCACATCTAGATGTATATTGCTGCAAAAGAAGAAATAAACTAAATCCCAGAATCAAATAATGGCTTATTTGTTGTTTCAAAATACCCCCATTATTACAGCTACCCGAAAGAAAAGAAATAAGAAAAAGAGGCTTAGAGACGAAACATCCACAGAGCAATTTGAGACGTGTCACCGAACTGGACTCTGGACAGAACATCGACCAGAGATGTTTGTTGCAGTCTGAGATCGAAGAACACTTCACTATGCTACAGCAGTTGCTCTCTCATCAGCTGTCAACCGATCCATGTTACATGTTGAGCTACAATGCATTATTAAATGCATTGATAAAAAGGCAACGGATGTAGAAATTCAATTTGTTGCACTTCAAATATTTTGCAGTAGAAATTGATTACGTGATAAGCGAACCGTTTTAGGATGCATATTAGGGTTTTCAATGATAATTATGAACTCAAAGAGGAAACACCATTTCCTTACATTCAACTAATTGGTCTACTTCCAAGAAAATAATATTCCAATGGATAACATTGTGACTTGTGCAACTGATGGTGCATCCGTTGCTATGGTAAGTTCATATCTAGTTGCTGTATTGCACTTTAAAAAGAAACAGAACCTAATGTTTTATGCATACACTGTATGGTTCATTGTCTACATTTGATTGCAAACAATTTGAGAGGGAGTCTAAAAGTTGCTCTTGATGGTGCAATCAAGGCTGTCGACCTCATCAAGCCAAATCCACTCTAACACTTTTCTCCGACAACTGTGCTAACAAGAACGAAAGGTTTGAACACCTCGTTTGCATCCAGAGGTGATATAACATTCCCCGTAATTACCTGCGTGCTTAAACATTGTGAGAGTGTTGCAACATTTCTGAATAGTAAGAAAAATAATAGAGGTTAAACTTGATATGTTTTTCACTTAAAATATGTTTGAGAAGATAAATATGTAATATGCAATAACTACACGGTAAAATACCTTTTTGCTTGAAACGAGGCAATCAAAGCTTTCGCTGGAAAGCTTTGATTGTTGATAATTAATATTAATCGTAAATATTTGTTACATTTTCCAACTCTTGGCATTATTAGAGATGAACTGTATGAGGCTGATATTTTAATGTGGATTGATCACTTGAAAACAAAATTACACAATGATGTAGAAATTAGATTAACAATCAACTGTATGAGGCTGATATTTTAATGTGGATTGATCACTTGAAAACAAAGTTACACAATGATGTAGAAATTAGATTAGAGATGAACTGTATGAGGCTGATATTTTAATGTGGATTGATCACTTGAAAACAAAATTACACAATGATGTTGAAATTAGATTAACAATCAACTGTATGAGGCTGATATTTTAATGTGGATTGATCACTTGAAAACAAAGTTACACAATGATGTAGAAATTAGATTAGAGATGAACTGTATGAGGCTGATATTTTAATGTGGATTGATCACTTGAAAACAAAATTACACAATGATGTTGAAATTAGATTAACAATCAACTGTATGAGCCTGATATTTTAATGTGGATTGATCACTTGAAAACAAAGTTACACAATGATGTAGAAATTAGATTAGAGATGAACTGTATGAGGCTGATATTTTAATGTGGATTGATCACTTGAAAACAAAGTTACACAATGATGTAGAAATTAGATTAAAAATCAACTGTATGAGGCTGATATTTTAATGTGGATTGATCACTTGAAAACAAAGTTACACAATGATGTAGAAATTAGATTATAAATCAACTGTATGAGGCTGATATTTTAATGTGGATTGATCACTTGAAAACAAAGTTACACAATGATGTAGAAATTAGATTAACAATCAACTGTATGAGGCTGATATTTTAATGTGGATTGATCACTTGAAAACAAAGTTACACAATGATGTAGAAATTAGATTAGAGATGAACTGTATGAGGCTGATATTTTAATGTGGATTGATCACTTGAAAACAAAATTACACAATGATGTAGAAATTAGATTAACAATCAACTGTATGAGGCTGATATTTTAATGTGGATTGATCACTTGAAAACAAAATTACACAATGATGTTGAAATTAGATTAGAGATGAACTGTATGAGGCTGATATTTTAATGTGGATTGATCACTTGAAAACAAAATTACACAATGATGTAGAAATTAGATTAACAATCAACTGTATGAGGCTGATATTTTAATGTGGATTGATCACTTGAAAACAAAATTACACAATGATGTTGAAATTAGATTAGAGATGAACTGTATGAGGCTGATATTTTAATGTGGATTGATCACTTGAAAACAAAGTTACACAATGATGTTGAAATTAGATTAACAATCAACTGTATGAGGCTGATATTTTAATGTGGATTGATCACTTGAAAACAAAGTTACACAATGATGTAGAAATTAGATTATAAATCAACTGTATGAGGCTGATATTTTAATGTGGATTGATCACTTGAAAACAAAGTTACACAATGATGTAGAAATTAGATTAACAATCAACTGTATGAGGCTGATATTTTAATGTGGATTGATCACTTGAAAACAAAGTTACACAATGATGTAGAAATTAGATTATAAATCAACTGTATGAGGCTGATATTTTAATGTGGATTGATCACTTGAAAACAAAGTTACACAATGATGTAGAAATTAGATTAACAATCAACTGTATGAGGCTGATATTTTAATGTGGATTGATCACTTGAAAACAAAGTTACACAATGATGTAGAAATTAGATTAGAGATGAACTGTATGAGGCTGATATTTTAATGTGGATTGATCACTTGAAAACAAAATTACACAATGATGTTGAAATTAGATTAACAATCAACTGTATGAGGCTGATATTTTAATGTGGATTGATCACTTGAAAACAAAGTTACACAATGATGTAGAAATTAGATTAGAGATGAACTGTATGATGCTGATATTTTAATGTGGATTGATCACTTGAAAACAAAGTTACACAATGATGTTGAAATTAGATTAACAATCAACTGTATGAGGCTGATATTTTAATGTGGATTGATCACTTGAAAACAAAATTACACAATGATGTAGAAATTAGATTAACAATCAACTGTATGAGGCTGATATTTTAATGTGGATTGATCACTTGAAAACAAAATTACACAATGATGTAGAAATTAGATTAACAATCAACTGTATGAGGCTGATATTTTAATGTGGATTGATCACTTGAAAACAAAATTACACAATGATGTTGAAATTAGATTAACAATCAACTGTATGAGGCTGATATTTTAATGTGGATTGATCACTTGAAAACAAAATTACACAATGATGTAGAAATTAGATTAGAGATGAACTGTATGAGGCTGATATTTTAATGTGGATTGATCACTTGAAAACAAAATTACACAATGATGTAGAAATTAGATTAACAATCAACTGTATGAGGCTGATATTTTAATGTGGATTGATCACTTGAAAACAAAGTTACACAATGATGTAGAAATTAGATTAGAGATGAACTGTATGAGGCTGATATTTTAATGTGGATTGATCACTTGAAAACAAAATTACACAATGATGTTGAAATTAGATTAACAATCAACTGTATGAGGCTGATATTTTAATGTGGATTGATCACTTGAAAACAAAGTTACACAATGATGTAGAAATTAGATTAGAGATGAACTGTATGATGCTGATATTTTAATGTGGATTGATCACTTGAAAACAAAGTTACACAATGATGTTGAAATTAGATTAGAGATGAACTATATGAGGCTGATATTTTAATGTGGATTGATCACTTGAAAACAAAGTTACACAATGATGTTGAAATTAGATTAACAATCAACTGTATGAGGCTGATATTTTAATGTGGATTGATCACTTGAAAACAAAATTACACAATGATGTAGAAATTAGATTAACAATCAACTGTATGAGGCTGATATTTTAATGTGGATTGATCACTTGAAAACAAAATTACACAATGATGTAGAAATTAGATTAGAGATGAACTATATGAGGCTGATATTTTAATGTGGATTGATCACTTGAAAACAAAGTTACACAATGATGTTGAAATTAGATTAACAATCAACTGTATGAGGCTGATATTTTAATGTGGATTGATCACTTGAAAACAAAATTACACAATGATGTAGAAATTAGATTAACAATCAACTGTATGAGGCTGATATTTTAATGTGGATTGATCACTTGAAAACAAAATTACACAATGATGTAGAAATTAGATTAACAATCAACTGTATGAGGCTGATATTTTAATGTGGATTGATCACTTGAAAACAAAATTACACAATGATGTTGAAATTAGATTAACAATCAACTGTATGAGGCTGATATTTTAATGTGGATTGATCACTTGAAAACAAAGTTACACAATGATGTAGAAATTAGATTAGAGATGAACTGTATGAGGCTGATATTTTAATGTGGATTGATCACTTGAAAACAAAATTACACAATGATGTAGAAATTAGATTAACAATCAACTGTATGAGGCTGATATTTTAATGTGGATTGATCACTTGAAAACAAAATTACACAATGATGTTGAAATTAGATTAACAATCAACTGTATGAGGCTGATATTTTAATGTGGATTGATCACTTGAAAACAAAATTACACAATGATGTAGAAATTAGATTAACAATCAACTGTATGAGGCTGATATTTTAATGTGGATTGATCACTTGAAAACAAAATTACACAATGATGTAGAAATTAGATTATAAATCAACTGTATGAGGCTGATATTTTAATGTAGATTGATCACTTGAAAATAAAATAACACAATGATGTAGAAATTAGATTATAAATCAACTGTATGAGGCTGATATTTTAATGTGGATTGATCACTTGAAAACAAAGTTACACAATGATGTTGAAATTAGATTATAAATCAACTGTATGAGGCTGATATTTTAATGTGGATTGATCACTTGAAAACAAAATTACACAATGATGTAGAAATTAGATTAGAGATGAACTGTATGAGGCTGATATTTTAATGTGGATTGATCACTTGAAAACAAAATTACACAATGATGTTGAAATTAGATTAAAAATCAACTGTATGAGGCTGATATTTTAATGTGGATTGATCACTTGAAAACAAAATTACACAATGATGTAGAAATTAGATTAACAATCAACTGTATGAGGCTGATATTTTAATGTGGATTGATCACTTGAAAACAAAGTTACACAATGATGTAGAAATTAGATTAGAGATGAACTGTATGAGGCTGATATTTTAATGTGGATTGATCACTTGAAAACAAAGTTACACAATGATGTTGAAATTAGATTAACAATCAACTGTATGAGGCTGATATTTTAATGTGGATTGATCACTTGAAAACAAAGTTACACAATGATGTAGAAATTAGATTAGAGATGAACTGTATGATGCTGATATTTTAATGTGGATTGATCACTTGAAAACAAAGTTACACAATGATGTTGAAATTAGATTAACAATCAACTGTATGAGGCTGATATTTTAATGTGGATTGATCACTTGAAAACAAAATTACACAATGATGTAGAAATTAGATTAACAATCAACTGTATGAGGCTGATATTTTAATGTGGATTGATCACTTGAAAACAAAATTACACAATGATGTAGAAATTAGATTAACAATCAACTGTATGAGGCTGATATTTTAATGTGGATTGATCACTTGAAAACAAAATTACACAATGATGTTGAAATTAGATTAACAATCAACTGTATGAGGCTGATATTTTAATGTGGATTGATCACTTGAAAACAAAATTACACAATGATGTAGAAATTAGATTAGAGATGAACTGTATGAGGCTGATATTTTAATGTGGATTGATCACTTGAAAACAAAATTACACAATGATGTAGAAATTAGATTAACAATCAACTGTATGAGGCTGATATTTTAATGTGGATTGATCACTTGAAAACAAAGTTACACAATGATGTAGAAATTAGATTAGAGATGAACTGTATGAGGCTGATATTTTAATGTGGATTGATCACTTGAAAACAAAATTACACAATGATGTTGAAATTAGATTAACAATCAACTGTATGAGGCTGATATTTTAATGTGGATTGATCACTTGAAAACAAAGTTACACAATGATGTAGAAATTAGATTAGAGATGAACTGTATGATGCTGATATTTTAATGTGGATTGATCACTTGAAAACAAAGTTACACAATGATGTTGAAATTAGATTAACAATCAACTGTATGAGGCTGATATTTTAATGTGGATTGATCACTTGAAAACAAAATTACACAATGATGTAGAAATTAGATTAACAATCAACTGTATGAGGCTGATATTTTAATGTGGATTGATCACTTGAAAACAAAATTACACAATGGTGTAGAAATTAGATTAACAATCAACTGTATGAGGCTGATATTTTAATGTGGATTGATCACTTGAAAACAAAATTACACAATGATGTTGAAATTAGATTAACAATCAACTGTATGAGGCTGATATTTTAATGTGGATTGATCACTTGAAAACAAAGTTACACAATGATGTAGAAATTAGATTAGAGATGAACTGTATGAGGCTGATATTTTAATGTGGATTGATCACTTGAAAACAAAATTACACAATGATGTAGAAATTAGATTAACAATCAACTGTATGAGGCTGATATTTTAATGTGGATTGATCACTTGAAAACAAAATTACACAATGATGTTGAAATTAGATTAACAATCAACTGTATGAGGCTGATATTTTAATGTGGATTGATCACTTGAAAACAAAATTACACAATGATGTAGAAATTAGATTAACAATCAACTGTATGAGGCTGATATTTTAATGTGGATTGATCACTTGAAAACAAAATTACACAATGATGTAGAAATTAGATTATAAATCAACTGTATGAGGCTGATATTTTAATGTAGATTGATCACTTGAAAATAAAATAACACAATGATGTAGAAATTAGATTATAAATCAACTGTATGAGGCTGATATTTTAATGTGGATTGATCACTTGAAAACAAAGTTACACAATGATGTTAAAATTAGATTATAAATCAACTGTATGAGGCTGATATTTTAATGTGGATTGATCACTTGAAAACAAAATTACACAATGATGTAGAAATTAGATTAGAGATGAACTGTATGAGGCTGATATTTTAATGTGGATTGATCACTTGAAAACAAAATTACACAATGATGTTGAAATTAGATTAAAAATCAACTGTATGAGGCTGATATTTTAATGTGGATTGATCACTTGAAAACAAAATTACACAATGATGTAGAAATTAGATTATAAATCAACTGTATGAGGCTGATATTTTAATGTGGATTGATCACTTGAAAACAAAGTTACACAATGATGTAGAAATTAGATTAGAGATGAACTGTATGAGGCTGATATTTTAATGTGGATTGATCACTTGAAAACAAAATTACACAATGATGTAGAAATTAGATTAACAATCAACTGTATGAGGCTGATATTTTAATGTGGATTGATCACTTGAAAACAAAATTACACAATGATGTTGAAATTAGATTAACAATCAACTGTATGAGGCTGATATTTTAATGTGGATTGATCACTTGAAAACAAAATTACACAATGATGTAGAAATTAGATTAACAATCAACTGTATGAGGCTGATATTTTAATGTGGATTGATCACTTGAAAACAAAATTACACAATGATGTAGAAATTAGATTATAAATCAACTGTATGAGGCTGATATTTTAATGTAGATTGATCACTTGAAAATAAAATAACACAATGATGTAGAAATTAGATTATAAATCAACTGTATGAGGCTGATATTTTAATGTGGATTGATCACTTGAAAACAAAATTACACAATGATGTTGAAATTAGTTTATAAATCAACTGTATGAGGCTGATATTTTAATGTGGATTGATCACTTGAAAACAAAGTTACACAATGATGTAGAAATTAGATTATAATTCAACTGTATGAGGCTGATATTTTAATGTGGATTGATCACTTGAAAACAAAATTACACAATGATGTAGAAATTAGATTAGAGATGAACTGTATGAGGCTGATATTTTAATGTGGATTGATCACTTGAAAACAAAATTACACAATGATGTTGAAATTAGATTAACAATCAACTGTATGAGGCTGATATTTTAATGTGGATTGATCACTTGAAAACAAAATTACACAATGATGTAGAAATTAGATTAGAGATGAACTGTATGAGGCTGATATTTTAATGTGGATTGATCACTTGAAAACAAAATGACACAATGATGTTGAAATTAGATTAAAAATCAACTGTATGAGGCTGATATTTTAATGTGGATTGATCACTTGAAAATAAAATAACACAATGATGTAGAAATTAGATTATAAATCAACTGTATGAGGCTGATATTTTAATGTGGATTGATCACTTGAAAACAAAATTACACAATGATGTAGAAATTAGATTATAAATCAACTGTATGAGGCTGATATTTTAATGTGGATTGATCACTTGAAAACAAAATTACACAATGATGTAGAAATTAGATTATAAATCAACTGTATGAGGCTGATATTTTAATGTGGATTGATCACTTGAAAACAAAGTTACACAATGATGTTGAAATTAGATTAACAATCAACTGTATGAGGCTGATATTTTAATGTGGATTGATCACTTGAAAATAAAATAACACAATGATGTAGAAATTAGATTAGAGATGAACTGTATGAGGCTGATATTTTAATGTGGATTGATCACTTGAAAACAAAATTACACAATGATGTTGAAATTAGATTAACAATCAACTGTATGAGGCTGATATTTTAATGTGGATTGATCACTTGAAAACAAAGTTACACAATGATGTTGAAATTAGATTATAAATCAACTGTATGAGGCTGATATTTTAATGTGGATTGATCACTTGAAAACAAAATTACACAATGATGTAGAAATTAGATTAGAGATGAACTGTATGAGGCTGATATTTTAATGTGGATTGATCACTTGAAAACAAAATTACACAATGATGTTGAAATTAGATTATAAATCAACTGTATGAGGCTGATATTTTAATGTGGATTGATCACTTGAAAACAAAGTTACACAATGATGTTGAAATTAGATTATAAATCAACTGTATGAGGCTGATATTTTAATGTGGATTGATCACTTGAAAACAAAATTACACAATGATGTAGAAATTAGATTAGAGATGAACTGTATGAGGCTGATATTTTAATGTGGATTGATCACTTGAAAACAAAATGACACAATGATGTTGAAATTAGATTAACAATCAACTGTATGAGGCTGATATTTTAATGTGGATTGATCACTTGAAAACAAAATTACACAATGATGTAGAAATTAGATTAGAGATGAACTGTATGAGGCTGATATTTTAATGTGGATTGATCACTTGAAAACAAAATGACACAATGATGTTGAAATTAGATTAAAAATCAACTGTATGAGGCTGATATTTTAATGTGGATTGATCACTTGAAAATAAAATAACACAATGATGTAGAAATTAGATTATAAATCAACTGTATGAGGCTGATATTTTAATGTGGATTGATCACTTGAAAACAAAATTACACAATGATGTAGAAATTAGATTATAAATCAACTGTATGAGGCTGATATTTTAATGTGGATTGATCACTTGAAAACAAAATTACACAATGATGTAGAAATTAGATTATAAATCAACTGTATGAGGCTGATATTTTAATGTGGATTGATCACTTGAAAACAAAGTTACACAATGATGTTGAAATTAGATTAACAATCAACTGTATGAGGCTGATATTTTAATGTGGATTGATCACTTGAAAATAAAATAACACAATGATGTAGAAATTAGATTAGAGATGAACTGTATGAGGCTGATATTTTAATGTGGATTGATCACTTGAAAACAAAATTACACAATGATGTTGAAATTAGATTAACAATCAACTGTATGAGGCTGATATTTTAATGTGGATTGATCACTTGAAAACAAAATTACACAATGATGTAGAAATTAGATTAGAGATGAACTGTATGAGGCTGATATTTTAATGTGGATTGATCACTTGAAAACAAAATGACACAATGATGTTGAAATTAGATTAACAATCAACTGTATGAGGCTGATATTTTAATGTGGATTGATCACTTGAAAACAAAATTACACAATGATGTAGAAATTAGATTATAAATCAACTGTATGAGGTTGATATTTTAATGTGGATTGAACAACTTGAAAACAAAATTACACAATGATGTTGAAATTAGATTAACAATCAACTGTATGAGGCTGATATTTTAATGTGGATTGATCACTTGAAAATAAAATAACACAATGATGTAGAAATTAGATTAGAGATGAACTGTATGAGGCTGATATTTTAATGTGGATTGATCACTTGAAAACAAAGTTACACAATGATGTTGAAATTAGATTAACAATCAACTGTATGAGGCTGATATTTTAATGTGGATTGATCACTTGAAAATAAAATAACACAATGATGTAGAAATTAGATTAGAGATGAACTGTATGAGGCTGATATTTTAATGTGGATTGATCACTTGAAAACAAAATGACACAATGATGTTGAAATTAGATTAACAATCAACTGTATGAGGCTGATATTTTAATGTGGATTGATCACTTGAAAACAAAATTACACAATGATGTTGAAATTAGATTAAGAATCAACTGTATGAGGCTGATATTTTAATGTGGATTGATCACTTGAAAACAAAATTACACAATGATGTAGAAATTAGATTAGAGATGAACTGTATGAGGCTGATATTTTAATGTGGATTGATCACTTGAAAACAAAATTACACAATGATGTTTAAATTAGATTAACAATCAACTGTATGAGGCTGATATTTTAATGTGGATTGATCACTTGAAAACAAAATTACACAATGATGTTGAAATTAGATTAACAATCAACTGTATGAGGCTGATATTTTAATGTAGATTGATCACTTGAAAATAAAATTACACAATGATGTAGAAATTAGATTAACAATCAACTGTATGAGGCTGATATTTTAATGTGGATTGATCACTTGAAAACAAAATTACACAATGATGTAGAAATTAGATTAGAGATGAACTGTATGAGGCTGATATTTTAATGTGGATTGATCACTTGAAAACAAAATTACACAATGATGTAGAAATTAGATTAACAATCAACTGTATGAGGCTGATATTTTAATGTGGATTGATCACTTGAAAACAAAATGACACAATGATGTTGAAATTAGATTAACAATCAACTGTATGAGGCTGATATTTTAATGTGGATTGATCACTTGAAAACAAAATTACACAATGATGTAGAAATTAGATTAACAATCAACTGTATGAGGCTGATATTTTAATGTGGATTGATCACTTGAAAACAAAATTACACAATGATGTAGAAATTAGATTAACAATCAACTGTATGAGGCTGATATTTTAATGTGGATTGATCACTTGAAAACAAAATTACACAATGATGTAGAAATTAGATTAACAATCAACTGTATGAGGCTGATATTTTAATGTGGATTGATCACTTGAAAACAAAATTACACAATGATGTAGAAATTAGATTAGAGATGAACTGTATGAGGCTGATATTTTAATGTGGATTGATCACTTGAAAACAAAATGACACAATGATGTTGAAATTAGATTAACAATCAACTGTATGAGGCTGATATTTTAATGTGGATTGATCACTTGAAAACAAAATTACACAATGATGTAGAAATTAGATTAACAATCAACTGTATGAGGCTGATATTTTAATGTGGATTGATCACTTGAAAACAAAATTACACAATGATGTAGAAATTAGATTAACAATCAACTGTATGAGGCTGATATTTTAATGTGGATTGATCACTTGAAAACAAAATTACACAATGATGTAGAAATTAGATTAACAATCAACTGTATGAGGCTGATATTTTAATGTGGATTGATCACTTGAAAACAAAATTACACAATGATGTAGAAATTAGATTAACAATCAACTGTATGAGGCTGATATTTTAATGTGGATTGATCACTTGAAAACAAAATTACACAATGATGTTGAAATTAGATTAACAATCAACTGTATGAGGCTGATATTTTAATGTGGATTGATCACTTGAAAACAAAGTTACACAATGATGTAGAAATTAGATTAGAGATGAACTGTATGAGGCTGATATTTTAATGTGGATTGATCACTTGAAAACAAAATTACACAATGATGTAGAAATTAGATTAACAATCAACTGTATGAGGCTGATATTTTAATGTGGATTGATCACTTGAAAACAAAATTACACAATGATGTTGAAATTAGATTAACAATCAACTGTATGAGGCTGATATTTTAATGTGGATTGATCACTTGAAAACAAAATTACACAATGATGTTGAAATTAGATTAACAATCAACTGTATGAGGCTGATATTTTAATGTGGATTGATCACTTGAAAACAAAATTACACAATGATGTAGAAATTAGATTATAAATCAACTGTATGAGGCTGATATTTTAATGTAGATTGATCACTTGAAAACAAAATTACACAATGATGTAGAAATTAGATTAGAGATGAACTGTATGAGGCTGATATTTTAATGTGGATTGATCACTTGAAAACAAAATGACACAATGATGTTGAAATTAGATTAACAATCAACTGTATGAGGCTGATATTTTAATGTGGATTGATCACTTGAAAACAAAATTACACAATGATGTAGAAATTAGATTAGAGATGAACTGTATGAGGCTGATATTTTAATGTGGATTGATCACTTGAAAACAAAATGACACAATGATGTTGAAATTAGATTAAAAATCAACTGTATGAGGCTGATATTTTAATGTGGATTGATCACTTGAAAATAAAATAACACAATGATGTAGAAATTAGATTATAAATCAACTGTATGAGGCTGATATTTTAATGTGGATTGATCACTTGAAAACAAAATTACACAATGATGTAGAAATTAGATTATAAATCAACTGTATGAGGCTGATATTTTAATGTGGATTGATCACTTGAAAACAAAATTACACAATGATGTAGAAATTAGATTATAAATCAACTGTATGAGGCTGATATTTTAATGTGGATTGATCACTTGAAAACAAAGTTACACAATGATGTTGAAATTAGATTAACAATCAACTGTATGAGGCTGATATTTTAATGTGGATTGATCACTTGAAAATAAAATAACACAATGATGTAGAAATTAGATTAGAGATGAACTGTATGAGGCTGATATTTTAATGTGGATTGATCACTTGAAAACAAAATTACACAATGATGTTGAAATTAGATTAACAATCAACTGTATGAGGCTGATATTTTAATGTGGATTGATCACTTGAAAACAAAATTACACAATGATGTAGAAATTAGATTAGAGATGAACTGTATGAGGCTGATATTTTAATGTGGATTGATCACTTGAAAACAAAATGACACAATGATGTTGAAATTAGATTAACAATCAACTGTATGAGGCTGATATTTTAATGTGGATTGATCACTTGAAAACAAAATTACACAATGATGTAGAAATTAGATTATAAATCAACTGTATGAGGTTGATATTTTAATGTGGATTGAACAACTTGAAAACAAAATTACACAATGATGTTGAAATTAGATTAACAATCAACTGTATGAGGCTGATATTTTAATGTGGATTGATCACTTGAAAATAAAATAACACAATGATGTAGAAATTAGATTAGAGATGAACTGTATGAGGCTGATATTTTAATGTGGATTGATCACTTGAAAACAAAGTTACACAATGATGTTGAAATTAGATTAACAATCAACTGTATGAGGCTGATATTTTAATGTGGATTGATCACTTGAAAATAAAATAACACAATGATGTAGAAATTAGATTAGAGATGAACTGTATGAGGCTGATATTTTAATGTGGATTGATCACTTGAAAACAAAATGACACAATGATGTTGAAATTAGATTAACAATCAACTGTATGAGGCTGATATTTTAATGTGGATTGATCACTTGAAAACAAAATTACACAATGATGTTGAAATTAGATTAAGAATCAACTGTATGAGGCTGATATTTTAATGTGGATTGATCACTTGAAAACAAAATTACACAATGATGTAGAAATTAGATTAGAGATGAACTGTATGAGGCTGATATTTTAATGTGGATTGATCACTTGAAAACAAAATTACACAATGATGTTTAAATTAGATTAACAATCAACTGTATGAGGCTGATATTTTAATGTGGATTGATCACTTGAAAACAAAATTACACAATGATGTTGAAATTAGATTAACAATCAACTGTATGAGGCTGATATTTTAATGTAGATTGATCACTTGAAAATAAAATTACACAATGATGTAGAAATTAGATTAACAATCAACTGTATGAGGCTGATATTTTAATGTGGATTGATCACTTGAAAACAAAATTACACAATGATGTAGAAATTAGATTAGAGATGAACTGTATGAGGCTGATATTTTAATGTGGATTGATCACTTGAAAACAAAATTACACAATGATGTTGAAATTAGATTAACAATCAACTGTATGAGGCTGATATTTTAATGTGGATTGATCACTTGAAAACAAAATGACACAATGATGTTGAAATTAGATTAACAATCAACTGTATGAGGCTGATATTTTAATGTGGATTGATCACTTGAAAACAAAATTACACAATGATTTAGAAATTAGATTAACAATCAACTGTATGAGGCTGATATTTTAATGTGGATTGATCACTTGAAAACAAAATTACACAATGATGTAGAAATTAGATTAACAATCAACTGTATGAGGCTGATATTTTAATGTGGATTGATCACTTGAAAACAAAATTACACAATGATGTAGAAATTAGATTAACAATCAACTGTATGAGGCTGATATTTTAATGTGGATTGATCACTTGAAAACAAAATTACACAATGATGTAGAAATTAGATTAGAGATGAACTGTATGAGGCTGATATTTTAATGTGGATTGATCACTTGAAAACAAAATGACACAATGATGTTGAAATTAGATTAAAAATCAACTGTATGAGGCTGATATTTTAATGTGGATTGATCACTTGAAAACAAAATTACACAATGATGTAGAAATTAGATTAACAATCAACTGTATGAGGCTGATATTTTAATGTGGATTGATCACTTGAAAACAAAATTACACAATGATGTAGAAATTAGATTAACAATCAACTGTATGAGGCTGATATTTTAATGTGGATTGATCACTTGAAAACTAAATTACACAATGATGTAGAAATTAGATTAACAATCAACTGTATGAGGCTGATATTTTAATGTGGATTGATCACTTGAAAACAAAATTACACAATGATGTAGAAATTAGATTAAGAATCAACTGTATGAGGCTGATATTTTAATGTGGATTGATCACTTGAAAACAAAATTACACAATGATGTAGAAATTAGATTAACAATCAACTGTATGAGGCTGATATTTTAATGTGGATTGATCACTTGAAAACAAAATTACACAATGATGTAGAAATTAGATTAACAATCAACTGTATGAGGCTGATATTTTAATGTGGATTGATCACTTGAAAACAAAATTACACAATGATGTAGAAATTAGATTAGAGATGAACTGTATGAGGCTGATATTTTAATGTGGATTGATCACTTGAAAACAAAATTACACAATGATGTAGAAATTAGATTAGAGATGAACTGTATGAGGCTGATATTTTAATGTGGATTGATCACTTGAAAACAAAGTTACACAATGATGTTGAAATTAGATTAACAATCAACTGTATGAGGCTGATATTTTAATGTGGATTGATCACTTGAAAACAAAATGACACAATGATGTTGAAATTAGATTATAAATCAACTGTATGAGGCTGATATTTTAATGTGGATTGATCACTTGAAAACAAAATTACACAATGATGTTGAAATTAAATTAAAAATCAACTGTATGAGGATGATAGTTTAATGTGGATTGATCACTTGAAAACAAAATGACACAATGATGTAGAAATTAGATTAAAAATCAACTGTATGAGGCTGATATTTTAATGTGGATTGATCACTTGAAAACAAAATTACACAATGATGTTGAAATTAAATTAAAAATCAACTGTATGAGGATGATATTTTAATGTGGATTGATCACTTGAAAACAAAATTACACAATGATGTTGAAATTAGATTAACAATCAACTGTATGAGGCTGATATTTTAATGTGGATTGATCACTTGAAAACAAAATTACACAATGATGTTGAAATTAGATTAAAAATCAACTGTATGAGGCTGATATTTTAATGTGGATTGATCACTTGAAAACAAAATTACACGATGATGTTGAAATTAGATTAAAAATCAACTGTATGAGGCTGATATTTTAATGTGGATTGATCACTTGAAAACAAAATTACACAATGATGTTGAAATTAGATTAAAGATGAACTGTATGAGGCTGATATTTTAATGTGGATTGATCACTTGAAAACAAAATTACACAATGATGTTGAAATTAGATTAAAAATCAACTGTATGAGGCTGATATTTTAATGTGGATTGATCACTTGAAAACAAAATTACACGATGATGTTGAAATTAGATTAAAAATCAACTGTATGAGGCTGATATTTTAATGTGGATTGATCACTTGAAAACAAAATTACACAATGATGTTGAAATTAGATTAAAGATGAACTGTATGAGGCTGATATTTTAATGTGGATTGATCACTTGAAAACAAAATTACACAATGATGTTGAAATTAGATTAAAAATCAACTGTATGAGGCTGATATTTTAATGTGGATTGATCACTTGAAAACAAAATTACACAATGATGTTGAAATTAGATTAAAAATCAACTGTATGAGACTGATATTTTAATGTGGATTGATCACTTGAAAACAAAATTACACAATGATGTTGAAATTAGATTAAAAATCAACTGTATGAGGCTGATATTTTAATGTGGATTGATCACTTGAAAACAAAATTACACAATGATGTTGAAATTAGATTAACAATCAACTGTATGAGGATGATATTTTAATGTAGATTGATCACTTGAAAACAAAATTACACAATAGTGTAGAAATTAGATTAACAATCAACTGTATGAGGCTGATATTTTAATGTGGATTGATCACTTGAAAACAAAATTACACAATGATGTTGAAATTAGATTAACAATCAACTGTATGAGGCTGATATTTTAATGTGGATTGATCACTTGAAAACAAAATTACACAATGATGTTGAAATTAGATTAACAATCAACTGTATGAGGCTGATATTTTAATGTGGATTGATCACTTGAAAACAAAATTACACAATGATGTTGAAATTAGATTAAAAATCAACTGTATGAGGCTGATATTTTAATGTGGATTGATCACTTGAAAACAAAATTACACAATGATGTAGAAATTAGATTAACAATCAACTGTATGAGGCTGATATTTTAATGTGGATTGATCACTTGAAAACAAAATTACACAATGATGTTGAAATTAGATTAAAAATCAACTGTATGAGGCTGATATTTTAATGTGGATTGATCACTTGAAAACAAAATTACACAATGATGTAGAAATTAGATTAACAATCAACTGTATGAGGCTGATATTTTAATGTGGATTGATCACTTGAAAACAAAATTACACAATGATGTTGAAATTAGATTAAAAATCAACTGTATGAGGATGATATTTTAATGTGGATTGATCACTTGAAAACAAAATTACACAATGATGTTGAAATTAGATTAACAATCAACTGTATGAGGATGATATTTTAATGTGGATTGATCACTTGAAAACAAAATTACACAATGATGTAGAAATTAGATTAAAACTCAACAGTATGAGGCTGATATTTTAATGTGGATTGATCACTTGAAAACAAAATTACAAAATGATGTTGAAATTAGATTAACAATCAACTGTATGAGGCTGATATTTTAATGTGGATTGATCACTTGAAAACAAAATTACACAATGATGTTGAAATTAGATTAAAAATCAACTGTATGAGGCTGATATTTTAATGTGGATTGATCACTTGAAAACAAAATTACACAATGATGTTGAAATTAGATTAACAATCAACTGTATGAGGCTGATATTTTAATGTGGATTGATCACTTGAAAACAAAATTACACAATGATGTTGAAATTAGATTAAAAATCAACTGTATGAGGCTGATATTTTAATGTGGATTGATCACTTGAAAACAAAATTACACAATGATGTTAAATTAGATTAAAAATCAACTGTATGAGGCTGATATTTTAATGTGGATTGATCACTTGAAAACAAAATTACACAATGATGTTGAAATTAGATTAAAAATCAACTGTATGAGGATGATATTTTAATGTGGATTGATCACTTGAAAACAAAATTACACAATGATGTTGCAATTAGATTAACAATCAACTGTATGAGGCTGATATTTTAATGTGGATTGATCACTTGAAAACAAAATTACACAATGATGTAGAAATTAGATTAAAAATCAACTGTATGAGGCTGATATTTTAATGTGGATTGATCACTTGAAAACAAAATTACACAATAGTGTAGAAATTAGATTAACAATCAACTGTATGAGGGTGATATTTTAATGTGGATTGATCACTTGAAAACAAAATTACACAATGATGTAGAAATTAGATTAAAAATCAACTGTATGAGGCTGATATTTTAATGTCGATTGATCACTTGAAAACAAAATTACACAATGATGTAGAAATTAGATTAAAAATCAACTGTATGAGGGTGATATTTTAATGTGGATTGATCACTTGAAAACAAAATTACACAATGATGTAGAAATTAGATTAAAAATCAACTGTATGAGGCTGATATTTTAATGTGGATTGATCACTTAAAAACAAAATTACACAATGATGTAGAAATTAGATTAACAATCAACTGTATGAGGATGATATTTTAATGTAGATTGATCACTTGAAAACAAAATTACACAATGATGTAGAAATTAGATTAACAATCAACTGTATGAGGATGATATTTTAATGTAGATTGATCACTTGAAAATAAAATTACACAATGATGTAGAAATTAGATTAAAAATCAACTGTATGAGGCTGATATTTTAATGTGGATTGATCACTTGAAAACAAAATTACACAATGATGTAGAAATTAGATTAAAAATCAACTGTATGAGGCTGATATTTTAATGTGGATTGATCACTTGAAAACAAAATTACACAATGATGTAGAAATTAGATTAAAAATCAACTGTATGAGGCTGATATTTTAATGTGGATTGATCACTTGAAAACAAAATTACACAATGATGTTGAAATTAGATTAAAAATCAACTGTATGAGGATGATATTTTAATGTGGATTGATCACTTGAAAACAAAATTACACAATGATGTAGAAATTAGATTAAAAATCAACTGTATGAGGCTGATATTTTAATGTGGATTGATCACTTAAAAACAAAATTACACAATGATGTAGAAATTAGATTAAAAATCAACTGTATGAGGATGATATTTTAATGTGGATTGATCACTTAAAAACAAAATTACACAATGATGTAGAAATTAGATTAAAAATCACCTGTATGAGGCTGATATTTTAATGTGGATTGATCACTTAAAAACAAAATTACACAATGATGTAGAAATTAGATTAAAAATCTACTGTATGAGGATGATATTTTAATGTAGATTGATCACTTGAAAACAAAATTACACAATGATGTTGAAATTAGATTAGAATCAACTGTATGAGGCTGATATTTTAATGTGGATTGATCACTTGAAAACAAAATTACACAATGATGTAGAAATTAGATTAAAAATCAACTGTATGAGGCTGATATTTTAATGTGGATTGATCACTTAACAACAAAATTACACAATGATGTAGAAATTAGATTAAAAATCAACTGTATGAGGCTGATATTTTAATGTGGATTGATCACTTAAAAACAAAATTACACAATGATGTAGAAATTAGATTAAAAATCAACTGTATGAGGAGTATATTTTAATGTAGATTGATCACTTGAAAACAAAATTACACAATGATGTTGAAATTAGATTAAAAATCAACTGTATGAGGCTGATATTTTAATGTGGATTGATCACTTAAAAACAGAATTACACAATGATGTTGAAATTAGATTAAGAATCAACTGTATGAGGCTGATATTTTAATGTGGATTGATCACTTGAAAACAAAATTACACAATGATGTTGAAATTAGATTAAGAATCAACTGTATGAGGATGATATTTTAATGTGGATTGATCACTTGAAAACAAAATTACACAATGATGTAGAGATTAGATTAAGAATCAACTGTATGAGGCTGATATTTTAATGTGGATTGATCACTTGAAAACAAAATTACACAATGATGTAGAAATTAGATTAAGAATCAACTGTATGAGGCTGATATTTTAATGTGGATTGATCACTTGAAAACAAAATTACACAATGATGTTGAAATTAGATTAAGAATCAACTGTATGAGGCTGATATTTTAATGTGGATTGATCACTTGAAAACAAAATTACACAATGATGTTGAAATTAGATTAAAAATCAACTGTATGAGGCTGATATTTTAATGTGGATTGATCACTTAAAAACAAAATTACACAATGATGTTGAAATTAGATTAAGAATCAACTGTATGAGGCTGATATTTTAATGTGGATTGATCACTTGAAAACAAAATTACACAATGATGTTGAAATTAGATTAAGAATCAACTGTATGAGGATGATATTTTAATGTGGATTGATCACTTGAAAACAAAATTACACAATGATGTAGAAATTAGATTAACAATCAACTGTATGAGGCTGATATTTTAATGTGGATTGATCACTTAAAAACAAAATTACACAATGATGTTGAAATTAGATTAAGAATCAACTGTATGAGGCTGATATTTTAATGTGGATTGATCACTTGAAAACAAAATTACACAATGATGTTGAAATTAGATTAACAATCAACTGTATGAGAATGATATTTTAATGTGGATTGATCACTTAAAAACAAAATTACACAATGATGTTGAAATTAGATTAAGAATCAACTGTATGAGGATGATATTTTAATGTGGATTGATCACTTGAAAACAAAATTACACAATGATGTTGAAATTAGATTAACAATCAACTGTATGAGGCTGATATTTTAATGTGGATTGATTACTTAAAAACAAAATTACACAATGATGTAGAAATTAGATTAACAATCAACTGTATGAGGCTGATATTTTAATGTGGATTGATCACTTAAAAACAAAATTACACAATGATGTAGAAATTAGATTAAAAATCAACTGTATGAGGATGATATTTTAATGTGGATTGATCACTTGAAAACAAAATTACACAATGATGTTGAAATTAGATTAAAAATCAACTGTATGAGGCTGATATTTTAATGTGGATTGATCACTTAAAAACAAAATTACACAATGATGTTGAAATTAGATTAAGAATCAACTGTATGAGGCTGATATTTTAATGTGGATTGATCACTTGAAAACAAAATTACACAATGATGTTGAAATTAGATTAAGAATCAACTGTATGAGGCTGATATTTTAATGTGGATTGATCACTTAAAAACAAAATTACACAATGATGTAGAAATTAGATTAAGAATTAACTGTATGAGGCTGATATTTTAATGTGGATTGATCACTTGAAAACAAAATTACACAATTATGTAGAAATTAGATTAAGAATCAACTGTATGAGGCTGATATTTTAATGTGGATTGATCACTTGAAAACAAAATTACACAATGATGTTGAAATTAGATTAAGAATCAACTGTATGAGGCTGATATTTTAATGTGGATTGATCACTTGAAAACAAAATTACACAATGATGTTGAAATTAGATTAAAAATCAACTGTATGAGGCTGATATTTTAATGTGGATTGATCACTTAAAAACAAAATTACACAATGATGTTGAAATTAGATTAAGAATCAACTGTATGAGGCTGATATTTTAATGTGGATTGATCACTTGAAAACAAAATTACACAATGATGTTGAAATTAGATTAACAATCAACTGTAGGCTGATATTTTAATGTGGATTGATCACTTAAAAACAAAATTACACAATGATGTTGAAATTAGATTAAGAATCAACTGTATGAGGCTGATATTTTAATGTGGATTGATCACTTGAAAACAAAATTACACAATGATGTTGAAATTAGATTAAGAATCAACTGTATGAGGCTGATATTTTAATGTGGATTGATCACTTGAAAACAAAATTACGCAATGATGTAGAAATTAGATTAAGAATCAACTGTATGAGGCTGATATTTTAATGTGGATTGATCACTTGAAAACAAAATTACACAATGATGTAGAAATTAGATTAAGAATCAACTGTATGAGGCTGATATTTTAATGTGGATTGATCACTTGAAAACAAAATTACACAATGATGTTGAAATTAGATTAAGAATCAACTGTATGAGGCTGATATTTTAATGTGGATTGATCACTTGAAAACAAAATTACACAATGATGTAGAAATTTGATTAAGAATCAACTGTATGAGGCTGATATTTTAATGTGGATTGATCACTTGAAAACAAAATTACACAATGATGTTGAAATTAGATTAAGAATCAACTGTATGAGGCTGATATTTTAATGTGGATTGATCACTTAAAAACAAAATTACACAATGATGTAGAAATTAGATTAAAAATCAACTGTATGAGGCTGATATTTTAATGTGGATTGATCACTTGAAAACAAAATTACACAATGATGTAGAAATTAGATTAAGAATCAACTGTATGAGGATGATATTTTAATGTAGATTGATCACTTGAAAACAAAATTACACAATGATGTAGAAATTAGATTAAGAATCAACTGTATGAGGCTGATATTTTAATGTGGATTGATCACTTAAAAACAAAATTACACAATGATGTTGAAATTAGATTAAGAATCAACTGTATGAGGCTGATATTTTAATGTGGATTGATCACTTAAAAACAAAATTACACAATGATGTAGAAATTAGATTAAGAATCAACTGTATGAGGCTGATATTTTAATGTGGATTGATCACTTGAAAACAAAATTACACAATGGTGTTGAAATTAGATTAAGAATCAACTGTATGAGGCTGATATTTTAATGTGGATTGATCACTTAAAAACAAAATTACACAATGATGTTGAAATTAGATTAACAATCAACTGTATGAGGCTGATATTTTAATGTAGATTTATCACTTGAAAACAAAATTACACAATGATGTTGAAATTAGATTAAAAATCAACTGTATGAGGCTGATATTTTAATGTAGATTGATCACTTGAAAACAAAATTACACAATGATGTTAAAATTAGATTAACAATCAACTGTATGAGGATGATATTTTAATGTGGATTGATCACTTGAAAACAAAATTACACAATGATGTAGAAATTAGATTAAGAATCAACTGTATGAGGCTGATATTTTAATGTAGATTGATCACTTGAAAACAAAATTACACAATGATGTAGAAATTAGATTAAAAATCAACTGTATGAGAATGATATTTTAATGTAGATTGATCACTTGAAAACAAAATTACACAATGATGTAGAAATTAGATTAACAATCAACTGTATGAGGATGATATTTTAATGTAGATTGATCACTTGAAAACAAAATTACACAATGATGTAGAAATTAGATTAAAAATCAACTGTAGGAGGCTGATATTTTAATGTGGATTGATCACTTGAAAACAAAATTACACAATGATGTAGAAATTAGATTAAAAATCAACTGTATGAGGATGATATTTTAATGTAGATTGATCACTTGAAAACAAAATTACACAATGATGTAGAAATTAGATTAAAAATCAACTGTATGAGGATGATATTTTAATGTAGATTGATCACTTGAAAACAAAATTACACAATGATGTAGAAATTAGATTAACAATCAACTGTATGAGGATGATATTTTAATGTAGATTGATCACTTGAAAACAAAATTACACAATGATGTAGAAATTAGATTAAAAATCAACTGTAGGAGGCTGATATTCTAATGTAGATTGATCACTTGAAAACAAAATTACACAATGATGTAAAAATTAGATTAACAATCAACTGTATGAGGCTGATATTTTAATGTAGATTGATCACTTGAAAACAAAATTACACAATGATGTAGAAATTAGATTAAAAATTAACTGTATGAGGCTGATATTTTAATGTGGATTGATCACTTGAAAACAAAATTACACAATGATGTAGAGATTAGATTAACAATCAACTGTATGAGGCTGATATTTTAATGTGGATTGATCACTTGAAAACAAAATTACACAATGATGTAGAAATTAGATTAACAATCAACTGTATGAGGCTGATATTTTAATGTAGATTGATCACTTGAAAACAAAATTACACAATGATGTTGAAATTAGATTAACAATCAACTGTATGAGAATGATATTTTAATGTGGATTGATCACTTGAAAACAAAATAACACAATGATGTAGAAATTAGATTAACAATCAACTGTATGAGAATGATATTTTAATGTGGATTGATCACTTGAAAACCAAATTACACAATGATGTTGAAATTAGATTAACAATCAACTGTATGAGAATGATATTTTAATGTGGATTGATCACTTGAAAACAAAATTACACAATGATGTAGAAATTAGATTAACAATCAACTGTATGAGAATGATATTTTAATGTGGATTGATCACTTGAAAACAAAATTACACAATGATGTAGAAATTAGATTAACAATCAACTGTATGAGGCTGATATTTTAATGTGGATTGATCACTTGAAAACAAAATTACACAATGATGTTGAAATTAGATTAACAATCAACTGTATGAGGATGATATTTTAATGTAGATTGATCACTTGAAAACAAAATTACACAATGATGTAAAAATTAGATTAACAATCAACTGTATGAGGCTGATATTTTAATGTAGATTGATCACTTGAAAACAAAATTACACAATGATGTAGAGATTAGATTAACAAGCAACTGTATGAGGATGATATTTTAATGTGGATTGATCACTTGAAAACAAAATTACACAATGATGTAGAGATTAGATTAACAATCAACTGTATGAGGATGATATTTTAATGTGGATTGATCACTTGAAAACAAAATTACACAATGATGTAGAAATTAGATTAACAATCAACTGTATGAGGCTGATATTTTAATGTAGATTGATCACTTGAAAACAAAATTACACAATGATGTAGAGATTAGATTAACAATCAACTGTATGAGGATGATATTTTAATGTGGATTGATCACTTGAAAACAAAATAACACAATGATGTAGAAATTAGATTAACAATCAACTGTATGAGGCTGATATTTTAATGTGGATTGATCACTTGAAAACAAAATTACACAATGATGTAGAGATTTGATTAAAAATCACCTGTATGAGGCTGATATTTTAATGTGGATTGATCACTTGAAAACAAAATTACACAATGATGTAGAAATTAGATTAAAAATCAACTGTATGAGGCTGATATTTTAATGTGGATTGATCACTTGAAAACAAAATTACACAATGATGTAGAAATTAGATTAACAATCAACTGTATGAGGCTGATATTTTAATGTAGATTGATCACTTGAAAACAAAATTACACAATGATGTAAAAATTAGATTAACAATCAACTGTATGAGGCTGATATTTTAATGTGGATTGATCACTTGAAAACAAAATTACACAATGATGTAGAAATTAGATTAACAATCAACTGTATGAGGCTGATATTTTAATGTAGATGATCACTTGAAAACAAAATTACACAATGATGTAGAGATTAGATTAACAATCAACTGTATGAGGATGATATTTTAATGTAGATTGATCACTTGAAAACAAAATTACACAATGATGTAGAAATTAGATTAAAAATCACCTGTATGAGGATGATATTTTAATGTGGATTGATCACTTGAAAACAAAATTACACAATGATGTAGAAATTAGATTAAGAATCAACTGTATGAGGCTGATATTTTAATGTGGATTGATCACTTGAAAACAAAATTACACAATGGTGTTGAAATTTGATTAAGAATCAACTGTATGAGGCTGATATTTTAATGTGGATTGATCACTTAAAAACAAAATTACACAATGATGTTGAAATTAGATTAACAATCAACTGTATGAGGCTGATATTTTAATGTAGATTGATCACTTGAAAACAAAATTACACAATGATGTAGAAATTAGATTAACAATGAACTGTATGAGGATGATATTTTAATGTAGATTGATCACTTGAAAACAAAATTACACAATGATGTAGAAATTAGATTAAAAATCAACTGTAGGAGGCTGATATTTTAATGTAGATTGATCACTTGAAAACAAAATTACACAATGATGTAAAAATTAGATTAACAATCAACTGTATGAGGCTGATATTTTAATGTAGACTGATCACTTGAAAACAAAATTACACAATGATGTAGAAATTAGATTAAAAATTAACTGTATGAGGCTGATATTTTAATGTGGATTGATCACTTGAAAACAAAATTACACAATGATGTAGAGATTAGATTAACAATCAACTGTATGAGGATGATATTTTAATGTGGATTGATCACTTGAAAACAAAATTACACAATGATGTAGAAATTAGATTAACAATCAACTGTATGAGGCTGATATTTTAATGTAGATTGATCACTTGAAAACAAAATTACACAATGATGTAGAAATTAGATTAAAAATCAACTGTATGAGGCTGATATTTTAATGTGGATTGATCACTTGAAAACAAAATTACACAATGATGTAGAAATTAGATTAACAACTAACTGTATGAGAATGATATTTTAATGTGGATTGATCACTTGAAAACAAAATTACACAATGATGTAGAAATTAGATTAAAAATCAACTGTATGAGGCTGATATTTTAATGTGGATTGATCACTTGAAAACAAAATTACACAATGATGTTGAAATTAGATTAACAATCAACTGTATGAGGATGATATTTTAATGTAGATTGATCACTTGAAAACAAAATTACACAATGATGTAAAAATTAGATTAACAATCAACTGTATGAGGCTGATATTTTAATGTAGATTGATCACTTGAAAATAAAATTACACAATGATGTAGAAATTAGATTAAAAATTAACTGTATGAGGATGATATTTTAATGTGGATTGATCACTTGAAAACAAAATTACACAATGATGTAGAAATTAGATTAACAATCAACTGTATGAGGATGATATTTTAATGTAGATTGATCACTTGAAAACAAAATTACACAATGATGTAGAAATTAGATTAACAATTAACTGTATGAGGATGATATTTTAATGTAGATTGATCACTTGAAAACAAAATTACACAATGATGTAGAGATTAGATTAACAATCAACTTTATGAGGCTGATATTTTAATGTGGATTGATCACTTAAAAACAAAATTACACAATGATGTTGAAATTAGATTAACAATCAACTGTATGAGGCTGATATTTTAATGTAGATTTATCACTTGAAAACAAAATTACACAATGATGTTGAAATTAGATTAAAAATCAACTGTATGAGGCTCATATTTTAATGTAGATTGATCACTTGAAAACAAAATTACACAATGATGTAGAGATTAGATTAACAATCAACTGTATGAGGCTGATATTTTAATGTGGATTGATCACTTGAAAACAAAATTACACAATGATGTAGAAATTAGATTAAAAATCAACTGTATGAGGCTGATATTTTAATGTGGATTGATCACTTGAAAACAAAATTACACAATGATATAGAAATTAGATTAACAATCAACTGTATGAGGATGATATTTTAATGTGGATTGATCACTTGAAAACAAAATAACACAATGATGTAGAAATTAGATTAACAATCAACTGTATGAGGCTGATATTTTAATGTGGATTGATCACTTGAAAACAAAATTACACAATGATGTAGAGATTAGATTAAAAATCACCTGTATGAGGCTGATATTTTAATGTGGATTGATCACTTGAAAACAAAATTACACAATGGTGTTGAAATTAGATTAAGAATCAACTGTATGAGGATGATATTTTAATGTGGATTGATCACTTAAAAACAAAATTACACAATGATGTAAAAATTAGATTAACAATCAACTGTATGAGGCTGATATTTTAATGTAGATTGATCACTTGAAAATAAAATTACACAATGATGTAGAAATTAGATTAAAAATTAACTGTATGAGGATGATATTTTAATGTGGATTGATCACTTGAAAACAAAATTACACAATGATGTAGAGATTAGATTAACAATCAACTGTATGAGGATGATATTTTAATGTGGATTGATCACTTGAAAACAAAATTACACAATGATGTAGAAATTAGATTAACAATCAACTGTATGAGGATGATATTTTAATGTAGATTGATCACTTGAAAACAAAATTACACAATGATGTAGAGATTAGATTAACAATCAACTGTATGAGGCTGATATTTTAATGTGGATTGATCACTTAAAAACCAAATTACACAATGATGTTGAAATTAGATTAACAATCAACTGTATGAGGCTGATATTTTAATGTAGATTTATCACTTGAAAACAAAATTACACAATGATGTTGAAATTAGATTAAAAATCAACTGTATGAGGCTGATATTTTAATGTAGATTGATCACTTGAAAACAAAATTACACAATGATGTAGAGATTAGATTAACAATCAACTGTATGAGGCTGATATTTTAATGTGGATTGATCACTTGAAAACAAAATTACACAATGATGTAGAAATTAGATTAAAAATCAACTGTATGAGGCTGATATTTTAATGTGGATTGATCACTTGAAAACAAAATTACACAATGATATAGAAATTAGATTAAAAATCAACTGTATGAGGCTGATATTTTAATGTGGATTTATCACTTGAAAACAAAATTACACAATGATGTAGAAATTAGATTAACAATCAACTGTATGAGGCTGATATTTTAATGTAGATTGATCACTTGAAAACAAAATTACACAATGATGTAAAAATTAGATTAACAATCAACTGTATGAGGCTGATATTTTAATGTGGATTGATCACTTGAAAACAAAATTACACAATGATGTAGAAATTAGATTAACAATCAACTGTATGAGGCTGATATTTTAATGTAGATTGATCACTTGAAAACAAAATTACACAATGATGTAGAGATTAGATTAACAATCAACTGTATGAGGATGATATTTTAATGTGGATTGATCACTTGAAAACAAAATAACACAATGATGTAGAAATTAGATTAACAATCAACTGTATGAGGCTGATATTTTAATGTGGATTGATCACTTGAAAACAAAATTACACAATGATGTAGAGATTAGATTAAAAATCACCTGTATGAGGCTGATATTTTAATGTGGATTGATCACTTGAAAACAAAATTACACAATGGTGTTGAAATTAGATTAAGAATCAACTGTATGAGGATGATATTTTAATGTGGATTGATCACTTAAAAACAAAATTACACAATGATGTAGAAATTAGATTAAAAATCACCTGTATGAGGATGATATTTTAATGTGGATTGATCACTTGAAAACAAAATTACACAATGATGTAGAGATTAGATTAACAATCAACTGTATGAGGCTGATATTTTAATGTGGATTGATCACTTGAAAACAAAATAACACAATGATGTAGAGATTAGATTAAAAATCACCTGTATGAGGCTGATATTTTAATGTGGATTGATCACTTGAAAACAAAATTACACAATGATGTAGAGATTAGATTAACAATCAACTGTATGAGGATGATATTTTAATGTGGATTGATCACTTGAAAACAAAATTACACAATGATGTAGAAATTAGATATAAAATCAACTGTATGAGGCTGATATTTTAATGTGGATTGATCACTTGAAAACAAAATTACACAATGATATAGGAATTAGATTAAAAATCAACTGTATGAGGCTGATATTTTAATGTGGATTTATCACTTGAAAACAAAATTACACAATGATGTAGAAATTAGATTAACAATAAACTGTATGAGGCTGATATTTTAATGTGGATTGATCACTTGAAAACAAAATTACACAATGATGTTGAAATTAGATTAACAATCAACTGTATGAGGATGATATTTTAATGTAGATTGATCACTTGAAAACAAAATTACACAATGATGTAAAAATTAGATTAACAATCAACTGTATGAGGCTGATATTTTAATGTAGATTGATCACTTGAAAATAAAATTACACAATGATGTAGAAATTAGATTAAAAATTAACTGTATGAGGCTGATATTTTAATGTGGATTGATCACTTGAAAACAAAATTACACAATGATGTAGAGATTAGATTAACAATCAACTGTATGAGGATGATATTTTAATGTGGATTGATCACTTGAAAACAAAATTACACAATGATGTAGAGATTAGATTAAAAATCACCTGTATGAGGCTGATATTTTAATGTGGATTGATCACTTGAAAACAAAATTACACAATGATGTAGAGATTAGATTAACAATCAACTGTATGAGGCTGATATTTTAATGTAGATTGATCACTTGAAAACAAAATTACACAATGATGTAAAAATTAGATTAACAATCAACTGTATGAGGGTGATATTTTAATGTGGATTGATCACTTGAAAACAAAATTACACAATGATGTAGAAATTAGATTAAAAATCACCTGTATGAGGCTGATATTTTAATGTGGATTGATCACTTGAAAACAAAATTACACAATGATGTAGAGATTAGATTAACAATCAACTGTATGAGGCTGATATTTTAATGTGGATTGATCACTTGAAAACAAAATTACACAATGATGTAGAAATTAGATTAAAAATCAACTGTATGAGGCTGATATTTTAATGTGGATTGATCACTTGAAAACAAAATTACACAATGATGTTGAAATTAGATTAACAATCAACTGTATGAGGATGATATTTTAATGTGGATTGATCACTTGAAAACAAAATTACACAATGATGTAGAAATTAGATTAAAAATCAACTGTATGAGGCTGATATTTTAATGTGGATTGATCACTTGAAAACAAAATTACACAATGATGTAGAAATTAGATTAAAAATCAACTGTATGAGGCTGATATTTTAATGTGGATTGATCACTTGAAAACAAAATTACACAATGATATAGAAATTAGATTAAAAATCAACTGTATGAGGCTGATATTTTAATGTGGATTTATCACTTGAAAACAAAATTACACAATGATGTAGAAATTAGATTAAAAATCAACTGTATGAGGCTGATATTTTAATGTGGATTGATCACTTGAAAACAAAATTACACAATGATGTAGAAATTAGATTAACAATCAACTGTATGAGGCTGATATTTTAATGTGGATTGATCAATTGAAAACAAAATTACACAATGATGTAGAAATTAGATTAAAAATCAACTGTATGAGGATGATATTTTAATGTGGATTGATCACTTGAAAACAAAATTACACAATGATGTAGAAATTAGATTAAAAATCAACTGTATGAGGATATTTTAATGTAGATTGATCACCTGCTGATTTTATTGTTTGTTAAGCGAGTTGGACATTTAGATAGAGCTCACGAAGATCGTGCCTCAGGATTGTCTGGTCTTCATGAAGTCACCCTTGTTTATTGCAGCTATTCGCTAACCGGCAAGCTTAGAAATGTTAATCCACTGACACAGAGAACAGCAAGGCTCAACGGTTGCATGAGAAGTCGGGGAAGGTTTTGCTCAGAACACATCAAGGAATTAGGGGTAGAAGCCACGTTGCCATTTTTACTGAATTGATTTGCGATTCTCCGCGACTGACACGTCTTTGTTTGCTACACGCAGAGGCAGAGATGACCAGAGGACGACGGATCCTGATGCCAACTTCTCCTAGATTTTCACCAGAGCCCTGTTAACCTGGTAGCCTCGACACGTCCACGTTGCCACCCCTTACCACGATGACAAATGGTTGGACTTTAAGAAGGTGCAGTTTATGATGAGGTCATACTGCAATAAAACCCCAGTGAGTTTTCGAGTAATAAAATTGCTCTAACTATATTTAAACATTTCATCAATAATTTATGGATATTTAGCGAAATCTTTACGTTTTATAATATCACTGTTTGCAGTAAAAGCCAACGATGCACTCAGTGTAATTGATGTGTAAGTACAGTTAAATTTATTGAAATATTTTTAGGTAAACGTGTTGTAGAAAACTGTGATTCAATTCCTTAATTTCTTCTTTTTCTGTTTTTTTTTGTGACAGCTGACATTTTGATTTTCAGTGGCGATTGGCGGGTCTGACTGCTTGAGAAGCTTAAATAAAACTCATTCAGAAAAGCTCTTTCGAGCTGAACAAAATACCGCCGTGCTATGGATGAATCAATTTAACTCCATTATTCTGAGTAGTTAGATAACTGGTGTTTTATTTTTTAGATTTATACACAGCAGACACAGCGAGAAGGGAAAGAACGGGAGATTCATCTCTGTTCGGTTTTGCTTCTAAACACTAACTCAACATCTGATTTAGAAAATCTTTTTCCCTTCTTCGATGACGTCATTCCCCACTTGGTTTCCCTTTGCTATCTGTTTCCCACGTTTATAAGCAATTTTACCTTTAAACCTGTCAGACGGCGCGTTCTTGAGCGATTATAAAAGTTCAACTAAACGGAAATCACCTATTATCCTAAATTAGCTATCATACTCAGAATAAAAATATTAAATACAATATCCTGTGGATATATTTGTCAATTTTACTTTAAAATGTAAAGAAAAGGTTACATCTTCGAAACAGAACTTTATAAACAGTTGTTGACTATTTAATTTCGGTTAATCGTTGTTAAAAATCATTTCTTAATCCAATTCGTCTGCAACTTACAATCTGGTTCCATGTCCTTAAACCAACCCAAGAGGTTAAATTTTCTTATCATGCAGCCTATTGCCGTCACTACTATTGGTATTTACTGAAAATATTATTCTCCGTAAACGCAACAGTTCAGATGTCTTTTCGACTCGTCACTAATAAAAGGGGCAGAGTACCATGAAGGCATCGGCCTTGTTTTTAATACATAATTGAGGCCCCCCCTTCACTCTCTGTTCTGTGTTGAAGCAACTCACGAACGCTAAAAAATCTCTCCACAAGGCCGTACCCAGCTTAGCGAGAAATAAGATGGATTTTTAACGAATAATTATATATTTTATAAAAACAAGACAAAATTCCTTATTCTTATTCAGTGTTCCATTTTCAGCTGTAGACTCAAATGAAGGCATGACTTGATTCTCTTACCCAACAGAAAATTAATAATTAATGTTAACAGACGCAAGCAGATGTTTGCCCACACCCAGCGTCCAGATGAAGCGAGTTCAAACTTAAAAGGTCTTCGGATTTAATCACAACATGGAACAAGAACCATGGACGAGGGACTGACTCGGACGAATGAACTTTTCGTGGTCCTACAATAATGGCTATGACCTTGACGGATAGAGTCATGACAGTGCCTAAAATGTTTGTCTTTTTATTATGTATCCCTTTCTATTATACCTCTTTTTCTATTATGCTTCCCTTTCTAATAATGTTTGTCTTTCTATTATGCCTCCGTTTCTATTGTACCTCTTTTTCTATTATGCCTCCCTTTCTAATAATGTTTGTCTTTCTATTATGCCTCCGTTTCTATTATGCCTCCCTTTCTGATAATGCTTGTCTTTCTATTATACCTCCGTTTCTATTATGCCTCTTTTTTATTATACCTTCCCTTCCAATAATATTTGTCTTTCTATTATGCCTCCGTTTCTATTATGCCTCTATTACTATTATGCCTCCTTTTCTAATAATGTTTGTCCTTTTATCATTCATCCATTTCTATTATGCCGCCCCCTTTCTAATAATGTTTTTCCTGTTATTATTCTTCCCTTTTTATTATGCATCCCTTTCTATTATGCCACCATTTCTAATAATGTTTGTCTTTCTATTATACCTCCTTTTCTATTATGCCTCCTTTTCTAATAATGTTTGTCTTTCTATTATGCCTCCGTTTCTATTATGCCTCCTTTTCTGTTATGCCTTCTTTTCTAATAATGTTTGTCCTTTTATTATTCATCCCTTTCTATTATGCCCCATTTCTAATAATTTTTATCCTGTTATTATTCCTCCCTTTTTATTATGCATCCCTTTCTATTATGCCACCATTTCAAATAATGTTTGTCTTTCTATTACGCCTCCCTTTATATTATACCTTCCTTAGTATTATGTCTCCCTTTCTAATAATGTTTCTCTTTCTATTATGCCTCCTTTTCTAATAATGTTTATCCTTTAATTATTCATCCATTTCTATTATGCCCCTCCCTTTCTAATAATGTTTGCCCTTTCTAATAATGTTTGTCTTTCTATTATGCCTCCCTTATTATTATTAACCTTTTCTATTATGCCTCCCTTTCTAATAATATTTGTCTTTCTATTATGTCTCCATTTCTATTATGCTTCCCTTTTCTATTATGCCTTTCATTTCTAATAATATTTGTCTTTCTTATTATGCCTCCATTTCTATTATGCCCCATTTCTATTATGCCTTCTTTTCTAATAATGTTTGTCTTTCTATTATGCCCGCATTTCTATTATGCACTTATTCTATTATGCCTCCCTTTCTAATAATGTTTGTCTTTCTATTATGCCTCCATTTCTATCATGCACTCTTTCTATTATGCCTCCCTTTCTAATAATGTTTGTCTTTCTATTATGCCTCCATTTCTATCATGCCCTCTTTCTATTATGCCTCCCTTTCTAATAATGTTTGTCTTTCTATTATGCCTCCATTTCTATCATGCACTCTTTCTATTATGCCTCCATTTCTAATAATGTTTGTCTTTCTATTATGCCTCCATTTCTATCATGCCCTCTTTCTATTATGCCTCCATTTCTAATAATGTTTGTCTTTCTATTATGCCTCCATTTCTATCATGCCCTCTTTCTATTATGCCTCCATTTCTATCATGCCCTCTTTCTATTATGCCTCCATTTCTAATAATGTTTGTCTTTCTATTATGCCTCCATTTCTATCATGCCCTCTTTCTATTATGCCTCCATTTCTATCATGCCCTCTTTCTATTATGCCTCCATTTCTATCATGCCCTCTTTCTATTATGCCTCCATTTCTAATAATGTTTGTCTTTCTATTATGCCTCCATTTCTATCATGCCCTCTTTCTATTATGCCTCCATTTCTATCATGCCCTCTTTCTATTATGCCTCCATTTCTAATAATGTTTGTCTTTCTATTATGCCTCCATTTCTATCATGCCCTCTTTCTATTATGCCTCCATTTCTAATAATGTTTGTCTTTCTATTATGCCTCCATTTCTATCATGCACTCTTTCTATTATGCCTCCCTTTCTAATAATGTTTGTCTTTCTATTATGCCTCCATTTCTATCATGCACTCTTTCTATTATGCCTCCATTTCTAATAATGTTTGTCTTTCTATTATGCCTCCATTTCTATCATGCCCTCTTTCTATTATGCCTCCCTTTCTAATAATGTTTGTCTTTCTATTATGCCTCCATTTCTATCATGCCCTCTTTCTATTATGCCTCCATTTCTAATAATGTTTGTCTTTCCATTTTCCGATGAACAGAAGTGATTTAGGCAGAAAGCGTTTGTTTTGGTAATTTCGTAAGTGTTATTACGGTCTTTTAGTAGCAGAAGTTCCTGCCGAAGTTTTAACTGGGATTATTATCTTATTACGGCTACAGAAGATTAAATACTTTTTTGTTTCTTGTAAAATACTGACTAAATTGGTCGCAGGCGGAATAGTATCTTTATAAATATGTCAGTCTGCTTTTTTCTTTCTTCTTTCGAAATATTTACATTATCTTCATTCCATTTTTTTCTCATCTTTATTTTATTTTCCTTTCCTTTTAAAAAAAATTGTATTCTCTCTCTTTTTATCTTTCGCTTCTTTCTTTTTCTATTTTCTTTCTTGCTGTTAGAATGCATATATTTTCTACTATTTTCTATCCCCACCTTTGTTTTTGACATTCGTCATCCTTTCTTCTATTACCAATTTTGGCACATGTTCGTCTTTTCTCACAGTCCGTTTTTCACAACTTTTTAATGACCAGTTTCTTTTTCTTTTTTCGGTGTACACTTACCTATCAGGCTGCTAGAGAATTCCGGGGTTTTTGGAAAAAAAATTCAAATATTTTACATTTTAGGAGCGGGGATCAGTTTCCAATGTTAATTCAACGTAGACTGATCCCCCACTTTTTGACCATCTCAATTTTTGTAAAAGTCTTTTTCGGTGTACAATTACCTATCATGTCAGTAGAGAATTCCGGAGTTTTTGGAAAGAAATTTCAGAAAATTTAGATTTTAAGACGGGGGATCAGTTTTCAATGTAAATTCAACGTAGACCGATCCCCCTCTTTTTGACCATCTCAAATTTTAAAAATTCTTCTTCTGCTTACAATTACCTATCATGTCGCGAGAGAATTTCGGGGTTTTTGGAAAGAAATTTTAAAAAATTGAGATTTTAAGACCTAAAAAGTTGTGAAAAACGGACTGTGGGAAAAGACGAAGAAGACTGATCCCCCGTCTTAAAATGTAAATTTTGTGAATTTTTTTTCCCAAAACTCCGGAATTCTCTCGCGACATGATAGGTTATTGTAAGCAGAAGAAGAATTTTAAAGATTTGAGATGGTCAAAAAGAGGGGGATCAGTCTACGTTGAATTTACATCGAAAACTGATCCCCCGTCTTAAAATCTAAATTTTCTGAAATTTCTTTCCAAAAACTCCGGAATTCTCTACTGACATGATAGGTAATTGTACACCGAAAAAGACTTTTACAAAAATTGAAATGGTCAAAAAGTGGGGGATCAGTCTACGTTGAATTAACATTGGAAACTGATCCCCGCTCCTAAAATGTAAAATATTTGAATTTTTTTTCCAAAAACCCCGGAATTCTCTAGCAGCCTGATAGGTAAGTGTACACCGAAAAAAGAAAAAGAAACTGGTCATTAAAAAGTTGTGAAAAACGGACTGTGAGAAAAGACGAACATGTGCCCCAATTTTTATTTTACTTCTCTCTTTATTGCTCCCTTTATTTCTTTTTAGAACGTCGTATTCCATTTCTTCTTTTTTTTTTGTTACAATTTCGAAGTATTCGGTTATATTCTCTCGTTTTTTCGTTCAGTTACGCCCCTATTATTTCACCCATCGAATTCCCCTCTTCTCCATCTAAATGTCCCTTTCAATTATATTAAGCCTTTTATTCGCACACTTTAATGGAAGATATATATCACCGATCTTTCTCTAGTGTCATCTCTTTTATCATCTCAATCCTTCAGCTATTCATATTTATTGCCCCGTTTTTTAGAAGAAAATGTCTTCACAATTTTTTGTCACTTTTAATCCCCATACGCTGTCCGAGTTTTTAGCCATTTAAAAAATCGTTGTATTCGTCTATTCTTTTACTCTTTTATTCTTCTATTCTTCCATTCTTTTATTCTTTTATTCTTCTATTCTTTTATTCTTCTATTCTTTTATTTGTCTATCATATTTTTAAAAACATAGTTCACTCCAAACATGGCAGGCCGCTACTGTAGACGTCAGGGGCTACTGAGAATTAGGTTGTGAGTTTTTTTTTTTGGGGGGGGGGAGGGGGGGTCATCCTAAGTTGGGAGGTGTTCAGCGTGATGTCTGTTTACATTAGTTTTAAACCTCTGCATGTCAATACTGTCAGGGAAACAGGGAGCAGGGAGGAAGTTCCAGAGGCCTGCATCACGAGGAAAGAAGCTATTAAAGTAGAAGACTCTTCATCATCTGGGGGCCTCCACAGTGAATGGATGGGATTTAGCTGATTGTCGGGTTGCTCTAGTGTATTTACGTCGAGGGAGCAATAGAGCAACAAGTTCACTGGAGCACATTCCATTGAAGTACTTGTAAAACAGGCACAAGGATGCCACATTGCGGCGATGGGACAGGGGTTGGAGCTTGGTGTATAGTGAGAGACCTATTAAGTTGGCGACTCTTTTTTAGACCTTGTCTAAGAGGAAGAGACTAGTGGCTGATGCATCAGCCCAGATGTAACAGCAATACTCCATACATGGGCGAATGGTGGCTTTGTAGAGATATATTCTTTACTGATTACCCTTTACTCTCTGTTTATTTGTCTTACTTTCTTGATTTTACAATATTCTTGAATAAATAAACAAACTGTTCTTTATTAAATACTCTTTGTAATCTATAAAGTCTAATTTTTACTTATTCCACAACCAATTAATGCTTTATTACAGTTTTATATACTAATAAGTCATCACTTACCGAGGCCAAATGCCAGTCGAGGATAAGAGTTAATGAGATTGTCAATGATGAACAATACTATGAGAAGATTGAGAACGATGAATTGGATGGACAACATTTTGATTATTTTATAGGACAACTCGACCAATATTTGTTGACATTGGATTCAGAGACGACCATGTTGTAGTCTGCAGGAAAGGAGACAAGACGTTTTTAAAAAGAAACTGTGTTCATGGAAATTCCGTTTGGTTTTTGGTAACACAGATGAAGAAAGGAAAGGTCTTTGTGGTGGGGACAGCAACGCGAGTTCTTGCTGTGAATGTTTTACAGTGAGGAACCAGTCAAGCATTTTTCATAGAAATAACGATAGAGTAGAGAAGGACTACTATCATCTCTTCTGTTAGAAAAAGGCTATAGGGGAAGAAGAGGGCACCCCACTAGATTGCCAAGTCGATTTTGTACTCTGGCAAACTATGAAAAAAAAATGCTCTGAGAGGTACTTAAATAGATGTAACTACAGTAATCTATCTTAGTCCGTATTTGACTCTTATACAGGTATAGGACTGCATAAGGAGTTAGTTACTTTCTGGAGCGGTAGAATGATCCAAGCGGGGGTGATAGATAAAGAAGAGAGAGGGGTGATAGAGAAAGAGGAGGAAGAGAGAGAGAGAGAGAGAGAGAGAGAGAGAGAGAGAGAGGTTTTAAAAGAAAGATATTACACACACTTTTAACTCTTCTATTTTGTTGCCCATGCCTCCGGGCAACGTTGGGTAACCATGCTAGCTTTAAAATAAAAAAAGACGAATCTAAAGACGTGATGTAATAAGCGAAACCAAACGATCGAAAAAAGTCTACAATGCGACCAACAACAACAACTTGACGCTTTTCATGACTCCAACTAACAGTGGCTTTCTCTGAAATGAAAAAAAAATGCTATATATATATATATGTATATACTGTTTGTACATTTACTTCGAGCGACCTTAGCAAAAGATTTGATGTATGTCTTAATTTTCAAGCTTGAGGTGAAAGTCAGTCCTAGGAGCTTATAAAAACAAGGACATTTCTAAAAGAGAAAGCCATTATTTCCACTGAGGCAAAAAACAAAATCTGAGCGTTGGTGGTGAAAGAAAAGAAGCTTAGTTTTAGACGTGCTCCATGTCGGAAGAGAGAGAATGAGCAAGAACTTGATCACTAATTCTTTTCGAATATAGAACCGCAGTCAGTTGTGTCGTCTGCATAGTGTCAAAGAATGATCTCAGAATATGATTTCGAAGATCATTGATCAAGATCAGAAACAAGGTTGAACCCAGAATGGGTCCTTGAGGCATGCCGGCGTTGATATTACTTACTTCACTCTTCTGCCCATCAACAATTACTTTTATAGACATATCAGTGAGAAAGGATTTCATTGTTTCGAATACATTGCCAGATATTCAATAGCTAGCAATCTTGTGAAGCAAACATTTGTGCCAGATCCTAGAGACGAAGGGGGCTTTCTTAAGGAGAGAGCCATTCATTTCAACTCGAGAGAAATGAAGATCCGAGCGTTGGTGGTGAAAAGAGAGAAGCTTCGTTTTGAAGACGTTAAAAGTGACAAGCCATTTCCGTCCTAAACCACAACTGCACCCCATGGTCCAAATCGGAATAGAGGTAGTCAGAAAGATCCTGCTCATCAGTGCTCTTCGAGGTAGGCCATAGGTAGTTGTGTCATCTGCATAGATATCAACGAATAATCTCAGGATTTGATTTGGAAGATTATTTATGAAGATCAGGAAGAGGATAGGGTCAAGAATGGATCCCTGAGGTACGCCGGTGTAGATATTTTAAACTTTGAACTTCTGCTCGTCAACAACTACTTTAATAGACATATTGGGGAGAAAGATTTGATGGTTCTGAGGACATTTCCAGATATTCCATAACTAGCAAGTTTATGGAGAAAACCCTGTGCCAAACTCTATTGAAGCCCTTCGATATATCAAGAGACGAAGCCCCCTTTATATAGATTCACTGATCCTATGCGATATTACAGTCAGCACGCCAGCTGTTGATCTTGCACGACGAAATCCGTATTGCTTTTCTTGAGGTGATTGACACCTTCTTGATTTATAACAGATTCAAACAATTTTATCATGGCACAAATAAGACTGATTGGTCTGTACTGTAATGCAGAAGACCGATTTCCAGTATGAAAATAACTGACGAAAATTTCCAAAGAAATAGAAAGCATTTCTCCTATAAGCTACGATTGAACAGCTTTGTGAGGATAGGAGCAAATTCCGACAGAAAATTCTTAAGCACAATGACAAATGCTGTAAGGACCAACTGATCCGCTTCAATTGGACTTTCGTGTGGTGATCCGTTCGCTGGCCGCCATTTTGATTTTCCTTCGTTGTAGTTTGAAGTTGCTTTGCAGGCCTCTAGGTTATTGATACGTTTAGCGACATCTCGGACAGATAAATGAATGTCGCTTCGAGTATTTCCAGTCATAGGAGGACATTCTGAAAGTATGTGACACTGATCGCAAAGTTCTTTGCAAACTGTTTGGCTTCATCAGATGCCGAGGAAATCACTTCAGGCCGATTAATGATGGTTGAAATAGAACGCTTACATCTGTTCGGTATCATTTTTGTTATTCTCCAAATCTCATTTTTTCTATAAATCAGCAGTTGCAATGTTAATATTATTAAACTGATCGCTATATTAGTTGTACCATTATCTACCCTTTTCTACACACTTACACATACATTCACCAGGAGGCGTTTCAGAACCAATTATCTACCCTTTCGTGATGGTAGAGGGCGCTGCAATCAACGTATAAAAAGGGAATCACAAGAAAATTCTCACCCTCTTTCCTCATGTTTCGCCTCGCCAGCACACCTGCACTACGCACTTCACGGTATATAAGACATTCCCCTCAACTTACACCGACCCGCCCGTACACATCCTTTTCAGACTTTATTGTAGGCATGGTAAACGATATTCATATTTTTATTGACTCGGGTTTACGAGGAACAAATGTCTATTACATACATCATCGTTTCCGTATTGCTACTTTTTTCATTTTTAATTGCTAGTATGACAGTGTATAGAGGAGAGATGCTACCAAGCGTCAGCAAACTCATTCGTCTATAGTATAAAATAAAGTCGATTTCCCCCTTATGTCTTTGGCAGTTATAGACTTCATACCAAAAGCTTTATATCCTAACAATTTCCGCTAACCACCTACAAAACTTCCTTATGCGTGTTTCACGAATATATGCTTAGATTTCTTCTCCTTACAAATAATATTACATTAATTTCGAGCTATCTGCTTCTTCCAAATACATCTTCCACAAAAAGATAGCACACTCTTTTACCCACTAATTATTTCATACGCACACGTAACTCTTTAACGCCGGGCCCTTTCTTAATACAGGGTGGGCAAAAATAAGGGTCCTATTTTTAAAAATTCATAACTTTTTTATTTATTGATTTTTTTTTTTTTTAGAATAAGTAAAGGACCCCGTTCCGAAGCAAGCATGAGCCGTATTAGCCCTAAGGAACGTACCCTCATTTAGAAAACATTATTTTTGCTTAAAAAACTCAAAACAGTGTAAAAAACAATACTTTAGTTTTTGTAAGTTTTAAGAAGTGTTTTTCGGCTAAAATTTGTTTTCTTTATTTCAAAAAATCTCGGAAGGGTCAGTCTACACACACATAAAGTTTGGTGAGTTTAACTTTTATTTTGTGGAAGTTATTCAAATTCAAGTTATTCAAATTTAAAGATAGGACCCTTATTTTGGCCCACCCTGTATATGGGGATTTCTTTTAAAACACCTAAATTATTTAATTTCAACTTCCTTACTATCTTCTACATAATATACAGGCTTCCAAAATAAAATAGTAACACATTGGCTGATGTAAATAAATAGGTAAGCAGAGGGTAATAAAACCAACGGATGTGTAGTAGCTAGAGTAAGCACTAGTTACATACAAAAGCAAATGTTAAATATAAATTCATACAATTAGCCGGATCATTTCCCCCGTTACTAATACAGATTTGGTATCTGTCTGTCTGAAGCCGAAACTATACCATTCCTTCTATTGTACTATCTGTTAGTGCTCAATTCAGTTTATCATTCGATTTCAGATTAATGTTTCAATGCCCAATTAAGCGGATAGTATAGTATCTGTTCTATTGTCATGATACCATCCTCCTTTTTAGAGGTGGGAGTAGTGTAATATCTGTTCTGTTATCGTGAGACATTCTACGAGGCATTATATATATTTTTTAATGAGTTCAGTATATGTTCTGTTGTCATGAGAGCATCCTCCCAGGCATTATCTACTCTGTTGTTATTAGACTCATTACCTCCTCCTTTGCGGGGATAATTTAGTATATCTTTGTTCGTCATGACACCCTCATCCCAGGCATTACCTCGTTCTTTGGGGAGTAGTGTTGTATATGTTCGTTTGTCATGATACCATCCTCTCTAGCTAGCATATATATATATATATATATATATATATATATATATATATATATATATATATATATATATATATATATATATAAGAGGTTTATGTAGTTTGCTTGAAGCATTGTTTATTAGTATATAGAAATGTGATACTTAGAAGGCAATACAATGCAGAGGTGTGACGGATAGACACAAGTTGGAGCAAATAAGACATATAATAGTGGAACAAATGAAATAGTTTCACCCTTAATACAATGTATACATACACATATATATTTATTTATTTATTATTATTTTTTTCACAAACACATATATATCTGTCTATCTACACAATGTTACAATGTTATGTAATACCTGTATCAAGATGGTCTGGTGGAAATTCCGTATGATATAACTTTTTTTTTTAATATTTCGGAACTCTTGTCTTCTTCAGAACCGTGCTCAACTCAAGTTCAAGGGTGAAACTATTTCATTTGTTCCACCATTATTTGTCTTATTTGCTCCAACTTGTGTCTATCCGTCACACCGCTGCATTGTATTGCCTTCTAAGTATCACATTTCTCTCTCTCTTTCTCTCTCTCTCTCTCTCTCTCTCTCTCTCTCTCTCTCTCTCTATATATATATATATATATATATATATATATATATATATATATATATAGTGCGTCAGGTTGTATATGAAAAGAAATCAAATAAAGTGCTCGATCATATAAGAAAGCTAATATAATTTATTTAGATACTGTATATTACATAATTCAGCAATGTACCGCGGTTTCATCCAAAAGGGCATATTTAAAGATGTCTAAATCTGCCCGTTTGGATGAAACCGCGGTACATTGCTGAATTATGTAATATACAGTATCTAAATAAATTATATATATATATATATATATATATATATATATATATATAAATTTAAAGTAAATAATATTAAATTATTTTACCTACATACGCCAGCATTTCTCATCAGTGTAGGGATGATACTCTCAGACGGTCGCACGGTTCGAACCTGCCACAGAATCAACCAAGCAAGCGCCATAACCATAAGGCCACGAGACATTGCCACATTCAAGAAGGGGATCTGAGTTCTACTTATGCAAAGAGCGGCATATCAAGAAAGACTGACTAAAGATTCTACGAACGTTATCGGAATATGCCTTATAGCTACGCATATATATATATATATATATATATATATATATATATATGTATATATATATATATATATGTATATATATATATATATATATGTATATATATATATATATATATATATATATATATATATATATATATATATATATATATATATATATATATATATATATATATATAAAGAAACAGAAAAAGTCAGTAGGTTTCTTTTAGAAAATGTAGTAGTTTGAGTTTTTTTTCACGTCATTTAGGTTTCAAGCCAGATGTTGTTTGGAGTCGACTCAGCATTGCTGCTATGGCATTTTGCCGTGCTGGCGATTCGTTCAGAAGCAGCCATATTGGCTCACTCATCGCCCCCAAATAATCCATTTAAAAAATAAAATCTCGAAGTACCTTTCGTTTATTTTCCATATTTCGCCCCCTTTCTTTAAAACCCTTTTCTTCTTTAAAGAGAGTATACAGTTGACCTTGGGTTTACTTTCTGCAGTCTCGTAACTCCCGCTTCCTTTATTTTGTACTTTTATCCTCACATTCCATGAGCGATGTTTCTGACAAAGGGGGAAGAATTGCCGTTTTTCTTGGTCAGAATCTATCCATCTAACACTTATGTTGGCTAGTTTTTAATTTTGAAGATGTAATTTTTTTTTAGCTCCTTACATCAAATGGCTTCACGCCTTGTCTGGAGTGATTTCCATAAAATATGTCGCCGATGAAGTCATTACCAGGAAATGCACGTGTTAATCACCTTCCCTTTTCTGGTTGACTCGTTCGCACTCTCGCATTTTTAATCATCTTGTCTTTTTAGCACCAGCCACGTTAGACATCTTCATCTTCCAGGGATTCAGCATCCTTCGCTGATGTCATACTGGATTTCATTGATTATTCTACGCTTTGGTGTATATTATTATTCTGCTTTTCGATATTTATAGGCAAGTCGCTTTGTTCGTACTTGTTGACTTCGTGCGTTTAATCGCATCTCCGACATTTTCTACTTTCCTCCTACTCCCTCTATAAATCGATTCTACTTTTCTACTCTTACTGCGACTCCCCTTTTCAGCATTTCTTATCCTTTTCTTATCTTTTCACCTTAAGTTTCATCCTACGCCAACCCTTGATCTTAGTTTGTCCTCAATTCTATAAGCCACATCATATTCTCAGTCTTAGTCACTTCAACACTTCATTCTACCTATTTCTTTCTCTCTTTCTTCCTTTCTTTCTTTTCTTTCTTTCTTTTCTTTCTTTCTTTCTGTTTTTCTTTTCTTTCCTTCTTTCTTTCTCTCTTTCTTTCTTTCTTTCTTTCTTTACTTATTTTCTTTACTTCTTTCTTTCTCTCTTTCTGTTCTTTACTTCTTTCTTTTCTTTACTTCTTTCTTTCTTTCTTTTCTTTACTTCTTTCTTTCTTTTTTCTTTCTTTACTTCTTTCTTTCTTTCTTTTTTCTTTCTTTCTTTCCTTTTTTTTCTTTCTTTCCTTCTCTCTTTCTCTCTTTCTTTTCTTTACTTCTTTCTTTTCTTTACTTCTTTCTTTCTTTCTTTCTTTCCTCTACTTCTTTCATTTTTGTTTGTTTGTTTCTTTCTTTACTTCTTTTTTTCTTTCTTTCTTTATTTGTTTCTTTGTTTGTTGGGGGTACGTGATTGGCACAATGAATACCGTCACCGCCTATGGAATCGGTTATGTCGAGTTCAAATCCTACCAGATCTCTAGTGTTCAATTGCGTGACAATATGGGGATAGACGTTATCAAATCACAGTAACCCTAACCTCGCCAGTGTAACGTAGTCTGGTGTGTTCTTCAATACCCACATTACGTCCACTTCGTCGACTGAATCTGCTGGTTGTATTTACGTAGTCACAGCGGTAATATAAAAGCCGAAGGTTCCATATTCTTTTTTTCTGTTGTTGTAAACGTCTTCTTCTTCTTCTTCTTCTTCTTCTTCTTCTTCTTCTTCTTCTTCTTCTTCTTCTTCTTCTTCTTCTTCTTCTTCTTCTTCTTCTTCTTCTTCTTCTTCTTCCACAGTTACGGATTTGAACTAAAAATATAAAAACATAACATGGATTTGAAACAGATCCTCCTTCTGCCCTACCTCTATCTATCACATTTTTCTTTTGGTCCATCACTGTAGAAGTTGCACTTTCTCGACTCCCCCTTTTTTAACCCCTTTCGATCCCTTTTCTTATAAACTCTTATTCTATGCTCCCCACCTCTCAATCTCCCTCTCCCCTCAAGCCTATCACGCCCCTTATCCCTGATTACAATGCACACACTCCCAAAACGGCAGTTCTCAGCTCTTTGCCCATGAAGTTCGTTCACTCTAACCAAATGCAAACTCTAACAATTTATAATGAACATTAGTTAGCTGCGAGCGAACGAACGAATAAACAAAGGGGAGTGTACATATATGAGCGCCAGGACGGATGCACAAGATAAAAAGAAAAGAGACCGAAAAAGCGACCGATGTTCATAATGGCGGAGTGGGATGCTGGCGAATCTCAAACCAATGGCCGCTGTATATAATGAATAACATTGATTGTGTCAGCGATAGCTTCCTGCGAAAGTAGATCCGGTCTTCGTCTACTCGACTGGCCAAACAAAATGGACACTGTTGCTAGCACTTCATTGTTTCCTGGACGCGAAATGCGGGTGAAACTATTAACAGCGAATTAACGCATTGACAACGCTTCCACGAGTTTTAGCGAGTTGACCTACTTTTGGTATTCATCGTGTTTTAGCGTCGAGAGAAATTCTTCTTAATTTTTTATCAGGCTTATGGAGTAGGAAGATAGAAAGTCCGACTCCGACTCCTAAGATTCCAAAAATTCCAACTCCGACTTCTACAATTCCAAAATATCCGACCTCCACTCCTTATTTTAAAGTTTTTCAATATTCAGACTATCTGAATATATGATGATAAACGTCCGAGACACAAGCCAAAGAGACGTTTTAAGGACGTAGTCTACAACAATCGTAAAATATTCAGACTATCTGAATATATGATGATAAACGTCCGAGACACAAGCCAAAGAGACGTTTTAAGGACGTAGTCTACATCAATCTTAAAACCATTGACATGAAGAGAGGATGAATTCTGAGCGATCTGTTTGACAAAAAAGTATCTATGACGACTGCGGTAGATTCAACGCAAAACACATACATATCAAACTTGAGAATTTACTCTACTTACACAAAAAAACTATATTTCTTAAAAGCAATTCCCTGTTTCCTCTACATACTTTAGTCCCCAACTACTCTTATAATTAAATTCATTAATACTAAACAATACTAATATTTGAAAAAAATATGCTAATGCTAGCATTCGCTTGAATATATACTGGATTATCCCCCTTAATGTTATATACCACCCTGTTTAGAGTAAAAGGGCATGCAAAGGAGTAGTACCTTTCCGAGTTGACCTTCAGGGGTTACCTAGATTTTTTTATATGCATTCCAGCACTAAGGGATGCACAGAATATGGCATTCAGACTCATTCATGGCTGTCAAATGTTAGGTCAAATATTTCGACCGGTGTTAGGGCAAAAATATTATTTTGAGCTGTTTTTTTTTGTTGTTGCAAATAATGATTTAGTTTTTTGATTTATGCGGTAACAAATAATAAAAATGGAATTAGAAATACATCATAAATTTTATTCATCGCAAATACCATGATTGTTGATGAAGTCTTGTCTTGACAACCATCTAATGATTGTAATATTATCGGAAGTTTGGACGGCTAAATCTCTTATCGAAAGACTTAGAAAACAAAATTCTACAGCTGGTATGACGACTTCTTCAGAAATATAATGCATGATCAATTACTACATTAAGCAAAAGTAAAACTAAAACCAAAAATCGGACAAAAATAAAAGGGGGCATTATTTTTTACTTTATACAGATGGTAATGTGTAACGTAACATTTGGCTGCCAAAACTGAGTTTAAATGTTCAAGATCACCCAAAATATAATATCTCCATAACGAATAACCATCCGTGCGTGTGGAGGGATATCTTCTTGATGAGATTATCCTGTGAATATGCATGAACACAGACAGAACACGGCAGATCTAGAGGACTGCAACCTTGACCACAAATCCTTCTATTCCACGGGTAGCAGTAGTTCGAGTTGCACCCATTTACAACCTGATGATCTGGTTCTGAGAACAGCATGGCTTCGCAGATGATCATACACATTTGACAATGGGAAGGCATAACTGCTTAAGTCAGTTGAGTACCATGGACAACGAGGCCTGTCTAAAACGTTAGACCAGAAAAATATTTCAAATAGGTGACGGGGTTGGGACCCTAATCCCCTTCAAAGTAGACCCCTTCTTCTTGCACACATATAGCCCAACGATACATCCACTGCTGGAAACACCTCGGGAAGTCTTCTTTTCGAAATAGTGTTCATCTCCGCCGTCGCGTTCCGCATTATCTCTTTTTTCGCACCCTCTCATCAATAGCTGCACTCCGAGCAGTTTGGGGCCTGCCAGAACGCTGGTCACTCTCCGCTGATGTGCGGCCATTTTTGAATCGGTTGAACCACTCCTTAATCATTCATTAGAAAAACACGTTTCACCATCAATTGATGGATGACTCAAGACAACAAGAAGAAGACAGTAACTGTTTATACACACACCAGAGATTCGACGCTTAGAGCATATAGTAAAAATAACAAATTATCATAATTAAATGCGTGTAGGTAGCTAAAGTCAATGCAATAAATCCGTCGGTATTTGAAATCGACTTAGTCAATTCCATAGTCTGAGTCGGTATCCATCTTTACTCGACTATGTTTGGCCAAACGAACAAGTCAAGATATGTGCTCTCTCTTTTGGAACACAGCTACTCGGCGTAAAGGGGTCCACATATGGGCTATATTTGGTTTAATTTAGTTCTATAAAAATTGTGGGTAAAAAAGGACTGGAAGCCATTCGTGAAAATGAAGATACCACCGATTTTTGTAAAATTTTAACAATAAATATTAGATATAAATTAATCAATATTTCCCAAATTTCAGTTTCTTAGGAATATTTCAAAATATTTTCAGGGGACATAATATGGACATAACCCTCCCCATTTGAAAATTCTTATGTTTCAACTTTGCATTGAATTTGATCCATAGTCATTAGACACAAATCAAACAAGATTTCTTGAATTTTAATTTCTACTTAAGACCCCTTTAATCGAAGAAATTAAAGTAAAGAGATGAAGTAACTTTTATTGTCATTTATTTAATATTATATATATATATATATATATATATATATATATATATATATATATATATATATATTGTTAAATATAAGAGACAACTCATGTCTAGATATCCTTTGGTAGATCCCTCCAATAGTCCGAACTAGGATCCCAGTCTCGGAGGGGAACTGGCCGACGAATTTGCCACAACCTACACCTGTCTCCCAAGCACCCTTGGATCTACCAAAGGATATCTAGACATGAGCTGTCTCTTATATTAAACAATACTTGCCTGCAAGAGAAGATGCTCTCTCTCTCTCTCTCTCTCTCTCTCTCTCTCTCTCTCTCTCTATATATATATATATATATATATATATATATATATATATATATATATATATCACATAATATTTTATAAGGATATATCATTTTTTATGCATCAGTTTTCAGTATTTACTTTAATCGTGCTCAATACGTAAGTAGAGCTACGTAGTTTAGGCATATTGTAGCCTGAAGATTACCCCCCCCCCCGGCGATGAAACGCAAGGGCCTCTGTATAGCTTAATTGCCATAAATATATTTTCATAACTCACTATATATATATATATATATATATATATATATATATATATATATATATATATATATATGTATATATATATAGTTAGGCAGCAGCTCGTTATTTATACAAGCTTCGTTAAAAACTACGGAGCAATCTCGTTTTGCAATTTTTCTCGTTAATCTCTCGACGCAGCGAGCAATTTTGCGGTTCTCGGGTGTTAATTGGAATAATGTGACAACGAGCGTTGTATTATGGGTCATCCCTCAAGCGCTTTCGATCTCTCGACCGTCTTCAAGAGGTTTGCCCTATATATATATATATATATATATATATATAGATATCTATCTCTCTCTCTCTATATATATATATAGTTATTCAGGTCCAAATATATGAACAAAATCAACACAAAACCAATATTTACCAACAAGTAAAGGGTTAGAGTGACATTATTGTAATTTATTTTAATATTACACACACAGACACACACACACACACACACACACCCACACACAAACACACACACACACACACACACAAACACACACACACATATATATATATATTGTGTGTATGTATATAGGCATCATATTTTCATTTAGGCAAACATTATTAAATAACACGGAGTGTGTTTGCTTGATAAGACTTTTTAATTTTTTTTTAATTTTCCGAATTGTCCATTTAGTGTTTCGGTCAAATGTGTGAATGTAAGTTCCGTGCGTCTCTTGTACCATTTTCTTTCCTTTTCCGCGAGGACTTTCGATTTGATTCGTCAAATCATCTTCAGACGGTGTTAGTCTTGGTGTCTTAAAAAATATGTCTTTACTGTTGAGTTTATTTTTATTATTATTATGATAAAGGCTAGTAATTTACAACTTAATATATATATATATTTATTACTATTTATGTATCCACATAAAATTTTATAAGGAGATATATTTTTTATGTATCAATTTTTAGTATTTACTTCAACAGTGCTCGATACGTACGTAGAGCTAGGTAGTGAGTTATGAAAATATATTATATATTATGACCACAAAAGCACATTTAAAAACAGAGAACGTCGAATTAAAATAGAACTAGCAAACCACTATTCGGAGCTCAAAGAAAATGGACGCTCACCAATAATTGAATGGAAAATAATACGACAGGCCAGTACATGTAGAAATTTAGACGACCCGCGTAGATTATGTCTGAGTGAGTAATTTGAAATCCTAAACTTTAAAGACACCCCAAATTTATTAAACTGTAGAAGTGAGATAGCAAACAGCTGCATGCACAAAATAAAATTTACATTGTACTAACAATACATAAATAGATAAATAAACAAACAAATAAACAAACAAATAAGTAAAAAAAACTAAACTAAACTAAAACCTAACAACTTAAAAACTAAAACCTAAAATAGAAATACGAGGAACCACGTGTTAAAATAAGTTCACCCATTATATTGACACAACAAAGAAACAGGATATAGGTCATTCTATAGAAAACAGAACAATAGAACAGAAAATAGGGAAGTAAAACTAACCGGACCTTTGTTCGTGAGAATCCCAACGATTGGCTTAGAGAACAACAAAAGATCTGATTGGTTAACTAGCTAGTCGTGTATATTAAAACACCCGGCAAAATTAACTCCAGGCATTTTAGCCTGAAGATTCCCCCCTGGGATGAAACGCGGGAGCCTCTGTGTACTTTATTGCCATCCATAAATATATTTTCATAATTCAATATATATATATATATATATATATATATATATATATATATATATATATATATATATATATATATACGCGGATACCTTGATGTCTGTCTATCGCTCTCATCCTCCCTAATTGTATCTTATTTAACCACCTGCTCTTATTTTATTTTCATACTGTATCTATCATACACAGTTCTCTCCCTCTCTTTATCTCTCTCTCATTCTCTATATCTCTCTCTAGTCTCTATTCTCTCCCATTGTTTACGCGACTCGGCTCTCCCCGATGTGCGTTCCATCATTATCTGTGTCTGTACAGCGTCTTATAGTACAAAGCCATGCTCGCCCGTAATTCTTCGACCAGTTTAAAGGTAAAGTCTCAAGATGAGATGCTCTCAGCGGATAATCCACCATTTCACAAAGACCGACAAGAAAACACCGACAATGTTCAGGTAAGATTAGTCAATGATACGTTCCCGCGTCTTAAATCCGGCTGACCCGTGCGCACTTTTCTCTATCTACTTCCTAGTGGTCTATTGTGAGCGAATCCATTTTCTCTCTCTATTTTCAAATGTTTTTCTTTTTTTTATATATATATATATCCCTTCTCGTTGAGTTTAGATTTTGGTATTTCAGTCTGTTTTGATGTCTTTGTTTTCTTTCATTTTCAAAACTCTTTTTATTCTACTCATATCGCTTCAGACATTCTCTTACTATTCTTTCCCCCTTTCACTAGTGCCCTCTTGTTTTCCTACATCTATTTATCTATCTATCTATCTATCTATCTATCTATCTATCTATCTATCTATCTATCTATCTATCTACCTTCCTATCTATCTATCTATCTATCTATCTATCTATCTATCTATCTATTTATATATCTATCTATCTATTTATATATCTATCTATCTATTTATATATCTATCTATCTATCTATCTATCTATCTATCTATCTATCTATCTATCTATCTATCTACCTTCCTATCTATCTATCTACCTTCCTATCTATCTATCTATCTATCTATCTATCTATCTATCTATCTACCTTCCTATCTATCTATCTATTTATCTATCTATCTATCTATCTATCTATCTATCTATCTATCTATCTATCTATCTATCTATCTATCTATCTACCTTCCTATCTATCTATCTATCTATCTATCTACCTTCCTATCTATCTATCTATCTATCTATCTATCTATCTATTTATCTATCTACCTTCCTATCTATCTATCTATCTATCTATCTATCTATCTATCTATTTATCTATCTACCTTCCTATCTATCTATCTATCTATCTATCTATCTATCTATCTATCTATCTAGAGATACGTACAAAGATGGAGTACTGCTGCCGCATCTGGGGAGGTGACACTTTGACGAGGGTGAGAAAATAACCACATGCATCATAGGCTACTAAACTCACCTTATTCACTTGAGCGTGTTTCAAAAAATGTATGACTATTTTCACCATCTAACAAAAAATGTTACTTTTAGACCTTCATCACCGACTCTCACAAAACATACTCCACACAGATGGTAGCAAAAACTTTTTCATCTAATCTTTATCTACTCCTACTCTCCTACTTAACGCCGGTAAATAAATTACATCTGATAATTTATACAATCATCACCGTAAATATTTCATTTCATTCTTCTAATAATACCATACATAATATACCAAATTCTTAAATCCATTAGTAACCGCTCCCTGATCTTCCTTCAAAATGACAGAATAACGGATTACATATACTTATTTATTGTCCGTCGTTACTTATAACTATTAAACATACACTTAAACTCATTCCGGAATTTACGGTTAAATAAATGAACTGAATAAATTCTTTTGTACATTGATTAAAAATGGCGTCACGTACTCGAGAAAATCCATGTCAGTTGCGAATCTTCGATTGTTACACGAATAATTTCTTTTTATCACATACCTTTTATGCCATAAACATTTAGGCAATTTCATTCATGACACTTTTAAGGCTTATAACTCAATTTAAAACAACTCACAGCGTAAAACGAACAAAGGTCCACGGTTAAAAAAACACCCAATTGCTTATAGTGATGTTATGGAGGCCCGTAATTTCCTTTTTTGCACGACGCTGGCCAGTAATAAAAAATACACAAAACAGGTAAATTGTTTCAATTTTGACCATCCCCACTTATTGAACATTATTCAAACAATTGAAAAACCTCAGAATATATTATTATAACTTTTTTCATATGCTTTTGTTTCTTTATAATTCTCGAAAAGATCGATACTTTGGGTGATTTTTATTTTACGTAATTTCTTATATTTTCTTCTTTTTCTTTTCATTTTAACTTTTACCTATTATAACCATCCACTCTCTACGTCTCTCTTTATTTATTTATTTATTTATTACAATAAAAAAGAATCTCTTCTCTAAGTGAAGAAAATTCCTTGTAGACTGCTGCAACTTTTACTTTTATCTCTAGTAGATGGATTTGGGACCCTCCCAAACCCTCTCTCTCTCTTCATTTCTTTATTTACTTACAAATTTTTTAAAATTTAATTCGGTTTATTTTTACTTATTCATTTTTAAGTTTCAAAATATACTTAACTTTACAGTCGTAGGAAAGGGCAGTCACACAAAAAATAGACAAATCTATTTTGTTTGAAAACATTGATAAATTCTATTTAAATCACCTAAATTACTTATAGGTTCTTTTCAACTTCTTTTTTACGAATTGAAACTCTCATACTTTATATATATATATATATATATATATATATATATATATATATATATATATATATATATATATATATATATATATATATATATCCCGCGCAACGCCGATACACGTGTCCTGCTATATTATATAATAAGTTATTTGCCTCTTTATGGTGCTTATGCAGTTTACGGCCCGGGCTTACTTGTCTCCACACGAGGGCACAGTTAGACAAAAAGTCGGTTTTGAATGTGGGGGAAAATCCATCTTCCCAAAGAGGGACCATCCGGATTCGAACTAAAATTAAAATTGCCGCAGTCAAGAAGGATTACTCTTTTACTAACCGAGGAGAGATTAGATTATGTATAGTATAACAGACACTACACTTCAACGTTATTTCGATTTTGAAAAGTAACAAATAACATCAGACATTATATAATACGTTATTTCCTCTTATAGGATTTTCAAGTTAAATTCAATTTTTACCCTATCTTTTGTTTATTAAATTGTTATTGGAAAGTACAGAATAGTTAATCAACACTCCACCTCCCCATCTTCAGAATCGCTTTCTAAATTATGACATTATTATTTAAGCCCGGTCCGTAAACTGCATAAGTATCTTCTTTATAAATTCATAACCATAAGTCACATTCAAGGAAGAATCTTCTCTTTAACCAAGTTAATTAATCACCGACACGAACAGCCAAACATCAGATATTCCAGAATACATACGTATATCAACTCATAACAATGTACATGACTAAACTAGGATTTACTAAAAAAAGTTACTAAACTAGGATTTACTAAAAAAAGTTACTAACTAGGATATACTAAAAAAGAGTTACTAAACTAGGATTTACTAAATAGAGTTACTAAACTAGGATATACTAAAAAAGAGTTACTAAACTAGGATTTACTAAAAAGAGTTACTAAACTAGGATTTACTAAAAAAAGTTACTAAACTAGGATATACTAAAAAAGAGTTACTAAACTAGGATTTACTAAAAAAAGTTACTAAACTAGGATTTACTAAAAAAAGTTACTAACTAGGATTTACTAAAAAGAGTTACTAAACTAGGATTTACTAAAAAAAGTTACTAAACTAGGATATACTAAAAAAAGTTACTAACTAGGATTTACTAAAAAGAGTTACTAAACTAGGATTTACTAAAAAAAGTTACTAACTAGGATTTACTAAAAAGAGTTACTAAACTAGGATTTACTAAAAAAAAAGTTACTAACTAGGATATACTAAAAAAAGTTACTAAACTAGAATATTCTAAAAAAAGTTACTAAACTAGGATAAACTAAAAAAAGTTACTAAACTAGGATTTACTAAAAAGAGTTACTAAACTAGGATATACTAAAAAAAGTTACTAAACTAGGATTTACTAAAAAGAGTTACTAAACTAAGATATACTAAAAAAAGTTACTAAACTAGGATATACTAAAAAAAGTTACTAAACTAGGATATACTAAAAAAAGTTACTAAACTAGGATTTACTAAAAAAAGTTATTAAACTAGGATATACTAAAAAAAGTTACTAAACTAGGATTTACTAAAAAGAGTTACTAAACTAGGATTTACTAAAAAGAGTTATTATACTAGGATATACTAAAAAAAGTTACTAAACTAGGATTTACTAAAAAAAGTTACTAAACTAGGATATACTAAAAAAGTTACTAAACTAGGATATACTAAAAAAAGTTACTAAACTAGGATATACTAAAAAAAGTTACTAAACTAGGATTTACTAAAAAGAGTTACTAAACTAGGATATACTAAAAAAAGTTACTAAACTAGGATTTACTAAAAAGAGTTACTAAACTAGGATTTACTAAAAAGAGTTACTAAACTAGGATATACTAAAAAAAGTTACTAAACTAGGATTTACTAAAAAGAGTTACTAAACTAGGATTTACTAAAAAGAGTTACTAAACTAGGATATACTAAAAAAGAGTTACTAAACTAGGATTTACTAAAAAGAGTTACTAAACTAGGATTTACTAAAAAGAGTTACTAAACTAGGATATACTAAAAAAGAGTTACTAAACTAGGATTTACTAAAAAGAGTTACTAAACTAGGATATACTAAAAAAGAGTTACTAAACTAGGATTTACTAAAAAGAGTTACTAAACTAGGATTTACTAAAAAAGAGTTACTAAACTAGGATTTACTAAAAAGAGTTACTAAACTAGGATTTACTAAAAAGAGTTACTAAACTAGGATTTACTAAAAAAGAGTTACTAAACTAGGATATACTAAAAAGAGTTACTAAACTAGGATTTACTAAAAAGAGTTACTAAACTAGGATATACTAAAAAAGAGTTACTAAACTAGGATTTACTAAAAAAGTTACTAAACTAGGATTTACTAAAAAAGTTACTAACTAGGATATACTAGAAATATACTGATACTTTCTGTTTCTTTATTTGAGACTGATTTTACGCTCTATGCATGTGCAGTGTATCATCCAAAACGACTTTGGCATACCAACCGCATGAACAACCATCAATTGTTTGGGATGGTATTGCGCAACTAAAGAAAAAACAGACTTCTTACAAACACTTCCAGCAGACTACTGACTAACACTTCCTATTGTTCCACGTGGAAGTCCCGCTGATGCGCTCAATGCTTGCATTAAATTGTCATATTTGCGAAAGTACATCAAAACTGTGCATCTCAATGGTAACATTGCAACAACTAACCATGGCAAGAGTGTTATTACTACACGTATTGCATTATTTGTTTCAGCTGCTGTTTTACATTAACATTGTGGGGTCTGTGTACGCGCATAAGCATCAAATAATTCAATAGCTACAGATTTTGCAAGGAATTT